>CM053504.1:73843798-73901782 GCA_028627145.1 Eidolon dupreanum | reverse complement strand
GCTTCCCAAATGATTCTAAAGGCTGCGGGTTGAGAACCAGGTTCCAGGCAGGCAATGCCCACCCTGCGATGCCCGTAGCACAGGTAGAGCAGATACTGCCAACCTCCATTTTAGAGATTAAAGAACCGTGGCCTGGAGAGATAGGGTGGGTGGCCAAGACCAGAGGCCGGGTTTCCAGCCACTAGCGAGCCCAGACTCCCTTCCAAGTCGGTGTCAGTCTCCCAGAACGGGCGGTGGGCGAAGGCAGAAGCGCGGGGCAGCGAAGGCTCCCCCCGCAGGGGTGGACCAGGCGCGTCTCGGCCCCGGGCGTTTCCCCGGCCTGGGTGCTCTGCGCCGGGCCGGGGCCGCGAGTCGGGGGAGAGCGCGCGCGCGCCCAGGCGGCCCAGCTCACACGGCGGCCGCGTGGGAGGCCGCGGCGGCGCAGCCCCTGGCCCGACCCCCTCCGGCGCGCCCTTCCCCACTCACCCACTCCCCGAGGCCCGCGGCGAGAGCCGAGGGAGCCACAGGCCAAAAACAAGGAGGCCCAGCTGTCCGCCGGGCGGCGATCGGCGCGGGCGGAAGTGCACCGCCGGCCGCGTCCGCGTGCGGCCGCTCTAGGACACGCCGGAGGTCCGCGCTCAGTGGCTCCCGCCCGGCCCTTCTGCGTGGGGGGTCTAGACGCGGGCTTGAGACACCTTCTCTGCCCCTCAGTGGGGTCCTCTCCTTCTTCCCTGCCCGCCCCAGTTCTCTTGGTAGGATGGTGGCGGGAACCCGTGAGAACCCGAGCGCCCAAAATGAAAACGTTTACTGTTCTGTTGTCTCTAATGCTTTGCTCATGCCTACGTTTGTGTTAATTTCTATTCTTTCGTTGGAAGGAATCTTCCTTTCATCCACTACACCTAAAAGTTTAAGCTTTAGGTGCCTTAAGAGTAAAAAGCAATGTGCCTTTGAATCAGAGTTCGTATCAGCATTACTATTTATCATGAGTCTTCGTTCATATTCCACTATCCCATTCCAAGAATACACCGGAATACTTGCTTGAAATCTGAAGCTGCCGGTGCTGTACTCGACACGAGCATTGCAGACGAGTTCTCTTAGGTAGAGCACGGCATAGCCTGCTGGATGCGAGCCTGCTGTGTGCAGAAACTGAACGGGGTGATACACACCACAAGGGGAAAAAACTCATTCGGTTCAAATTTCAACATTTATAAAATGTATTTCAAGCTCCTATGCAGTACCAGATGCGCTGATTTTCCTCGACGTTTTCGAGGTGGTCAGTTACACAGCAGCCAAACATTAAGAAATAGAAGTGCTATGTCTGTGAGGTTTTTTTGAAACTATCAGGAAGAGGAATCAAGAACACTTCCCCTCGACCCTCGTTTTATTCAATAAACTATTAAGTAATCTACTTTTGGGGCTCTCCAAAGCCTTTATTTTTTCAAATATTAACTGAGCTCCGACTTTGTGGGTAGTGTTATTTTTGATGCTGGGAGAATTTTAAAAATATGTTGTGGCCCCTGGTTTTAGTGGCATACACTAAGGTTGGAAAAAGATATATCAGGAAACAATCAACTAACAATATGAGGGAACAAAGGAGAAGGCAAGAATGATAAGAATATGGGAAAAAGGCAATCACTAGCCATGAGATTAGTTAAGAACACATAGGACTTGAGCTGGGTCTTACAGGATGGCTGACTTAGATCAATGTTGTGGTAATAGGAAAATAAGGTGGATTTGGTCATATTTGGTCTGATTTAGAAGAGTATTAAACACTGGATTTAATAAAGAACTTGACCTTTATTTATCCGGATACTTGCTTAGCTAAGAAGGGCTCAAAAAGGCACAGATCATTTTACAGCTAGGTTTTGATCACAGTTCAGCTAGGGGTTCCCTCCCGGCAGCAGTATACCCTCCATAGACCTCCCCATTCCAGAGATTCATGGCTTGTTTCTGTCAAAGCTTTCTACAACTTCCTGGAGATTATTGTATCTTTAAAGAATAATGGATAGAACTTTTTGTTCATTTAAAAATTTTTCCATTATGGGAAATTTTACATATATACAAAAGTTGAGAAAATGTTTAGTGAACTTTAATGTGTAATCATCACTCACCTTCAACAGTTAACATCTGGTCTATCTTATTTCACCTATAACTCATGCCCCTCCAAAAGCGACAACAAAACCCTGGTTAAATTTAAAGCAAATTCCAGACTATCATTTTATCCATTAAACAATTCTATAAGCATTTAAGGAACCTTTTTTTTTTTTAAATTTCATCACTACATAACAATGGTGGGCAGTTCAGTGTATAAATATAAAAAATTACAAACATATCATTATCATAAAGATATTTTAATAGCATCAAATCCAGCCACAGTTCAAATTTTCCTCATCACTTTATAACTTTTTAAAGCCTGTTTCCCAGAAAATATAAACATAATTTTAAAAAATCACTCTTTAAAAAACTTATATTACCTCACCTGAAAAAGTTAACAGTAATTCCTTAATATAGCTTTGTTATAACATCCTTGTCGTAACTGCTCAGTGTTCAAATTTCCCTAATTATACCCCAAATATCTCATATGTAATTGGTTTGTTTGAATCAGGATTCAAAGGTTTACACATTGCATTTGGGAGATGTCTCTTAAGTGGTTTTTACAATTTAATGGTTTATTCTTCATTTTTTTTTCTTACCATTTGTGGAAGAAATTGGGTCATTTGTCCTGTAGAATTTTGCAAATTGTGGACTTGGCTGGTTACATCTCCATGGTATCATTTAACATGTTCTTCTGTCCTCTGTATTTCCTATCACATGGGAGTTTGATCTGATTCAAGTTCTATTTTTTGGCAAGTTGGCTTCATAGGTAATGCTGAGTACTGTTTAATTTAGTATTCTAATCTTTTCTGATTTAGGATTTTAATATTAGGGTCTTGAAATGTGTACGTGGTAGGGGAGAAGTGGGAAATAATTTTTTTATTGCAATGTTAAACTAAGGAGGGAAATAGAGTATAAAGCTGAACAAAATGAAATGAAAAGAAGAGCAAGACTAGTACTCTACATGTGAATTTAAGTCTAATGATATATTCCCAAGGGATCAAGTATTCTGGGGTGTGTGTGTGTGTGTGTGTGTGTGTGTGTGTGTGTGTGTGTGTGTTAAGGTTTGATAATATCAAGTTTTAAAAGTGCCCTATATATAACCACCTTTAAAAAAAGGTCATAACACATTTTTTATGCATAGGAAAATTTTACTAAGAAAATACACACATCTCGTTACAATATATCACAAAAGAGAAAAACAAGTCACATCATTATGAAGTTTTCAGATTGATTCCTGGAACCATCTGTAATAAGTTGATTTGGTATAATATACTCTACAAAAGACATTCCCCTTAAACTAGTACTCTCATTAACAATTACTGCAAGACTATTTTATTCCACCTCTTTATCTTAAATACAAAGGTGAGAAAGGCTAAGCAGTGACTTTTGCAATGTGTGGGTTCCTTGAAGTCAATAATTAATGCTTGGGATGTTATCAAAGGGAACACAATATCATTGCAAAAATATGGTTTTAATTTCAATTCATTTTAAAAGCTATTAGGCAAAGTATAATGAAACATTAGGCAGAAATTTTGTCAAATATTTAGCTAAAACAGGTCTCCTCATAAATTCCTTATTCCACACGTTTTATATTACTACATTCTCACCGTTCTCACCTTTTAATGGAAGAAGTTGTACATATGTATACAATAGATATCATTTAAAATATCTTACAATTCAAACTCACATTGACATTGGCAGAGTCACAAAGTATATAAGCACTATAGAAATCAATTTGCCCAGAAGTGAGAGCGATTGGTGGTTCTGTGAAGATTACCAAATCAAAAGATGTTAGTGAACTAGCTACTAAGAACTTTCGGTGTAATTTATCATATTCAAAAACAAATCTTTTGTTTACATCAAATACTTTAAATGCTGGAGACTAATAAGTAAAATAGGTTTATACTGTATTTGAATCATGAATGGGAACAAAGCAAAAATCAAGTAAACTGATAAAACACATTAAAAAGGATCTAAGACTAATAATAGGTCAAGATTTTCATCTGAAATAATAAGTCTTGAAGATAAGGTATTTAAGATCCTAATAAATTCGATTATCACAGAGGCCCTTCTTCCCTGAGAGGGCTGAGGCTACGGAGTCCCTGCTGTCACTCACCAGCTGAGAACACAGACAAGTCGGTTAATCTCCCTGTGCCTAGAGTCCCTTCTCTGTAAAACAGATTGGGTGGCAGAAGACGATTGTGAGGATTAAATATGCTGATGCATGTATGATGCTTAGAACAATGCCTGGCATAAAGCATGTGCTATCCATAAAATTTAGTTTATCATTATTTGCTAACTGTACATACCTAACATGTTGGTGATAATTTAATGACTACATAGGAATCGACAATTTGCCAGAATATACACTTCAAATTAGGAAAGTAAGGGAAAATAATTTTTTTAGAATATAAAAGAATATATTGAAAACTGGGGAATATATACCCACAAATTTCCCCTTAGTCTTAAAACTTTAAAAATAATGTGCTGAATGTAGGGATAACTTCCCAAACAGCCAAGTGGCAAATAAGTTTTTTTTTTTTGGAAAAAAGATTAAATAGACATATGAGTTTATTGGCAAAAACCTATTACAGAAAGATACAAAGCATTTTAGTTATTTCACTTAATTTGTATATTTTATGCAACTCAGCTATGAACACATTTCCATATTATACTCTTACTTTTCTCTTTGAAAGGCATTTTTCCCTATCCAAAAAAGGAAAACAATTATAGTTTTAAAATCTAATCACTAGTTTATCTGAGTAACTCCTAGAAAGGATTAAGGGATTAAGGATTAGGCAATAAGAGTCATATCCTAATTAGGCCCAGTTGAATTTATTAAATTTGAAACAAAGCAGTGAGATTTTTCTCTGCTTACATGAAAACATCCTGATTTCAAGTGAGGGGAGTTTTCTATAGCTGAATTATCTTGAATATTTACACATTAAGAAAGTTATTTTATTTAGTTTGTCTATAGAGAATTTCTTTCATTATAACATTTAGATGTACACTAAAGTGCAACTCAACAATCAGTAGAACCAAAGTAGATAATGAATCAATGCCATTTTCTGTAGTTAGCAATATGCTGGCACCTGAACATGTGTGGTTTTTTCTTGCGTGGAAATACGATATTGGTTCTATTCGTTCTTTAGGACAGTCCCTTTAAATGGAATCCCAGTAGAGAGCTTTAAGATTTAATATTCTCAAGTATTATGTATGCTCAACAGAGCCGATTCAATTTGGGAGAACTCAACAGAACACTGGAGCTGTTCAACAGTCTGAAGAAGTTATCTTTGAGAGATTCCGAATGGTTTTGAAAAACAAGCTACTAGAGCATTTAGACGAAGGAAGCATTTTTCCTAAGGCAAGTCTTTTCCCACTCCCTTACCATCTCTTTGGGGCTTTCTTAGTCATCTGAATTATCTGAAAGCTGTAAATAATGCTCTGCACCCTTAATAATTATTATGTTTTGGTCTTAATTCATAGTAACTCCTTTGCAAAAGAGAATGTAGAATCTTATTTCTCCAGAGGCTGATAATATAGAGAAAGAAAAGACAAAGGATAGGGTAAGTCATATCATAAGACAACCAAGAATAGAGAAGAAACAAATATCCATTTAATAGCTAAGCTTTTATAAATGAAAACTGATTGCTAGGTTTTACTTCATAAGTACATTAAAAATCCACAATGTTGAACTGAAAAGTATTCTAGTTATGCAGTTCCAGAAAAATACGTTTAAAAGTTCTGTATTAATTTTTGTTCTTATAAACATCCTTTAAAAACTATACATAACAAAAATAGATAAAACCAATCTGTGTAAGAACACAATTCCAGTTATCTTTTTTCATATAGAGTACGTGTTCTATGAGCACTAAACTTAATTAAACTGCACACTGCACTCAGTACTCTGGAGCAATGCCACTCAGTACATTCTCTGTGCCAGCAGCATGGGCATCACCTGGGAGCACATCAGAAATGCAGAATCTCAGGACCCACCCCAGGCCAACTGTATCAGCAGGAGGAATTGGTTAATTCTCCAAGCGATTCAGATACCCACTTTAAGGCAGTGACTGGGAGAGTAGGGGGACTGTGTGTGTCAGAATCAGCTGGGGATCTACTGAAAATACACCTGCCAGGTCTCTGCACCTGGTGCTCCAGGGGGCCTTGAAGGAGCAGGCAGAGGCCTCTGCATTTTAAAGAAACTTCACGGTGATTCTGAGGCAACTTCCGGGTTAAGAAGCGATCCTTTAAAATGATTTTAACCAAATTCTTTAACACTTTTCCCATTATAGGCAATAAACTTTACAAGTATAGGTTTGCAATTATACTTGTAATGTTAAACTAAAATAAAGATTCCAGAGAATATTTTGGGGGTTGATTTTGTTTTGACAGAGGTAACATGAAAAAACATAAACCTTGCATATTTAATTAAAAGAAACAAATTGTGACCCAGTGGCGTATTTTATGAAACAAATTTATTTAAGACTTCTGACTTTACTCATCTGTTAAATGAATTAAACAATTGAATTTCCCATACTCCAAATGGCAATGACATTTGGAGTGTTCTTAAAACATTGAATTGTACTAAAATTTATTATGAATTAATCTCTACCTTTAGGTGGAAGAAAAGATGAACACAAAAATTAAGCCCTTTTTTTTCCCCTACAGAATATCACATCCAACATATCAAGGATGGTGGAGAGAAATGTCAAATAACGTACATGCTGATATGTAGTTGTGAATAATTTTTTGTAGTTAATATTCTACAATAAGAACTTTAAAAAGTTTTGTTTCCTCAAAGCAATCATATTAGGCACATATATAGCAATACTACTACTTCTCAAAATGATTTTGGATTTTCCTTTAGAACTCTCTAGTATATAAGCTACATTAAAAAAAAAAACTGGTCTCACTAGCCAATTTATTACCCATTTTACTGAAATTAAAAATGGCATGAAAATGGACCATTAAAAATGGTCTGAACACCTACTTTATTCATCCCTGCTTAGTTCTAAGTTAATTTCGTGGTTTCAAAAAACTGAATCTGTCTTTAATGGGGAAAGGGTTGTCACTAATAATATTCAAAGGAATATCTCATAGGAACATTCCAAAATTATCTCAAATAATAAAGAGCTTCACTACTGGAACAGGGGTGTAGGTGTAATCCCTTAAATTACATATAACTCATTTAGGTGTGAAACATGACTAATTTGTTAAAAGTCACACATCAGTCATAATTTATGCATTAGGTATCCTATTCCCCCTCCTTAGAATCATCTAGAAATAAAGAAAATGGAAATTTGTTTTTCAAAATAAGCAAACTTAAATTTTTAGTTGGGCAATAAAATAGCATAATTAAAGCAATTAAATTTAAGATATTACCTTTATTAAATAAAAACGTTACACTATGATTTTATACACTTGAAAACAATGACTTTTTTTTTTTTTTTTTGTCTAAAGGCAGCAGTAGTTCTCAATTCTTTCTTACAATGTAATAGTCGTCTCAATTTAGTTCCAGGAAATAAATAATAGGGTAGATTTTTCATATTTCTTTTGATCTATCTACTGGAAAGGGATTTCAGAGCATGAAAAGAAATAAAAGAACAGTTTTTTAGATACTGACAATTTGAGAATTTAGTTAACTGGCTTTTTCTCAAAATTCTGTGTTCATCACCACAGAAATTTGTTTCTATTTTCGTAGCCCTAAAAGAGCTGGGTGAGAGAGGATTATTACCTATAATAGTAAACTGCAAAGACCTTGGCAAGCGTGAACAAGAACACAAGTGAAAACATTTACAAATACATTTTTAACATCTCTGATGTGGTATGAGCTACAAATCAGAAATGAAAGCATTATGGTTATCTGATGGCAGAGTGCCAGTGGGCATTAAAACACAGTCAATTCATCTACCTTCTACAGAAGTGTGATTCATGGGGAAAAATAAGTCAAGCAAAACACAGAAAAAAACATAAATCTGACTTTTTTGTCTGGAAAAAAAAAAAACAACACAGGTTCCCTGAAGCATGGAAAGTATTTATCAGCGGGCACGTCTATTCTGATATTGAGGGAGGGCTTGCTGCAGATTCCGGCCATTCATACATATCTGGCAGCAAGGAGTCATATTCACTTCGCCATATTCTTTCCCTAATATACTTGGCCTTGTCCTCAGGTTCTGGGTATCGGAAGGCCATTTTATTAGCATACAGGTATTCTGTAACCTGAAAAATAAAATAAGATTACTACTGTGTAGGCTCTGAGTATAAACCTATCTGAGAGAGAAAAAGTACTATGTAAACACAAAGAAATGAATTTAAAAGAATGGCATTTTTCTTTTTTCAAAATAAAAACAGTATTTTGACTCATTTAAAAACATTCAGAAACTATTAAGTTTAAAAGATGACATAAAAATCATCAGAAATCTTACCATACGTCTTCTTTAATGTCACCCCCACCTCAAATTACTGGCATTTCCTTAATACTTTAATTCAACAAACAGTTTTAAGCTCTCTACTCTGTCTCAGTCAAGCAGATCTACTTGGGTGACCTGCCTGGCCCACGTCCCTTTCTTTCCCCCAACGATCTCCTGAAATCGTAGGTAGGAGATCTCCTGAAATCGTAGGTAGGAGAGTCTATTTTCTAGTCATAGCTGACTTGGGTGAAAACTTAACCCAAAGTGAGCTAGTTGTTTTCGCTCTAGAATTTGGATTAAAAGATATTGAAACTATTATAAATAGGGGGTTGGGCACTAGAACTATAAGGTAAAGTTAGGGCTAGGACCCATACATGGCAACTCACCATCACTGAGTGCCAGGCATGTTCTATGTGCTTTACATGGATATCTCACAAGAACCGCATGAGGTAAGTGCTATTATTATTATTTTACATCTGAGGACACCAAAGTGTGAGAAGTTTTAAGTTACTTGCTCAAGGTAGTTATGCAAGCTGTTTCAAACCCAAAGCATTCTTATTCAAGATCCTAAACAGTTAAAATTAGATTTATTTCCCACCCAAACTGACTTCAGTGAATTTCTGATCTTTGTGACCAAGCCACACATGACTGGTGGTGAGTCTTAGTTTTGATGTAAAAGAAGGTAGTTTGAAAAGCTTCCTTACAGGGTAGCAAAATGCTCGTCTGTTACACAGTAAGGTCAAGTCATGGTTTTATTTTAACTTTAAAACAATGTAGCAATATGTGGTAAAAAAAAAATTATTTCAAACAGTTATATCTTTCCCTCCTCCAATTCCGAATGATAACCACTATTGAAGTTTATTTCAGTTTTCCTAAAGAAAAACTAACAAAAATATGATGGCTATTAAAAATAATCTTTGGTCTCAGAGCTCAATCTCACTATATTTTGTGATGAAAAATGTGTTTCAATTATTTTCCAGTCTTTTGTGGGAAACATATTTGCACCCACAGAAAAGACTAGGACAAGGCATGAGACTGGAGTACTCCCTAGTCACATGAGCATGTAAGAGGTGACTAGTGGCTACTGGAGATGCTCAGTGGCTGCGGGCTGGGGTTGGGGGGCAGAAACAAAGCACTGCCTACTCTTCTGATCCCTTGCTCTTAAAAAGGAAAGCCTTAAACCAACTGAGAGGGAGCAAACTCTCTACCCTTGGGGAAGGAGGAAGAGATGATCCTGAGGTTATGCTCCTAAACCAACCCAAGCACAGACCTCCCATTTCCTCATGTATTATACCTTTCATTTAGACGTACCAGTAATCTCTTAACTGTTTTTTGTTATTAGGAAATGCAGGTTGATATTTATATAATTTTGGAATGGGAGAAGGCTTTAACATTCATAAAAATGTGAGGAAACAAGCCATACAATTAAGAAATTATTCCAGGAAAAACTTTGAAAATGGAGCAGCAAACAATTCCAAAAGTCAAAATAAATGACAGATGAGACAATACCTGCATCACAACAGAAGAATGACTACCTTTAATAAAGAGCTCTTATAAGTAGTATTAGAAAATAGAAACACAAGTATCATAATATAAAAACAAGCAAACGTCATGAATAGGCAGTTCATGAAAGAAATATAATTTTTCAATAAATACAAAAAAAATCTTCAATCCAAAATTCTTTAAATAAAAATGAGATATGATTTTCACCTATTAAATATGCAAGATTAAAAAATAATAATTCTAAGGATTGGCAAAGGTGTGGGAAAACAGATAAGCTCGTATCTAACAGGTGTGATGGAAATTGGTACCTTCTTTTCTGAACATTGGGCAATATGTATCAGAAGCCTTAGCATGTAATACCTTTGTCCTTATGATTAGAAATTTATCTTAAGGAAAAATAACTATATATACACATAAAGACTTATCTAAGGATGTTCACTACAATATTATTTCTAACAAAATGAGAAACACTCAAATGTCCAAAAATAGAGAAATGGTTAAACTAATTAAGCTATAATAACAAAGAGAATTACATGCAGCATTAGTGATCACACATGAGAATTATTATTGATTTATACGGGAAAAGGTTTACAGTATATTAAGTGGAAAAAAGTGTAGTGAGAAACCAATCATAAAAGTTGGCACAGGTGACTGTGCATGGTGCTCCTATGTATATAAAAACTAGAAGAAAACAAACCCAAGATAATGTGGGTTACATTCTGGTAGGGAGAATATGGGTGACCTAAATTTTCTTCTTTATACCCTTAACATATTTCAAGTTTTCCTCTAATAAACTTGTGTTACTTACATTTACTTACATAAGAAAATGCCATTAAACTTAAGTGAAGAGGTAAAAATTGTTACTTACTTTAATAGCAATGTTAATAGAAACTTCCTGAATATTAGCAAGAGGTGGGTAAAGACTCCCTTTAGCTAGTTCTTCATCTGTCAATTGACTTGTCAGCGCCTAACGGGAAAACTGCATTTTACTTTTGTTTATTTACATATCAGAATAATACAGACCAATAAAACAGAGAAAGGATGGAGGGAGCAAAAAATAATACAGGTAATATAACTCTCTTTATTTCTAGCAGGAATATACTTAAACTACTGCAGAAATTAAAACTATTCACTACTAAATAAATAACCATATTTAAAGACTTGTTGACGTATTCTACGTAACGTAAGAGTTTGGCATAATTACAACAGCTACTATGAAAACAGACATTAACATTTCTGAGTTCTTCAAAACTCATATTACGAAATATGCAGTTCTAATAGGTCAGTGCTCCAAATAAACCAGTTATTGTCATTAAAAAAGCACAATGAGTTATATTTTATCTATGCTGTCACAATGTATTACCTTCAGATATATATAATACAGGTACAGTAGATGTGTTATAAATATAAAGAATTCATAGCTTATCATCAAACATTTGAAAAATCATGATAAAAAAATTTTATGCAACAGTAGATGGGCAAGTCAGAAAAGCAACAGATGAGTAACTTCCTTTTCGTTCATAAGGCAGCTTTAACCCATTCTCTCTCTCTTTCTCTCTGCTTTTAATCTTTATAATTCATTCTTTATAAAATAAACAAACAATATTTAAAACATTTACCTTTGCAGCTTCTAGAAAAACATGGTCACTAATGTGCCGGGTATTAGAGAGAATAACAGCTAAAGCCACTCCTAGAAAACATTTAAAATAGTTTATTTAGTAATGTCACTTTTTAAATTGTGAAAATAAATTCAGAAAACTAAAGAAGACTATATCCCACCAAAAAGAGTAATAAAAAACTATGAAGAAGTGGGATTTAGGAAACAGATTCAACTTAAAAGTAAAAGGAATAAAGGAGCCAAATAGATTCTTAGATTTAAAGTAAATTAATGGTAATCCACCCCCACCCCAAATATCACCCCTGAAAAACAAAGCAGCTAAGAGAAAACAGAAATCTGAGAGTTAAAATCAAATGGTCTTTGTTAACTGTTACAATTCTTATTAACTAGAAGAAATAATTTTAGAAATATCAAATGGTTTAATTCAGTTTTTATATTTATCAGAATTACAAATGCATACAATTCATCAACACTTGTTACAAAAAACATTAATTCCCATCTCTAACCCCCCATTTCTTGCTCTACAGAGGCAACTATTATTAATTCTTTTAGCTGACTATTTTAATATTCATCTCTTTCATCCTTAAACAGCTTACTTACAATTCTTGATTGATTTTTGAGTTTTAGAGATCACTGGCTCCTTTCTGTAAGAAATAAGTATTTAGCTTTCTTTCACATTTCCAGCCTTCTCTCTTCTTCCGAATTTAGTTAGAGCATAATTTTGGTTGAATCGGAATTCAGTGTTTATGACTTCATAAATGCTACTCACAGCTGAGCCATGTATTATTAAAACTGTATCATGATTACTTTTCCTCTTCTGCATAACTTTTTTTCTCCCTGAAGTTACTATCCTTGACTTTGGTTTTTCAGTACTTCACATTATCTCATGCCAAAACACTCATTCACTTGCCCAAACTGTCTTATAGTATTTCAGCTACCTCACACATTTTCTTATTTTGTCCTCTAATCTCTGCTGGAGTTCCAATCTGGCCTGGTTGCTCTTCATCCTGGTAAATCCCTTTATCATCATGGGGGATTGCCCTTGCTTTTAAGTCTGCTTCCTAAATCCCACATTTTCCTAGTTTTTTATTACTCCTCTTTTTGGTAGGATATAGTCTTCCACAGTCTTCTGAAAAACAATACACAGGAGATACGTTTTTTTTAAATCTTACATTCCTGAAGACCCCTGCCCAATTTTTTTTTTCCCACTACTTTCCACTTTTTTGATGGTTAGTCTGGGTTTAGAATTCTAGTTTGGAAATAAGTTTCCTTCTAGTTCCAGCACTGTTGGTGAGGTCCAGTCCCAATTTGATTCCAGATCCTTTTCTGGTGATTATCTTTTTATTTCATCTCTGAAGGTATATAGGATCTTTTTTTTTTTTGGTACCTACTGTTTTGTTAATTTCATAACAATATGCTTTGAGGTGCATTATTTTCACTCATCATATATGGAACTTGGTGGGTGGGCCCCTTCTATCTGAAAACTTGAGTCTTTCAGTTTGGAGAAATGTTAATGAAGTCTTGATAATGTCCTTCCCTCCATTTTTATGTTCTCTCTCCCTGAAATTTCCATTTTCTGATATTGTACCTTCTGGATTAGTCCTCTAATGTTCTTTATCTTCTGTCTCCTGTTCTTTGCTCTATTTCTAGATAACTTACTCAACTTTTCCTTCTAATCCTTCTGCTACCAAATTTTTCATTTTTAAGAGCTTATGTTTGTTTAATAAATAAATAAATAAATAAATAAATAAATAAATAAGTAAAAGTCTTGTTTCGGGGATATATTTTTTGTCTCTATGAGGATGTTGATGGTTTTAACTTTCCTTCTTCCCACATAATTGCTGCTTTTTCCTACTGTCCTTTTCTATTTGTCTACTTTAGTGTCTTTTACAAAATAAGTCTTTCGCATAAGAGACTTTCCTTAGATCACCAGTAATCTTTAAGTGTTTCTCCTCTGTAAAGGTTAGGAACTAAAAAAACGACTGGCAGCCATGAGCACAAGGATGGGGCTTGTCCACTCTGAGCATTCCTGTAGAGTGATCTGGCTTTTAATCTCCCTACTTTCTGGTACCTCTGTCCTCGACCGTGTCTGTTGTCTTCCACTCTAGAAAATCTGTTTTAAATTATTCAGAGTATCCCAACAGAGTAGGGAAGGATGGTCACCTGATTATCCAGGGATTGAAAGAAGAGGTTAATAGCTTCCTTATTTTAATCCAGCCTCCAGAAAATATATAAAATTTTCAAGTACAGACTTTCAAGTACGTCCACCTACATTTAATGCGTTACTTAAATGTTTGGGGGCAAAATCTATTGTCTTCTTGTATTTGTCTTGCCTATTCCATGTTTTTTCCTCTTCTTTACTGTCTTTTGGGGGTTTTTGTTTGTTTGTTTGTTTGTTTGTTTTAATTGATCTCATTTCCTCCCCTAACATTCCCTTACCATAGTTTGGACATTTTTCTAGTCTTCTAGTGGCTATACTAAAATTCGTAATCTGCATCTTTATCTAAATTCCACATTACTTTGTGGAATTTATCCCCCGCCAGACAATGCAAGTCCCTTTTAACAAGTCCCTCTTAGTTTAATTCTATTTAACTGATAAGCTATTATTGTTGTACATTTTAATTTTTTCTCTATATTTTTCAGAATCCCATGTCATTATTGTTTTGCTCTCTATATACAACATTCATTTTGTTTAGCTCACATACTCACAAATTTCTTTGCTCTTCATTCCTTCCTACATCTGAGCTTCTAGCTAGGACTATTTTTCTTCTGCCTAAGAAACACTTTTTTTCCATGAAATAAATTTACAACTTAATAAATATTATAAAGTACACATCTTTTAAACTATTACCTACCTTAGTCAAAAAATAAATAATGTTGCCAAGCACCCTTCCAAAACACGACCCTCCCTTTTAGCCCTAATAGTAAAAACATTCTGACTTTTACAGTCATCACTTCCTTTTCTTTGTAGTTTTATCATCCATGTGGCCATCCCTGAACACTATAGTTTAGTTTTGCCTGTTTTTTAATACTTATTTTAATCTACATGTTCTCTTTCTCTCTCCCTGCCCACTACCACTCCCAACCACCAATTCTCTTTGCAATACGTATGCTGAAGAAATAGGATCATTCGACTTACAGAGTTTTCCCACTGTTTGGATGTTTCTGATTGCACTCCCATGCTCCTTTGTTCTAGCTTCAGTTAGTTGGTGGTTGGGCCTACAGGCTTTAACTGATTCAGGTTTGATTTTGGTGGAGAGACTACCCCACTGATGGTACCGTGTTCTTTTGCCAGGAGGTATAAAATGTCTGGTTGATTAACTTTTTGTGACATTAGCAGCCATTGATGCCTAATGCCTACATCCATTATTTCATTTCATTAGAGATTGCAAAATAATATTTTTTTCAATTACAATTGACATTCAATATTGTATTAGTTTCAAGTATAAAGCATAGCAGTTAGATGTTTGTATAAGTTACAAAGTAATCCCTCTGATAAATCTTGCACCCACCTGATACCATTTTTTTCATTATATTATTGCTTAAATTCTCTAAGCTGTACTTTATATCCCTGTGACTATTTTGTAACTGCCAGTTTGTACTTCTTAATCCCTTCACCTTTTTCATCTAGCTCCCCAACACCTCTCCCATCCATCTGTTTTCTGTATCTGAATTTGTTTTTGTTTGGTTTGTTTGATTTTTAGATTCCTCATACGAGTGAAATCACGTATTTGTCTTTGTCTGACATATTTCTCTTAGCATAATACCCTCTAGGTCAATCCATGTTGTCACAAACGGTAAGATTTCATTCGTTTTTATGGCCAAGTAATATTCTGTTATAAATATGTACCATATCTTCTTTATCCAATTGTATATTGATGGATACTTAGGTTGTTTCCATATCTTGGCTATTGTAAATGATGTTGTCAATATTTGCTTTATATATTTAGGTGTTTCTGCATTGGGTGCATACATGTTTGCAAGGGCTATATCCTCTTGTTGCAACTGATCCCTTTATCATTACGAAATGTCCTTTGTCTTTTGTCATAGCCTTTGTTTTCAAGTCTTTTGTCTAATGTATTGCTACTTCAGTTTTTTTTTTCATTTCTATTTGCATGAAATATTTTTTTCCATTCCTTTCAGTTTGTATGTCTTTCAATCTGAAGTTAGTGTCCTGTAGATAGCATTTGTATGGGTCCTGTTTTCTTGTCCAGCCACTCTATGTCTTTTGAATGGAGCATTTAATCCATTTACATTTAAAATAATTATTGATAGGTATGTAGTTAATGCAGTGTCATTATTCATATTTTTTATTTTTCTTTTCTTCTTCTTAAAAAAGTCCCTTTAACTTTTCTCGTAATACTGGTTCGGTGGTGATGACCTCCTTTAGCTTTTTGTCTGGGAAGCTCTTCATCTCTCCTTTGATTCTAAATGATAGCCTTGCTGGGTGGAGTAATCTTGGTTATAGGCTCCTGCTTTTCATCACTTCAAATATTTCGTGCCAATCCCTCTGGCCTACAAAGTTTCTGTTGAGAAATCAACTGACATAGTCTTATGGGAGCTCCCTTGTAGGCAACTAACTGCTTTTCCCCTGCTGCTTTTAAGATCTGGCATTTTAATTATGATGTGTCTTGGTGTGGGCCTCTGTAGGTTCATCTTGTTTGGGACTCTCTACCCTTCCTGGACTTGTACATCTATTTCTTTTGCCAGATCAGAGAAGTTTTCAGTCATTGTTTCTTCAAATAGTTTTTCATCCCTTACTCTCTCTCTTCTTCTGGTATCCCTATGATGCACATATTGTTATGCATGATGTTTTCTCAGGTCTTATAAACTATGTTCGTTTTTAAAAATTCTTTTTCCTTTTGGTTATTCTGATTGGATGTTTTCCAATACCTTGTCTTCCAAAATCACTGATTCAATCTTCTGCTTCATCTAATCTGCTGTTGATTCCACTAATGTATTATTTTTCATTTTGGTTACTGAGTTCTTCATTTCTGACTTTTTTATGCTTTCTCCTTTTTTATGTTTCCTGTCTCTATTGAAGTTCTCGCTGAGATCATTTATTCTTCTCCTAAGTTCATTGAACATTTTTATAATCAGTGTTTTGAACTAGGAACCTGATAGGTTGCTTGCCTTTTTGTTTAGTTTTTTTTTTTTTTTTTGAGTATTGTCCTGTTTTTTTTTTCATTTGGGACATGTTTCTTTATCTCATTTTGGCCACCTCCCTGTGCTTGCTTCTATGTATTATGTATATCTGCTACATCTCCAAGTCTTGGCAGAGTAGCCTTATGTAGTAGGTGTCCTGTGGGGCCCAGTGGCTCAGGTTCTCTGGTCATCTAAGCCGGGTGCCCAAGGGTATCTGTTGTGTGGGCTATGTGTGCTATCCTATTATAGTTGAGCCTTAAGTACTATTGATACATCAGTGGGTGCCGCTGACCCTCAGGCTGACTGGCTATAAGGACTGGCAATGACTACAGAAGATAAGCTGTTGTGCAGAGGCTGACTTTATGGAGTGGGATTTGCTTTAGTGGGCCTTTAGTTCCTGTCATGTCTACCCTTCAGCTGTGTCATTTGTGGTGCTAACTGGGTGGTGCTCTAGTGTGGTCAGAAGCCAGTCACCACCAATTGTTGGTTCTGGAGCCTCCTGGGAGGGGCTCCAGTGCAAGTCAAGTTCAGTTACTGCCTGTGTCTGGCCTGGGGCTAACTGGTAAGGGCAACACAGTGATCTGTGGTTGGTGGCTGCCTGTGCTGGGCTTGGAGGTGCCAGGGAGTGGTTATGCTGTGAACTAAGACTGTCTGCCACTAGTGCCAGGAGTAGGGCCTCTGGTTGTTTGGGGTTTGTAGCCTTTAAGATATTTTAGGAAAGTCCACAGGGTGGCCCAGGCTAGGCTTCTGAAAGATGATGGGTTGGGCAGGTGAACTGTGTGGGTGGATGGGTCTCAGAGAATGACCAGGGTAGGGTGAGAGCAGTGTTATCCAGGTTCATGGAGACTTAGACTTGCCCTCTTCCACCCTCTGCTGCCATCTGCTCCTGCAGGATGTACAGGTGGAGGGCTCACCAAAGAAACAATAGTGCCTGCTGTTAATTTAGTTCTGAGAGAGCTGCCCCTTTAGCCTTCATCCTGAAGCCCGATAATTCAGTTCCTCCCTCTATCTCCCTGGTGCTTTTCGAGTTGCTATCCCTTCTCTGGAGCTAACAGGAAGTGTTTATGAGTGAGCTAGTCTGTGCTCAGGGCCTTTTAAGTGAACACCTGAATCTACAGCAGCCTTTTGTCTCACCCAGACTGAGTCCCTGCTGATTTTCCCAGCCAGCTGTTGTGGGGACTCTTCTTCCTGGCACTGGTACTCTGGGCTGGGACCCCTTGCTCCTCAGTGGGGACCTCATTAGCCCAGATATCCCTCTGACGCCCAGCTGCCACATGTGGGTGTGGGATCACCCCTCCTACCAATCTTTTTATTTATATCTTTAGTTATAGGAGTCTGTTCAGCTAGTCTTCAGGTGATTCTCAAGGGTGGTTGCCATGAAATCTTAATTAGATTTTGAATCTACAAATTTCTACCCAACCAAACTATCAAGCAAGAGGACAAAATACATTTTTAAAGGTGTAATAACTCAGGAAGTTTTCATCCATGCTTTATTTAAAAAAAAAAAAAGTATTTAAAGATGTATTTCAGAGAAAAAATAAGACTAAGAGAGGAACAACACACATGTATGAGAGAGAAGAATAAAGAAATATGGGACACAGGAAATAACTCACTGTGAAGTAGTATCAAGAAAAAAAATGAAGAAAGCTGGCAAGAAATTAAAAAATTCATTATATTTGACACTTGAAAGACTGAGTGTCAAAAATTTTGTGATACAGAATTGCATATTCTATTCTATTTATCAAAACACACTCTCATTTAGACAATGAATAATATCTACATGATCATGTAATTTCAGAATCAATCCAAAGATAAAGCATGGAAGATAACAGAATACAACATAAATATCCTAAAATCTCTCTACAATGAGAAATATTAATTAATCAAAAGTGAGAGATGGAATGAGAAAAAAAGACAAATTTTTTTCCATTTTTCACTGTGGCAAGCTAAAAACTATCTTAAGTTGCTAACAAAAGCTCTGTAAGTATGTTATTACATAAAGGTAACTACCAGGAAAACTAAAAGTAGTAATAACAAAAACTGAGAGGTAGAGAGAGGAAGCACGGTATTTGAAGGTATGTGTGTACTATTATATTTCACCTCTGACCGTGGTCACAGTTGAGAACTGTGATAAGGAGGTATACCAAAAGGAAATAAAGAAGGTTGAATAATTTTATAACATTCTGTTCCTTTTGTGTATTTTTAAACCATGTAATACATTATTTCTAAAATAAAAACAAATTTAATGAACAATATGAATGTATGTACACATTTTCAGGGGAAACAGATTAAGTTGGATTTGCTGAATTCCTTGAGTTTCTCTGCATATTCATACCAAAATCCTGTAAGTACTATTGTTCATTTTAATCTTAGATTCTAAAGAATTTAATGAAGTATTTATATGTAATTAATTAGTACTCTATAACATAGATAATGGTGGCACTTACCTGGAAAAATATATACATTGTTTCCTTGACCTGGTATAAACAGCTGGCCATCACTGAGTTTCACTGGCCCAAATGGACTGCCACTGGCAAACAAACACCTTCCCTGTTAAGAAACAAAATAACCTCAATTTTATGACTCTACATGGACTAGAAAACTGAGGTAAACTCAAATAAATAAATACTATAGTAAAGCAGACCAATGTTACTTGCAGACAGATATCATTTATATATAACATAATCCTTTCACTAAAATCCTTATTGAGGTTTGTTTCATGCATATCATGTATGTATCTGAAGAAAGTTGGAAAATGTCCATTAAATTTAAACCTGACACTTCCATTTCCTTAAAAAAAATTAAAAAATGTAAATGGCCAATAACTACCATCCCAAATATTAAAGACTGATGTAAATACCTGTGAATGAAGGGGAAAAGATCAAAAATTAAATTGCTACCAATTACTATACATTTGCTGTCCTTGGCTGTGTACTGGAGGCTTTCTACGTATTAACTCAGTTAATTTAGACTACATAAAACCTTTATGAAGTTATCATCATCTCCATTTCACTGATAAAATAAAATCAGAACACTAAGGTTTAAATATTTTCAAGTACTTTGTAAAAAGTCACACATCACAATTGTAGCAGTTAAACTGGAATCCAGATTTTATAACTCCAAAGCCCATGGTCTTTTTGTTATGCTATAATGACCCCCAGTTGGCAGTTTAGAAGGGAGGCACTGGTGTAACCACACTACTGGCCCCAGAAAAACGGCATGTTGCCTTGTTAAAGAGCAACACCAAGACACCTCTCTGCTGAAAACAAAAGATGAAAAATTTAAGCGGTGACTCAAAATCTATAAATGTATGCCATTATTTTATGTAATATTAAGAAATTAAACTATGACACAATGCTTTTTTATCATTTTTAAGAGATAACCCAATTTCAATGTTATAAAAATTATGAAAAAAGTTTCATCTTAAATCCGGTGAAAGTACATCAAACTAGTCTCCTCGAGGAGTTTTTATTTATTCCAATAATGTACATATATTACACTCGTATTTATTCTCTCATAAATTAAAATTCTTAAATGTTTGAACAGTCTTCTAGTAACATACTACTACTGCTCAAACATTTAATTTTTTTTTGTTTTTTGGAAATGCCAATGCCATGATACATTGAGTGTATTTATCCAATAGTCATTGTATAAGACTCAGATTTCACTTGAAACTTATCGATTTTATTAAATTATATAAAAAAAAGACTTAAGATTTAATTTGGGAGGACAATAAGCAATAGTTTTAAGTAGTAAAGACTGGCAAATAGAAGGAACAATCAAGCTAAAAGTAATACCATGCTTGGGTAAAAGGTAAGACAGTATACTTAAGAGATTGATTTTATTTCGATATCTATATGCTGACTTTGAGGATGATTTCAAAAGAAAAGATTTCAACAATTATTTTAACTGTTGGAAATAAATATTCAAAAGACTTTATTTTGGCAATATAGAAAAGCAAAATCTGTGTCTGATAGTATGAGCAGCAAAGCTATCAGGAGTCTCATGATGTAAGAGAGAGAAAAAGTTCAGTGACCACTAGGGCGAGGGATACTGATAAATACCAGAGGGCTTTGATTCATACCCAAAGTGGTACGCATAAGGAGAAAGGATAAACTGTGGAATGAGATTAGGTCTCACAGGGACTGTGTTGTGATTAGATTATGACAAGGGGCCCAGACTAACAGCCACCAGAGATAAAGGTAAGGCCCCTCTGAAGAAAGGAAGCTTCATCCAGAGCCTCAAATTACTGCTATAGTTCCTCATCCATGTTTTCTAGCACTCAATAAAGAAACAAGCAAAAAATAAAACTAAGCTTTAACAAAAAGACAAGGACTGCATAAGCAATAGGAAAGAAAAATAATAGAAATGGACTAAGATATTTATTACTATCAGACATTAACTCTGATTAGAATTCATATATTCAAGAAATTAAATACAAGATAGAAAATTTTGGTCAAAAATTGCAAGTCAATCAAAAGGAATAAATAAGTATTTAAAAATTATTATTAAAATTGTGAGCTGTGATGATACCGATTATAATTTTTTAAATCCTTAACTTTTGAGAAAGATACTATAATATTTAAAATTAAATGATATGATGTCTGTGTGATCTGCTTCAAAATAATCTGGGGTGTGTAGAATGTAGAACAAGACTGGCGAAGAGTTGATTATTTTTGAAGGTAGGTATTGGCACATGACAGTTAATTATACTAGTCTCTACTTTTGTATGTATTTGAAATCTTCTATAATAAAAAACTTTATAAATAGATTGGAGACAAAAACATTTATCTCCACATTTATCTAACAATGATTACTGCTGGATATCATTGTAAAGAAGCCTTTAAAAATCACTTCCTATACACCTGAAACTAATATAAAATAATACTGAATGTCAATTCTAATTGAAAAAAAAAATTAAAAACAAAAAATTTGTGTAAAATGAAAATGACTTCCTAGAGCTGCACAAAGATCACTTACAAGAACAATACAGAAAGTGATTACATTGTAGAAATTACAAACATATCCCTACAGAACACTAGGAAAAAAACAACTGTTCTAATGGTATATAAGCAGAGAGTTATAACTGGAATATAACCCAATAAGTGGCAGTATCAAAGAATGCAAAAGAACTAAATCTTAAACAATTTAGATAAAAGTAAAAATTTGTTACAGACAGATGATGACTCAAAAAAATGGTCCTCATAAAGATAAACACTGGTGAAAAACAGGTAAAGAGGGTAAGAAGAATTGTTTCTTGAAATGTGAGAGCAAGGAAGCAGTATTTGTAAATTGATTATTTCTATAACGTGCTTTTAAGTCTCTGTCACTAAATTAATAAATTATTATAAAAAGAATCAAATAGAAATTCTACAAATGAAAAATACAGTAAAATTAAGACTATGACAACAGATTAGCACAGCTAAAAAGAGACTATGCAAATTGGAAAATAAGTCCAAAGAAAATCACCAGCTTGAAACACACAGCAAGCAAACAGGATGACGTACATAGAAAATAGTGTAAGAGATATATGACATGGTAAAAAAGTCTAAACATTCCCATGAAAGGAGAGAAGATGTGGCCAAATCAGGATATTTCCAAAATAACTTCCCTGACCCTCCAAAAAAGGATATTAAGCCACATATTCAAGAGCTCTACAATCCACAAGTGGAAATAAAGACAAAGAAAACCATGCATAGGTCCACTGTAGCAAAACTGCTTAAACCCAAGACAAAATGATGTATCAAAAGAAAAACAGAAGTCAGATGACAACAGAATATCTTCAAAGTGCTGAAATAAAGTATTTACCAATTTTTACTTCTAATCACAGTGAAAATATTCTTCAAAATGAAGGCAAAATAAAGAAATTATCAAGAGAATTCATCAGACCCATATTAAGGAAAGTTCTGGTAGAAGGAAAATGATCCTAGATAGAAGCACAACATGAAGGAAAGACGAGTGGCAACAGCAAATATTAAAATGTAGGTAAATCTAAATAAATAATTTTTGTTTAAAACAACATCTTTTGGGGTTTAAAACATAGAGAATTAAAATGTTCAACAGTACAAAAGGCATGAGGGTGTTAAAATACAGTTATGAGGTAATTACTTTCCAGAAGTGTTATAAACAATAACATATCAGAATTTGATAATTCACGGACACATGTTGTAATTTCCAGAGCAACCAAGAACAGAATTATGCAAGAATGTATAACCACCAGGCTAATTGAGGGAAAATAACAGATAACCAATTCATTCAGTTATTACTGATTAATACCTCTGTATGTGTATATGCTTCTTCAGCCGTGCACTCAGCCTTTGCTGTAGGATTACTTAATGCAAATATTACAGGCCTTTCATTGATATCAGCCATGGCTTTGAGTACATCAGGAGTAAAAAGTCGGCCAGCTCCTGCAACTCCTATAATAAATAAGGGGGAAAACAGCAACTTCATTACAGGTAAAATAAAGCAATTCTTATCAACAGCATTTCTAAAATAGGTTTAACATAACAAATGCAGAGCCTTACATCCTATTACAAGGATAAATTTTGCATTGCTGAGATAATGCTATGGGTAACAAAATCCCAAATCTGAAACTTGCTGGATTTCATTAACCAATGTCACTATAATAAAAAATATTAATAAACTTTTAAAAATAAGAAAAGAAAGACAACAAAATGCTAAGTTTTCACTTAAATATCTACCGTCCACCCCAGACAGAGTAAACTGTGGAAAATAAAAAAGAGTATAAGACTAATACATCACTATGTCTAATTAAGAAGATAAAACTTGCTAGGACATGGATGAACTTTAAAGATATTACGCTAAGTAAAGTAAATCAGCCACAAAAAGACAAATATTGTATGATTCCAGTTATTTGAGGTACCTAGAGTAGCCAAATTTACAGATATGGAAAGCAGAATGGTAGTTACCAGGGGTTGTGGGAATGTAGTTGTTTAAATGGGCACAGGGTTTCAGATTTGTAAAATGAAGAGTTCTGGAGACTGACTGTACAACAATGCAAACGCACTTAACACTACCGAACTGTACACTTAAAAATTATTATGATGGTCATTTTCATGTTATGTGTATTTTATCACAATTAAAAAATGTAAAAAACAAAGAAGACAACTTGCAACTCAAGAGTTAAATTGTTAAACTCTGTGGTACTTGTTACAAAATAATTTAGAAGGGATAAAAGATCATGTTGACTAAAGCAACCCACATTCTCAATACAGTTCAGTTTAATGACTTTTTATCAAGCCCTTACAATGTCTCAGACACTGTATTAGACCATTAGGATATAAAAATGAGTATAATACAAGCACCTTATAGTTAAGAGAGAAAAAAAAAAAGTAAATAGAAAACCAGAAAACCTGGAACAGGTGCTAAGTATGCAGTGTTCAAGGAGGCACAGCATGGAGGAAGAACATTTAGCCTAGAGTGGGAATTCAGGGATGACTTAAGTGATGCCTCTGCTAAGTACTTATCCAGTTCATGCAGTAAGAAGACATACTCAGTAGCTAACATAATTAATTTTTAATTCCGTATTATAGACTGTCATATAATTAAGAAAAATACTGATCAGGCTGGAGCCCAGTTTTAGTGCTTGCTGTCACTCCTGACTATATGAAATATTCACAAATTTTGGACAAGTTGCTTATTATCTCTGTGCCTGTTTTTCTTATGTAAAAAAGGAATTTATACTCAGCGTTTTAACATGTGGAGGAGGTTCATGGTCATATTCTTAGGAGTCCATCAGTTCTAAAATAATTTATTTTCTCCTTTTGTTTCCTGACTCTCCAGGAATGGAGTCAACGCACAGATTCTTAGGCTAGATGATCTTTAAAATTTCTTTTTGCTCTAAAAATTATGAGTTATAATCAACGAAGAAACTAATAATGACATACTTTTCTTGACTACAGAAACTTCACTGTGACTATTTTACTATTAAACATTCAATAGGGCTCTTACATGAAGCTGATAAAATTCAAAGAAAAATTAGAGATACAAATCTTACAACTATATAGGAAATGAAATAGCTCCTCTTTTAAAGACTGTTACATTTCCTGCCATGAAGCTAATGTCATGTTGGCATAGTCTCATGACAGCTATGCAATACCTGACTCTGAAAATGTACCAAAGCTTCTAGCTCTGTTGCCAATGAAAATCTTTGACTCTGCACAGGATTTACTTGATACGAGTCTGTCAAATGACCTTGGTCTTTTCCAGGTTTTAAGACCAACAGTCATACCAATTCTCAAAACAAAGCAAGATCGATTCAATGGCTTCTAGCAATTTAAAATACAAGCAACATACATTAACTGAACTTTACACACTGTAACTAAAGTGCTATCCCAGAAAACATCATACATGCTTAAAGCTATGGAAAATCTATCATTTCATTTTTATTAATCCTGCATGGTAGTTATGACTGGCAACATAGTGTTAAGAGAATGATTTGTCAACAACTTTACTTACCAATTATAGTTGAAGGCTTAAGTATGTTTACTGCCTCTTCAAAAGTGTCAGGTATGTTCTCTGGGGCTAAGTGAGCAAATGGTTCCTGATGACAGTCTATTTTAGCTCTCCGTCCCTGAATTTTTACATAAAATACAGTATTTTTTTTTGGTAAATGCTTATTGAGGATTAACTGAAAATACATCATTATGAGTCATACACTATTTCTACAATAGGAATGCATTTTCATTTACTTTCCCCTTCAACCCATATCCTCTAATTCTATCTTCATAGTATCCATAAACCCAAATATAAGACAAATCAAATTCCAATACAACCAGAAACTTTTTAATCCCTCTCAAAAATGCATTTACTCTGTAAATTTCTCCTAAATCCATTATGGCACAGAGGCCTACAATCCCTTATCTGGGCTTGATGCTGGAATTCAGAATTTTTCATATTTTAGGAATGTGTTATGATAATGCATCAAATATTACAAATACTTCTGAATGGGTAACCCACAATGGAACAAAACTTATGAAGAGTCACACCAATTATAAAAGGTTAAGACTACAAAGAGCCTCTCAGGGTTTGTTACCAGGTAAGGTCAGGTCAGTCAGATTTGTTATCAGATGAATTTCAGAAAAAAACTACGGATTTCAGAGCTTTTAGAATTTCAGAATTGCACTTGGACTATCAAGAGGTTCAGAAACAAGAGGAATAGGGAATTCTGGTTCTAGATGGCTAAATAAAGAAAAATGCTTTCCTCCCCAAAACCCTAGTCACAAACTATAAAAAGCAAATATTTAGCAGTGTCACAAAGCCAGGAGAGGTCCAGTGACAAACTAGAACAATGAAGAATTTCTCAATGGTTTAAAGGAGGTGAAACATATTAGACGTAAAAACTAACCAGGCTGAGAAATCTATATCCTTATTTGGGCAAAAGAGAAGATGTCCTCTGTAAAGGTGCATTTTTCCATCACAGCTCCAGAATAACCCCAGATAAAAAACCAGCAGCGGCTGGGAAAAACTGTACACCATCATCGGTTGGCTGGGAAATTAATTCAATGCACTGAACTATAGCCTCATCAGAGCCAGGTTCTCAGAATAGTGGCTTTTAAACTACTAGTATTTTAAATTATGCTAAAAGCACACAAGATTTTTCACTCGCACACTTTAATTTTTCATTTAATTTTCTGTACTGATAGAATATTGGTACTAATTAAGAAGAAAAGATTTCAGAACTGGAGCAAAGTAACATTCAGATAAGATTGCTCCAAAGACGTAAATGATCTTTTCTTTCTTTTGTAAATAAATATATTCTAAATGCGGTTTCTATCTCAAAGGTGAGGAGGCAAGAAGTTTACTTTCATATTTTCCTGTAAGAGGGCTTATTCATTTTAAATAAAGAGTAATTATTTAATTTCCTTAGGGGGAAAAAGATATAAATGAAATGTAACTGACACATCACTATATATGGCAAAAAATATAACAGCACTGTGTACCAGACAGGTTTAATTATGAAAGCTACCTAAATGGGTAGGCATGTCCAAAGGTCAGTAAACTAACTTGAAATAGAAGCTATTTGTTATCCATGAATTGGCTTCAGGCATATGAACCATTTCTAGGGAAAGGATCTATAGATTTCTATTAAATTGCCAAGGGATTATGATCTCCAAAGAATTAATGAATTTCTGATCAAACATCAGATGTCCTGCTAACCATTTAACTAGAAATTTCTGAGTTCCCATTAAAAACCTAGTTTTAGAAGGGTCAAGTACAATCTTATCTGTATGATTATTTGATCCCTTAAGAGTCAGAGAATAAAACAAGAACAAATAAGTCTGGTGCCAAAATAGAGTTTATGATTTGAATATGAAGCAAGAGTCTTCATAACAGGCACAAGTTTGAGACTGAAGGATTGCTGTGAGAGAATACTGGAAGGTCCACAACTAGTCCAATATGGATAGTCTAGCGAAAGACAAGATTTTAAGAATTGATAATAGTTTAAAAATCAAACTAAAAATATCATTACAACAACATTCTTTTGCTTCTCCAAGCTTTTAATACCTTACCTTAAATAATAAACCAAATTTGTCAAACATCCAAATTTTATTTTGTGCATCTTCTTCTGAAAGGCCATTTTCTACCATAGACATAACTATAAGATTTGCAATTCCAAGAGCAGCCTGTCCAAACAAACATAAATTTAAAAAGTACAGACTAGAGTATGATGCAATATTTGAATTACTTTATATATGAATGTTATATCTTACGAGAAACTTTTGCTTTATTCTTTCCTTACAAATTACACAAAAGTTGCTTCTTTGTGATATTCTCTAAACACATTTTAAATTACCTACTTTATAAAAGAGATCTTAAATTATAAGATCCTTCTATCTCAATGAAATTACAAGCTCATTATGCCCCAATAGCCAATCCTAAAGAAAGTGTTGGTTTTAAATTCTAAAAAGCTGACAAAAACTTACCTCTCCTGCTCCAAGAAATAAGATTTTGTGTTCTAAGAGTGATTTACCAAGAGCTTTTTGTGCTGCAAGAAGACCTGCTAGAGCGACTGCAGCTGTCCCTACAAGAGAAATAAAGGTTTAAAAAATTTTAAAAATGGTCACATGCAAAGGGTTTAAAAAGTAGGAATCAAAATCCTAAAGCTTTCTTTTGCTTTACCTTGAATATCATCATTAAAGGTACAATATTTTTCTTGATATTTTCTCAAGAACCTGAATGCGTTATGATTTCCAAAATCTTCAAACTGAATAAGTGTGTTCTGTCCATATCTAAAAAAACAGCAAAACCCCAAATGATTGTGTTGAAAATACCACTATTAAACAGTCTTCCTGTCTAATATTCCTCATGATAGCATTAAAAAATAATGTATTGTTAGTTCATTTAAGGTCATCTGGCAATTTTCAGAGCTTATGAAAGACTAGACTCAAAGTCTGGAAATCTATTTCTCATTCAAAAAAATTTATGGGGTGCTTAAAATGAATGCAGTACCATGGTGAACCTATGAAATATCAATTTGTATAACTCTTTCCAAGTGCCTACGAGAGTGCCCGGCACACATAAGCACTAAATAACTTCCTAAAGAGATTCTGTCCTCATCTCAAAAAGTATGTATTTATTATGTATATTATCATTACAATAGCAGTTAAACACCAACACAAGAAATATACAAATGAGGCTAAAAAATTATTGCTGTATGAGTTCACTGGCATTCAGGAAAAAAACATTAGTCATCTTGGTGAGAAGGGGTAATAAGGGATGGCTTGCAAAGGAGGTGGGATTTTTGGGGGGCCCTGAAAGAAGAACAAAAAGTCAAGAGGTAGGGAGAAAAGCAAGGTATATTTTGGTGACCCTAAATTTTCAACAGTCTGACTATATATTTGAGAGTTTATATAAAAAGATAATGGAGAAATTGGTTAAGGTAGTTTGGGGCCAGATAAGGGAGTATCTTGAATGTCAATTTAGAGAATGGGGACTTTATCCTGTATATGATGTAGAATCACTAAAGGCTTCAGAGAAGGGAAGAATTCATATTAAGACTCCCTTCAGGAAGGAAGTGTAGAACATGTTAGTGTGGGAGAGATGAGAAAGACAGGAGCAGCTAGGAGGCTACTGAGGTATGAGGCCAAAAAAATCTGAAGTAGAGGCCATAGGAAGTAAAAGGGACACTTATGAGACATCAGAATTAACAAACAGAACGTGAAGTTAAGTGAGAAGTTTGTTAAAATGCCAAGTCATCTAGATGACTAAGAAGATACTATTTGATTGTCTAAGGTAGGCAAGTGACAGGAAGGGTGGGGGATGGAAATTTCTGAGATGATGAAAAGTTTAGTTTTAGCTATGTCAACTTTGACTCCGAAAAAAATTAATTTCTTAGTATTGTCTATGTACCAGTAATTTAAAAGGTAGGACAGGGCTAGGTCATAAGGTAAAGAGTTTGGACTTTATCTTATGGCGATTAAAAAACAGAGACATTTCAAGCAGAAGAATGATATAATGAAGTACACATTTTTAAAAGATTACTATGGTGGAAGGATGAAGATGAACTGGAGAAGAGGAAAATTGAAGAAAGGTTTAAAAGAATCCAGAAGAGAGATGAGAATCTGCAGAAAGGCTGTGGCATGGAAAAGAGTTCTATTTCTGAGGCGTTTAAGTGGTAGCACCAACTGGATTTGAGGACTGACATTGTGGAGGAGGTTGACAGAGAAAAAGGAAGACTCAAAGATAACACCAAGTCAGTTCTGGCAACAGGGTGAATGTTACTGCCACTAACAGAGGCTGGATACATAGGAAATAAGCAGTTGGAAAGGGAAGGAGTTGTTTTGGACACAAATATGAACGGGCAACGGAATGTCTGCATGGTGAATTCTGGCTGTTAGAAATACAGCCCTCAGAGACTGGTGGGGCTACACAGATGGGTTTCCATGGGTTTCAGAGTCACATGTGTAAAGGTCATTGCTTGCATGACTAAAAAAATGATGTACTCATCCACATTTAATAACAGAGAACAAGAAGAACCAATGAAGATGACAAAACAAAGAAAAAGGTGGGAGAAAGGCCAAGTTAGGAAAATCTTCTAACAGTCAGAAGAGAGAACTTCAAGGATATAGGAGTGGAAAACCTGGTCAGACGCTGCAGGGAGGAGGAGAGAGAATAGAGCCAAACAGAAGTGAATTTAAAAGATGAAAGCTGTGTAAAAGAGTTTCACTGGAATGGGGAAGTGAGCCTGGATGCCAAGGGCTGAAAGAACTGGACAGTGAAGGTATTAAGAGCAGTGCGTGCAGACTTCAGTCAAGACGTCAGATAACTCAGGAAAGCAAGGCATGTATCACCTTGTACCAGCACATCTGATCAGGCAAGAAAAAACCAAAGTTCTCAAAAATGAAATCTCTTTCTACCTATCTTTACAAGAAATAAGGAAAACAAAACAAAACTGTATTTTTTTTAAAAAATTAAAGATGCTTTGATATATTCAAACTTAAAAAAAATACCTGTCAGTAATGGCTTTCATAAACTCATCAATCAAATCATCGTAACGTTGTGATCGATCTCTTTTCTGATATAAGCCCATGTAGAATGGATCTTTTAAGAGTGCCTATAAAATTGACCAAACGTAGAAATAAGTCATTTTGTTACATAACCAGTTTAAACATATTCTATAAAATAAAAATTGTAGGAGTTGGGGAGCTGGGAGAATGGGGTAAAGGGTTAAAGAAGTACAAATTAGTAGTTGACAGCCGGGCACAGGGATGGGGTGCATGGCGGAGGGAATGCAGTTAGCATTAATATGATGGCTAAGTGGAGGGCCAGCGGAGGGAGGGAGCAATTGGGGGGATCGTTTTATGAACAATATAGATGTCTAACCAATGTACTGTATACTTGAAACTAATTTAAATAAATAAATGTATATAAAAATGTTTTTTAAAAATTGCAAAATAAAAAAATTACTACTATAGTTTTCTAAACCTTATTGCCTTTCTTCAAGAAATGTTTAAAAGGTTTAATTTACTAGTATTTGTAAAAATATTAAAAGCAGAGTTTAAGACAAAGATTAACATTTTCAAACGAGAAATGTAAAAAGAAAACTTTTTTTAATACGGGGGGAAGAACAGAGGGGAAAAATGATTTTACTCACCGGATTATCAGTTCCCACATCAATACACACGGGCAGGCATCTATCAGGCCGTATTCCTGCACAAGCTGTATACAAACAAAGTTTTCCTACTGGAATTCCCATTCCATAGACACCCAGATCGCCGAGACCCAGAATTCTCTCTCCATCAGTCACCACAACAGCCTTGATTATAAAAAATCAAAATATATAAATTAAAAGCTGTGAAATTTAGGACATTAAAGCACTTAAAAAAGATTTTCTTTATATTATCACTCTCACTTTTAAAAATAAAATTGCTTCTTGACTAACTTCCAAAGCAAACCAATCAAGCATACTTAAGATTCTAGGATTTCTAGAATCTACATGTCAAAAAGAAAATTAACGAGATATGATTTCCTCTGTTTTTGGTTTAAGAACAGAATGCTTCTGACTGAAGGATCAACTTAAATGTCTTCTCAAAGACTAAACAAGGGAGAGGAGAACAAACTTCTGATAAAGAGATTAACTGTAAGAGAAAAATAAGATTTTAGAAAGAAACAACATGTTACTCTAACATAACAATCTAGGCTGAATAAGAAAAACCTTAGCAATGGTGATGAAAGAAAAGATCCTGAATAAAAACTATATCTACTTAGATGGTTTAAAGATAATACTATGAGTTTAATTATCTGAACAATTTTTTTTCTGGATTCTTAGAACTAACGATTATTCATCAAAGACTATTTTAGTGAAGAAGACATGTAATAAAGGCAAGTAAGATTACTGCGTATAATAAACACTAAAGTCTAACAGATCATAAGTCATTAGTTAGATTTTTACGAAAGACAGCCAGATTGACCAATATTATTTGCGAAATTTGCAACTCTGAAAAGTTTTATATTTGTTTAAGGATCTGAACTTGTCTTAGATTTGGAAGAAAAAAAGCATAACGAATCCTCCCTACTGCCCACCAAATAAAAGTTTTTATGACATTTTAATAATATAGTATTATTTGATTAATATTAATTGAAATGGAATAATATTAATTGCAATAGAAAATAAAACTACTAACTGAAATAGAAAAGGAATACAGAGAAGGCAGGCAGCACCGGTGGTGCTGACAGCGAGAAGGCTCACCCTGTGTACTGGAGCTCCAGTTTCTTCCCCAAAGTCAAACTCTATACCAGTAACCCATTTTGTAGTTATTACTATCATGCTCTCCTCAAAGCACTAAATCTGCATGTACGGAAGTGCAAAAAAAATCAGAACAACAATAAAAACTGTTTCTGGAAATTTAGAGGTAACTTACAAGGAAAGAAAACACATTGTGAAAAGGAAGGTTGTGCTATTAGTACCTTAACATGATTTTCTGGCCAGTTATCCACAATTGATCTAACATGACCTCTGTCTGAGATTGAAATAAATAATCCCCTGCAACAGAACAAAAACACCTTTGCATTTCACAACAGTTTTTTGCTTTTTCTAAGATTTTGTTCATAATTGGAATAGTTAGATATTTCAATAAAGCATAAAGACACAGTATAATTTCCAAGCAGATTTAGCAAAGTCACACTGGTTTATTTTTGAACATTTTCAACTACTTCAAACTATACTTGCATTGCTCACACAGTAAGTGCAACAAAGATTATTATTAAATGATGTGATCATTTTATGGAAAAAGAAATGTATCCACATATCATTTTCAAATAAACTCAATACACCTCCAGTAAAAGGCAATATAAAAAGAAACCACCAAAGCAGGATAGCATAAAATAGCTAAATAAACTACTGCTAAAATGCACTGAAACTGAAAATTTGAAATTTGAAGGGGCTGGAAGGAGCTGAAGGAAAAGAAAATTACATTAATTTCACATAAAAGATGACATCCTTGAAGCATTAGGAAAAAGTGAAGATTTCTTTTAAATACACAGTATACTGTCATCCAACTGAGATAATCAATCCAGGTTTCAAAAAAGGAAGAGAGGGAGGGAGAGAGAAGGAAGGGAGGAGGAAGGGAGGAGGAAGGGAAGAGGAAGGGAGGAGGGAGGGAGGGAGGAGGGAGGAGGGAGGAAGGGAAGGAGAAAGAAACATAAGTTCCAGGCAGCAATGTGGGCCAACAGGTCCCCAGGGCCTTCAAACTGGTTCTTAAACCTAACTTTCTCATTGATATCTTACCTTTGACATTACTATCTTAGCTCAGACCATCTTAAACAGTTTCTCGACCATGGCTGCATAATAGAATCATCTGATGAACTTTTTAAAAATGCCAGGGTCCCACCACCAGAGATGATGATTTAGCCGGCCTGGAGTTCAGATTAATTAACCCACCACGATTTACTGACCATCTTGTAGGTAAAAACAAACAGAAAAACCACTGCAGCATAAATGACGCACAGTATCTGCCCTCACCCAAAAGTCATGCTCTCTCTGTTTTATATTAGTCCTCTGCTCTGGGTGCATACTGGAATCGCATCAGGAGCTTTATGAAACACCAACACTCGGGCCCAACTCTAGACTAACTGAATCAGAATCTCTGCAAGTGGGGCCCAGGCACTAGCATTTTTTAAAATTTCCCTTTGTTTTTTAATCTGGATTGAGAACCACTATTCTAAGTGAAAAAGAAGCTGAACAGCTGGAATAATAACCATGGAAATGTTTTAGCCACATTAACTGATGGCATCACATAGGACAGCAAAGACAGTGTTCTCAACATGTCTTCCAGGGACTACCTGCAACACCATCACCAACGGTGTTCCTTAAGTCCGGACTCCAGACCTTTCTCTTTTTCATCAGAATCTCGGTAATGAAAAGGAGAGGAAAGCTGGCAGGAATCAAGATTTTAAGTGAGTCCCACAGGTTTTTTGTATGCACATTAAAGTCTGAAAGCCACTAGACTAGATAGAGGGAGAATGAAGATAAATACTATTACACAACGAATTTCTACATTTTTATCAATATGCAAGTAGGACATGGGAAATATATAAGAATTAAGGAAAACGACAATTTAGAGGAACAAGACATGAAAACTCAAATTAAGTAAACATAACAGCTATATAATGCTTATAAGTTTACAAACAACTATCACATCAGTTTCTTCATCTGACCTTCTCAGTAGCTCTTTGATAGGTACTCATACTCCTATTTTATTATGAGAAAACAGACTCAGAGGAATAAAGTGACTTGCTCAAAGACTCAAGTCTATACCCAATCCAGTCCCTTTCCACTTAAAATATTTGGAAGTGCTAGAACTATCTGAAATTAAAATTCATAAAAGTTCATAAAAAGAACAAACAGTAGAAATTAAAGCTGAGAAAAAAATGAGAATCAATCTCTTAATTTGGCCAGATTATCAAAAATATTATTAATTCTGGAGAATGTGTCACCATAATTAAGAGTACCTTTTTTTTTTAAATAACAAACTAGTTTAGGAAAGAATAATGCTATTTCTACAAAAATAAAAGATATGAATATGATGCATTTTTATTAATCCCTTTTTGTCCAAATTAAGCTTTTGTGAGATGAGAAATGTGGTTGAGATAAGACAGCAACAAGTTAAAACATAAACGCAATAGGTGCCATGGAGTGATATTTTTCCTACACAATAATCATTTTCAAATATATTTTTAAAAATAAGCCTTACTTAGGTCTTCTAAAGATGTGTCCATATTGGGAGCAGGCAAGACCAACTGTTGGTGTATATACAATGGGCATTAGACTTTCAATATCATCTTGCAGTATTCTATAAAACAATTTCTCATTTCTTTCTTGTATTCCCATTATATAGATGTATCTGAAATTAAGCACAGCAAATAATGTCTATATCAGTCAGTATAACATTCAAAGTTTTGGCCTTTGAAAGTTAAATCTAACCATCTAATTTGAGGATCACCCCCCTCCCAGAAAATAAAACCTTAACTTAACACTCAGGAGCAAAAATTAACAAAAATTAAAATGTACTTAAATGGCAGATGATGATTGTGATTAAGAGAATAACAATGGAAACAACAGCCAACATTTACTGAGCCCTTACTGTGAGTCAGGCTCTGTACCAGGCACTGGAAATGCAAAGATTACCGTGACCCCTTTCCGCCTGCACTTTAAGGATTCATTCTTCAAGGTGACTGACATGTAAATAAGGAAGCAAAATAAAGTGACATTTGTTCAAATATTTCCTAAAAAAAAGCTATATGCCAGGCACTATTAAAAACTCCAGGGATGTATAAGAAGCGACCCCGTCCTCATGGAGTTTATAATCCTGTAGGCTTATAAACCTACCAGAGGTAGCACAAAGGAGGCAATGGTCAATTTATATAAACATATAAATAACGGCTTTAAAATAATAAAGTTTAGAAAACAGGAAAATGTAGGCTTGAAAAACCTGTAATCATCCTGAAATATGTCTAAAAGATTCATTATTTTTTTCTCCAAACATGAATCTCCTCCCGTTATCATGTGAACATGGGCATTGCAAAGTCCATTCTTGATTTCTTCCTCTTCCACTCTCACCTACCCAAATCTACTAAATCAACAAGTCCTACAGTGTCTACCTGCTAAATATCCTTCAAATCTATCTACTTCCTTTCTCCACCTCCACCTAGTACAAGCTGCCATCATTTGTCACTTGGGCAACCTCAGGAACTTTCAAACTAAGTTTTTATATACACAATTTTTCTCCTCTGCGCCAATCTATTCTTCTCTTAAAAACATAACTCTGACCATTTCTACTTTCCTTGAGTGGCTCCCAAATACAAATTAAATAGGCTTAAGCACCTAAAATAGTTATCAAGACCTCCGTCTACTTTTCAGCCTCATCTTCATAGTGAACTTAATTCCTCAAATGCATCACAGCTCTTACCTTGGAGTTGCTACTCACGAGTTACCCTCTGTCCAGGCTTAGTTCTATCCATACTGACGAAAGGACGCTCTCTGAGGTCCTTTTCTGCCCTTTCCCCATCCCCACCATATATAAAGCACATTAGATTTTCCTGTTTTCAGGTCTAATAACACCCTTCTCCCTCTTCTGTAACTCTCACTCCATTTCCTGACTTTCTGTCTTCCCTCCAGCTTAGATGATATCATGAATTCGGGACTATCACCTTATATATCTCCATATTTCCAGGAACTAGCAAAGTACGTGGAATACAACCAGTGTACAAATATTTGGTGAATAAATAGGAGAACAGATTCCAATTAGAAAAGGAATTATATTTTCTCTATAGCTACCATGGGCAAAAAAATACCAATAGGTAGAAATGAAAGAGAAGGAAATTTCTCCTTATTATAGGGAAGAAAACTAACAATTGGGCAATTAAGACTATTAGCTTTATGAAATACACAGCAGAAATGGTAAGGAAAGAACAGATGACTTATGCATGTCAGAGGAAAATTATGTGATTCCTGGATCTCCTTAATGTTATTACTTTCACCTTCATTTCACTTTAGTCACTCTACTGAGTATCTCACATTAGATCTTGTTGTCCTCACTTAAGACTGTTATGGCTCAGATATCCTGAATGCTGTTATTTCACTCTGTAATTCTCTACCCTTTGGCTAGCTATATAATGCTCTCGCTTCAGTTCTTCCAGGGGTCTTAAGCTCCTCGATGGCTTCATTTTCTCCTATTCTATTAGTTCCCTTCTGGCTCCTCTTTTTTCCTTTCATCTGTGAACTCCTGAAGGTAGTGGCTGAAATTTTTCATTTTTGTAGTTCCAAGGCTTAGAACAATGCCTGGTATGTAATAGCCCTGAATTAATATTAGCTGAATGAATTAATGTAGCATCTCTGCCAGCCCAGTAAACCCCAAACCTGAATCAATGTTACATTTCATATTTTCTGTACAGAATGACATTAATACAAATGAGATCATGTCACTAGGCCTTCAGGGCCTACTCTCATCCTTTTAACCTGTTCTTGTTCACCACACCTTGTGAATAAATTGGCTCTTCCAAGCATTTATCACTCTCATTAGCTCTATTCAACCTGGCCCTTCTAAATCTTCTACATCATAAAGAAAATCAAGGTCATCAGGTATGATGAGATCTTATGACCTGTGCTCCATCACCTGCATAGTTTATCTTTACTTCTTCCTGTCCTCTTTGCTCTTGTCTCAGAAAATGAGTTATTCTTTTTCTCTTGTTCAAGGCCAGGCTTTTTATTTTTGCACTTGACCCTAAGCCCTTTTCCTTTTTCTGGGATCTTATTCCATCGATTATTCTTTCTCTTGGGCTCATTACTCACAGTTACAAGTGTGTTCAACTTTTCAGCCTGAAACATACCTGCCTTAAACCTGAGTCTTGCTTTACTTACTATTCAATATCTTTCCTCCTTCTCTTACCCGAACTTCTTAAAAGAGTTTGCACTTCCTCCCTGCCATTCATTTAATTTATTAGTCTCCCTTTTGCCCCATCACATCAAATAAACCACTTTTACCAGTCACCAATAAGTAATAACTCCTACACTTAACAAACTCAACAAGACATTTTTACTCCTGTACACAGACTGATTCCTCTACCCTAAAGACCTGCCCTTCTCTTATCTTCCTGGCTACCTGTAACATATTGTTTAAAATTCAGCTCGGCATCACTTCTTTTAGGAAGCTTTAACTAATTCTCCAGATTAAATCAGGTGCCTAATTCTTCTAGCTTTAAGAATATACTCTGCAGGTACCCTTTTCTCATTGTCCTGCATACTGTGGTATAGAGTACAATGACAGACATAGTACAACTATCTATTGAAGAGCTTCCGGAAAACAGGGCTGTGCGTTACTGGAGAGGCCATGCATTCTAGTTTGCCTGGGCCAGTTCAGTTACTCCTTTTTCACTCTTCAAAGTGTCCTGAACTGGGTAATAGTATTATATGATCACTCTATTTATTATTCACTTTATATCCTCAGTGGTTAATACAGTAGATCACACAAAGTAGGCAATTGATAAAAGCTGTTGAATACAAAGGATGCAAATCAGATGACAGCCTTTGTTTCTAACATCTATTCAAACCTGAAATGCTGATTTTAAGCATAAAAAAACTGCTTTCTGCTAAATTTTACAACAGTAAATACAAGTGAAGTATTCACTGTAGTGAAGGAAACATCATCATTATAAAAATAATAGTTAACTGACTAAAACATAAACTTTATTATACTGTACATTTCTCATGCCATAAGTATAAAACTCCCAACTTTTCAGATCGAAACATCAATAAAAAACTAAATATATAATCAACTCTTACTTTTCCAAGGGACCATTTAATTTTTTCACATTTCTATGGAATCGTAAGGCTTGAATATCTTGCGTCTCTATTTTAGGAGGTAGAAGTCCTTGAAGGCCAAGCATTTGTCGTTCCCGTAATGTAAATGCCATTCCCTAAAAAGGAGAAATAAAAGGATTAAAGATTATTACTTATTGGGGTACAATAGTGCTGTCCCTCACAATGTAATTGAAACAAATTTCTTTTAAAAATCAATGAGATATCATTTTTGCCCAGTATGTCAAAAATGTGTAAGATTGATATCTAATATTAGAGAGGATATTGTAAAAGTTGTTTTATACCATTGCTGGAAATGTAAACTGGTTTAGGCTTTTGAGAACACAATTTTAAAGTAATTTAAAATTTTTTTGTGAACATACTCTATAAGAAAGCAATTCTACTTCTAGAAAGCCATCCTCAATAAATATACATAAAAAGGCATATACAAAGAGATTAGTTCTAACACTGTTTTTAGGTCTCTTGGCTATTACAAACTAAAAGCCCATCAATTATGAAGCAGTTAAAGAATGTATGTTATTTCTATACCATGAAATATCATCACACTTAAACGTGTATCTTTATGTGTGGTAGAATGATCTCCCAAACACACAGTTAATTAAAAAAAAAAAAAAAAGCAAGCTGAAGATCAAAATGCATACTGTTATGTTTAGAAAACTCCCATACAGTACATATACACAGATATATGCATACACTAGAAATGAAATCAACAGAATATTGTTTGAAAAAACATGAACCAAACTGATAAGAGAGGCTACCCCCACTAGAAAGGAGTGAGTCTGAGTAGAGGAAGGGGGAAGGAAGAATAATATTTAAAAAATTAACCTATGTCATAAGAAAAATTTCCATTTCTGGTATTCAGTTTGGGTTAAATTCTTTGTATTGAAGTGATGTCAGAATAAGGACTTCCAAAACTCATTTCCTACACAAAAACAATAAGAACACTAGCCAAATGATCAGAATCAATTTTTTCAGAATTCTGGAAATTAACCAAAGTCTTCAGCAATAGGGAAGCATTTATTCAAGAAAAACAGTGGAATTTCAGCAAGAAAATAGTTAGCTTCATGGCATTTTAACTTGCCTTGTTACGGGTGGAAAATTTTTAAGTGAGCCAACTTCTGCCTCTGTAATCTGCTTGCTTGCTTGATGGTAACCAGAGTGGTAATCCACTCAAAGATATGCTAATGGCCAACTTCTGCTTCTGTAATCTGCTTGCTTGTTCTAGGCTTTATAAACTGCCTCTTTTGGGAGCTCAGGACTGATCTCCTCTAACCCTCTAGAGAATCAGTAGCTGGCTGGCTAATAAAGGCTCACAATTCATCTCAATTGGCTCCGTGGGTCTTAGATTCGATCGAACCACAACATTTGGAGGCCCCAGCAAGATTTCTCCAGAGGGAGAGATCTCCTAAGACCCATGACCCCGGCCACCTTGGGCAAGGACCTGCCCCGTCCAGGAGATGGCCCCTGAGAGATGTTCCTCAGCCCCGGATGCAGCCTCGTCCAGGAGGGCAGGTGGACAAAAAGTTTAATTCTGTAACAATTGGGCATGAGCCATCTGGAGCAGCTTCACCAGTGAGTCACACTGCACTACAGGTACTTAGGTTTTTGGGTATCTGGCTGGTGGTGGGCCCTATGGGGAACTAGTGGAAGGCTGGACACAACAATACTTCCCTAGTTCGGTCAAGGTCTGAGACGTCAGACTTGACTTCTTCTGGTTTGGATACGCTAGCGTTTTGTGTTACCTGTAGTTTGCCTTGTCTGTCTGTATTGTGTCTGTCTGTCTGGACAGGTCGAATGTACTGTTACCTTCTTATTGCCTTAGTCTTCATAAGTTTACTTACTTTGATTCTTTCCTTAGGTCTGGCCTTCGTGGCCCTGTCCGACTACACTCTGGGTCAGAGGCTCATCCTAGCCCTGGCTTACTTGGCTTTTGTGGGGATTTTCTCTTTTCTTGCCTGTTTTCACTAACATGGGTCAGATTTCTTCCTCGAATCGTCCTACCCTCCTTCAGTGCCTCCTTAACCATTTTAAGAATTTCAGGAAACGAGCCTAAGCCTACCTAGCTAGTGTCCCTCCCTTTGACCTCAGAGGTTCTGCCAGTTAGACTGGCCCACATTTGGAACAGGGTGGCCATCAGAGGGGTCACTTGACCTGCAAACAGCTTTTCAGATGAGGAAACTGAGGTACAAGAAGTTTAAATAATTTACCCAGTGATGGAAGTGAATTTGTTTTTGATATTGAAAATACAAAAGTTGAAGAAGCTAATAGGGACCTGTTGGGCTAATCCTTCTTTATATTTTAGATTAGAGCGGGGAAGAGCAGTAGGAAAATGGTTATGTAAATAGGGATTAAAAAGCAAAGATGTCATTGAAAGCTAGTGAAGGGATGAATGTACATTTGTATTGGAGATTTGGGTCTAAAGAGTGACTAAACATAAATTTGAAGGTTCACAAATTATCTGTAAAGCAGAATTCTAAATAATAAAGTCTCCTTTCTAACTAGTTCTTCAGTTTAGGTTAGAATTTATTTTTATAGGAAAATAAATTTTTAAAAGAGCTCTGCTTAATTGGTTTAAAAAGAAATAAGCACTCATAAATTAAGCCTTCCTAAGATTGTCAGAAAAACAGAAACTAATCCAAATGTTTTGTTTTGTATAAAACAGTTTACAATTGCCTACTTCATTGTTTTCTCTAGAAATTAAGGCTACTAAAAGCTATGAATTATGCAAAGTATGCAAGAAAAATAAAATGTGTTTAGAGATATGAAGGATGTGTTTTTAAGGAAAAAGAGAGTAATTTTATCCTAAAATAGTTTCAGATTATTTAAAAGGTCGTTTGAGGCACAAAAGAGGAAAATAAAGGACAAAAACATAGGTGAATATATGGAATAAAGGAAAAGAGAAAGAGAAAATCTTGTTTTATATGGTCAAGTTGGCTAAAATTAAATGTATTTATCATAAGGTTTTAAAATGAACTTTAATATCAACAGTGTACTGACACAAAACTGGAGTTTGGATTATTGGTCTGTTCCTAATAAGAGATTGTAAAAGATTTTTCTTTACCTGTTGAGCAGTACACTTAGGAAACAAAGATTTTATATCTTATTGAAATAATTTATTGTGCTTTATAGTCTTTATTATGTAACTAAGTATTGTTTAATCAAGTGATCAAACTTTGTGACATTATGACAAGTTCCCCAACATAAAATCTAAATGGGATCTTTTGTTTTATCTCAAAATAACTTTGAGACTTCCCAGAGGGCACCTGGAAAATCTCGAAGGTTTGGTTTTGTGACTTCGTAAAAGAGAAATGTTATGTCTATTTGATATATTACATTATATGGGAAGCACTGTCAAGTAATAAATGATGCTTAACCTTCTTTAGGTTACATTTTATGAATATATGTTACTAATACAAGTGTTTCAGAAATTGTATAAAGTTCCTAGAAATTTGTCAATATCTTTGCTCTTCATATGTCCTTGTATAATGGTATCAGTCATAATTTCAGTTATTATAAATTGTTGTATGTCATGAATATCAAGAATAGACCTGACTCTTCAGAAACGAAGTGCTTATAGAGAAGCAAAGGGCATGGCTCTGATTTGGGCCATGACTATAAAACTATTACAATAATTAAATAGCTATGATTTGAGTGAATATGCGGCCTTGATATTGAAATTGGAATTTTGGATAACAGGAAAGATCTGTATAACTGGAAACATCGAAACCCTTCTTTCTCAGAGAAACCACAGGGACTAATCTCTCCTTTAGAGACTATTTTCTTTACCCATCAGCCCCACTGGGATGACTGTCAACAGCTTCTCCAGGTCCTTTTTGCCTCAGAGCAACGAGAACGGATTCTTCAAGAGGCTGCCAAGACTGTGCATGACCCAAACAGGCAGCCCACCACTAATCCTACCCACGTCCACCATGTCCTTCCATACACCCGTCCGCCTTGGGACCCCAACACGGAACAAGGTAAGGAGGCTCTCGATCGGTATCGCCAGCTTCTGCTCCAGGGCCTCCGGTCTGCCGCCAGAAAATCTACTAACCTTTCTAATGTAAGCGAAGTCATCCAGGCCAAGGATGAATCGCCGGCGGCGTTTCTAGAACGACTCTTAGAGTCTTATCGGTTATACATCCCTATTGACCCGGAGGACCCAAAAAATAAAACCTTGCTTCTGTCAATCAGTTGGCCCCAGATATTAGGAAAAAGAAGTAACACAGGATAGGAAGATTTAAGGACAAGAATTTGACTGAGCTAGTTGAGGTAGCCCTGTGCATCTTTAACAACTGGGATGAAGTTAATATCACCCAGACTAAGAAAATGACTAAAGTCCTACTTACAACAATAAGCCCCACATTCAGTTCCTGAAAACTGCTGCTCTCAACCTGGCCACTCTGCTACCAGATGATGATCCCAAGCAGCCCATACATGACTGTCTCGAGATCCTAGAAAATGTCAGCTGCACCCCACTGGACCTGACAGACGACCCCTGGCCATATCCAGAGGCCACTGCCACTCTTTTCACAGATGGAAGCAGCTTTGTCACAGAAGGAATCAGGTAAGCTGGGGCAGCTGTAGTGACTAATGAGATTGTTATTTGGACACAGGCTCTGAGCCATGGAACCTCAGCATAACGGGCTGAACTAGTAGCAGTGACTCAAGCTCTGTTGTGGGGTAAAAACAAGACTGTTAACATCTACACGGACAGCAGGTATTAGCCCTGCGCCACATCTGCGCACAAGTGAATCCAGGGCCCTCCAAGGAAATACAACAAGGGACGAGACTTCGTGGATAGGCACCGGGGGAACATTGGGAGTTGGATTTCACTGAGGTCAGCCCGGGAACCTTCGGATTCAAGTACTTACTTGTGTTCATTGACACTTTTTCAGGATGCACTTAAGCCTTCCCCACCAAGCAGGAGACCGCTCAGGTAGTAGCAAAGAAATTAGTCTCAGAAATAGCGCCTCGATTTGGCCTGCCCATAACACTGGGGTCTGACAACGGCCTGGCATTCATCGCCCAGACCAGCCAATCTCTAGCAAAGGTGTTAGGGATCAGTTGGAAATTGCATTGCATTTATAGGCCTCAGAGTTCAGGGCAAGTGGAAAGAATGAATAGAACCTTGAAAGAAACCTTAACTAAGTTTTAAGTTAGAAACTGGCGAAAACCGGGTAAGCCTCTTTCCCTTCGCCCTATTAAGGGCACGGTGTGACGAATCAATGATTTGAATTCCCCTAGAAAACCAGTGGGGAATGTTAAGGGTGGAAAATTTTCAAGTGAGCCAACTTCTGCTTCTGTAATCTGCTTGCTTGTTCTAGGCTTTATAAGCTGCCTCTTTTGGGAGCTCGGGACTGATCTCCTCTAACCCTGCGTGGTAGAGAGTCAGTCGCTGGCTGGCTAATAAAGGCTCACAATTCATCTCAATTGGCTCCGTGGGTCTTAGATTCGACCAAACCACGACAGCCTTATTTCTACTCCCTAGTTAGTTGCACAGTAGCCTTGAAAAGAACAATCACTGTGAAATAATCGCTTTGAGAACCAGAGCCTGATAGCCAATAGAGAGGGCAGAGGAGTTGAGATTCTTCTAAAGTCCCATACCCAGGAAACCACCATTATTATTTGAACTGCCTGGTGGTTCCCTGGAAGACTCCATTTGCAAGGCTGTTTTTATTTGACCTGATTTGGAGCTCACCCAGTATGAATACCCTTTTCCTCAGAAGAGCGTGTTAAAAATAATCAGAGGTAATTATTTAATATGGCAACTCCTTAAGGCAGTGAATAATAGATGAGCCAAACAACAGGCTAACCAAAAAGCTGAAAAAGAAAAGCCAAGGAAGGAAATATCCATGGGGGCGGGGGGAGGTTTAAAAACCTTGGACATATTCCTGAGAATCTAGATCATGTACATGAGCTATAGGCATTTCCATGAAAGACGAGAAGGCTCACCTCTTGCTAACCTTGAGGCTCTTTGTAAGCAAAAAGTGAGGGCTGATGCATAGTTGTAAACTGCCCTGCTGAGTACTGGAGGTATGTCCCAACATATGCAGAGCCACTTGGCAAAGAATGGATTGAGAATGTCAATAAAAAGATAGAAAATATAAAAAGGAACCAAATAGAAATTCTGGAGTCAAAAGTACAATAACTGAAATTTAAAAATTCACTAGAGAGACTACACAGCAGGTTTGAGCAGGTCAAAGTCAGCAATTAAGGACAGGTCAATTAAGATTATCCAGCCTGAGAAACAGAAAGAAAACACAATGAATAAATATAAATGGAGCCTCAGAGACCTGTAGGATTGTTACCCAGTGACAGGCCTGCAGGGCCTGGCTGAATCTCTCCCCACTCTAACCCTATCTCTGAGAACAGGGAGGCCCACTAGTTGGCAGTTAAGAACTTGTAAAGACTAACTGAAACCAGTTGAAACCAAGAACCAAGCCTGCTGTCTAAATGACCTCCAAAAGATTTTAAAGCTCATAATAATATAATCCTTATGCTAAATAACAAACCTACCAATGCCATGACAGTTGACAATCGCATTACAATGGCGGAAGAAACTATAAAACAGAGGGTAGAAACCTGATCCCAAGAAAGCCAGCACACCTTTCTTTCTCCAGAAAATCCATGACTATTCCTATTATTTACCTAAATCTCTCCTTCATTTCTACTTCCCCATTTTAGCCACCTCTGGACTGCTAAGGGATGAAATTGATCTGAGAACTAAGTTTCCACTTCTCCATTCTCTGGCCATAGAATAAAAGCTTACACTGTTAACTCTCACTTTTGGTCTGTAATTGGCTTCCCCATGCTGAATGGGAAAAGGACCCCATTTGGGGTCTTCAAAAAGGAGATTTTCACCCCTTGGTAACGATACCATCAAGAGTGTCAACATATGTATAACAAGAGTCCAGAAGGTGATAATAAAGATTATTTGAAGAAATAATGGCTAAAAACTTTTCAAATTTGTTGAGAAATATTAATCCACACATTTAAGAAGCTCAATATTTTCAATGAGGAAAAACTCAAAGAGATGTACACCTAGACACATCATATTCAAATTGGTGAAAGAGAAACACAAAAGGAGAAATTTGAAAGTAGAGAGAAGGGACTCATCAGTGCACAAGATATCCTCAAAAAGTTTAAGAGGTAGTTTCTTATCAGAAACTATGGAGGACATAGACAATGGGATGACATTTGAAGTGCTGAAAGAAAAAAAACTGTCAATCAAGAATTTCCAAATTCCACAGAACTATCCTTTAAAATGAAGTAGAAATTAAGAACATTCCAAGATTAAAAAACAAAAACAAACAGGATTCATTACTAGCAGACCTGTCCCACAAGAAATAACAAAGGCCACCCTTCAGACTGAAATGAAAAGACACTAGACGGTAACTCAAATCTACACAAAAAAATAAAGAACATGGGTAAGATAACTACAGAAGCAAATATAGATAGTATAAATGTATTTTTCATTTGTAGCTCTTTTTTCTACTACCTGATTTAAAAGGCAACTGCATAAAGCAATAATTATAAATCTGTGTTGATGGTCATACAATGTATAAAGATGTAATTTGTATGACAAAGCAGCATAAAAGAGGGTGATGGAGCACTACAGGAGCAAAGTTTTTGTGTACTATTGCAATTAAGTTGGTATCGATCTGAACTAGACTGTTATAAAGATGGCAATTATAATCTTAAGAGCAAACCACTAAGAAAATAACTGAGAAATAGGCAAACACAGATGACAATGGAATTAAAATGGTGTGCTAGAAAATATCTATTTAACACAAAAGAAGGGGAAGGGAACAAAAAAGAAGAACAAAAGAGATCTAAGACATTTAGAAAACAGATAGTAAAATGGTTGATGTAAATCTCCCTGATCAGTCATTACACTAATGGTAAATGCATTAAACTCTACAATGAAAATGCAGGGATTGGTAGAATGGATAAAATAATATGACCCAATAAAAGCTGTCTAAAAGAGACACACTTTGATTCAAAGACACAGATGGAAAGTAAACTGACAAAAAAAAAAGGTATACCATGTAAATAGTAACCAAAAGAGAGCTGTAGTGGTTATATTAATAATAAATAAAACAGACTAAACATTATTACTAGACAAAGACATGTTATAATGATGAAAGGTTCAATCTGTTAAGTAGATACAACAATTAGAAATGTATATATGTCTAACAAAAGAGGCACAGACTATATGAAGCAAAAACTGACAAAAAAATTTAAGGGAGAAAGACAATTCAATAAGTTGGAGACTTCACCTCATTTTCAATAATGGAGAAAACAACTACACAGAATATCCACAAAGAAATATAAGACTTGAACAACACTATAAAGTAACTGTAATCCTAACAGACACCTATAGAACACTACACTCAACAGCAGCAGGATACACACTTCTCAAGTACATGAGCAATATTCTCCATGACAGAGCATATGTTAGGCAATAAAAAAAGTGTTAATAAAATTAAAAGGATTTAAATCACCCAAGTTATCTCCAATCACAATGCAATGAGATTAGAAATCAATAATACAAGAAAATTTGGAGAATTCACAAATATTTGGATATTAAATAACAAATTCCTAAATAACCAATTAAAGAAGAAATCACAAGGGAAATTAGAAGATACACTAAGATAAATTAAAACACCCATTTCAAAACTTCTGGAATATAGTGAAAACAATGCTTAGAGGGAAATTTATAGCCGTAAATACCCATATTTAAAAAGCAGAAAGGTCTCAAATCAACGACCAAAACTTCCACCTTAAGAAACTGGGGGGGGGGGGGTCAGAGGAAGAACTAAACCTGAAGCCAGAAGAAAGATTAGAGTGAAAATAAATGAAATAGAAAATTAAGCAACTGAAAAAGTTTTTAAATCAATGAAACCAAAATTTAGTTCTTTGAAAAGATCTATTAAATTGACAAACCTTTAGCTAAACTATGAAAGAAAAAAGAGAGGACTCAAATCACTAAAACCTTTGTGTCTCATGTTTTACCTTATAAGATTTTATTAAATATAAAGAAGGTAAAACCAAAACTGTCACTCTTACTTCCTTTCTCCAACTCTAGTAAAAGGATTAAAAATTCAGTGTGGCCTTTAAGTACTATTTTATTAATCACATCAGCAATATATCTTAAAACAGTATTTAAAAATATGTAAGAAATTATTTAGTCTACAATGTTTAAAGCACAAGCCTGACTTCTTTACATGGTAAGTCCCCAAAGAGTTCATGACCCTCAAATTGGGAATCACCAGTCTATGTTCCTCCTTAAACAAACACAGACGACAAAAACACTTCCTGATACTTAAGGGATTTCACGAAGTGGTCCTTCAATGAGGTAACCATACAGATGCTATCCAACCTTCGAGATTTTAGAAGGCCACAGATCATTAGATTTTATTTTTCTTTACAGAAGCAGTGTAATGCATTTTGGACTATCTTCCCCTTTATAATTCATTTGCCACAATGTACTTTATAAATTTCTTATAACCCAAAAGGTAGGTTTTATATAGTTTCTGTAAGAATAAAATTAAAATTAAACCGATATATTTATCAAATGTTTACTATACCTATGGCATTTATAAAAGATACAAAGAAATTCTGAAGGGTCTCTGCCCAAAGGAACCTTAAGAAATATAAAGTCATGAAAATGAATTTATAACAATTATTTAAATGACAGCTCAAGAAATGAAAAGTAGCACAAAGCAACATATATTATTTGTTATAGAAACAAGATAAAAACTACTGCAGGGTTTCTAAGAGAGTGATTACTCCAGTCTATGGTGGTATGAAGTCTCTACAGGAGAACTAGACTTTGAATGAGTTATATCTTAAAAAGCAAGCAAGATTTGGAGAGGCGAGGCAGAAATGGCAGAGGATTAGAATATCCCTCACTGGGCTTCGTTTAATTCACTAACTGCTTGCTGAATTCTCATTCTGTGCCAGGTACCAAAAAATGTAAAGATAAGGTACTCTGTGTGACCCTTAGTCAAAATTTACATTCCCCTTTGTAGGCCTGAAACCTCCTCAAAACATATCATACTATCCTATTAATTATCCCCCTTATGATGGGAAACAAATGGGATTGGCAAATTTTTGACTGTTGTTTTAAAATAAATCACAACTAAATCTGAATGCACTATTTCCAAAAGGTAATTTCATATTATGTAATAAACCCAATGTATCTTCTTGCAAGCTTCCTGTAAGAAATCTCTTTCCAGAATTATCTTTACTTACTATTTAATATTGCCCCCAAAAGACACAGAGGGACTTGCCCACTGAACCCAGCTTGGATAAGGAATAAAGGCATGGACATGATCTCAGTATTGCCTATCACCTCTGGCCCACAAGCGTAAAAAGGGTCAGAGATCCCTCTCCTTTCAAACAGTAGTATGATTAATAAGCACAATCACTTACATGTAAGGGTTTGTGTCCAAAGCGCTGTGTGGAGGTGGAGGGGGGGTGGCGGGGAGGGTAGAAGTTAGGTAAAATTTCATTTTACAGTTTTGATCCCATCTTCCAATGGCCCAACTGACTGGCCCAGAATGAGTACCTGATTTGAGCTGGGTAAATCAAATATTCCACATCTGGCCAAAAGTCCTGGTCAGACTGCCATTCTGGGGATTTTTCTGAGCTAGAACTAGGAAATAAAGTCAATCCTTTTCTGGTGGTAGAAGTTGTAAGGTGTGAAATTTTGGAGTTATAAAGCTGCCATGATTCTTGCCATATGGAGAAAAGTGAAAAGTTCATGCAGAAAAAGCAAATACCGCTGAATGTTTTAATATAAAGCTGCAAAATACAAAAAAAAAAAAAAAAAAAAATCACCATTTATCTGTCTAAAATACATAGAATCAAACCTTTACCAGGAAGAGAGAACAGGTATGTTGGTGTTCATGTCACTAACCTTGTTTGTTCTTGGGTTCAACATAAGTGGCTTGCCTTTCTCCTTTCTGTGCAAATGACGACATGCCAGAGTACAGGGAGTTGCAACTATTCTTAACCGGGACAACATCTTTTCTTTCACCTGGGAAAAACAAAGTAAATAAAGCACTGCTGAGAGGCATATTATAGAATTACATGCAGGTACATCAGCTATCAGTTTTCAAATGTAGATTTAGACAGCTTAACTTTCCACATGTGAAAAATATTTTCCAGAATACTTTTAAATGTCTACAGGTTATAAGGGTTATATAATAGGCGAAGACAAGACTTCCTTTTCCTGACAACACTCTAAGTCCTAGGATAATAATCATTGCTACTCTTAGGCATCTCCAACAGTTAGCTAAACATCTGCTCTTTTTCTAATCCACACAAGGGTGGCAAGGTATGTATCTCCCAGTTAGGGGAGAAAGAAATTGAGAGTTTAAGAAAGAGGGTAACATTTAGTAAAGACTGAAGTGAGTTCCATGTAAATAAGTGTGGGAGTTTAGCTTCAAGGTGGAAAAGTAAATAACTGGAAAGCCTGGAACATACACATTCAGAGGAAGAGAAGCTATCCAGATTCTTATCTAGACTTAGAATTTTAATGTACTATATATGGTTTAAATTTAATGCTCTAAAATTGTTTTTAGAAACTTATTCAGTAGAAAAAAAATCATTTGAATTCTATAGAAAACATGTTTCTGTTCTTTCACATCCATCCCAAATGTAATTTTTCAAAATGAAAAACTTTACATAATACATTAAACCTTACATATTTACTGATGGAAATATAATAGATTTTTCTGCATAGCAATTCTCCCACCAAAAATCAATTTGCAATGCTCATTTATTACTTTAATCATTAGAAATCGTTTCAATTGTTATGCAATAAGTTTTTTAATGGAATTTCTATTTGCTGAGACATCTGTGGTCTGTATATGGGGGTGCAACAAAACCACTAATTCAGGAGTTTTTTACAGTTCATTTTAATGGAGGTGAAATTCATACAACATAAAATTAACCATTTTGAAGTAAACTAGAGAGATTTAAAAAATCCATAGTGTTATGTAAACCACCACCTCTAGTTACAAAACATTTTCATCATTCCAGAAGGAAACACCATACCCAGTAAGCAGTTTTTCTCCTTCTCACAGGGCCTTCAACTGAAACCAAGGGTCCTTATGACTTTGATTAAATACAGTTTTTAATTCTAGCTCTAGAAATCCTCTCTCTCTCTCTCTCTCTCTCTCTCTCTCTCTCTCTCTCTATATATATATATATATATATATATATATATATATATGTACACACACGCACACACACACCACCACCCCCCAGAGACCTGACCTTTTCCTTGGATAATCGACAACCCCTGAGGCAGCAGAAGACAGTATCCTGGACCTGACTAATGGTCACCCATACAGAACCTCTGGCAGGCTACAGATAACATCTCAACTGAAGTTATGTTTCAGTTCCAGAACATCCCCTGGCTACTTTCCCATTGAGACCAGACAGAGGGACTCCAAAGACGTTTGAACTGTCCTCAAGACCTGAAGAAATGATTCATTACCTTTATATCACCCACAACCCCAACTCCCTTAGCTACCAGGACTAATGATTTTCTCCCTATATAATCTACCCTCCAGAGGACATCGGGGAGCCAGATATTAACGCTAGCTTACCTGTGTCTCCAGACTTGGTGCCATTTCCTTAAATAAACCTCTACTTTCTCTGCTGCAAATTCCTGTTTGTGTCTCACTGGGCTGTGATGCACACAGGCAAAGAACCCTTTGAGTTCAGTAACACAACCACCAATCTGCTGTCTTTATGGATTTACCTATTCTGGATATTTCATATAAATGTGGTACCTAAACATGGCCACAAAAACAAGAACTCTACATGATCACAAGCACATCAAGAATTATGAGAAATGGAGATGGGGGTGGGAGATAGGACAGATACCGTTTAAGGGTACAATCTTGCAACAAGTAGTAAATAAGTCCGAGAGATCGAATGCACAGTATAGTGAATATAGACAATATCGTACTATCAACAAACTTGCTAAGAGATGAGAGCTTAATTATGCCAAACACTAAAATGACACGTTAATTTTGCAGTGTGACAGAGACACTAATTATCGCTCAAATGGCAATCACATTATAATATATAAATGTATTAACATGTTGTATACCTTAAATTTACAGTTATATGTCAAATATATTTTAATAGTAATAATAAAAAAGAATCATGAGACATTCAACAAAATAAATGGGTTTCTTTTTAAAAAATGTTAGCGACACAAAAGACATGTTAAGAACAAAAATTCAACTAAGTAAATTTGGAGATTCCAATTGGCTTTATTAAGTGATTCATGAATCTGGCAGCATCGCATCTAGCAAACAGAAAGGGGCTCTGAGGAGCTGTAAAAAATGAAACTTTTAAAGGTAGAAAGGAAATGGGACAAGGAAGACATAAACAAAAGAAAGTTATTTCAGGCAAGGTCACCTTCCTTTGGTGAAAGGAAAGGATCTATCACTTGTCTTATCAGAAAATGCCACAATCACTGATTAAAGGTCACATTCCTGGGAGAGGCTGAAACAGCACTTAAATCTTGGTTTGCTGTCCTAAGGGGCAAGAGACTCCATTTTGGGCCTGTTTATTTATTTTTTTAAACAATTTCCCCCTTTTGATCAGAGACATGATCAAAAATAAAGGCATTCACACCACTTAGCTATCACACTATAGTTCTCGTGACTTTTACTGATCCTCTGTGGAATTATTTTCTCTGCTGAGTCTCTATGGCATGTATAGGTGTCATGACTTCAATTTCACAATTTTTATGTTAGCCATTCTCTTTCTTCCTTTTCTGATGTTCCAGTCTTAGGAAGATCATTTGCTTGGTGGTCAGCCACTGCAAACACGCCTTTAAAGCCTCTGAGAGACTAAAGCATGCCAGGACGATTTCTATGATTACTATGAGCAAGATAATTCCCAATGTCTGGAGTGCACTTTAGAGCCATGTTGTAGACAAATATATGAAGAAACTAGAAGAATTCAGGATCCAGTCCAGCTTATAGGTATATAACAGAACTACAAAGACAATCGACAGGATTAGAATCTAATATCCACAAAGGCACAAATATAATTCTACTCTCTACAACTACCCCCATTTTTTACCAAAGATAATCACAGTAAAACTAATTTGTTTACATTAAACTTGACTTGATTAGTTACCTAAGTGCAGCAAAAATAGTGATTGATCATATAAGCTCTAAGATTGCTTTCTGTTAGAAAGAATCTGATTGAACTTGTAAAAGTCTCCGAGGTCAGGAAGCCAAGCCAATGACTGGCCATCAGATTTTACCTGCAACTGCATTTTGGTCAAAGCCTTGGTAATATAGGTATTCTTTTGGATCTCAAATAAATGTATGTTATTAGTACCAGTTTCCTAGAATATTTTTGGTGACTTGAAACTTTAAAGTTTGCTAGCTAAATTAAATGATGGAAATTTACTGAATATTTAGATCAGACCCAAAATAAGACAAAATACTGAAACATTAATTATTAAGTAGTCTAAATTTATCGATTTTTGGCTTCTTATTGCAGAGGAACTGAAAGATAAATTTGGGTTGAAAGACTGTACTATTAAAAAGGGTACATTTCTAAGTAATTATGAAATATATTTACAGTAAAAGAAACTGTTTCTAAAGATTCTGAAATATACTAATAAATTTGCCAATCTAAAAAAAAATACTGATGTAACAGGTTATAATTACTTAGTTTTCATTAGAAATTGAGGTTTTTAAGGGTTAAAAACTGCAATATTGAAATGCTAATTAAAACTACTAGAAATAATAAGAGAAACAACTTTGAATACAAGGAAAGAAGGGTATGTGTTTTCAGTAATAGAAGGCATAAGGTATGGAAATGCATTTTTGAGGGAATTACAAGGAAAAGTTGTAGATCTATGAAAAAGAACCTTGAGAAAGGAAATTCTGTGTATGATCAAGCTAGATGAGATTGAATGAATTCATCATAAGCTTTAATATCAACAGTGTACTTATGTAAAATTAAAACTCAATGTTCTTTCATCTGCTGAAAGGACAAAGTTTTCCTGCACTACTGGTATCCTATTAATAAGAGATTATAAAGGGAAAGCAAAGATTTTGTGTTTTATTAAAATTATTTCCTGTGCTCTTTAGGTTTTTAATTGCTTAGGTAAACCAAGTTTTATTATTAAAAGAGCAAAATTTTACTTACTATTCTACATTTACCTGTGAAGTCTTTGTCATCATAACTAAGTATTGCTTCACAGTGACCTAACATCCTGCGTGACTAAGTGTTATACAACTTTTGATATGTTTGATAAACTTCTCAAAATTCAAAAATAAGTCTTTTTCTTAACTCAAAAAAAAAATCTTTGAGATTTTTCAGAAAGATTCCTGAATCTTTTCAAAAGAGATCTTTAAAATGGTTCTTTGATAATCTCAGCTGCCCCTGCTTGCCTGCCCCTCATTTTCACCCTCCCCCCACAACCTGCCAAATCTACCTCATATATTCTCAAATGAGAGAATATATGCAAAAGTATTATAATTAAAGACTTAAAGTGTTACATCGCTCACATTATTTATTACTAAGTGACAGAGAATAAAATAAAATATAAAAGTACAGTTGACACACAGTGCATCTAATTCTGCAACATACTTAAACCTGCATATAAGAGGACCCACACAGTCCAAACCTGTGTTTTTCAAGAGTCAACTGTATTTTGGATGCAGTTGTCAATCTGCTTATGCAGAGGGCTGACTTAAGTTACATGTGGAAATTCAACTGTGTAGGTGGTCAGCTCCTCTAACTCTCAAATTATTCAATGGCCAACTATAATTTTAATAGTATCTTCAGAACAAGTAGCCATAAGTAAAAAAAAAAAAAATAGCTTAAGGAAAAAATCTCTGCCAAAATCTGAACCAAGGACTGAGAAACAGACAGATAGGCTTAAGAATATCTAGAGGCAACAAGAGAAAATGGGGGTGGTGGTGGAAACACAGCTAACTCATGTTATACAGACATGATGGGAAGAGAACTATAAAAAACAGGTGAAGTAAAAACAGGAAACACAAGAAGGCAGGGCTTCTAACTTTGAACAAATATGTAAAATCAAGCAGCTTACTTAAGAGTTTCCTGGATAGTGAGATATACCTGTAGTTTTCCCCCCTGGTGTGTCGTTCACACTGCCATGTCCTGGGAAGCAGAGGAAAATACTCTCGGGGTGGTGCCCTTAAACTAGACTGGGACTGAAACTGCTACGCCATGGGGTGTTGGCAACTACTCTCCTTGGCTCCCTACCCAAGGATAGAAAGAAAAGGGTCAATGCACTGGATATCAAAATTACCGAGAGGTCACGACTTGGTGCAATGAGAAACTTTGTAGTCAGACAGACCTGAATTTGAATCCAGACTCAGCTAATTACCAATTTGAAATCAGCTGTGTCACCCAGGCATTCCCAAATGGTCTCTGAATTGGTGTTAGTCCAGAATACGTTTTTCATTGGCCTGTGACCAAATGAGAAAAAGTACAGCAATGTAATATAGTTTTTCATAATACTAAATTTATCTTTGTGTTCATGTAGTAATTACGACCTTTCTACCTTTTTAGTGGCAAAAATGTCCTTTCTTTTATGAAAAGATGGGAACAGTAGATTGTAGTAGTTTTTTAAAAGGTCCTTAACCAGGTACAATTGTGACTCCCGTCAGGGTACCAGCTCCCTGCTGCCCTGCACACGGAGGGCTGGCATCCCGCTAGGGAAAGTAGAGCAGGTCTGCGGGTCCAAGTGTCAGGGCTGCACACTCAAGAGGAAAATCAGGAGGAGAAGGAGGAGATAGCAAGCACAGGCCTACAAAACAACCAGGGAACAAAAAAGAAAGGAAAGAAAAAAAGAAAGAAAAAAGAAAAGAAAAATGAAAGAAGAAAAGTAGATAAGAAAAGAAAAAGGAAAAGGTCTTTAACCTTAACAGAATTAAAAGTTAGTAATCATATGTCTGGTCCCAATTGCCCCCATACACACTTTTTTTCTTTTTTTTCTTTTTTTTTTTTTTGACTTGCTCACGAAGTCCAAAAGTCTGGGAACTACTGATTTAGAAGTCTCACTTTTCTCATTAGTAAGAAAAAAAAAAAAAAGAGAGGAAACTCTATTTTGCAGACTTGTGTGTAGATGATGATATGATATATATAAAGCATCAAGCCTTTAGAGCTTTACCATCATCATAAAGAGCTTGACTATCTGATTTGAAAATTTATTCAGTCAAATCCATATCCAGGCAGTCTAGCACAGTTGTCAAAGACAAGCTCCAGAATCAAACTGCTGGATGTAAATCCTGGCTTTGCCATTGCTAGCTCCATGACGGAGTAAATCAGAGTAAATTACAATCTCATTACTCAAATAGTGATGATAAACAACAGGACCTACTGAATACGGCTGTTTTCAGATTTAAATTATATAATCCATATAAGATGCTTATCACGGTGCCCTCTAAGTACTCTGTAAGTGTCAGTTATCTAAGCATTATTGTTATTAGTAACAGACTAAGGTGGTCAGAAGTGCTTTCTAAATGCCTGTTAGTTTCTGCATCAACCTTTTCTAATGTGAAATCCATATTGCGGGCTATGATAATCATGGATAATCATGGATAATCATGGTTAACATTTATTTAAACTATTTTAACCTGTAGGTCAAGAATGAGAATTTGGATGATACACAGATCCCAGGAAACATCAAATGTCATCATAAACAATATCTACAGAATCAACATTTTTCATTACCTTTGAAATTTGTACATATTGATCAAAGGAGGTATAATATGTAGCCATATAATCAAAATATTAAGTTTCAAATAATTAGCTTTTAATAAAATAATTACCTTTTTATAAAATGAAATGTAATTTTGAAATTTAGTATGAATTTTGTCTCATTGATCTTCAGAAAAGTATAGGTTTTAGTGTTATGCTTTAAAACATTTTATATATGTAAATATGTTTTAAAATATGGCTGTTAAGTCTGTCTGAAATTTACCAACATAAATTAGAAATTATTTTAACTTAACTTCATATAAAGTTTAACTTAAAATAACTTACTTTTATATGAAGTAACAACTTACAAATCAGTGCTCACAGTTGATTAAAGGTCCAAAATTAGAACATAGAGTTAAACTGCTTTTTCCGTATTGCTGCAAACTACATAACATAGCAATGTATAACTAGTCATAGTAGCTACACAATAGATTACCTATGTAGACAAAAAAAGGGGTTCTACAGAAAGTAATTTCACAGGGTGATCTGATCATAAATTCCTAACTGGTCATGGTAGGTAGTCATACCTCTGGTTAGGTAAAAGGTTTATTTATTTATTTATTTTTTTGCCTGAAATAAGCCCTACCAATTGTTTCTGTGCCTCTAGGTTAACAAACCTTAATAAGTCATAACTACCCTCAAGAGCACATAATCTTGTTAACTACCCTAATCCAACTGTCACCTTGCCTTACCCCAACTTCTATATAATCTTCCTTACATTCCCTCCTTAACTTCAAATGCACAAAAGAAACTGCAAAACTGTTAATCTGCGAGTATTTGAGACCTTGCTCCCCAGTATACATCATCAATTTGGCTCAAATAAGTTCTTATAAAAATTTTCTATGGGTTTAGATTTTTCTTACATGGATATTTACCTGGCACAAGCAACAAGATTCTAAAGAGGCCCATCCAGGCCCACCCTTCGGACTAGGACCCAGTGCTGGGTACAAGCAAAGGCTCATTGTACCCCACCAGCTCCCCGCTTCACATTGAGTGAACCTGGGTGAGTTTCTCTTGGAACTGCGGGCCTCCTTGCTTTACGGAGAAGGCCATGACTTTATTTGAGCTGTCCTTAGGAAATCCTCAAGGTGGATAAGGGCTAAGATAACCCAAGGAAAGAAAACGGGTTGCTGCTTTTAATTTCAGTTTTGTAATTAGATTACTTACTGAAAGTCTGAACAAAACCTCTGCTGGTTAATTGAGAGCCTGAATTCTCTTGAGCTCTGAAAGAAAAAGGACAATAGCTTCCCCAACCCAAATAGCCAATGCAGTGACCACAGTTTTCAGATCTCTGAATCCCAAGTGGCATATAAGTCGCCCAGTGAGGTAACACAGCTGAACCCAGAGAAGCAGACAGGAGCCCAGGAGAGAAAGGCAGGGGCACCTTGGAATGGGTTCACCCTGAGAGGGGTCCATGCCTTAGAAAGTGTCACAGTCCAGGTAGTGACTGTTGAGCTCTCACTGGCCCTTGCTCAGGTATTCTTAGGTGATTCAGAATCTTTGTGAGGTTGCCTGAGGAAGAATTTTCATGTAGGGCTTAAAGCGGTCTTATAGGGTTATCCATGGCATTTTGCTCCTATAAGACGTGCAAGTAAGAGTTGCTTTTCCCTAAAAGTTTGTTTAATGATCTCAAAATTAACATGGGAAATTGTACCTCCCAGGCCAACAAGGCCCACCTCAGTCAGCATCCCATTTATAACTAAGATGGCCAAGACTTTTAACTTTTGTGGGTATAATTAGAAAAAGCCACTTATAAAATAAGGCAGAATAAATGGAAATCACATTTAAATGGTCTCTCAAGCTTCAAAAAGAGGATTTGGATAAACAGATTAAGCTATGTGGTAGTTTGGGTGTCAACCCAATTCTTTGAGGTATTACAAATGGCTGTCCTTATTTTAAAAGGAGAAAGGTCATTTGGAACTTGATTTGTCAAGAACAGATGAATTATAAGCGCCTTTAGGGCAAAATCTGGATCCAACTGTTCTTTTATAAACTAGTAAGTTTTTCTTATGGCTAAAAGGTTTGTGTCTGTCTGTATATCTATACATATGTGTATCTATATCTATATCTATCTATCTATCTATACACACACACACACACACACA
>CM053504.1:73823996-73843298 GCA_028627145.1 Eidolon dupreanum | reverse complement strand
TGGAGGCTGCTAGAGATGGAGGAGAGGTTTAAGAGCAGGCTACGGGTCAGGAGAATAGAGAAGCAGAGGAGGAAAGACCTAGGAAATGCGAAGCCTCTGCACTTTAGGAACAGTTTATATTTCTGAGCTATTTTTGTGTGTCTAGAACTCGCTCTTCTGCAAAATTCTTTGCCACTCTCCACTGCTGCTGGCACAGTTATTGACTCGCGGGGAATTTACGAATGCCCCCTACCGTTAGAGTCACCATAAATATTCAGTGTTCTCAGGCTATAGAGCACTGGAACACTAAATTGTCCTCCTGAAAGAAGAAGGGACCATAAGTTAATACATCTATACCCACCCATGGTTATGATATTGGATAATATCCTTTATTCTTTTTTTCAGAAAATGTTACCACCAAAAATTATTTGAGTTTGTGTACTCCTAAACAATGTGTGTAAATTATAATTTTCAAATAAAGATGTAAAGGATAAAAAAGGAGCAAGGCAGATCGAATAAGAAAATTGAAAGGGAGGAAATAGGAGAGAAAATTGAGCAGAAGCAGAGAAAAGTGAATTGTCCCCTCCTAAACACTTTGACAACTATGTAAAATCTGGAGCAACTGTGCCAGTCTAAGAATTGAAGGGTGAGGCATGTTTGTGAATGCTGTAGTTAGGTGATAAATGCTAGGTATGGCTGCCATAACCACCTCAGTAAAAGAGGGATTATAAATAGCATGACCTACAATAACCCTGCTTGCCAGAAATTGTTACGATGCAGCAAATCAAATGAAGGGAACTTCAAAAATTACAAGTGTCATGAGGAATGCTTCATTAATAGAGGTAAAAGTATTTTGTCTTTGAAAGATAGTTTGTCCTACATTAGAATAATCTCAGGTTGAAGGGTTGTAGATAGCTATCATGGATAGGATTTATTTTGGTTAAGTTGAGGTCAGTTCATTCCTCAAATGAAATATCTGTTAATGCCAAAGAGACGGACACTGCTATTTGGCTGGTCCACCCCATTCACTTGTTATTCTTAGTCACTTTGATGATTGATCTGATTTGTTCAGTGACCAAGCCCAAAACCTATTTCCTCCTTTCAGTTTCTTGTTGCTTTGGACCTTGGCACCTTGTTTTAAATGATCCTCTGCTTTGTAATTAATCCTTCTAGGAAGAACTTTAATTTTCTTTCTGGGCTCAGTATTGTTCGTATTGTCTGCATGGCCATTTGACAACTCTCCAAGGCCTGACGAGCTACATATTGGGCAGCCAAGAATGATTCCTCTTTCCTGAGAGGATCCAGAGGAGTACACCAAGAAAGAAGCCCATAAGGAAGACACTGGATCCAGAACTGTTATAGGAGCCACTTACTCCAAAAGAAACAGCAACACACAATGCAAAGAATTTATTTCATATATTGATTGGAATGGATATAAAATTCATGTAGTGAGGTATATAAAGTACCTCACTCAAACTTGATGAATTTTTACATATGTACACACCTGCATAGTCATCGTCCAGACTGAAGTATAGGACTTTGCCTTGTGCCTCTTGTCAGCCACCTGCCTCCCCGCTTAAAGCCAACCACTTTACTGACTGATGCTGGTAACTCTGGGGGAGAGATGTGCTTGTGGATCAGTTTGTGTGTGCCTGTATTGTTGGAGGTTGAGGCTGTTGTCTTATGCTTTATCTTCGGGTTGGCTGATTCACCTGTGAATTGGGAGGAGCCTTGAATGGCAAGCTGCCAGGGCACACCTGGCCACATAACTTCTCTATAAAACTCTTCAATAAGCAGAGTTTAAAATGGTATGTGTGCCAATTATCCCAAGATGGACACATATTTGCCCACCTTTCTCAAACTCAAAGATGCCTGGAATAACTTTCATATAAATTTCCATGAAAATAGAGTAGCTTTATTTCATCCCAACACCACAAGGTGTTTCCTTAAGGAAAATCCATATTACTGAGTTTCAGAGAATTATGGAAGGTCACTATCTTTGTAATGAGAGTGTACAGGAGTAGGATTGTAGGTTTGAGGTTGACACATTATCTATAGCAAAAACAGGTAGGTTGTGCTAATCACATGTTTAGATTTATACAACCCAATCTGCCTTAAAATAAAAAACATTAATAATGCTGACTGCTGCCACTGGGAATTATTCTCTAATAAATTAGAGTCATTAAAAATGCAAACTCTTTAAAAATACAAGAGAAAGTAAAGAGTATAGCTAAAGGCATTTATGCTAAACACCACAGAGACAACCCTGTCAGCCTAATAAGGATGTGAGACATAAAAGCATTTGGTATAGGTAAGTATTATCATTAAGAAACAATAATGTAAAAAAAAAAAAAAGAAACTAATGTTTTTGTTATTCCCAAATTAAGTGCTAATAATGATAATTACCTCCAAAAAAAGTACCAACAATTCTTTATATAATTAAAATAAGTAGAACTTTTCAGGTTATCTAAAAGTGTAAAGTAAAACCACAATAAGCATGTCTTTATTACCAAAATATGTTAAAATTCTAGAAATTTTTGTGAAGAACAAAGAAGTTAATATAATAGGCTTATTAACAATAGAAGAATCTTTACTTCTCAAGGGAAAATAGCACTTTGATATTTACGGATAATATTGTACCACATTTGATTTTTCTCCAGGACTTTTAGGTAACCTGGAAAGAGTAAGGCAAAAATTTACTAGCATCCTGTCATTGTGGAAATAACATATTTAATTTATGAAAGTGATACAGTCTTGATAAGGATGTCTCTTCTGGAGACATAAGCAGCTTGGTATTACTTAGTCTAAATCCTCATCCTGGCTCCATCATTATCTGTAAGCCTTTAACAGAAGACTCAAGGAGCAGCAACATTGGCATTACTTGGGAGCTTGTTAGAAAAATGAAATCTGGATCCCCACCCCAGACTCAAACACCCAGGTGGCTCCATTCACATTAACATTGGAGAAACAGGGAGGAGCCCTAAAGTTCTAGAGTCTCAACTCAGGCTGCCAGGAATGGATTTCTACTTCTAGATGAGACAGTAAGAAGCCTGTGATACTTTCTGTGCCCTCTTTCTGTGCCAACAGCGCTCTCACAAACATGGTGCATGTTCCTGAAATCCACTGGACTTTCTGTAAGAAGTGCAGCAAGCACCAACCCCACGAAGTGACACAGTACAAGAAGTACTAGGATTCTGTGTATGTGCAGGGAAAGCAGTGTTATGACAGGAAGTAGAGTGGTTCTGGTGGGCAGACTAAGCCGATCTTCCGCAAAAAGTCTATAACTATAAAGAAGATTGTCCTGAGGTTTGAATGCGTTGAGTCCAACAACAGACATAAAAGAATGCTGGCTATTAAGAGATGCAAGCATTTTGAAATGGGAGGAGATAAGAAGAGAAAAGTCCAAGTGATCCAGTTCTAAGCTTCATATTTTGTTTTATTATGAAGACAATAAAATCTTGAGGCTATGTTCACTTAAAAAAACAAACAAACAAACAAAAAATATCCTGTAGCAAGGCAAACACAGTTGTTCTTTCCTTCCCACATTGAGACTATGTTGTGCTTAAACTATAAACAATACAATTTTGTTTGTGCACCAGATAAATTTTGTATCAGGTAGACTATTTACACCGAATAGAAAGGATGCGGTCTTTGGCTTGATGCCTGGGGAAAAAAGTCCTAGGGGTGTTTTCCTTGATCATCCAAATAGTATCCCTGGTATCTTGAGCATAACTTTGCATGCAGGTCCTTAATAGACCCTGCAGGATTCACGGTTCAAAGACTACATAAGCTACCTCTGAGATTCTATCTCTTGGGGGCAGTACAGGGACATTTTTTTCTATAGCATTCACTATTTCTCTGACCAAGAGATTAGGTACAATAGATATGGTAATTTAAGGGAAACTAAATTGATAAATTGGCTTTGATCATATAGTAAATTTTCATACCAAACAATAAATGGTAGTTTCTTTGGTATGTGAGATATCAGAACCTCAAAAACACTTTTGACATTTTTAAGTTGAATGTTTCATATCTTTCACATCAACAAGGTGTGGTCTGACCACAAAAGAAATCTCCCAGTCGTGCCTTTCCTCCCAAGACTGTTTGAGTTGAGACTTGCTAGCATTCTGAAGTGCTTCACAAAGTGAATCACCTCCCACACCAAGCTGCACCCCTGGGCTGGGAATTCTTCCACTTGCTCTTTCCATGGTCATTAGTTACCTTAGAAATATCTGGGGAGCTCAGGACCTCCTGGAGGTTTAACTCCGTTCCAGTGGTTCACACTGGGACTTTGCTGTCTTGGGGGTCTGCACCAGGTATAGCAATTAATTGGGAGCATTTTGTTTTAACAGCCATCCAAAAGGAGGTAGAATGTCTTTCCTTCCTTACACTTGAACCAAAACTATATTGCATGGAAGAACCTGGATTAAATGATTTGTCTTAACACAACCTTGCAAAAATTTTATCTATTCCAATTTATTAAGGGCACCAAATGGTGCAGACTGTTGCTTATATCTCTATGACTGCAAGTAGAAATGATGAACCGTAAGCTTTGTTCATAAAATACCCAGAGGTTCTTAATCTTTTTTGTGCAATGAACACTATTGACAGTCTGTTAAAGCTTACAGAAAATTTTTTTATGTGCATAAAACAAAATGCTTTGAATAACAAGAATTCAATCATAATAGAATAAAGTTATCGAAATATTTTAAACCACAAATTTCTGATATAATAATACACGTGCTACCTTATAATGCATTAAATCAAAATCTAATTTTGGGTCTAATAGCTAACAATGATGAATATAAATGCTACTTCACAGTATCTGCAACAATTGTAAGGTGATATGAAAAATTCATGATTTCAGTTAATCCTAGATGTTTGTTGCCTGCATTCATAGTTGAAGAAAATGCTAAAACGCACTTAGAGATTAGTGAAAATAAATGTATTTTTCTCAGTTTAAGTTCACATACTCCCTGTACTAGGCTATCTGTTTTATTTGAGTTTAGATAAAAGTCTCATTCTGCCTATCAGCAATTTATGAGTTCAACTTGTAATACTGTGAAATAGTTTCCTGTAGCAATTTTGTCAGATCTTCAATTTCAAGGTTATGTGGAGACATTCTCTGTCAACATGTCTTTTGTGATTCCCAGTAAATTCTGCTCCATTTCAGTTTTGTTGAGCTTTGCTTGGGACAATATTACTTGGGCTTTTCTGTAGCCTGGTGACTCAGCATTCTGACACAAATACAGGTTTACCTGATTACATTCAAGTTGAAAACTGGCCAAATTTCCTAGCCTCCAAGATTTATAATTTAGAAAACTTCTCTTAGTCATTTTTTGTTCATTATTAAGAGGGATTTATTCAGGAATCTTGTGCCAGGGGCACATATTGTTAGACATACTAAGAAAGCAACTTATTACTGACATTCTCACTCTTGGAGAAATTGCTTTAGAATATATTTTTCAAAAGCCTACTATGAGGATTTTTTTTTAAAGCATTTTATAATTTTTTCTTGGTAAAAAAATGTATTAAAGCTCCTTTTGTGAAGAAAAATAACTTTGTATTTTTATATTTTATTCGCATTCTCTGAATAAGCATGAAAAGCAACAGTAATCTTTGTGTCAGTTTGGGGAAGGAGTATAATTTTTTTTCTTGCCAGCCGTGAACACAACATTACGCCAAAAGTGAGAAGGGAGAAGTTGAAATTCTCTGTCATGAATTCAGTCTATTCTGTACTTATTAGGGCAGAAAAGAAGTGATAAGAAACATTGTTCTAGAGCTCTTCTCACTTTGTCCAGCGGAAGAGCTTGACTCTCCCTGGGGTTGCCAAGCCCTTTCAACCAACAGCCTGCAGCTCTGCTCTCTCCAGTGAAACTAGTCCCTTCTTCATCTCATACTAACTGGCTTCCATCTCCACAATTTTATTAACACTGCGCAAAACTTCCTCTTTTTTTTTTTTTTTTTTTTTTTTTTTGGTGGAATCCAACCTTTTTTCAGTCCTCAACTTCCTTATTCTTTCAGTGAAATGTGACCCAACTGAACTTTCCCTCCTTGAACTGCTTCCTTCGGTTTCCGCCTGGCACAATATTCCTCTGGATCTCTGGCCTTGCCTTTGACATCTCCTCTTCCTCCTCCATCATGAAGGGTGAGCCGCAAGATGGAATCTGAAATATAATCTATGGAGATGGCTCACAAATCTAGGTCTTCCATTGTGAGTGTTCACCTTTGATTCTGTCCTCCCCAACCTCCTGCCCACCGCCCCCCACCCCGACACACACACCATAAAGGCTCTATTTATTCGGTAAACATTTTTTTGAGTGTTACTTGGTTTCAAACAAACATTTGATTGTCCCTGGCTGTAGTGTAAATGATGACAGTTTTTCCTCTTTTTTGTATTGCAAGTGCCTCGCTTGAACTTTGTTGCCAAGATACCTACTTTAATAGTCATCCATTTCAAGAATGGCTGTTTTGAATAAACACATGTCAGCCCTACAACTAGGTAAAAAGCTAGACTGTGTCTACCACTGAGGTTCCTTTGTTTTAAAGATCTTGGTTGATTTCAGTAACTGACCATTTAGGCCACTTGTTTTTTCTTTTCTTCCCGTATTTTAAACTGCTACTCTTATATTTTAAATTTGCCAGTAAAGAGTGAGCTCAGGGAAACCCTAGGTCCTCACCCTCAACCCCAATTAAAGCAGAACCTCAGGCCTGTGCACTCCCCACCCAGCTCCCCCTGAGACCTTGCTGTGTGGCCCCAGGTGTGCTGTGTAATTTCCAGGTTCTTAAAGCTATAAGCCTTTATTTTTTCAAAGTTTCCATATGGTTATTGCCGAAAGGCATCTTTCAATCACAATAAGAACCACAAGGGCTGGTCCAACCATAACACTAGTTATTGATAGAAGGAGAGTGGCATAAAACTCTACCCTCGAGGAATTTTCAGGGAGTAGAGAAGGCAGCCGTGAAAGACTGAAGAGTAAAGAGAGGTGGGCGGCAGACACACCTACAAATAATTATGTCAGTGCAATAACAGAAATGACTATCACAATGTATAATGGGGACTTAGAGAAGAGACTCCAAACCGATCCGGGTTGGGAATGAGGAATCTCATTAATTTTAACTTAACAAATATTAATTAACATTCAACAAACAGTAGCAAGGACTTACTATGTGCCAGTTATCAAGCTAGGCTGTAAGACTGAAAGAGGGGCCAGACAGGCCTTATCTTTGCCTTCTTGCAGCTCACAGTCTACTAAGTGGGAGAAAGACATTAAAACGAGTCATACAGTTTTTTATAATGGTGGCAAGTGCTACAAAGAGATAAGCACAAAGTGCCAGAGAGTGTTTGATAGGGAGACCTGATGGGGCCCAGGAATCAATGAAGGCTTTCCTGGGGAAATAACATTAAAGCCAAGGCCTGAAGCCGAGTAGAAAATACCCAGAGTGAGGAAAGGCAGTCAGGCTGTAACAGGACTCAAAGGAGAATTTGACAAAGGACTGTTTGAGACTAAGATGAGGTGAGAGGGACAGGTAAAAGTGGATTCGAAGCACTTCATAATTAAATAATTTAGCCTTTATCTTAAAAATAAAGGCTAACCATCCAACAGTTTTTTAAGCAGGTAGTTGACAAGATCAAGTTTCCATTCAGAAAAGGTCAGTTTGGCTACCGGGAGATGACAGATGGGAGAACGGGCAGGAGCCAATGAGGAGAGAGGCTATTGTAATCTTCTCGATGAAAGTTAAGTATGCCTTAACTTTCATCTTGTTGGGAGGTAGTAGAGAAGTGAACAGATTTGAAAATGTGTAGAAGGGAGAAATTATAGGGCCTGGTGATTGGATGTTGGTGGTGAGAAAGAGGTGTAGACAGGAAACCTCATAGGAGGAGCTGCTTTTACAAGAAGGGTCTAACAATGCTGTCATGTTGGGGGTGGAGTGGTGTGTGGGCAGGCAGTGGGACTGGGCTGTTGGGGAGCCCAGCGATGGCTGTGGCTATGACCATTGTGGTGGAGTAGCCTGGACACCAGTGGCTGGAGAGTTGGAGATACTGCTCTACATACCTCACCACTTGTCATCCCTCGTGACTTGAATGTCTTTTATCTGAATGTTGAGGACGATTTGGGGAGGGGGATTTCACCTGAGTTTTAAAAGACGAGCATGGTTAGCTCAGAGGAGGTTTGGAGGAGGATAGTTTTTCTAGTCAGAGGGAAGAGAATATGAGAAATAGCATAATTCAAGCAATTTAGAATTAATGGAGCAGGGGACAGGGTAGGGAGGGGCAAGAGATGATGCTAGATGAGGGAAGGATAATGGGGAGCTATTGAAGAGTTTTATTTAGGCAAGGGAGAGACATGGCCACTTCCGGATTTGGAAGAGATCACTTGGGCAGCTCTATGAGTTTAATGGGGCCAAGAAGAAAGCCCAGCAGAATGCTGAGGAGTGTACAGGGGAACTGAACGAAGGCCTGAACTGGGACATGGTACAGTGATGGAGCAGAGGGGAGGAGGAACTGGAGAGATTTCTGGGAGGCGAAGGAGCCGATGAAGGGAAGAAGGCCTCCCAGCCTCTGGATCAGCTAATTGGCATAGGCAAGGCCACCAGCTGAGACAGAGAACAGAAGAATAGAAGCAACTTGAAGAGAAAAGGTAACTAGTACAGTGTGAAGCTTGTGTAACTCAAGGGCCACCAAGCTGGAGATTTCTAGCAGATGATCGAAGAAAAAATACTCCTGAAGTTCAGTATAGGTCTGCATTGGATGAGCGGGTTTGGATGTCACTGCACATAGGTAGGGGTTGAAACCCTGAAGGTTTACTCCTGGAAAACTGAGGCCACTCCTGGAAAGTGTGTTTAGTGAGAATAGTGTACCCAGGGTAGAGCCCTGGTCATTTGTGTGTTGTCTCTCAGGTCTAAGTCCACCCTTCCAGATGCTTCTCTTTGAGTGTTTGGCCAGGATTTGCAAACCGCCTTCCCATTTCCCTTACCAGCTGGATTCCTGCTGGCTTCTTCCCATTAGAGCCACTGAAGGGAGATGGGAAGACATGAAGAGGGCAGAATAGATTTTTTTTCCCTGCTTCTAATTGTTATGATTGTCACTCAAGTCACAGATGATGCCACAGCACCAGTCTCAACCTTCTTCATTCACTCCCAGCACCAACTGAGATACCTCCCTCAGAGCCACCAGCATCAGCGAGCTGAGCACCAGGGTGAGGGTTTAAGTACCAGCTCTGCAGCTGTGGGGGGTGGGGTAGGATGCTCTTTGAGAACTTCTAGTCACCTCCTGGATGTGAAGGCTGTCCTCTCCTCTTTGCTCCCCTGCCCTTGGGGTGGGAGTGCCTTCCTGCAGTTATTGGTCTGGCTACCTAAATGTTCCCCTTGTGTATTTTTTCAGCTTTCTGATGTTGGTATAACTGACACCCTCTTTTTGAAAGGTGGTTTCTTCTTCTAATTAGACCCTGCTAGATGCAGACCCCTAGGGCATGCAGAGGGTGAGTCTGCAAAGGGGACAGGGAAGGAAGGGTATGAAGAGGACTGGGAGTGAAAATGAGGACAGTGTCTCATGAAACAGTGTAGCAGAAAGCAAAGGAGGAAATGACAGATTTTCAAAAAAGTGGAACAGATAATATTATCCAGCAGTACTACTTCTGGATATATGATTTTTTATATATACAAAAAATTGAAAGCAGAGTCTCAAAAACATTTATACACCCATGTTTGAGCAGCATTATTTACAATAGACAAAGGTGGAAGTAACCCAAATGGCCATCAGCAGATGAATGAATAAACAAAATGTGGTATATACATAAAATGGAATGTTATTCAGCCTTAAAAAAGGAGATTCTGACACATACTATGGCATGGATGAACCTCGTGAACATTATGCTAAGTGAGATAAGCCAGTCACAAAAAGACAAATACTGTATAATTTCACTTACATAAGGTTTCTAGAGTACTTAGATTGATAGAGACAGAAAGCAAAATTATTGTTGCCAGAGCCTGGGGCGAATGGACAAAGTTGTTTAATGGGTACTGAATTTCAGTTTTGTAAGATGATTGCACAACAATGTAAACATACTTAACACTGTTGAACTATACACTTAAAAACGGTTCAGATAGCTCTCTGCCATCTTTCTGTGTGGCCGTAATGAAGTGCATGAACGACCTGGCCAATGCAACCAAGAGCTGAAAAGAGAGGCAAATGCCAGGTTCTTATTAGGCCATGCTCCAAAGTCATTGTTCAGTTTTTGTCTGTGAGGATAAAGCATGGTTACACTGGTGAATTTGAAATCATTGATGATCACAGAGCTGGGAAAATTGTTGTGAACCTCACACAGGCAGATTAAACAAGTGTGGAGTGATCAGCCCCAGATTCAATGTACAATTCAAAGATGTAGAAAAATGGCAGAACAACCTGCTCCTGTCCTGGCATTTTGGTTTCATTGTACTGACAAATTCGGTGGGCATCATGGACCATGAAGAAGCAAGATGAAAACACACAAGAGAGAAAATCCTGGGATTCTTTTTCTAGGGATGTAATACATACATTCAAATAAAATGCCTCAATGGACAAAAAAAAAAAAAAAAAAAGTGGCTCAGAAAGTACATTTTATGTTATGTGTATTTTACCACAATTTAAAATAAAAAATAGAGCAGAAAGATCCAGGAAGGTTAAAAACTATATGTGTCACTTAGGAGGGCATTTAAGATTTTAGGAATGCAGTTCATGAGCCAGTTGAAATTCAGACTGCAGTGGGTAGAGGAGCAAGTGTGAGGTGAGGAAGTAGAAGCTGATTCTCTTAGAGAAGTTTGGATAAGCAGGAGAGGAGAAGTTGGGTGAGGGCTAGGGGGACTGTGAGGTCAAGGGCAGTAGAAGAGGAGAGGTTGGAGCATGCTTAGAAGCTGAAAGGAGCTGGCAGAGGAAGAGAGATGACATTAAGTGCTATGAAGAAGCAGAGACCTGAGGAAGCAGAGGACAGGTCCATCGTGAGAGGAGAAATGGCAAGGAAGACGGTGGGTGTTGATACATTTATAGATAGAAGAGTGATGGAGAGAGCTTACATGACGATATCAAGGTATTCTCCATGATATAGGAGGCAATAGAAAGGGACTCTGAGACAGAAAGGATTGAGGAGAGTGCTGAGGGTGTAGGCAACGTTGGAGATCATGGATTTGTCAGTGTTCTCTGCAAGACTGAGAAATTTTCCTCTGACAACTAAGTAAGCATGAAGGCAGATTATAACACTGAGCTAGGCTTGGGGTGTTGTTTGAGAAATGCTACAGAGGGATGGAGTGCAAAGGAATCTAGGCTGCTGGTTTAAAAGTGGGATTTAGATAATCAGCCAAGGAGTCTAGGGTCATTTGTAGAGATAGAGAAACCTGGAAGAACTAATAAAAAATAATTGGAAGAAAATAAAAAGATTAAGGTCTGATGTTTCTAAAAAAGTCAAAGGCATTTGTAAGGGGAATGTGAGAACTGGAAACCTGGGAGGCTGGGGGGTCATACACGGGTGAAGCAATTGCCTGAGATGGCAGTATGATCTAAGAGGAGAAATATACTGGAGGTCACAGGCTCTGTGCTTATGTGAGTCTGAATGGAAAGAAGACTGTGAGCCAGGTCAGTACGGAATGTCCCCACTCAAATGTCCCACCACAGTTCATATTCACGGGACTAAACTCAAATTCAGTGTACACACCCTCTGTGGACCACTCCTCCCAACTGGGCCATTTTTGTAAATGTCACTTCTCTAGATCCATAATGTCATGAAAAGGACATGGGACTGGGAATTAGGACACCTGAATTCAAGTTCTGCTCTACCTTTTCCTAGCCATGGACCAAAGCGATTCCCTCAACATTTCTTATAAAACTTATCTCTGCAGGGCTGCTCTGAAGAGCACATTAAATGGGTATGTCAAAGCACCTATGTGTGTAACCAGGAATATAATAAGGGCTCAATAGATATTAATGGAATCTGTGATTTTTTCTTCTTTCCCTCTAATGACTTTATCATCAAGTCCTGATTTCTGTTCTTTATGTTGCCAAATTGTTTATTGATCAGCACCTTTGTGGATGACTCATCGACAACTCAGAGAACCTGAGATCTCAGCAAAACCTTTCCCTCAACTTTGCAACATTCTAAATCTAATCTCTGCCCTCATTTGCTGGGGACCTTGACTGTGTTCCTTACCCCTCCCATTTCCTTTCCTCCCATGGCTTACAGGGAATACAAAAGAGTTGGTTCTTATGTAAAGTGCCAGGTAGGCATTACACAGTTATCTCAGATAGAACTCACGTGGATTTACAATTAAAGCACATCCATGTAGAGATTAACCTCTGGACTGAGGGTATAATTATACAATAAATGATTAACATAATTTCCTGGAAAAACGTATCAAGTTAAAAAAATTCATAGGTTGGGGTCGAAGCTCTTTACCTATAAACAAAAGCTGTTGGCTAAACTCACCACTAGTTATTGATGGATTTCCTAGAATATGATTAAGTTTTCTTAATTTTGGCTTTGGTGGCAACCCTTGGATGAGGAGGGAAACTCTGGCTTCATCTCTGGAGATTGACACAAAGATGGGAGGAGATCCCAGCATCTGAGTTGGCCCAGGAAAGAAAGATCCCTTGGGACTCAGTAATGGAAAGTTCTGTGTGGCTTCCTCCTCTGGTTTATCAAAGATCGAGAAAACAGAAAGAAAAGCAGTCTTGGTGTGTGGAAAGGTACAAGGTTCCATTTTGTACAACTTGAGTTTGAGGTGCTAGCTCTGTGAAGACAGCCTAGTCATGGGAAGCCAGATCTGAACTGATGGGACTCAATGGTCGAAACCAACCTAACATCCACTGAAAATAAGATCTAAGTTGGGAAGGGTAGTCTGATAGGCAGTATGTGGGTGATATAACCTTTCATCCAATTAGTGATAGAGGGTTCTGCCCCTGCTGACTCAGGCTAATTTGTCAAGACAATGTCTTGGGTAGGAAGGAACAGCCTGGCATTGTGAGCACTGGTATAGGTTTCCTTGAAGAAGAAATAATTCAGCTGAACAAGATGTTCCAGTGATTTAGTTATAGGAACAAATCTGCTCATTTGCAGTAGAGAAAAGTTTATAAATTAGTCAGCTGATTGCTCTCAGAGAGAAAGTGCTTACATTCTAGGAAAGGAATTAACTTGGCTTTTTAGAGTTTAAGCCTGCCTTTGGTTATTGAATATGCCTAGCACTGATTTCTTTAAGGATAGCAAGTAAACTCATTCAGCAAGTACACCTGAAAAGCAAATGGTGAGATAAGAAGGAAGCTCAGGCTGCGAAGTAAAGTCACCCACAAAGATAATATGACCAGGCCCATCCTCTTCCTTCTCTATCTGTTCCTTATTTGTTTAAATAGAATCTCTTAGCTTTTAAGCCAGCTCACTTTCTTCTTCTGCTCCCTCACTTTCTCTTGAATACTTCTTTAAAGGAATTTCCCTGTAGGAGGTCTCTCCTTTATGTAACAGAGTTTTTTCTTCTTCCCTTCCTTCATTTTCCCCTCTGTTTATTGAGAATCCATTTCCTATAGGACATTCTGCTATATATGTCTGGCATCAAGGACTTTACAACTGAAGAAAGAAAATAAGGTTTTTACATATTTTACCATAACACAAAGGTGGAAGGAACTGTTAAGTGCCATAGGATAGAGTCAGACAATACTGAGGACTTTTCAAAAGAGGGCAGATACTTCTGGCTAGAGAGGTGGGGAAGACTTCCCTAAGCCTTGAATAATAGAGAATATTTAAATATGCAAAATGGAACATTTTATCTGTATTACATCAGATGCATACACTTAACTACCTTCATATTCTCATCTCAGAATGCATAAAGCACTGATATAAGGGAAGCTGGTGGTAAATGAGCATTTTTAAGCATAACCAGCTGCTATTGTTTCCCTCCTCCAACCCCACGTTCAGAATCTGAGAACTGCCCAGTGTCAGCTGGCAATTTGGATAACTGTCTGGTGGCAATGCAGTAAAAAGAATGCAAATATCTTCTCTTGGGTGGATGGACCCAATTAGCTTTATTTAATACACCTTCTAATGCTAAAAATTTAGATTTTGTAATATTTATAGTTGATAAAATGGTGGATTCACTCATATGTACTCATATCCCTATGTTGCAGATGGGGAAGCTGAAGGAGCAAGTCAGAATGACAACAGATATCAGTCTGTGACAAAGTTTTCACTATCCTGTGATAGATGAGAAAAATAAAGAGCCTGCAATATTGAAAGAGAGAAAGAAAGAAAGAAAGAAAGAAAGAAAGAAAGAAAGAAAGAAAGAAAGAAAGAAAGAAAGAAAGAAAGAAAAAGGGAAAGAAGGAAAGAAAGAAAAGAAAGAGAGGAAGAAAATCTAAATGTATTAAACACAAAGATCTTTTATCTAGAAATTAAATTTCTGGTCTTAAAATGATTGTTAAAATTACACGATGGTAATATTTGGTAGGACGATGGTATTGACATAAAAAACTCTTTCCTTGTCAAAATAAAAGGCTTCTAACCCTATGAGAAGCCCATAGAAAAACACTAGAGATGAGGAACTTTCACTGGCCTATGAAATCTTAAAAGTAAATGTTCAAACTAATAGATTTATTGATTTAGGAGCAGAGGGTGATTTTTTTCTTGCATACAGAATAAAATAATGTCAGAACTGAAAGTAAAACAGAGACCATCTGGTTTTGCAACTTCTTCGTTCTACTGATGAAGAATTTGAGGCATAGAAATGTCAAACGGCTTACTCAAAGTCAATTGTCCTTTTGTTTTTATATTTTCAAGTGATCCTATTTAAAGTGTTTCTGATTTGTGTGTCAGCATACATGATCCCTCCTCCCCCCAAAAAATCAATGAGCTCTTATGAGTTAGGGTATTTATCATAACCTCAAATTGAGTATAGCAAACTTTAAGCAATGTTTTATACCAATACCTTTGAGTCTGTGCTACTATTTATAAGTACTCATAAAATAAGTGTGCTTTATTGCTCTGCACTCAAGAAGGATTTCAAGAGTTTACAAGATCAGGCAAAGCATTAACCCTTCAAAATGCCCTTCTTGTGCTTTCTTACCTGTACAAAGGCAAAACATCCCTATCACTCATTAACTACTCTGTTCTGGTAATTATAATCAAATAGTGATATGACCTGTTCCATGGGCTTCATGGTTTATTGGTTCATTTGGTTGGAATTTACTTTCTGCCCTCTCTGTGCTACACACTGTGCCGGCTTAGAGTGGGGAATCAGCAAGACCAAGCTTGCCATCCAAGAAGTGGAAGTCTAATGGAGGAATCTCAAGTTTGAAGGACCTTGAAAACTTGGTAGTTGGATTATAGACTGATGTTGGAGGTTCCAGTGGGGCTTCCATTTCATGTGTTTGCAGTGAGGAATGACTCAATGGAGATGGCATTTCAGGGATACCTAACAAAGACATGCCAAACAGATTAAGTGGAGAGAAGCCCAGAGTAAGAGTTGTAATAATCAACGTGTGATTACTGAGGACCTGCCCTGGCTGAGAATAGAAGATGGGAGGACCCAATACTTTTCAAGGAAATAACATCTAGAAATTGATGACTACTGGGATAAAGGAGACAAAAACGAAGAGTGAGTCAAAGATGCTCCCCTCCAACTTTCAGAATTTTAAGTGATTGAGAAATTGGTGATGGCATTAGACAAAGCTAGGGGAGGAAGCCTCTACCCTAAGTTGAAGGGAAGAAACTTTTTGGGTTCTAGTACTTCTTGCTTCTTCTCCTTGTTGATATGAATCTCTCTATACTTTCAGGATTCTATATTTTCATGAGTTCATCTGAAAGCCAGTTCTGTTAATGGTAGCTTCTTATTTATTATGAATATGTAACTGCATCATAGAGAAGCAAAAAACAATATGTAAATTCTGGATTATCTTCTTCGAGTACCTATGTCAGGAATAGACAAGGTCTGTGCTTATTCTGGCTGATGGGAGAGGTATACAACCTGGACAGAGGTGTGTACCTTTGTAGCATCCCTATCTATTTTAGAAAGAGGGTGGCTCACATCTCTGGTTCTATTCTTGTACCTGAAGAGCTGGAAATTTGGGTGTGGACTGGCTTATCAAGTCAGAAGAGGAATTGGAACAGAACTATATCAACAATTTTGACTGCGCTCTGACTTTTGACTCAAGAAGTATTGGGCACATTCCCAGATTTCAGGCCTAGAATATTCTTGCAGTGCCAGTAAAGTGAAGTGTGGTTATAAGCCTATCTCAAGATCAAAGCCTATTTGACCTTGGTAATTAGGCTAAAAATTTGAATACACCCTTCAAACCACAGATAATTCTGAGTTTACTAGGTAATTCTGTAATTCTTTGATGTGTCTTAAATGTTCTGATACCGTTAAAGAGAGGACACAAATACATAGCTGCATTTATAACATTGTAGAATATATTGTTCCTAATATATTGAAGCCCTTAAATTTAGTAAACTAGGTTCTACAAAAAATACATTAGTCCAGTTGAAAGGCACCTGCTTTCACTTTCACCAGCATCTAGCCCATCATAATGAACTGTGAACAACGTTTAAGATCTCTTGTAACTTTCGTCACTCACAATGCTTTCTTTTATCAGAATTCCTACCACCCCAGAATAATTTCACTTATTCATTTTGTTTATTTATTTTATAAAACAGTAGTATCCTGGGTGGGCATCTTCAAACTGCAGTGATAATGCTTGAAATTTATGGGGCTAGAAGTTTAAAGGTAGATGCTGAATGCTGTGCTTAAAGTCACTTTAGTGAGTAAAACTAAAAGTCAAAAGTAACCCGCACCTTAGGGACAACACATAATTAAAAGGAAATTCCCTCTCCTTGTGTTTCATTTTGTTTTTCAACCCAAGAACCATATAACTCAAGATATAATTTATCTTGACATTTCACACTGTTCTTTCTAAAAAATTCAAATAAAACTAATTGGTTTATCTTTTCCAAGTGGGGATATTGTGGAAGCATTTCTGAATAATTAACATCATGGTTCTTTGTTGACATTCATGTTACCAGCTAAACCTTGGGTATGTGGGTAAAAAGTTAACTTTTCTTTTTGCATGCTCTTCACTCCCAGAGAAGGGCACTTTTGTATCTGCTACCAAGGGGTTATACACAGTATGCTTAACTATTTAGCTGTAAGACGCTGATGAACCAGAGTAGAAGAAGCAAATATCTAGCAGCACAATCATACAGTTAAGCTAGCCATAGGATTTATTGATCAATGGAAAGATTTTTGGGGATATTAATTTTTATTCTGACACTTAAACTGAGCAAGTGACTGTCTCCCAGTATCTGAAATTCCTCCTCCCTGGAGGAAGCCCTGTGGTTTTCTCAGCTAGATTCTAGCTCAGGAGTGATCTCTGGACCTCAGTTTCCTCAATTATAAATAGAGCTTTAAATCTTCCTTCTGCTGTTGGAATGGGGAGCAGGGAATAGGGAGTGACTGTGAATGGGTATGGGATTTCTTTTGGGGTGATAAGAACATTTTAAATGTGATTTTGATGATGGTTGTACAACTCTATGAATATATTAAAAATATTAAATTGTACACTTTAAATGAGTGAACTGTATGTACATGTTATGGGCCGAATTCAGATATTGAGGTTCTAAGCCCCCAGTATCCTAGAATTTGACTATATTTAGAGGTAGGGTCTTTAAAGAGGAAATTAAGTTAAAATGAGGTTAGTAGACTGAGTCCTAATCCTTATAAGAAGAGGAGATTAAACACACACAGAGGGAAGACCATGTGAAGATACAGGGAGAAGACAGCCTTATAAAAGCCAAGGAGAGAGGCCTCAGAAGAAACCAGCCCTGCCAGGAATTTGATCTTGGATTTCTTCCCTCCAGAATTGTAAGAAAATAAATTTCTGTTGTTTAAGGCCCTCAGTCTGGTCCTTTGTTATGGTAGCCTGCAATGGTTGTTTTTATGTGTCAACTTAGTTGTATCACAGTGCCCAGATATTTGGTTAAACATTATTTTGGAATCTCTATGAAGCTGTTTTTTAGATAAGACTAAGCATTTAAATCCTTGGACTTTGAGTAAAGTTGTTTACCTTCCCTAAATGTGGGTGGGCCTCATCCAATCACTATAAAGCCTGAAAAGAACAAAGACTGACGAGCAAGAGGGAATCCTACCAGAAGACTGTCTTTGGGTTGCAACTCTTCCCTGGGTCTCCAGCCTGCTTGCCTACCTTGCAGATTTTGGACTTGCATCTCCAGTATCATGTGAGCCAATTCCTTAAAATTAATCAATAAATCTCAATCTTGCTTTCTCTCTCTTTCTCTCCCTCTCTCTCTCTCTCTTTCCCCTGTATGCGCGCGCGTGCGCGCACACACACACACACACACACACACACACACACACACACCCTATTGATTTAGTTTCCCTGGAAAACCCTGAGTAATGTTTACTGCCCTAGAAAACTAATACAATATGTGAATTATATCTCAGTAAGACTGTTAAATACACTTAGAAGGACACATTCAAAATGTTAAGAATAATTATTTGATGGTAAGATTTGGAGTGCTTTAGATTTATTTTTGGTTTAGCTTCTCCAAACTTGTGGTTGTGTGTGTGTGTGTGTGTGTGTGTGTGTGTGTATGTGATCATGTGTGATTTGTGTAATGAAAATTTAAGAGAAGATTTTCGTTCAGAGGCATGTTTAGCGACATGGTGGGATGCATTGTGATACCACTTAGGATAGAACACAAACCAAATTACACCTACTACAATAAGAAAGTCTCAGCATACAACACAATAGCTCATGATGTAGCTGCTAAGGTTGTTCTCTGGAATATATGTAACAAATAATTTCATTTTTCCTCCCATTTTTGCTGCCATTTTCAGTTATTCTTTCATTCAATCAGCCAGCAAGCTTGTACTGAGTACCAGCTATGTCCAAGGACTGCACCAAACACCAGAGACTGAAAAAACAAACTAGACTTACTTCAATCAAGATATTTAAGCTTTAGAGGGGGAGACTGCATGGTACCATGTGATAAGGGTTCCCATAGGGTAAGCTGGGTTGATTGTTTGTGCACACAGGAAGGGCTGCCAGTCCCTGGGGAGATGAGGGTGAGAAGCAGCTTCTAAAATCTTCAGTGCAATCCTGCAAGTTAATTATTATTCCATATTATAGATGAGTAAACTGAGGCTTAGAGAGGCTAAGTAATTTGCCAAAATCTCTCAGGAATTAGAAGAAAGTAATATGAGCACAGTCTGTCTCCGAAGTCCATGTTCTTTCCACTATACTATGTTCTGTGTCTCTAGACTGGTGGGATGTTTGGGTTTGGGATCAAGGAC
>CM053504.1:73764505-73823496 GCA_028627145.1 Eidolon dupreanum | reverse complement strand
AACAATCTCAGCCAAGCAGAAGGATGAAGCATTGGTATAATGACAATAGTAGAGGAAGTAAAAAAGTGGAAAGAGTGAAGGTCCTTCATGATACCACTGAGTGGATGAACCAGTGGTAATAAACTTTATCTCTGGGGTTTTGTGTTATGTAACAAAGCAGAATGAAACAAAACAATTCTTTTTGTTTGTTTGTTTGTTTTAGACACTATGGGTTGGATGTCCTGTTACTTGCAGCTGAAAGCATTCCTAATTGTTATGGGATACATCAATATCTAGATCTTCTCAGGGCTATCAGAAAAATTTACCAGAACTAATAGAAAATAATTTATTTTAATAGAATGCCAATAAGGGAATTTTGGTTTTATAGAAGTAATTAAGTCATACCCCAAATAAAACTATAATACAAAAAGATCAATCTAGAGACATACACAGGTCATCCTTTAAGAATCCCCGAGGAAGAAGATAAGGAAAAAGAAACTGATGTTTATTGAGTGTCTTACCACTGGATGGCTCTGTATCAGATGCCTTTAAATTTAATCCTCACAAATCTCACAAGGAGTATTATTTTTTCCATTTTATAGATAGTATATTTGAGCCTAACAGATGTTAAAATAACTTGCCCATGGTCACAAAGTAAACATTAGAGCCAGGAGTTAGGCATAGAGAATTATTTTAATAGTCTTTAAATGAATAAATTCTTCAAATAAATAATGTTTTATTCATTTGTACTAAATTAAAGAGGATCTAAATCAGAGAAAAGGTTAAATTATATAATCTGTGAAGGATTTTGATTACTTTGAAGTATGTACACTATCTCAGTTAAGTTAATAATAAGCTTAGTAGATTACCTTATAAATCTTGCTTTAATAAATACACAAGATTTGTTTCTAATTAGTATACCAGTTTTTTTTTTTGGAAGGGGTATCCCTAAAATACTTGAAGGTGCTCAAAAAAATTTGATCTTTTAAGATATTTAAATTTTTTCCTCATCAAATTTGCATATAATAATTACTGCTATTTGTCAGTTGTAAAAATCAAACTTCAAATTAATCCTTGCCTACATAAATTCCAAATTATGAGTATCAATTAAGTTTTACTACTGTCGATGTAAGAAACATCCAAACTTCTAGAGAATTTTTATAAGAGTTTATTTGAGCCAAACTGACTACATATGCTAGGTAACAAGATCTCAAATGCTTCAGAGAATAACAGTTTTGCAGCTTCTTTTATGCATTTGAAATTAAGGAGGGAACATTAGGGAGATTACCTAGAGGTGGGAGAAAGTAAGAGGTGATTGGTTACAGGAAAGTTAAGATTGTGTTCTCTTGAGGAGTTTGAAAGGGAGCATTTCAAAGGTTTGTTAACATAGATGCACAGAAACAATGAAGAGGGTTTTGTTTAAGGCAAAGATAAGCTTTTTTACTTTTATTTAGTTATATTCCTGGGATGTGACTACCCACTGTGACCTGCCCAGTTAGGAATTTATGATCAGATCACCCTGTGAAGTTACTTTTCATAGAACCCTTTTTTTTTGTGGTCCACACTACGTATAAAAGGTTATCATTGGATAAAGATAGGCATATCTAAAGTGAAAAGATGGAAGCTAATTAGCTCAGGCCACCACAGGAGTTCTTTATAACCATCTCTTAAATAACCATTCTCTATAACCATCTCTTAAATAACGCCTTGTTGACTAGTGCCATTGTGACAATCTTTTATGAGCCATGACAGTGAGGCTGAACCAAGCAAATGATATCAGAGGTACAAGAGGACCCCTGGGCTGCCCAGGAGCTGGGATGGGTCTGGGGGAGATGGGATGTGTATATATTACAGACAAAGGGAGATAAGGATGGAGAGGTAAATGGGGCGGAGCCTGGAAAGCTTTAAGGATGAGCAGGAGGAGCCTCAACTTGATCTTGAAAAGTTCTTGAAAGTTTTAGAAAATTGGTTGGAAGATTAGAAGATTGTGGGATCATGTGAACCGCATAGAAAATGAAGTCAGGGAAGTTTGTTTTGATTCTTTAATTCATCTATAAACTTCTTAAGGGCAGAGATTTTCATCTCTTACCTATTCAGTATCCTTGTGCATATAAACCACATCGTGTCCAGGATATGCATCCAGAAAATATTTCTCATAATTGTTTATCCAACCTCAAACCAATGAAGTGACAAAATGACCAAGAAACACATACTCAAGATTGAAGCAATGAGACTGTGGAATTTTTGCAATTCTTTCTAGGAGATCTCCAAGAACAAATTAGCAACAATTGGGACAAGTTGCTCGGTGGTAGTTTACTTGTGTCTGGCAGTCACTCTCATGGTAACACCAAATCTGGGTTCTGAATTCACTGAGGCAGAGTAACATGTGGTGCCAGAGACAACATCCAAGACAGAGGACAAGGCATTCTTCCTTCCCCCCATTACCAATTCAAATGAGCAGTATGACCCCAGAGTACTTGGTACTGAGTGACATATGTCCAGATTCCCCTTCAACATGTTCTCTGTGGGTCAGGTTTGTGGTCATGGAAACTAAGCTTCAAAAAACTGGCTAGCTACTTGTACGTGTATGTATGTATGTTTCAATTCAACTTTATTTATGGACATAGCAATTTGAATTTTGTATAATTCCCATGAGTCATAATATAAATATATATATTATATGTTATATATATTATATATATAAACATTTTAACTATCTTCACCCATTTATTTACTCTATCTCATACTCCCCACCTCTGGAAACCACCAATCTATTCTGTTTCTTTTTTCTTTTTTTTCTTTTCTTTTCTTTTCTTTTTTTTTTTTTTTTTTTACAACTACAGCACCTGGTTTTCCTAGGTGGTCTTCCATCCAAGTACTAACAAGACCCGACCCTGCTTAGCTTCCAAGATTAGAAGAGATCGGGCATGCTCAGGGTGGTATGGCCATAGACTGTTCTGTTTCTTGAGTTCAGTTTTTTTAGATTCCATATATAAGTGACATCATATAGTAATTATCTTTCTCTGACTTCTTTAGTGTAGCATAATGGCCTCAAGGTCCATGAATGTCATTGCAAAAGGCAGGATTTCCTTCTTTTTTATTGCTGAATAATATTATCATATTATAATATATAACATAATATATAATATTATATATTATATATACACCACATTTTCTTTATTCATCCATTGATGAGCACTTAGATTGTTTCCATGTCTTGGCTATTATAAATAATGCTGCAATGGACATGGGAATGCAGCTATTTCTTCAACATAGTGATTTCTGATAAATTCCAGAAGTGGAATTGCTGGATTGTAAGGTAGTTCTATTTTTAATTTTTTGCAGAACCTCCATACTTTTAGAAAACCCTAAAGTCAAAACTTCAAAGCAGATAAAATTGATGATTCTTCATTTGTATTTCCTCTAAAACAATCAGCTCCCCTCCCCGCCCCATTAACTCATTTTAAAATCTCATTGATTTTACAGAATTTTTGTCTTTACACACCTTTCCAGAAGAACATTTACTGAATAGTGTGAGTTTCTCTCCATTTACCCTCAAGCTGAAACCTTGTTTCACTTTAGGGCACATTTCCTGAGTGAAATGGTATTAGGAGATGGGGCCTTTAGGAGGTCATGAGGTCATGAGGATGGAGTCCTTAGAAATGGGATCAGTGCCCTTATAAGACAAGATATAGGAGATGATTGCGCTCTCTCCCTCTCCCTCGCCCTCGCCCTCGCCCTCGCCCTCGCCCTCGCCCTCGCCCTCGCCCTCGCCCTCGCCCTCGCCCTCGCCCTCGCCCTCGCCCTGGTCCTTGTCCTTGTCCTTGCCCTCTCTCTCCCAACCATGTGAGGACACAGTGGGAAGGTGGCCATCTGCAAACCAGGAATCTGGCTCTCACCAGACACTGCATCTGCTGGCACCTTGATCTTGAACTTCCCAGACTCCAGAATTGTGAGAAACAAATGTTTATTGTTAAACCACCCAGTCTATGGTAATGCGTTATAGCAGCCTGAACAGACTAAGACACTCACCTTGTGCAAAGCACTGTGCCGGGTGCCATGGGTTCAGTGAGGTCCCACAGAGGCTGGGACACAGGCCTTGTTTTCCATAGGCTCACAACCCAGGGTCGGGGAGGTAGCCCCTATGTAATAATTTGAATACAAATTGACCAGCAATAAAAGGCCATTAATAGGAGTGCAAAGTACAGAGGGAGAATTTGATAAGGTTGTTAGTTCTAGGGAGGCTTTTCAGTGTGCAGTTTGAGCAAGGCCTGGAAGAAGTGATTACAGGGAGGGTTGCATACTCCTAGGCATGAAAAATAGACACGGAGTGTAGACATTTTCAGGAAAGTGAAAGGAGCTGACTGGGTGAGCCTCATCCGATCCCTTGAAGGCCTTAATGGAACAAAGACTGACCTCCCCTGAGCAAGAAAGAATTCTGCCAGAAGACCCCTTATGGGCTGTAACTCTCTTCTGTGTTTCTAGTCTACCAGCTCACGCTGTCAGATTTTTGATTCAACAGCCTTCTCCATTGCAAGCCAGTTTCTTAAATTAAATCTCTCTATGTACACACACACACACACACACACACACACACACACACACACACACACTCTGTCGGTTCTGCTTCTCTGGGGAAACCTGACTAATACATATACAGTCACTAATGAAACTGGGAGCCAGTGTCATGGGCTTAGGTCCTGCTTCTGCCACTTAATATCTATGTAGTCCTACTTAAGTCTCTCTGAGTCTCTTTTTTGTCACATGTAAAATGACACAAAACAATCTTGATTTGTCTGCCAATGAAAACTGTTGCATTCAGGGCCAGGATGAGGGTGAAGCTCAGAGGCTTCAAAACTTCCTGAGACCCTTACTCTCAGATGCTCCCCCACATTTGCGCACTCCTGAGAGTATCCTAAAATTTTGTCCTAGGTGTCTCTCTTGTTTTACTTTAGCTCTGGCCCTGATTGTGCAGAGAAAACATGATAGACATTGGACAGAAGAGCCCATGGGTTGACAGCTTGTGACCTCTCTTAGGGCAGGGATCATACAGTTTTTATCTGTATTTTTATCTTTATGTTCACTACACCCTAGTGTTGGGCAGAGAGCCTGGCACCAAGGAATCTCAATAAATGTTTATTGAATTAATAAATATTTGTTTAATGACATAGGGTAACCAAGGTAAGTGTGATAAGTAAAATACTAGAGCTCTAAATAATCAAACAGAATTCAGCAAAGTATAAAAGAGCATTTGTTACATTAATGTGTCCAGAGGAGACCTCACCCTGGAATGAGTTCAGTATTTAAAATCTATTTTCCAACATGTAACAGAATAGAATGCATGTAACATAATCAAAATGTGTATAACTTGTAATCAAAATCAAGGTCTCATACCATTGACCCTGGAACAAATGCCTGATTCAAAATGCAAAATTCCTAAGTAAAAAAACTTTCTGTAAAATTTATAACATTCACAATACTCTCCTCCTACATTTGTTCCTGAAGGGAATTTTTTTTTAAGATATAAATGTCATTCTGTTGTTAGATTTGGGGTTGCTATGTTACTTAATGTTATTAAATGTCATTTGTGCTCATCCAAGAAAAAATCTTTATTTTCATCTTCTTTTTTTGGAATAATGTATGTATAGCCTAAACAAATATTCATTGGGGGGGGAATGAATTCTTAGCATAAAATTTGTAATAATGAATTCAGATTTACTTTTATTCTAACAGAATAAAAAATCAAAGTGAGAAAGACAGCTAATCTTATTCTTTCACTTAGAACCATAAAATGAAGGCAGCACTAATTAGTCGCTTTCTAACAGGTCCCTGGGTTTTTAAATGATGGTAGCTCTAGAAGCATTGAGTTTACATGCAGTTAAAACTGAATTAATAAAAGAAAGTGAGATGAATAACACTCTTGTTCTATGATTAAATATATTGGTTGTCTAATAGATAAATAAATTTCTTATTTCTTTGATTTCAGAAGTAAGCATTGATAGGTGAATACACCTACAGAGAACAGAGGTACGGAAAGGGCTCGGCCTCCTGCTCCACCACCGGTCTCTTCCTCCCTCGCCTCCTCAGCTCCATGGCTATGAAAAACAAAACAGAAAAACCCCACAGTCTATTTTTTAATGTATTCTGTAGGAGGACGCGCACAGCAATTAAAATATATTTTTTAGATTTTATTTTTCATGCTTAAAAGTGAAGAAAAGAGACCTATGATTTTCTATTCTGGTAACTCCTACTGATTTTTTTTTTTTTTTTTTAAATCGAAAGCAATAAATGTTTTGGTAAGAAAATTCAAACAATACATAAAAGAATACATTTGACCTAAAAGCTCCCTTCTTCACCCAACTACTATCCTCATAGAAAACTTCTGTTAATGATTTCTTGAGTGTCTTTTCAGAAACAAAATTAGGCTATCTCAGTGTATGTTTTCCTTTTTTTTTTTTTTAACTTACATACACTGAATTATAATATATTCTCCTCTGCACCTTGTTTTTTCACTTAAGAATATAACCTTGAACATCTTTTTGTCTCAGTACATCCACCGTATTCTTTTTGTAATGCTCCCTAGTGCATCATTGTATAAATGTACCTTAATCTATTTGTTTAACCTGTCCCTTACTTATTGCTGGACATTTGCAACAACTTTTTGCTATTACAGATAATGTTTCAGTGAACACCTTTTAACATACATCTTGACATTGTCCTTCTATGTATTTATAAATTAACAGGGACCAATGCATACAGCTGCATAGGTTGTAATCTGCACCAAGTGTCTCATCTGTGTGGGCACCAGTCACTTTTTAGACATCATAACTTTAATTACTTATGATAATTTTTGGCAGCTAGACATAAACTGTCTTGAGGAAGGAGTTCCTTTTCCTGATTTACACAAAATCATCATGGCCCTGGGTAAATGACTATCGACAGTACTGAGGTAGAGGATACCTACACCTGGATTTCTGACACCCATTGCCACCTTCCCCTCCAAGATGGTCGTACCCATAGACACCAGTTTGGACCGATATAGTGATTAACTCTGAGACCTAAAACTTACTGTGTTGTTTTAAGCCCTGATCAACTTTCACTTACCCGAGGTTCTAAGAAAGAGTGAGAATAGGAACACTTAAAAGCTACAAAACAATCCCCAATGGGTAAGACAGAGTGATTTGCTTGTACCTTCCTTTCCCTTTCTTTCTGGGGACGAAAGAGCAGAGACCAGCAGGAAAGAAAAGAAGCTGCTGTAGCCCAGAGCACCTGAAGCTTGCAGAGTTGATTCCTGAACATATATGTGTTGGTGAGATTGTCTTCTTTTGTTCTTTCTTGGAGGAATTAAATGAGCAGTACTGGGAAAGGTGCGGTAATTCTGTAATGGTGGGAGGCTGGCATTATGGGATCGAAGATGGGATTGTTGAAGTACATCCACTGTGGGTTATAGAAAAGCATACCTTACTATTGTTGTCTTCTTTAATCCCAATAACAGGCTGTCCCAATAATAGACTGGGTTTTTAATGACAGCAGCACACATTATAAAGCACTTTTGGCCATAGATGTATTGTTCCATTGGTCAAATTATGCCTGACATTGTTCTCATTATCATAAAATGCCTCCACATTTGACAGTGGGGTTCTACTGGATGCTACTGTAAATTTCAAATGGCAGGAGAAGCAAATGCAATCTCGAGACTATGGTTACATCAAGAGGAAGGAACATGTTAAGCAATGTCTACAACGAACTTAAAACAGAGACGAGGAAATGGGAGAGAGGGGCGGAGAAGAAAACAAAGGGAGAAAAGATAAAAGAGATGGGAGGAAGGAAGGCCATAGAGAATAAGAATAATATTAAAATGATATTGAATGTCAACTCAAAAAATAAAAATAAAAATAAATTAAAGAAAAGAAAAATCAGGGAGAAATGAAACAAATAAATAAATAGTAAGTAAGTAAATAAGTAAGTAAATAAATAAATAGATAGATAAATAAATAAATAAATAAATAAATAAATAAATAAATAAATAAATAAGAAAGAAAAAGAATTGTCTTCAGAGGTAAATGACAGACTCTATGGAACTACTTTGGCTGATCAAAGCAGGAAAGGAAGTTGAATGTGTAGATTCCAGTCTCATCAACCTTCTTTGAGACTCTGGCCAAGTCTTCCACTCACTCTGCTTGCCCCTCAGTTTCCCTACTTGTCAAAGAGGCATGAGAGTGACACCCCCTTCTAAGGTTGGGAGAATAAAATCACCAAATAGTATAAGAAGGTTTGGGATGTCAAAAGCAGGGACAAAATGACACAAGGTCATGTCTGTGTGGTTTACTTGGCCTCTCATGGTGCTGTATAGTGATCTAATTCTCTTCAACAATAAAGCATGTATAGCTGTCTCACTGAGTCCTTGCAGAAATAGGAAATTAACACGAGAATCCTCAAAGTTGGCAAAACAGCATGGCCTATAATGTATCTCTAGTAATTATCAGGGCAGACAGCCTAACAAGGTCTTATTATGTAATTCTTTCTTGTGATGAAACTCTAATCTGTTCTATGTTTCATCTTCAGGGACAAAATGCAGTTTATGGCGGGTCTTAAACTTGTTTAAAGGACGGGGATGTTCCTGTGATTAGTTACATCTGCCTTTTATCAGGGTGACTTCTGAAGCAGAAGCCAGCTGCATTGCACTCCTCACTGCCTAGCTCAGGTAAGACAGCACAGAACATTTTCTGGATTTAACCTGTTCTATGAAACATTGCAGTTCAACGGAGCTTATTGCTTGCTATCGATTTAACCAATCTGGCTGAAAATGTTTATATAAATTTATGATTATTTTTGGAAGTAGGAGTATTGGTGATGGTGTGGGTGGGGGTAATTAATGTCTCAGACAGGAAAGGTGTTTATGCTTGAACTTTTCTTTTTTTTTAACTTTTATTTGCATTTATTTCATGCTGAATTTATTCCCAGGCCATAAGTTTTTGTTTCTTCGGTTTCTTTGGGATACCTTTTTTTTCTGGGCAACAATCTACTCCTTTTTTTTTTTCAGTAAAGATCATCTCGATCTAGCAGGAGGGGTTCATGTAGGGGTTAATCCGACCATAAGCTCTGTAAGCCTTGGAGACGTATCTTGGGGGTTTTGTTCACCAAGATGAGCTCAATGACCAGAGAACTGACATCTAAACTCTTAAGGTCGACATTACTCTCTGCATTTCTAAGCATGTGCAGGAAGAGCTCAGCACGCTTTTGGGGCCATCTACCTTGTGTCCTGCCCCACTGTTTAGCTTGGGCACTCTACCATCGAAGTGATAAGGTGGCATGTGTTGCTTCTGTAAACTGACATCTTTTAGAGACTTGGTGGCTTTTCAGATACGCAAACCTTTGATGGTCTGGGCAGTTTCACAGATGTTCGTAAAGTGAACATGAAAATCTGAACCTCCTGGTTTGCGTGATTTTGCGAAGTTTTCTGGGTCAAGTGAGTAGTGGATCATTTTCGGAGATTATCTCAGGTTCCTGACGGTTGAGCTTCAACTTATTTTTGCATCCTGGAACTACAAAGGACTGTCAAGGAATAAAGTCAGAAAAACAGAAGGCAGGACAGCCAGGCGGTGGGTTGGACAAGGACACGGCTCTCTCCGTCCACAGCGTTTGCAGACCTGGAGAGCTTACCTTTTACTCCGCATCTGGATGGCAGAAGGCTCAGGCTGTGCTCCTCTGTGACAGCGGGTGCTCGAAGCCAAGGGATAAACTGGATGCTTCTCCCTGTGATATCTACTCTATTCAAAGATTTGAGACAAAGAGATCATTGCTTTCATGTGAAATCAAACCAGATGTGGGAAGCAAACAGGGCCTGAAGTTTGAGATGAACTTCCCAAGGGACATCTGCTTGCTGCAGGCATCTCTGGGCTCTGGTGTCCATGCAGGTGGCTTGTGGAAGAGTTTGGAGGAACATGAAGTTATCTGGCTCATTGGGGGGCATCTGGCTGGGCACCCATGCCCATGCTGTGCGTGTCTTCTAGAATGCCTTTCTTCTCGATCTCTCCCTGCTAAAGTCTGTCTCCAATAAGCTCAAGTGCCGATCTCTCTTCCTTCACAAACGATTTCCTGTTGGACCGACCGTTGACTCTGTGCTCTTTGTCAACTGCTCTCTATGGACTTACTGATTCCTAGGGACATGTAAGGCCACATCTCAACTCCTCTCCTGGCGGGTTCTCCTGGAGCATACCGCCTAAGCGTTGGGCCACCTGACGAGCACTCTGCCTTGTCGAAGGGGGGATCTCAGTAAACATTTGAAGATAAAGAATGAATGAGTGAGAAACTGGTATTCCTAATTTGGGGCCTAGGAGATGGCTGAATTGATTTCTTTTTGAAAGTGAAAATCAAGAGCGGGTGTGGACTAGCCAGGGGGTGTTTTCTGAAAGAAGATGAGAGGGAGGAAACTGAAAACCACTCCTTTTAGACAAGTTTTCTTGTTAGGCAACGCACAATCACAGAAGGAGGGTCTTCTGAAAATCCTGACACTGCGGAGAAAGCATTTTGACGGGCGACTGTCATTTGTCCTCATTTTCCAAGTCTAAATCGAAAGTGAATTGTTGATTGGTTGACTTCTGCCTGCTGCCCTTCTCTTAGGGATGCAGACTAAATAATTGCCCTCTCTGAATTTTCCAGTTGCATCGGTCCCAGTGTACTTCTGACGATAAAGAAATATTAATTGAGAATGGAGTCGTTAAACAAAATTAAATAATTATGATATGTGAAGGACATCATGTTATCAGTATGTCAATGTATTGGAATCAAATTATGGAAGAAACTTCCATATTTATGGAAGAAACCTAATTCCCAGAAGAATTCCCTTACATCATATTCGGGGAATCTTAGTTCTCTTGGGCATCATGTCCTGGTTTGGATACTCCCCAAGTTTGCGCTGTGTCTGGGACTCTCTGGGGCCCTTAGCTATGTCTAGGCCCTTTTGTGAGAAGTGTTTAATAGAGGTGAAGTTGAATCAGAAAGGCTTCCAAGTCTATGGCCATGCCACCCTGAACGTTCCTGATCTCGTCTGATCTCAAAAGCTAAGCAGGATCGGGTCTGGTTAGTACTTAGATGGGAGACCACCTAGGAAGACCAGGTGCTGTAGGCATTAAAAAAAAAAGAAAGAAAAAAAGAAAGAAGAAAAGAAAGAAAAGGAAGAAAGGCTTCCGAGTACTAATTCTAGTTCTGAACCTGGCTTTCTTTGTGGCTTTAAGCCAAACAGGAAAACTTGTCTGCACTTTATTTTTCTTATTTGACAAACGAGGAAGACACTGTTTCTCTGTCAAACATCTCAACACCTGAGTACAAAGAAACTTCAGCCTCCTCTGTTGCCCGGTTTAATTTTTTTCTGCTTTTTGGTCCTCCTAAGAAATCCGGGGATTCCTTCAGTGCCAGGATACCTTCCGCGGTTGCGTTCCCACTCCTGGCAGTTAACCCAATTCTGGTTTTACTGGAAAGATTACAGCTAATTTGATAACTTGAACTTGCTCATCATTCTTATCTTCTGTTGACATCTCTTGTGTCTGTGAGCGTCTCCCAGTTTCAAACAACAACTCTCCGAGCCCACTCTTTCCCCGGGCCCCCTGGTCCAGCCATTTGCCTCTTCCTATTTCACTTCTCACTACTTGCACCACCATATCTTAGGTTTCCCTTGCAACAGTTTTCTAATGTGCCCAAGTTTTAGTCTATTTTTAAAAAGCACACCAGAAAACCGAAATGCCTTTGCTTGACCTTGCTGTCTCTTCTAGTCTATTTATTGCCTTCCTTGTGTAGCCAGACATCTCAATTTCCTCTTTCTACAAGGCCCCTTAGATTTGCTAGCTTCCTTTCTCTGTCGCTGCTGAAATTGCATTCTCAGAGGTCACCAGGGATGCCCTTGTGGGCCCAGTTCAAATAGGGCATTGTTTTAACCTCATTCTTGTTTCCTCGGGAGCATTGGTTGTTTCCCTCCACTCCTTTCTTTCGACCTTGCATTCTGACATACTCCTCTGGTTTGTCTTTGTTCATTTATCTCCTACGGTTCCCAAACTCACCCACTGCATGGCACTGTGTCTAAGAGTCTAAACTCTGACATTAGCCTGCTTATGGTTGAATTCTAACTCTGCTACTAATTAAATGTATGGCCTTTGGCAAGGTCATCACTCTGTGCCTCGATTTCCCCATTCTTAAAATTGAAATGGCAAGATGCTTACCTTAGGTTTGTGGTAAGAATCAAATAAGATAGTCTATGTAATATTTACTTACCCCAATGTTTGGCACATAGAAATGTTCAATAAATGTTATCTATTAGCATAATAATATGCTCCTAGAGCTTTGAAAATGTCACTTTCCCCCCCTTTTATCACATATTGCCCATGTTATCCAACACAGGGCCAGACAATAAACAATTATTGGTAGATTTATGAACGTGGTTGTAGAGTCCAGGAAAGGAGGAATGATGGGAGGAGGTAAGATCCCAAATTCTGCAAATACCATCACGCCCAAGTTTTTTATTTGTTTTGTTTTACCAACAAATCGTTTAAATTGCTGATAGTTTGAAACAGTCCTTTCAGGACCAATGGTGTTTATTGAGCAGGAAGGGGCATCAACAGTTAAAGCTCTAGTGTTTGGTGCACCAATCAGTCACAATGAAGCCGCTTGGCCTGGAACACAGTGTCCCATCCGTAAATTAAATGCAGCCCTAACAGGACCAAGGAAACGCTACAGCGGCAGCTGGGTGCAGAGGCTGCCTGGAACCCGTCCATTGAGTGATGCTGCCATCTGGTGGCAGCACGGGGGAACCGTTCTAGGCAGAGCCGTTTCATTTGGGGCGGAAGAGCCTCAAAATTGCAGTCCTTTCTTTAGAAAAGTGTGGGTAAGACTCGAAAAGAGGGAAGAATAAGGGAAAGCACAGCGCCGGGGGGGGCGGGAAGGAGGGGAGGAAAAACACCTCAACAATGTTTGGGGAGGTAAAGGGCACAAGTGATGCTTGTGTCCATCTAGAATAACCTTGTCGGTAGCAGAGGACAAGTCCTTCCTCCACCCCAGTATCATCTAAACTTTGATTTTTTCCTTCACTTTCCAACACTCAGTGCTGACCCGTTATCCTGAACACACTTTGCTTCACCTTCTCATTTTTCTTCTTTTGCGTTAGGAATTCGGGGTTGGAAAAATTGAGCCGAGTCATCTCATCTGGCTGCCACCCCAAGAACAGCCCTTCCCTCCAAGTCGCTCCCGACCAGCGCTTCAAACACAAGCGCTTCACCTCACCACGTGACAGCCAGCCGCAGGTAAGGGCTAGCCCAGACTGCGGCGGGAAGAAGCCACCGCCTACTGGGGCTCCCCAGGCTTTCTGGACTGTCATTCAGGCCACTGGTATCAGAGGGAGTTGACCTTCTCTTCATAAAGCTGAAGTGGGCATTGTTGACCATCAAGACGACTTTTTTTTTTCTTTTCACAAACTATGTCAATCCGATCTATATCAACCCATAGACAGATTAGAGACAATTATATTAAGTCGACAGCTTTAGGATGAGAGGGGACGGAAGGGAAGATATTTACGCTTCAAATTGAAGTGTCTACAATGTGTCAGCACACAGGACACTGTCTAGGAGCCGGATATAGCTTGTAACACAGTGATGGAAAGTGTAGATTTGGGAGTTTGGAACGCATCTGTGCCTCTACTGGCTGTTTGACTGTGGGTAAGTTGTTTACGTGACTCTAAGCCCCTCCCTGTCTCTAAAACAGGCAAAATTAAACCTACCCCTCCAGGCTGTTTTGAAGATTAAAGAAAATACAGAAAAGGCCTCTTCTTTGAGAGGCTGAAACTGGATTTTAGAGAGTTAATGGGAGAAGTTGGTTAAAGCAGAGATTTATAAAAGATGACACATACCTCAAATATTTTATTTTACCTCATAATATAGAATTTCTCAATCTTTAATGTAGGGCCACGGCCTTTTCTTTGAATGGCCTTTTCCACTAGTTGGTGCTATTTGAATGGTCTTTCTTACATAAGCCATGCACATAGTACTTCATTTATGAGTTCTAGTTTTGGTTTCTTTCAGTGTAGTGAGAACGTAAAGACATCTGGGAAGGCACTTTCTGCAGAATCATTCTAATTCCAATAATCATTCCAGATTATTAAAACTTTTCAAAACCTTTACTGTCCACACCTCATTAGATAGCAATTTTTTAAAACAGCTTCCCATTATTGAATCTTTCCGAAACACTCAACCTTGCTTTCATAGAAACACCTTTCTTTGTATACTCATATTTCATCAGTGATGTTTAAATTTCTGTTACAACAGTCAAGTACAGCTGTCATAAACTGATCCCTGGTAAGCATATAAGGACTAGTGGAGTAGAAGACAGGAATTACTATCAGCCACAAACATTGGTACAGTTCACAGAGGCCTTGGAGAACATGGTTGACCTGGCCAGTTGGTTAAGCAGAGGTCAGTTAAAACAGCTTCTCCTGCAGTGTATACAAAGTGGTAAATATAGTGCCTAGCATATATAAGTGTCTAATAAATGGTGCTATTATTATTATTATTATTATTATCATTAATAAGTTCAGGGTTGAAAGGATTGTTAGAAATGGAATAGTTTCTTTTCCTCATTTTACAGATAAAATCAAAGCGTTTTATAATTATGGCTTTTATATATACCTTTTGGTTTCAATAAGTAAAAGGATTATTACATAAAGTTAATATTTTGAGTCAGAAGGAGTTAAGTTTGCAAAGGCACCTAGGATTCAGCGTAAAGCCCTGGACAGTCTTCTAAGTCACCCCAAACCCATGTCTGTTCGGGAAGACCAGGTAGAACGATAATGTGGCAAAGTAGCCAAGCTCCAAGGGCCCGTGGTGGCGGGAAGGTTGGGGAAAACACGGGGACAGGGCACTGGCACACTCAGAGGCACTTCCTACAGGAAGAAGAATTTGTTAAAGAACATGCACAGGGGTGTGTGAAACGACAAGCAGGACCAAGCCTTTGGCTTCAAGGTGGCCAGGTGGCTTCCTGGCCATGGCCTCACTAGACTAGAACACCTGTGATGACCAGAGCGACCCGCCAGAAAAAAATTAATTCTCATGGCAAAGAACAGCTGTTTGGGGGTGAGGTGCAGTTAGAACACCTAAGAAATCTTAGAATCCGTGTGCAAATCTTAGGTTTGTTTATTCATAGTTTACTTAAAATGTTTCCCTTCGAGATCCTGTGTTGCGACAGATGAAATACATCTTTTCCTTTCGTTGGGTTGGGGCTGAAGGACTTCAGCTGCCAAAGGAGAAGGGAGGACACTGCAGGCTGGAGGGAGGGCAGGTGGGCGGTGGGAGTCCTTTAAGAAGCTGCAAGCTCGAGAGACACAAAGCTCCAGGTGATGGTCTTTGGGACCCCGAATTAACTTACCTTATTTTATTTTTTAAGGAAGCTTTCAATTTAAGAATAGTACCCAAGAAGAGTGCACAAATCGTGCCTGTACAGCTCGATGGGATTTTCATTTTATTTTGAAAGTGAAGTTCAGTGTGCTTCACAAATATATGCCTTCAATCCCTTGTTATCTGTTAGACACTGATGCTCTCCCCTGGCTTACCATGGGCCCCAGCTACTCCTCAGGCTTCGGGGCCTCTCCTGATGCTTGGCCGCAGATTAATAGTGTATGTCAGTTCTGGGGTGATCTCATTTCCAGTGCAGAGGTTCTTATATGCCAGCGTGTATGTAGCATCACCAGGCACCTTGTAAAAACGTGCTGTGTTCAGGCCGTATGCTCCCTCCGATTCAGATCCAATAATTATGGGACAGGCCTGGAGTTTTTTATAACAAGCACTCCAGAAGATTCAGATGTAGGAGGTCCAGCCAACTACGAGAAATGCTTTTCCTGCACCACATACTGAGATGAGCCTGACAACCTGTGAGATTGAACTAGATCACAGATTTTATCTTGCGATGGGGAAGTGGGGAGGTGAGGAGGGGTTTCCTAGCAGAGGTGGTGAGCTAGAGGTGAAGCCCTGTGTGTCTCTAACCACATGCTCTATCTTCCACACAGAGCACTCAGCTCTCATTTACTTTGCCCTGCTCGAGAGCCTCCAAGACCTTAAATTCTAGACGTGCCATTACAAAGTGACAAGCCTGAGTACTTGGCTTCTGAGGCCTGGAAGGCTGTCTTGGATGGCTGCAGCCCTCAGTGGCTTTGCTGATTTTGCAAGAGAAGTCAAGTGTAAAGAACAGGGAACCAGGGTGCTTTCCTCCCAGTGGAAAGAAGCGTCAAGCTGACTGTCTTATGCTTCAGGACAGAAACACCAGCTGTTTTATGATGAGGCCTGTGCCCTCCTTGGCGAAGGGCCCTCACCTTGAGGGAGTTTTGCTTCTTTTAAACTCCCTATACGCATTGTCAGACACGGTTAGCTCGGACCCAGAGCGTTCGGCCTGAGGAGTGGCAGGTTCTGTTGAAACAGATGTGTGCAGAAAACCCAGGAAAGAAACTTCCAAGCAGGTGGAGTTTTTTGTGGCGTGTGTGTGTATGTGTGTGCGTGTGTGTGTGTGTGTGTGTGTGTGTCCATGTGTTTTGCCTCTGTGAATTTTGAGATTCCTTTATTCTGGAAAGCGTTGGCATAGTAATACTGTGGCTCTCCAAGTGTGGCCCCGACCAGCAGCACCTGAGAGCTTGTTAGAAATGCACATGTGAGGCCCCGCTTCAGATATATAGAACTTTGGGGGTCGGGTCTGGGCACGTGTGTTTTGACAAGGCCTCCGTGTGATTCCAATGCATGCTTATGTGTGAGAATCTCTGGCTTCGTGTAATGCATGTGAGAACACCTTTACTCAAACTGAAAAAAAAATCCGGCTGATTTGTCGGGGTGCAGTTTTCTGGGTTTTAATTTAGGTCCCTCTTTGCAGTGGTTGGGGGAAGTCTGCTGGGCAGAGATGAAGAAGAACTAGAGCGTGGAGGCTATGGGTGAGGAAGTATTTTCATGCACTTCTCCAGTGTCTTCTGACCAAGAGAGCATTACCAAAACCACATGGGGGCAAAGATAGTGAAGAGGCCAAAGCCCCAAATACCTCCAGGTCAAACAGTCAAATGTGCCAAAGCACAGCTGTTTAACAGGGCTAGGTTCTACCCACTGCCTGCACTTAAATTAAGTTTAAGTCTCAAGAACAATCAATAGGACGGCCAGCTTGTCTCCGCTTGTCCTGGACTTTCCCAGTCTTAGAACTGAAAATCCCATGTCCCAGGAAATCCCTCAGGCCTAGGCAAACCAAAGTGATTGGTCACTAGTACTCTAGTTCAGTGACTGCCCACTGGAATTACTTGATGAGCTTTAAACATTACTGCTGCCTGGGTCCACCTCTGGAGACAAGGATAGACGTGGTCTGGGGCACAGACGTGGTCTCGGGTGACCCTAAAGCAGCCAGAACTGAGAACTGCAGCAGCTACTTGCCTGTCATTTCACCTACTTAAAAAAAAAAAAAATTAAAACCAGAACAAATAAAAGTCAGTGGTTTGGATGAAGTTGGACTGGTAATACACACTGTATACAAAAGTTGACTCAAAATGGATCGATGACAAAAATATGACTAAAACTATAAAAATGTTAGAAGAAAACAAAGGGGTAAATTTTTACGATCTAGATTTGGCAATGGAATTTTAGGTATAACACTAAAAGCATGAGCGCCAACACTGAAAATAGATAAACTAGACGGCGTCAAAATTAAAAACTATTGTGCATCCAAAGATATTATTAAGAAAGTGAAAAGACAACCTACTGAATGGGGAAAATATTTGAAAACATATATCTGAAAAAGATTTAGTAACCAGAATAGATAATGAAATCTACAACTCAAAAAGATAAATGACCCAATTATAAAATGAGCAAAAGATTTGAATAAACATTTCTCCAAAAAAGATATACAAATTACCAACAAGTGCACAAAAAGATGCCATCAGGGAAATGCTAATCAAACCCACAATGACACACACTTCACACCCACTAGGATGGGTGTAATAATAATGTTAAAACCTGGAAAATAACAATCTGGGTGTGTGGAGAAACTGGAACCTTCGCACATTGCTGGTGGAAATGTAAAATGGTGCATTCACTGTAGAAAACAGTGTGGTGATTCCTCAAAAAGATAAACATAGAATTACCATATGACTCAGTTATTCTGCACCGAAGTATATTCCTAAAAAATTGAAAGTAGATAGTCAAACAAATACTTGTACACCAGTGTTCATAGCAGTTCTACCCACAATACCCAGCAGGTAAAAACAACCCAAGTGTCTATCAGCAGGTGAATGGATGAACAAGTGTGGTATATCCATATAATGGAATATTATCCAGGCATAAAAAGGAATGAAGTGCCAATGAATGCTCCAAACACAGATAAACCTCAAAGACATTATGTGAGGAGAAAGGAGCGAGACACAAAAGGACACAATTTTGAATGATTCCATTTATATAGAATATTTAGAATAGGTAAATTCACAGAGACAGATTAATAGTTGTCAGGGGCTGGGGGTCGGGGTGCCGAACGGGGATTAACTCCTTAAGGGGTATGGGGTTTTCTTGTGGGGTGATGAGAAAGTTTAGGACTAAAGAGAGGTAGGGGTTGTACAACATTTAAAATAGTTAATTGTGTGTTATGTGGATTTCACTTCAATAAAAAAAAATTACTGGTTCATTTTGATCTACAAAATACAATTGCAACTAAACTCGTGAGCGGTCAAAGTCCCTCAGAGCTGGCCTTTACTTCCTGGAGCCTTATCTATGAACACTCTCCTATTTTCATTGTTATCACTACCACTACCACGATGCTAAGTGCCTGTTCTTGGAATCCCCGTGGAATTTCAGCGTGTCAAATACACTTCTGCCTCTCCTGTACAGTTCTCCCATGTGCTGTGCGTGGGCTCTACCAGCTGTTCCAGACACAGTCCTCTCTGACTCTTTACACCCGCATACCAGCAGGTGTCCCCTGGGTGCTATCAGAAAAGCAGAATCAGGAGCCCCTACCCTGGACCCACTGAGTTTTAACAAAATCTTCTGATGATCTGAGTGAACATTAAAGTCTAAGAAGCACTGATGTATACTAGTGGGCCTCAAATCAGGCCAAAGTTCAGAATCACTTTGAGTTGTTTACTTATATAATTTAAATAACATATACACGTGGTAAAATGACTGGATATTACATGGTAAAAATTATGTGGTAAAAACTGGATACATATATTTTTTTAAAAGTGTGAAAAAAGTAAGTCTTCCTCCCACCTACCTCAGTTGCTTAGATAGCGACCCCAGAGGCAATTTTTGTTAAAGTTTCTTGGGTATTCTTCCCTGTTCTATGCATATGCAAGTATAACTGTGCATATAGATTTGTCTCCTTCATTTTGTGTTTACACAAATAGTAGCACACTTACTGATTTGCACTTTCCACTCATCAGTATATTTTGGAGATCATTTTAGCACACGTAGATCTGTCTAATATATTTTTTTTAATGGTTACATAGCAGTCATCCTGAAGTTGTATAGTTCTAACATATATGTGTGTGATTTATTTATATTACAACTCTTTAAGGACATTACATTGTTCATTACAAAGCTACGATGCCTATCTTCCATGTACATCCCTGAGCATATGATGTGCCAATGTATCTGTAGGATGAAAAGTTACTGAAAGATATGTGTATTTTGACATTGTAAGAGAGAATATAAAAATCTCCTCTAAAGTACAGTACCAATTTATATTCTTGGGGAGCTTTAAACAATCCAAAATTTCAGGCTACTTTTTACTTCAATTCTCTGTGGGTGGGGTCCAGAATCTGTATTTAATTTCTTCAGTGATTCTGCTACAAGACGATTGTAGGATGGAACAGGAACCAGGGCCAGATGTCCTGACCCCTGTGCTGTGATTCCTCCCGGGGTGCCTGGAATTGCTCTTTATCTTTTTATGTGACTATTCCATCTCCTCACCAAGGTGACAGGTTCCTAAGGAGAGGCCTTAGAAATGGTGCTTTTTATACTTGGCACAGTGCTTGGTATATAACGTGCTTGATGATAATGAGGCTTCCAAGAACGTTTATAGCTCATTTGATGATTTCGCTTTTTTTTTTTTTTTTTTTTTAGTTCCATGGATCGAACACAGAGAAAAATCCTGGGCCAGCCCCTTTCTATCTCTACCACCCAGCCCAAGAAGAAAAGGACATCGATGATGTCTTTCTTTTCCAAGGTTTGACAAAAAATATGACTAATGAATGTCCCTTCCCAGTAACTGCTTTATAATGTGTGCTTCCCTGTTCTGCCTTGAGCGCACTCCTCTGAGGCTCTTTCTTCTGAAAAGAAGTTCGATGATAGTTCTTTTAACATGGAGAGAATGTTTATAGAATAACAAGAAGATGAGTTGGAGTAAATTTAGCTTGCTGTGAAATCATAATAAAAATACAGACTGAACTGTAATGAATATTCAGAAATAATAATGAGACTGGTAATCACCCAAACACCCAATAGGGCTGTGGATCCAGTCCTTGGGTCTTGTCTGCATCTTGCATCGCCTTGGTTCTGACTCTGGTACATGTGGACAACATCAGAGCCTTCCTGGTGTCAGGGCTCATATGTTCACTGCAGAGGATAATCCATCTCTTGCCCTACAGTTAAGTTCGAGTTTAAGTCCTTGAAGTCCAAGTTTCTGTATTAGCCCCACAGCATTTCCCAATTTGCATTATTTATGCATTTCTTTTCCTAATCTTAATTGCTCGGATGCATGCATTCCGGGGTGGGACATCCTTCAGGTGTCCTGAAATGTCTGTAGATGTGTTTTGCTAATATATCAAATGCTGTTGAGAGGCTAAGTACTGAGCATTGACCCTTGGACTTAGGCATATTGGGGATGGAGGACATCAATCTGAGTGCCCAAGGCTCAAGAGAGAAGGGAGAAGAATTTGGAGAAAGCAAGTATAGACACATATTTCAAGGTGTTTAGATACAAAGTAGAGCAGAAAAATGGGGAAGACCTGGAAGAGGAAGAAGGGACCAGGAAGGGGTCAGGAAGCTCTTTTTTTTTTTTTTTGAGATGGGAGGAATACAGGCCTGTGGAAGGGCTCCCTAGTCTCAGCTCACACCAACTCTTCTAAAGCCCCCTTTCTTCTGAGCTCTGTCACATCCTCAGCTGCGTGAGAGCACCCCTCTCCATAATCCCCCCAAATGACATCCCGTGAGGTCCTCCTGCCTCAACACCAGCTTTTATTTTTCTTTACCCCTTTCCTCTTTCTCCACCAATTTCTTCATTATGTAGATCAAACTAATATATTTCCAGCAAAAAATCAGACATCTCTAGAAGGAGAAAGAAGGGGTAAAATTGAGTGGGCAGCACAGGATTTTCTTCAGAGGGAGAGATTGGGGCTGGGTTTGGTATGACTCTAAACACTCTTAAATCAATAATACATTCTGACTCATCACCCAGGTCTCTTGGAAACTGAGGTTTCAGAAGCGGGAGCCTCTGAAGAATGTGTTTTTCATCTTGGCAGAAAGAGCCCGGGACCCCAGTGCTAAAAAGCGTCACATGGCAATGAGAGGCCTGGGAACCATAGCTTGTGAGACCCCGGACAAGGTAGGAAGGAAAGGTGGTGCTTGGCCAGTCCTCATGGCCTGAGTCTCCAGGACTGAGATATGGTACCTCATATACTAGTTATCTATTGCTGTGTATCAGATCACTACATACCTAGCATTTGTTAGCTCACAGATTCCTTGGGTCAGGAGTCTAGGTATGGCTTAGCGGGGGGGTCTTCTTCTTGAGGTCTCACAGGCTGCAATCAAGCTGTGGGAAAGACTGCATTCTTTTCTGAAGCTTAGGTCCTCTTCCAAGTATAAGTGGCTGTTGGAAGAATTCTGTTCCTTCCAGTTGCAAGACCTTGCTGGCTGTTAGCTGGGGGCCACTTTCAGGTCCTAGAGGACACCAGCTCCCCACTTCTTCAAGGCCAGCAAGAGAGTGTCACCCACTCTTCTCTGCTAAGATGGAGTCTTATATCATCTAAGTAACCATGGGAATGACATCCCAAGACCATCATCATATTCAAGAAGCTGGTTGAATATCCAAGTCACTGGTTCCTCCTCCTGGAAGGAGATTGTACAAGGGTGTGACTCATTTGGGGTCATTTTAGGATCATCACACCTCACTATTATCAGCCTTGGGAAAAAGAACTGCAGGAAGGATTAACACATAGCTGGACATCACCCTTTTGGGTGAATTTATTTTCTGATAATAATTTAGAAAATTATTAGAAAATACTTGTTGGGTAAAAGATGTTTTCCCCACCTCCCCCTTTAGCATCTGTCAACTTCAATGACCATGTCTTTGAAGTCCCCATGTCATAAGGTCCCCAGTCTGCCCCAGAAACCTAGGTCATCCAGGTCCACCCGCCTCCTTGACAGGCTGCACCCAGCCTTGTCCACCCTCGAGCCGTGCACCAGATCACTCTTTCTGTTCTCCTTCTAAGACTGACTTGGGCTGTTGGGTCATGCTAACGGAAGCATTTGTATTTTGATGAGGGGTGTTGTGGCAGATCTTGAAGAAAGCCATAATCCCTTAGTTCGAGCCCTAGATTATTGGACCATTTGAAGCAGAGTTGCTTTTCAACTCATGGGAGCAACTCCTGCGCTACTGCTAACGCTGTTCAAACCTTGAAAACAGGTGAGAAAGTATAAGAGAATTGTCCTGGACCTGCTGGTGCATGGGCTGTATGACCCCATGAGTTCTGAAGTCATCCACGAGAGTATGAAGACTCTGACCACCATCCTGGGAAAGAGCCAGGGGAAAGGTTTGGGCTCCTTCTTCATAGACATCACGCTTCAGACCAGGACTCTATTAGATGATGTAAGTGAGACAACTCAGAAAAATTCTGGGCTATGAAAGTTTAAGTGGGATTAGAAATGTAAGCCCTGGGGAGTGTGTTGCTCAGGGCACAGGATCTCTATTATTCACTTACTTGTTCACAAATCTTACTGAAAGACTAAGTACTGAGCTGAGGGCTATGGAAGATATAAAGAAGAATAGGATTCCAAAACTCCTCCTCAAGTTTTCATTGTAATAGAGAAGTGAATATATGTACACTGAGGAGGATGGCAACAATACCAGTATGTATTCAATGCTCTCTTATAAATGTAACAATAACAATGGTTAGCATCTAGTGCGCTCTTACTGTGTGCCAGGCACAGTGCTAGGCAATTTACATGGATTATCTCATACAGTCTTCAATAACCCTATGAGATTAACACTATTATTATTTTCACTTTATAGATGAGGAAACCAAGGCACAGACAGGTTAGGTAACTTGCCCAAGGTTCACAGAGCCAATAAGTGAATGTGAAACCACGCTCTCTGACTATAGGAGCTGCACTCTCAACTGCCAGGTGACCAGACAGGCTAAGCAAAAAAAAATGTACTAATGCATCGTTTGGTCTGAAACTGTGAGGCCTCCGAGATACCTTCCTTTCAAGCTAACCAGTTAGCTTGCTGTAGACACACACACACACACGCACACACACACACACAGAACAGAGAAGAAAATGCAACACTAAAGCAATTTTTGTATGTGTCACTTGTACTAAAACGATATTTTAAAATATTTTACCAAATACATGATCATTAGTCTTCAGTCTTGCCAGGTCTCTGTGACCCCCAGTTCTGGATGCCCCTTGCCTCCAAGGAGATCCACCTCGGCCCTGTCTCCTCTGGTTCGCCTGGAGCTGGACAGGGCCAGGAAACACTGATACAAGTCCCTGCCTGCACCAGGAGTCAGGATGCAGGGTTACTGCCCCGGTTTTCTGTCACCTGATGGTGTGATGGCAAGTCACAGAAAGGCCCTGGGCCTCGGTCTGCTCACCTGGGAAGGGAAATACTTGGACCAGACACTCACCTTAGAGAGGAAGAAAGGACTAAACTCACAGACGTGCACTCAGGGACAAACGAGCCAGACTAAAAGCAGGGAGAGTTGGCAGGATGTCAGGGAAGAAACATAACTGTTGTTTCTACTACAGATGGAAGAAACTCAGACCAAAGGTAAAGAGAGGTGACCAGGCAAAAATGCTGGGAGTAATAAACAGGGAACATGTCAAATAAGTTATGATACAGTAAAAAAAAAAGAAAAAAATTCCTTTATGTGTTGACATAGAAAGAGCTCCCAGATATATTGTTTAATGGAAAAATCAAGGTGCATGCAGAACTGTGGTATGCCATGCTTGCATTCGTGTGAAAATGTGAGAAAGGACTATGTGATTTGTGTTTTTTTCCTTCTTAATTTTCTGGAGGGATATGTACCAAATTTATGTAGTTCTGTTTATATGACAAATTTATAACAAAATTTAATTTGCTTTGTTAGCTTGTGGGGAGGAAAATTTGGTGTCAGGTGGAGAGGGGTAGGAAGAGACTGACATTTTTTAAATAAATGCTTTTGTTTATTTTGAATTTTGAACCATATAAATGTATTCTGTTTCCGAAACATTAAATAATGAAGAAGAAAGCTGGGAAGCTGGGAGCAGCACTAATGATCCCAAGCCTAATCCTTCTCATCTGCGATGCAGAAGTTCCCTGAAGACCCAGCCCATCTCCACTCTGTCCCCCACCCCAGCCAGCTAAGTGCTGTAGACTGGATCTGATGGCCCAGCCTGTAGCATGCAAGCAAGGGAGATGGCTGTGGTCTTCTCTGATGCAAGAGCTTTTTGATGATGACCTGCAATTTGTTGTTTTGTTCATGGGGGATCCACAGGAGAACGACAGCCTGAGGTACTCGGCCTTTGTCTTGTTCGGGCAATTGGCTGCCTTTGCTGGGCGAAAATGGAAGAAATTTTTCACCAGTCAGGTTAAGCAGACTCAAGATTCCCTCCTGATCCATTTACAGGATAGAAATCCCCAGGTCGCCAAGGTAAGTCCATGACTCTCCAACCAACTGCATGAAATCTCTGTGCCCTTCACAAAGGAAGTCGTAATGCAGCGCTGTTGAGTTGAGATGCCAGACTCTCAGTTCCTGCCAACACGATTATAAACACTTTGCAGCATATCCACGTGAATCTTGGAAAAAGTGCCTCCTCAATGTGTAATTGCTCTCTGAGCAAGAGTGTTATTTTCCATTTGCTGCCTCACCTGCCTAATCCCAGTACCTGGCAATGCTAGATGAGCTCCGGTTAATAGAGAGGGAGGGCAGAGAGGCCCAGGTTTAATCCATGGGGCAGCAGCCCAGGTAATGAGGATATTTAGTCACTCCCAGTTTAGCCTTTGTCTCTGCACCTAGTTTAGACTTCCAGTCCCTGGCTTCTCGATTCTCTATGGAGTTTTTGTTTTATTCTGGGAGACAACATGTCCTAACAGGGTTGAATCAACCTTAAGATTGCTTTGGAATTGAGCTGGGTGTTTCAAAACCATCAGGAGCAAAGGGTTCCACCAAACCATTTGTCTTCTTTAAGTTGAGAGAGAGGGGGGGTGGGGGGAGGGAGGAAATGAGAGGGGAGGGAGGGAAGAAGGGAGAGAGAGAGATTAGAGTTAGGAATCCAGTATAATTTTGATATAATAACAAAGCTATGGTGAACTATAAAGCTATGCCCTTCCCAAGGCCCCCAAAGTTATAGACATGGTCATTTTTTAAGCATCAGCCATTTAAGGTTCAAGTTTTCAAACTTCCTGGAAGTCACTTTCACACTCTCAGTGGCCCCTAAACCACAGATTGGGTGCAATCTTCTTCACCTGAGATTATAGAATTCTCTAATCTTTTTGACAATAAGATGGTAATATTTTTCTCAGGCTTGCAAAACAACGTTTCGAGCCTGTACTCCGTATCTGAAGCAAAGAAAGGAACACAGCTTCCAGAGTGAAGAAGATCAAAGGAACCCCAGACTCTGCCGGCAGCTGGTGAGTGAGGGAGGATAGGAGAGAATTCTCCCAGAGGTCTCTGCACTCCCAGCGTTAACGCAGAAGGTGGCTGGGCACCACCAGGGAGTTATCCCCCATCAAAGCACTCAGGCCAATTATGTTTCACTTGTAATTGACCCATAACAAAACATAAATGGCTAAACGCCTGGAGGATTATGAACAAAACATATTGGCAGTTCCAGTACAGATCAGGTGATGGACACAGGCAACGGCGCCTCCAACTCTGAGAATCTGAAGATTCCTTGTCTTTATGCTTTATGCTTTGCATTTGACCACTGTCTACTCGTTCTGTACTCGAGGAGGTTTGCTAACTCCCCCTTCATCTATACCTTTGCTAATTTCTTTCAGAGCCACTATCATCCAGAGCTCCTGCAGTACTTCTACGCAAATAAAATTCTGTAAACACAGCAGCCAGGCAGTGGTTCCACGTGAGCACACTTCAGGAGGGCTGATGTTCCCCTCTTTTAACTCTTTAAATGCTTCTGCTTGCCTCTTGTGATTGTAATAGAAAAGGAGAGCAATTGATGGCCAAAACAATAATGTGGAATTGTATAATTATATCTGAAGTAAATTTAAACGGCTTACATATATGTCATTTTCTCCCTATACAAAGTGGATGAGAAAGTATATACTTTCTCGGAGACATTTAAAGTACATGTAGATTTAGTGATTATGTCTCAGCTTTTTTCTTCTTAAGTTCAACGCTGTCATCTATCTTTTATTTTTAATTTCTGAGGCTTATGAAGATAACTATTATGTTAAGTATTTTTAAAATCTGCTATTGATACTTTGCTGTTTGCTATTGACATCTTTTTTTGGCAAGACCTATTTAAAGTTGGTCAAGGTACTAAGAAGATGGTTTAGAGGGGTATCTTTAGCTTCTCATAATCTTCAATAGCCATTGCCTACAAGATCATTCCAAATAAGAATTAATAAAGAGGAAAACAATCTGTAAAGCATGTGCTGAAAACCTCAGGCCAATGGCAGTGTATGGAATAATAATAATAATAATAATAATAATAAGTACCATTTATTGAGAATGTTTATAATTTATTGGACACTAAGTGCTGTGCAAGTTTTATTTAAAACAACAACCCTACAATAAAGCTACTGTTATTATCCTAATTTTATAAATGAGAAAACTAAGGCAAAGAGAAATTAAGTAACTTGCTCAAGATGACCCAGTAAATAATGGAGCCATAATTTAAGACCATGTGGTCTGACTTCTGGAGCCTGCATTATGGAATAATTGATGGATGGTTAGAAATGTAAAAAAAAAAAAATTAAAATAAAAAAGCTCCTCAGCTTCTGATCTTCTATTTAACTCAGTTTACTTTTGCTTTTTTTATGTACTAACTACACATTTTTATTAATTTAATTTATGAGCTAAGTACATATTTTTATTAATCATCTATTGGGTATTATGTCCATTTTCTGGTGATCAATCCTACTCACATGAGGGGTCACAGCACTCTTACGAAAGGTTTCAAGAAAAATCTCTTAGTCCTTTCCATCTTTCCTCCAACCAGATTGCCTCTAGAGCTTCTCTTATAGAAATTCTGATATTACCAGTGAACTTGGCATTCAGGTCATACACTGGACCGCCTACGTCCATTTTGAAAATGGAAAACACGAGAGGGTTATAAATGCTACGGAAGGATTGTAATGTCATTCTGAGAATCAGAAACTCAATTTTCTGCCCCAGCTCTCTAGACACAGGCGCATGTACACAGCACAGATGAGGGGGTGAGGTGTGTCCTAGGAGAGACAAGTATGCGGCAGGTGGCAGAAGGAACAGCAGGAGCCAGGCATGAATGGATTTTATTTACTCCTATTTTGAATCTGGAGCCCCCAGTGTGAATCTGGCTCTGCTCCTTACTGATCTGACCCTGGGTAAGTTAGTCACCAAGCCTCAGTTTGCTGATCCGTGAAATGGATGTAATAATCCAACTCATAGCGTTGTTGTGCTACAAAGATTCAGTTATGTAATACTGAATACTTGGCACATACTTAGCACACAGAAGGTGCTCAGGAAATGTTAATTTTGCTCCTCACCTCAAATCAGCTCTCCAGATACTGTTTCTTCTCTTCTTGGAGCTGCTCGGGTTTCCAGAGAAGTCCATTCTGACTTGCAGGATTGGGATTTGAGTGTTCTCTTGATTCTCCCCAAAGAATGATTGTAGTACCAAGGGCAGCCTGCTCCTCCCAAGAATGTGGCTTTCAGCCTTACCCGCCATGGATGTTCAACAAAGATTGCTTGAATTCATTGAATTGCAAATGCTGGTGCCTTGAGCAAGCATAAATCTGTCACAGCATAGGTTTCTAGGTTTCGGAATGTCTCAATGCATTTCAATAAGGAGAATCATAACTGAATGAGAATTGCTAGTTGCTCTCTCCCCCTGGGCTCTTGGAGGGGTCTTGTGGATGCTCAGGGCAAGAGAGGTGTCTTTTATGCTCCCAAAATGGCTCCATGAGCTCTTTCATTCCAACAGACAGTCCCAACAACTCCGCTGATCACTCTGTGTTGTATCTTTTGGGTGATCTCTTGTTAATAATTAACGCCCCACCTTCTGTTTCCAAGTGTGACAGCTGTAATCATGTTCCTTTCAAGCTAATGAATTTCCTGCAGCAATGTGCACATGTTAGCCAGGTGAGGCCCAAGTGTCACCCTGCAAGAAGAAAATGTTTTTGAGAAATGTAGATCAGAGTTAAAATGTCATTTCCTAAGCCATGCTGCCGGAGGCACATGCCATAACAAAAATGCAGTCAGAAATTCAAAGCTTTTAAACATCTTGCATTGGCTACATCCGCAGGTACAGCCTCTGTGGAGGAGAGAAGCTCAGTTCCTAAATGTGACAACATGTGTGCCAGAAAGACACATGATTTGTTGTAGAAAACATTGCTTTGCTCCCTGACTGTATCACTTAACCAGCTGGTTATTTTTGGCAAGTCCTGTAACCTCTCAGAGCCTCCATCTTTTCATCTGTAAAATGGGAGGAAAACCCACCACACAAGATATTCTGATGATCAAATGAGGCAGTCTCTGTAAACTGTAAAATGTTACCCCAAGAAATGAGGTCGATGTTATTTACATGGTAGCTACTCATTATCACTCATTATCAGAGCCCATTTATACAGGGAAAGGGTGGGAAAATGAAATATAATATTGACATGGACCCCAATTTAAAAGCAACAAACAATCAAAATGTGAAAATCTTAAAAATATAAAAACGGTAAAATTAGGTATGATAAATACATTGTTTTACCTCAGGATGCTTCTGCAGAACACAAGTACCCTTGTTACAATGTGAATAGGATTCAGTTTGTAAGTTTAACATGTGCCTATTTGGTAAAATTTAGTTATACTCGAACTTCTTCAGTGTGATAGGAAGAGTAACATTTAGAAATTGTGGAAAACATGTCATTCTTTCTTTGGATCACTCAAATATTGGGATCCAATTTAACTCAAAATACTTATGACTTTGTTAGGGAAGAGTTTAAGTTTTAACCTGTTTGGGTTTTTAAAACTGCTAGAATAACAGCTTGCTTACTAGACCTTTATAAGCTTGAGAAGAATAAACTGAGGCAATCTATCCAGGCAATGGACAGAGTGCTGGATTAAATTAATTCAAAGCAAGTGAGCTCATTTTACAACCTTAGTGCGCGAATTAAATTTCCTAAACAAAAATTTTATACCTTAAAGGAATAAACACAATTCCTTATATTAAACATGGTTTACTTGTTTCAATGATCAACTTGTTTTATTGGTATGCCTTGCTTCTCGTTAACTGTCAGTAAACAAAGAAATAATTTTATCATGAAGATAATGGAATATACGCGATTAAATCTATTTAATCTTAAAAGACCTTTGCCCTACCTGGATCTGGGGTTATAACTGGATCCAAATATGTATTGATTAACCAACCTCCTTGCTCTTACCTTTCCCAAGAAAAGGACTGTCTGGCTCAGCATTTTGGATTTCACAAGGCTTTTTATTAAATATATTTAAACTTACATGTCAATAAATGAAGATTGCCTGAGAAGTCAAAGCCTGAACTTCTGTTTTCCCCAATATTGATGCAGGACTGTCCCCAGCTGGGTCCAGGGAAGTCACTTCCCTTCTTAGCTAGTAGAATGGGGAGGTGTCTGAGTGGGGGAGGCTGGGTTATACACTCTTTAGAGGTCATCCAAATCTTACCCTTATAGAACCAAACTAAAATGGAGTCCCTTATGTCAATGACAAATGGAGAAGGTCAACACAGGCACATAAAAGGAAATTTAACCTAATTATACAGAAATTTACAGCTATTCTCAGAAATCAGCAGAGGACACCAACCAATCCCCAAATGCCGAGTCTGTTCACGCCATCTCTGGACTTCCTTGTTCCCCTGACTCAGCTACTCTGATCCAAATAAGAAAGAAGACAGACCACTAGGCAACCTATCAGCTGAAAACAAGCCAAATAACTTTTTTATCCCATAAATATTCCTTAGTCTGTGAGCAATTTGGAACCCATTGCTCTCATAGCCCCGAGTTTCCCAATTTGCAGATCGAAAGCCTTGCAATAAACTCATCTGTGTGCTTTGTTTTATGCAGTATGCAGAGTTTGGTTCTTGACACCCTCTGTGCTTCTGAGTGTTTCTACAGCTGGAGCCTGCAGTGTGGCAAACAGCAGGCGGTTCACAGCAGGGGGTCGAGCTTCAAGCTTCTACTTTCAAAATACTTTAGATAAGAGGGTAGTTAACGGTGATCTCTCATCAAATGAAAGCAACAGTCCATCGATTTTTTTCATGGGCAGCCATAAAACAACCATTAAAAATAAATAAACAATAAACAGCTGGCAAACCCTTTGCCTCTTTTTTAGCTCATGCCTCCTATCTTCTCTCTGCCGCTGCCCGGGCTCCACCGGGAGGAATAAATACAGTTATGATGTCTGCAGAAACGGGTGGTGGGCAAGACATCACAGGTGGTTTATTGTGAAGGAGGATTGGGCGAGGCTGGGATTTTCCTGCTGGATATGTGTGGTGGGTGATGGAAATTATTTCTGGCCTCAAAAATTAATTCCTCCCTCCTGTTATGAGCACAGCCACCCCAGGGGCCCATCAGGCACATTTCCTTGTTATTTTGAATACAGCCCTTTCACTTGAGGAAGCTCTATAAATGAACATCTATTATTCAGTTTAGTCTTCAGGTCCTTCTGCTGGGTTATTAACGGCATCCCATATCCTGTTGCAGAAGGTTTGACGGTTGCCTGAGGAACTCCCGTACCTCATGCGGCCCTGCCCTTTCTAGAACTATATAACAGCATGAGTTTGTATTAACATAGGGCCAGAATCTGCAAGGAAGATAAACGTGGTCAGTTACTATTGCTATACAGTCTCTCCTGCCATCAGAATGTCATTTCTTACCAAATTTAAGCACATTTCTTTGATTGACTTCTTCAACACTATTGAGTGCCAGTGATTCCAAATATTTGTGGGGTGTGTGTGTGTGTGTGTGTGTGTGTGTGTGTGTGTGTGTGTGTACAAGGTATCTTTGGGTAACTGCATAGAGAAAAACTCTTCCAAGTACACACTACTTATGAAGAAACCCATATTTCAAAGAGTGCTAGAAAATTCAATGGAGCTGCTTTTAAACCACCTCTACCTCACCATAACAATTAGTCCAATCTAGCCAAGGCTCCTTTCATCTTCTCTCTCTGTGTCACTTCTGGGGGCACTTAACATCTGACAACTAACTTTGGGCTCTAGGAATAAATCCCTTCTCTGATCCTTCATTACATTCTTAAGAATTCGGGGCCCTCAGAGACCAACCAGGGCCTTCGGATGCTTTTGATCTCTTCGAGAAGCGAGGAGGTGTTCTATTAAGAACCGCTGATCTTTTCCTGGGATCCCTATGTGGAAGTGCTGCCTGAAGGATTCTGCTTACGTGGCTGACTGGGCATGAGCTAATGTCTCTGCTCCTTCAGCTGCTGTGGAATGTTCCCTGGGAGAGAGTTGCTCTGTGTGTGATTATAGCTAATGGTGAGTCAGTGAGTTAGAGGCAGTCTTAGCTGGTTGGGGACAGAGGCATGTGGGAGGTACCCCTCACATCTCTGTATGGCCCTGTGACATCCCTTCTCACTTCCTCCTCTGAAAGTTCCGATCTCGAGGGGCCCTCAGCTCCGAGTGTAAATACCTCTTACATTCCCTCAGCCGGCCAACCTTAGACCATGGATCCAGGAAGAGAACTTCTAGTGTGGGACCTGCTCAGAGTCAGGTGGTGGCAACAACCCTGTGTGAATCTGCTCTTCCTGGCCTGGTCTTGACTTTTCTCTGCTACAATCAATAATCAGTAATTCTATATCCTGTTTCCTAAGGGCCCTTTCCCTCTGACCTCGAAGGGGACGGAGCTGCTGAATTATTATATATGAGCAGTGATTGTGCATTGCTACCCTTCTCAGGGATGTTTGCCTGGCATCCTGTGCCTCTATTATGTATTGTCCACAGCCACTGTTGTGACTGTTAAATACTTTAAAGATAGCTAGTCTGAATTAAGATGTGCTGTAAGTATAAAATACACACTGGATTTTGCATATTTAGTATGAAGAAATAATGTAAAATAGCTCATCTCGATAATATTTTATATTGGTTATATTTCTAAAAGGATATTTTAGATATATTAGATTAAATAAAAGATATTATTCAAAACAAATTTCATCTGCTTCTTTTTACCATTTCTTCATCTGAGCTCCTAGGAAATTTAAAATAATATATGTGGCTTCATGTGTGGTTCATGTTCTATCTCCCTTGGGCCATGCTGCTCTAGTAAATGCTTAAAAAGCCAGGCAGGTGGGGAGGGATTTTGAGCCAGAGATCTCCCAGAAAGCACATTTTTACTTGCTCACTTGCTCCTTTTAAGAATAAACGTCTCTCTGATTGGCATTGAATGGGTTTGAGCTAATTCAGCCATCTCCTGCATGGAGACAAGCAAGGAGGGAGGAGGGAGGTACAAGAGAAACCGAGCCACTGGTGGGGCAAAAATTCCTGAATCTGAACAATATGATTGGGGTCCTGGCTCATAGTGGCCCTCACTGGCTGGGAGCCCAGAATGGTAGGGCAAAGGGAGGCCTGAAACCTCAATTAATTTTTCCCTCTGCCTCTGGGGAAATACCAGCTATGTCATTTGGCCATCTGGGATGATAGAACCAGGCTGGGGCATTACTGCTTGGATGAGTGACTGGGCCTCACCAACGTAGTGAATTATGGGATTTTTTTTTTTTTTTTTTTTACAATAATGTATCCAGACCTTTTGATCTCTGCCAATCTGATAGTAAAAAACAGCACCTTTTTGCAGTTTTATTTTGCATTTCCCTTATCAGTTGTGAGACTGAGCACCTTTCTAATGGTTTATGGGCACTTCACGGTAAAGTGATCAGCTAGTAAAGGAAATACCTTCAGGTGGGCAAGCTATTCAAGATCTGTCCAGTCACCTTGAGCAGAGAGCTCTTTATCTACATAAAAGACCAGGACATCTCAGATCCAGGAGGTAGGGTGGAGGTTCTGGTGGACTGGGCAGCACCTCATTAAGCCTTCATAAATGAACTTAGACCATCTGAGATAAAGGGGACACTTCTCCCCAGTTGGATCTCTAGCACTGGCCTGGGAAGAGGAGCCCCCTTGGTGAGGAGTCACTCTGGCCCTCAGTATGTCTGGGAAGATTGGAGGGGAGGATGTTGGAGAGTTCCCTTCCCAGGAATGAAAGCTGGGGGAGAAGCCCAATTTATCATCTTCAAAAGGAGGAAATCAAGACTATAAATGAGGAGCATTATACCTTTATAATTTCTCCAGATCCTTGGTAGGGATTAGCAATGAACCTCTTTCACGGAAAGGGTGTGAGCTTGTCTTTCGAGCCCTGAGCAAGAGGGCTGTGGGTGTCTGCAGGGCCATGTGGGAGAGAGGGCAGGCTGGGACTCAGGAGCCAGCTGCATGGGAAGAAGGAGGGGGCAGGACCCCAGTGTGTGTGTGAGAAGGGGAGGGACAGTAAAGGGTGTGCTACCTGCATGACCCCTGGAACCTCAGCTCCTGAGCTCCTCAAGCCCCTGGTCCTGCCACTCAGCAAGGGGAGACTGCCAGCCAGCCCCTCTCTGGGCGGCCGGGTACCCACCTTAGCCAGAGGGAGAAGAGCAAAGCTGTTCAGTGACCAGAGGAGGGCGACAACATCCCGTCTTCCACCTCCCGAGAGCCTTCTCCAGGTCTGGGCAAAGACCGGCTTAGGATTTCCAGGACACACTTGGAATTCTCACGGCGAGAAAGGGTTTATTCTGCTGCTGCAGTGGGGCAGGAAAAGGTCTCGCTCTTCACAGCAAAAGCAGGAAATTTCTCTCATTCCTGTCTCCAGCCTTTCAATAGGTATTTGTTGAAGGCTTTTCTGTGCTTAGCTGGTAATCACCTACGGGTTACCCAGGCCTGTTACGTGAGCTGCAGGTGCACCTCCCGGCTGCTGGGGGGCCTCTGCCCGGCCCCAAACACTGGCCTGAGCTGCTCCAAGGGAAGAGTTTGTCCCTGTTTTTTTTTTTCGGGGGGGGGGGGCTGGTTAATTCCTACTCATGCTTCAGAACCCTCTCCTTTGCCTTATTTTTGTTTTTTGTTTTTGTTTTTGTTTTTGTTTTTTTTTGTGCTAAAACTCATAAAATACAAAATCCGCCATTTTAATCATTTTAGAGTATACAGACCAGTGACATTTAGCACATTCACAATGTTATGCAATCATCACCACTGTCTAGTTTCATCGCCCCAAAAGAAAATGAATAAACAAGCTGTGGCACATCTAGACAGTGGAATACTATTCAGCAATAAAAAGAAATGAGCTATTGAGCTGCAAAAACACATGGAGGAAACTTCAATGCATATTAAGTGAAGAAGTCAATCTGAACAGCCATGTACTGTATGATTCTAACTGTATGACATTCTGGAAAAGCAAAAACTGTGGAGAGAGTAATGAGATCAAGGGCTTGAGGGAAGGGAGGGAGAGATGAAGAGGTGGAGCATGGGAGATTTTTAGGGCAGTGAAGCTATTCTGTATGATACTATAATGGTGGATACAGGTCATACATTTGTCAAAACCTAGAGAACTGTACAAATCAAAGAGCAAACCTAATGTGCTATGGATTTTAGTTACTAATAACATATCAATAATATTTCTTCGATTTTAACGAATGTGCCACGCCAAGCAAGAGGTTAGCAATAGAGAAGTGGGGGAGAGGAAGTATATGGGAACTTCATTTCCTCTGTAAACCGAAAACTGCTCTAAGCAATATTCTATTAATTAAACAATTGAAAAACCTCAACAGCCCCCCACCTCTGCCAAAAAAAGGGTGACTAGGAGCTTCTGTGCCAGAATTTCCTTTTATATTTATTTGAATGCTGTTTACACGTGGGTGAAAGGCTGAGAACTACTGTATTGGTGTTGGAACTATGAAGGTATAAGTCTGAGAATAATAACCATCACCTGGATGTGAATAGAAAAAAATAAAATAAAACGAAATCCTGGAAGAGTAAAATTAACTACCCCTGAAACTGCCCCATCTCCAGATTTCTTGTAAGAAAATAAATCTCTTGTTGTTTATTACTTATAACTGGTCTTCATTTGCCTGCAGTTAAAAACATCTTAAATCATGTGTAAGGCTAATCAGCCCATTTTATACATAAGTAAGCTGAGGTTAGGAGAGATTCAGCTACTTGCCTAAGATCACACAGCTAGAAAGTGGTATGGCTGTGATTCACCTGGTTTCCTAACTCCCAATGCTCCACATTCTTTCAATCTAATGTGTACTTCTCTTGAGTGTGGGTGAGACATGTGATTTGCTTCTAACCAATAGAACATGCCTCAGGTGTTACAAGGACTCTCATCGCTGGCTTGATGAGTAAGTGGCCATGTTGGAGAATCAAGGGACTGCAGGGCATCTCTAGGACCCAGGGTGGACTTCATAGGCTGGCAAGCAAAAATCCAGAAACTTCAGTCATTAAATAAAATTCTGCCAGTCACCAAATGAGCTTGGAAACAAATCCTTCCCCAGTCGAGCCTCTATGAGAATGCAGCCCAGTTAGTACATTGATTACAGCCTTGTAACCCTAAGCAGAGGACCCGACTAAGCTGTACCTGGACTCCTGATCCACAGAAATTGTGAGATAATAAATGGATGATGTTTTAAGCTATTAAGTTTATGGTAATTGGTTATGCAGCGATAAAAAACGAATACACTATTCCCTATATGAGCCATATTTTGATTCTCCACAATTATCTAAATTGCGTTTTATAAATCTTGACATTGCTACAAATTTGGTCTTATGTTTCAGATGGATAAGCAAAGATTCTGGAATCAAACAATTTGCTAGCAAGGATTATCTTTTTGTTTTGAATTACAGGACAGCCCAAAAGAACCATGTGTGGTTTGAACAGAGCATAATTAAATTGTCATTCTTGAGACCTTGTGTCAATCTGATTAGCAAGCAAAGTATTTTTTCTTTTGGTTCCCTGGGTTGTAAATATTCTCTATCTGCTAAATCCTTTTTGTCAGAAGGGATTTATGACACTAAATAACAAAGTACTTTCAGATCCAAATGATTTGCTTCATAATTTCTCTTTTAATGAAAAACGTATTTCATTAAAAAAAAAAAAAGACCCATGCCTCTGATTTTATATTTCTCTTGTTAAAACAAGGACTTATATACTCTAACTACATAGAACTCACTAAGCAATGCCTGTTAATGGCCCTCCACCAGACAAAGATAAAGTCTCCTTTATCGTGAAGATGTAGCTGAGATGTAGCCTAGAGGGGGTGACCAGCCTCATCACCTTCACTTACAGGTTTGACTTACAAAGGTGGAATGCTGTTAAACCGAGGGATGAGGAGGTGGGGTGGGGTGGACAGAACTCCAAGACCAAGTCCAGTCCCAATTCTAGGCCACAATATTAAAACTAGCCAAGAACTCCAGTTCTGAGTTACTAGTATGTAGGATTAGCTGCAAGTCTATTACATTTTAAGGAAGCTTTATTACCAAAGAAATCCCAGAGCTGACACATAGTGTCTAGGGCAGTCCTCAAACCGCTCCCAGAGAATGGGCTGCTAATCTTGGACGATCCCTAGAAAGGACATGCTTTCCAACATCCATCTGAGGAGTGGCCATGGCAGACAAATTTCAAGGGAGATCCCTGAGGGAGCAAAACCGTGAGCAGCCGGACCGGGCTGACAGCGGCATACGCAGTCCTTGCTGTTTCTGTTCCAGTGACTCCTATGTGTGGTTTACATTCTCCTTTTTTCCAAATGGGTTTGTTTGTTTGTTTTTCTGTATTACAGTTTCCCTGTTCTCTTCACCACTGTCTTTTGGGAATCCTGGGGTAGAGAGTTTACCTTTAGCCTTTGACCGTTGATCTGCTCCACCGAGGCCTCTCAGGGGAGCTCACCTCTCTGAGATCCTGGATTTGGAGGTGGGTGTACCAACTAGCTCAGCCTTTACTCGTTCAAGGGATGTCGTATTTATCTGTTTCCACAGCCCTGGGATATGGTAATCCTCATTCCATGTTTGTTCACTGAGGGAATAATTGAAGTGATTTTTAATTGTCTTTGTTTTGTGGGTCAGGAAACAGAGGCCTGGGAGAGCGAGAGGCCCTGACCCAATCTCTGAGTGATGGGAAAGCTTCAGACCAATGCTTGCTGAATCACCAATGGTCTCTTGGCCTCCAGATGTCCTCGTTTCTTACTTGTCTGTGTCAGCTGGAACAATGAGGCCCAAGAATCAAATTCAAACCGTGGCTTCAACAGAGCACAACCTTCATAAACTCAGCATCCCTCTCTCTCTCTCTCTCTGTCTCCTAAACTAAATTGGTTCCTGCTCATTTCATTTCTCCCCTGACTCTGATGGAAGCTTGGCTCCAGGTCTATAAGTCAGGATCTCGGAGACACAGTGGACTACGTTTCTGGCTTAATCATGCACGAAAGAGCAGAAACCGGCCTGCTGGAAAAAGTGCTGATGTGGGAGACCATCAGCACAGACTTCTGCAGAGGCCCATTCCAAGGGCACGGAAGGTTCATTCCCCGTCTCTCATGACCTCTAGCTTTCTCATTTGTTCTTGGCCTGGGGGAGGGCAGGTTCCGAAGTAGGGGAGCTGCCGGGGAGTGAGCTGTCAGAGACAACGCACATTAGGACGAATAGCTCGTGGGGGTGAATACACCAAAACCAAAGCGAGTAACATTCTAATCCATACGAAAACAAGCCTCTGAATGGCTTGTGCCAGATGAGGTAAGTGGAAAACATGATGTCACTGTTCAGGCATTGTCCCTCTCTGCCTCCCCCCACCATCTCTGTGTCTCCCCCTTCTTGCCTTTCTCCCTCTCTCCACTCCTTTAATCTTGGGATAGGCTCCCCTCCTTGCTCTCTCTCCATCACTCGGGGGCAAGGCATCTTCTCTCTTTCCCTAAGGTTTTCTGACAAGACCTGTGCGGGGTGTCTCCACTTTTTAAAGACAAACTCAATAACAGTGAGATGAGAAAGACTGATAAGGCATGAAATCTGTTGCAGCCTTTTGACAGGTGACAGGCATCTCGAAACCCCCTCCCCCCGCCAAGGGGAAGGGGTCTCTAACAGTGAAAAAATTCCCCCCACCTTATGGCTGCCTATTTTGGAGTCCTTGAAATCATACCATAGACCTAAGGCTGGCAAATTCAGAATTCAGCTGAGTAGAAGCAATAGGAAGGTAGGAAAGGAAGGGACAAGGTTAATGCTGCCCAGAAGCAAGTTTGGCTGGCGTTGTGGGCCTGTGGGACTGCTTGCTGCCCCTTGCAGCCTGGAGCAGGTGGTCAGCAGACAGGGGACAGGCTGCTCCTCCTGCCCGGTCCTTTGTCTCCACTCTGTCCCCGTCGGATCTCATTATCCTCTCCTCCAGGCCTCTGCAGCTGCTGCTGACTGCTTTCTCCTCAGCTCTCCCCTTCGCCCCTGCCTGCTGCCCACGTTTCTCCCCCTCCCAAAACTCCTTGTTCTTCCTGGTAATTCCATCACCAGGCATTTGATCCAATTTTAGGTCCACAGCTTCACAGGAGTGGCAGATGGACAGTATGAGTCCCCAAAGGAAGAGCTGGCTTGCGACTTCGCCTGAGTCAGATGGGTGATGCTCGAAGCACAGGAGCAGCGACGGTGGGTAAATTTCTGGCACCCCTTGCCCGGAGGTGAGGTCCTTTAGGGCAGGAGTGGGTCGGTCGTGTTCACGCTGCATCCCCAGCTCTAAGCACTGTGCCTGGTCCGTAGCAGACACTTCATCAGTGATATTGTGTGAACCATGTCTGGGCCTGTCGGGCAGGGGAGGGGCTCTTGCTGTGGAAACTTGTCCCAAGGAGACCTCCTGTGGGTGCTGGAGCCTTCCATCCAGGTGTGTGTGTACCCTGACTCCCCTGTTTAAGTCATCCTTCACACTATACGTGTGTGCAGGACTTCACACTTCCAGAGCCGGGGCACTCGGGCATGTCGGCCACATCTGGGCACCATGCAGGTGAGACCCTTTTGACAGAAGATAGGACTGAGTCGGCACTTCTGAGCTTGGTTCTCAGACCAGCCTCTCCAGGAACCTTCCCCCTAAAGAGTCAGTTCTTGGGATTTCAGACCAAGAATACTGATGGCCTCTGTCGTTCTGCTGCTTCGTGCAAACGAAATGTCTCCCTCAGGCTGGGTTGAAACAGGTAAGAGAATAAGTGATCGGAGAACACTGAGGTGTTTGATGGGCCAGTGGCCCCACAGAGGGTGTGAAAAGAGAAGAGAAAGCAAAAATGACACAAAGCAACTTGGAGGTGTTCCTGGCAAGCAGCCAGAGGGTTCTCTGCCGGGAACTGCCTGGGCACAGGGGGCTGGAGTCCTGCTCTGCCTTTCCCAAGCAGAGAGCGGGCGAGGAGGTCGGCCGGTGGGCTCGAGGGATAACAGTTCTCACAGCCAGGCTGGGTGTCCATAAAACTCTAATAGGGGCTTCACAGAGCCTAATCCTATACCCTGCGCAGGCTTCCCTCCTCCCTCTTATAAGTCAATAGACTTTCTTTCCACAAGAGAGGAACCTTGGAGCAACCTGTTTGTCACTTGCACAGCAGAGACTGTGGCTGGAGCCTCAGAGAGTGAGACAGGTCTGCGCCTGCTCAGAGGCTGGTGGGGACGGCCCGGCCAGGAGTCCATTTGCTTCAGGGAACTGAGCCCGTCCTCCTTCCTCTCTATAAGAGAAGGGAGCCTTGAAGCAGTAGGAAGAGGCAGGAAAAGGTGAAACGGCTAATATATAGGGTCTGTCAGCAGCTCTGGTAGCCTCGGGAAGGACTCTGAGTAGGGCTTCACCATGACTTCCCTGTGTCTACTGCCACCCCAGCAGTTGCCACTTGGACATTGGGTCCCTTTGACCTCAACAGTAAACATGGCCTTTTAGAGCCTGAGATGAAGGGAGAGGACAGGGCAGGTGTGGGTCAAGGTGCCCAAGATGGTTTCTTTGTGCACGCTTGGAGAAGAAATTGGCTAAGGCTGAACATCCTGCATATCAGGCCACAGAACAGACAGAACACGGCATCTACCACAAACAAGGCTGGCTTAGCTCTCATGCTGCTTGGCCTGGAAACAAGATAATATAGTTCTTAGGTGGAGAAATGATCCACTCAGGGTTCAGATTAGTAACCAGCCAACCCAGGAAGGGAGCACCTGGAACACTAAATGCTCCCACTGTGGAAGAAGTGAAGGCCAAGGTCTGGTGCCCCGCGGTTCCTGGGGTTTCTGGTCTGAATGTTCCTCTTTCCTCATCACCACTTATTCATATTCTCCACCTCCTCACAGGCTCCTGTCCTGACCTGACTCTGTCCCATGAGTGGGATTTTCTCCGTCTAGAAAAACTTTTCCCAGAGGGCCTTTCTCCGACTTTCCCTAGAGAATTTTTCCTATTCATTCTCAGTCCAGTTCAACCTCTAGCTCCTTCATGAAGTGGTCAGTGATTCTTCTACCTGGTCTTCATCGCTCTTCCTTTGAAGTTTCTCTTAGGGAAGGCAAAACTTACCTCTACCCCTCTTAGGTTTTCAGTTGGGACTCAAACAAAAAGAGAGATTAACAAGAGGAAAAAATAACAGTGTATTAATTTGTGTAGCACATCATACGAAATCTAATGCAGAGAGTAACTCAAAGTGGTGGCGTGGAACTCTGGCTGAATTTCAACATCGGACAATCCATCTGTAGAGAAATGACAGGACAAAGGAAATCAATAAAAGCAAATGGTGGGAAGGTAAAAGTTTGGGAGGAAACTAAGGAGTATTGCTTGTTTGCAGAGTCCTCTGGTGCCGCCTCTGGGCTGATAAGTCTACCTCCAGTAAGAGGAAAGCTTATATCCTACCTTTAGGCAGAAAAGAGGAAAGGTAGAGAGCTCTTCCTGCATTTGCTGCTTCTTAATTGCCCTCAGCTCAGAATAATTTTTATGCCGAAGTGGCAGATTTAGGGGTGACATGTTCTGCTATATTTCATTCTGTTGCAGGCTCACGCCTTTCCTCCCCGTTTCATCCAAACTGCTGTGACCTCGGTCCCTGTCTCTCAGGCCTTGCTCTGAGTCTAGCTAAGCCGGTGAGGGATTTCATGCTGGTGTTTCGTCCAGGTCGCGTGCAATAATGGAAAGACAGAGATGCGAGAGATGTTGGCTCTCTGGGACAGACTAGAGAAGTGGGTGAAGGGGCCTTCTCTGCAGAGCTTTGTTCACTCCATTTGGGGGACATCTGCCAGTTGCAAGAGGTCTAGCCCTGGCTGCTTTTTTATCTGACCGTGTCCCGTTATGTTTTTAATGAACAAAGTTTTGTTTCCATAATCCTCCATATATGCAGACCTTTGTAATTACGAGTTATCATAAGAATGTTCCATTCCTTTTGACCTAATTTTGTAAGCGGAGAGCTGAGCTTTCTGAGAGCAAGACGGCTTACCGTCCATTAAATCAGTGGTCATCCTTGGCAGCAGCTCCTTCCACTTCCAGATTGAGACTGAAATTTCCTTTGCATGCTTGAGGCAGACTCATCTCATTGTCAAGTCTAATAAATAAATCACAGCTCAGAGCCATGGGACCCAAATGTAAAATGCAACGTCTGGCACCACTGGAGACAAAATAAATTACCTGGAATCTGGTAAGCAGGTCATCTTGATCCTCCACTTTGTTCTGGTGACTTTAGTGATTGATTTTGCTAAACTCAGATGAAGCAGGAAGATGTTCAGGTTCAGGGCTTCCAATGAAATGAAAGTGGTTGAGCCCAGATGAGATCATAAAACCTTTTATGAAGGGGAGTGGAGAGAAGAACCTTGATTCTTGGCTTCTCAAGGGCTTATGGTTAGTTCCTTATGAGGCTTGATTCTGCTTCTTGCCTTCAGATTTCAAGAGACATTACCATATCAGTTTAATAAACACTTCTTTTTTTGTTTAGGGCAGTTAAAGTGGGTTTACAAATAATTTTTAAGACAAGAGGCCAACACTTTTATGATTTGATTTGATTTGAAGGAGACCTGCCCCACAAAGACTGCATGGGGCCTGGAGTTCTCCTGTGAGGGTCGTCACTCCTTTACTTTCAGAAGATGAAGACCTCACTGGAATGTAATATTGTTGGAAAAGGAGTAAGACCTTAATCAGCTCAGAGCATTCTAGAACTGTGCTGTTCGACAGAAGTATAATGTGAGTCACCTGTGTCATTTAAAACTTTTATGTTAGCCAGCCACACACACAAAAAAAGTAAAACAAGATGGGTGAAGTTAGTTTTAATACAAGATATCAAAAATGTTATAATTTTAATATGTAATCAATCTAAATAATTATGAATGAGATATTTTACATTCTCTTTTGGAGGAGGTTACTAAGTCTTTGCAATCTGGTATATATTTGACACGGGAAATCTCATTCTGACCAGCCATATTTCAAGTGCTCATGTTTCCAGTCTCTAGGGAAGGAGATAGACAAGGGAGAAGGTGTTGGACATGGCTTATTGGAGAGCCAACCATAGTGAATGTCTCAGGTCCCTAGATAAGGCGTTCTGCTGAGGAGGGAAGAGCATAGATTATGAGCCAGGAGTCACCAGCTTGCTATGTGATCTTGTCCCTGTCACCCGGCCTTTCTGAACTTACAACCTTATTTCTAGGGTGAGGGGTTGGATGTGTTAGATTTTCTTCTGTTCTAATGCCTCTGATTTTATTTAAACTCCTTGAGGGCATTGAATGAGCTGTCCAGTGGTAATATAATTAATTTAATACAATCCATTTGGTAAAAACAGCTGTGGCTCTTCTCCTTCCTATGGTCAGGGGACGTTTGTTGGCTGGATAAACTCTTATGCTCAAGGATTTTGATGGAAGTTTAATTACACCAATAACCTGGTGTCCTTGGTCTCTGGATGTCTATCCTCAGTGAGAATGTTAGACTCGGTGTATGCGCTAAGCCAAAGGGACTTCTCTTGGCATTGACTGACCTCCGTTCTGCCCAGATTGGATCAGCCCCAGGCGGAACTGTGGAGATGAGGTGGCCTCTGAAAGTCCCTCCATGTCCTCCCCTCCCACCTGGCATTCATTATTCGTGATTGGGTTCACCTAACTCTGGCCCAGATGGGGGCTTTGTCTGAATCCTCCCCAGAGCCCTTCACCTTATGAAACTACTCAGCTTCCTTCCTTTTCTCAAAGCACGGCTCACAGGGGGCCTCCGTGATGAGCTACCTATGCCAACGTGTAGAATGGATACAGGAAGAGCTTTATCAAAGCTCCCCTTCACATCTAGGTCAGGTATGGGTGCTCAGTACAGGGCTCCGGCTGGCAAGGCCAGCCAAAGGCAGGCAGCTGAGTCAAGACTCTTCTTGGTTGCAAGTAACAGAGTGCACTCAAGGGAGATGATGCATATAAAGGGGTGTTATACAACGGTTGTGGGGTATCTTATGGAAACTAGGGATGGGAGGTACAGTCAGGTCCTTGCGAGGGACTGAAACAGAAAGAACCCTGACCAGCAGCACTAGCACAGTTTCCTTCTCTCTCTCTCTGTCGTCCTCCTGCTTCATTCTTCCCCCTCTGTAATTAAGGACACATGATGAACTTGGTCATTTCATAGTTCCAAAGTTGGCCTGTCTTCAGTTCAAGCAACACCAAAGACTGACAAGCACCTTAGATCTAAATCCCCAGGAGAGAGAATATGATTGGCCAAACTTGGGGCAGGTTCGCCCTAGTCTAGGCACTACGATGGGGGTGTGGGGTGATGGAGGAAGGTCACCTTGGTACAAAACCTGGATGCAGGGGCCTTTCCCGTGGGCGAGGAGCTTACTTCTCAGAGAAGGGAGGGTGTGGGCTGGGCAAATACTCCAAAGGCTGGTGTTTTTATTGTTGATTTAGGAAGTGGATTCTTCACTTTATTTGATGTAATGTAAAAACCCCAGAGAACACATAATATTGAAAGTGTTAGTAGGTCTGAACTCTGGATCTATCATTTGCTATTGGTATAATCTTGTTCATTTAAATTATTTATCACACCTTATAGCATAGCATTTTCTACATGCCAAACACTGTATTGGTCTAAGTGCTTTACTTATTTTAACTTATTTAATCCTCATGATTCTATAGGATAGGTAATATAATTATCCTCATTTTATATGTGAAAAAACTGAGGCATAGAAAAGTTAAGTAACTTGTCCCAGGTCACACAGCTAGTAAGTGGGAGAACTAAAATTTCAGCATAGGCCATCTGGCTCTATTATCCTTGCTCCAAACCCCTATATGTCATGCTGATCTTGAATAAGTCATTTAACTTCTCTGTGCCTCAGTTTTCTCATTTGGGAAATGGGTTTAATGACATCTGCCTCCTCTGTTGTGAGGATTAAAATAGATGGCACATACGAAGCCCTGCTGCTCTGTATAAGAGTCTCCAGAGAAACAAAACCAATGAGAAACATATATATCTGGGGTGGGGGGAGTGGGAGAGAGAGAGAGAGAGAATTGACTCACATAATTATGGAGGCTGGCAAACTTGAAATCTGCAGGGTGGGCTAGCAGGCTAGACACCCAGGGAAGAGCTGATGTTGCAGCTGAAGTTCAAAGGCCATCTGCTGCAATTCCTTCTTGCTCAGGGGAGGTCCATCTTTTGTTCTATTCAGAACTTCAACTGATGGGACCAGGCGCACCCCATATTATGGAAAGTAATCTGCTTTACTCAAAGCCCACTGCTTTCAATGTTAATCTCATTTAAACACACACTCACAGAAAAAATAATCCAGAATATTTTACCAAATATCCAGGGACCATGGCCCAATCAAGTTGGCACATAAAATTAACCATCACCCCTTCTAATCATAACTGGTAGGATCCTATATGTGAGGAGTCTGATCTCTCCCTTCTCACCTCTAAGCCCCCAGAGAACCATCTTCTGAGGGTTGGAGTTGGGTGTGGCTCAGCCTGACGGTTGACACCTTCAGTTCTCAATCTTGTCTCTCAGTTCACGTGGCCATCCCTCAGGCAGCTACACAGCCAGAGTTCCCTCAGCCACAAAGCTCTGAAGCTCTCAGCTTGGTGTTCCAGTGTAGCTCTGGGTAGCTGGAAATAACTGCTTCCTAAAGCAATTCATCATGCGTGTCCATGTGCCACAATTGCCCCGGCAGTAACCACGCTAACAGAATGAGCCGTGAGCTAGCTTGCCACAGGCTTGGCTTTCACAGGCAGACCATGATTCAACAAGAAAAGGTATCTCAGATGTTAGATTGCTTAACATCTGCCTCAGCATGCATGTTTTTATTATTATATTTTAATAATGCTGCATATTTTTAAAAAGATGTACACGTATTTTACCAAATAGGATCTCTGTTATAAATAGCTGTGTTGCCTCAGCTTTGCTGTAATGTTCACATGAGACAAACTCTCACACAACTTTAGAATTTCAGGAGACACAACTACATTCAAAGTCACCGACAAGTAGAAGTTTAACTCAGCAGGCCCCAGTTGCTCAAACCTTGTGCATTCCAAAGGAAGGCCGATCTTCAGAGGGCGTGACCCTTAACTGGCTCCTGGAGATAAACTCTGAGCCCTCAGAATATCCTGCCCAGTAAAAGTGATTTTGTACATCTGAGGCCTTGGGCCATGCTATATCAATCTGATCTCTGAGGGACTAGAGACTAACTCAGATCAGACACAGAGTCCTATGCAATTTATCCCCAATAAAAACTCTGGACACCATGGCTTGACGATAATTGACATGTGTGGTCACACATCGCTGCTGGGAGAATTAAGTTATGTCCCCATGCAACTCCTTTGAGAACGGGACACCTTTTTGTGCTCTTTGCTGTTGGGGCTTCTCAACTCCTTCCTCAAACCCCATTGCATACATTCTGGCAGCCCAGGCCTCTCAAAGACAAAAGCTTCTCAAAGACAAAATTTCAGCCAGGACTCTGGCCTGGCTCTGGGTCATTCTCTTTATTCACAGCCAGGGATGTAAGGTAGTTACTCTGAGCTGACACCTTGGGGAGAATTCCATAATTGGCTTAGCAAGGTGCTCCTCTTGGCTCAGATGCATTTCAACAGTAGAAAGTTCCTTTAATCAAAGGGTTTTTCAGGGAAGTCAAAATAAACAGAAACAAAAATTTAAAACCCTCTCTATTGTCTATATTTATATATGTTGAATAATGAAAGAAGTTAGGCTAATGCTTTGACGCAGTTATTACAAAGGGGTGAACTTCAGATGGGTGGACTCGCAGGCATCTGTGAGGTATGGCTCAGGCAGGCATTTTGGGTGGTTGGCTCTCCCAAATCTCATGATGTTGGCACCTTTTGTAGTGACTGGAGGAAAGAATGAACGTTGGTCAGGAGGTTTAGAGTTGGCTCTTAGATCTGGTTTGAAATCTACAATATAAAGACCAGGCTGGACCTAGATGATCCTGAAACCACTTTCCTGATGATCAATCTGTGTAGATTCTCCTCTCCCATCCCCTCTGACTGCAACCCCTCAAAACACTGGCCTTTATGGGTACAGGGAGAAGCCAGCCAGGCTCTGATGAATCAACCATTGTCAAAGGCAGGATCATAGAATATATAAATGAATGAGATAATGCATAAATGAACAAACCAATCATCATTCCAATAAAACTTTATTTGGCCTGTCCTGATCAAGTTTAATAATGCTTAATAGATTTTTTTTTTTTTTTTGAAACATGAGGAGTAATAACAGTTCCTCTGAAATAATAATATATGAACTTCTGGTCAAGGTCAGCAGCTTGTTCCTTTACCAAAAAAGTAAAGCCGCCCTCTGAGGACCAATGGCACATGAGGAGCGGTGTACACTTCCTTTTCTTAAAAACAAAATAACAAAAAAACGAAAAAACAAACCAAATGCTTCATATTTACATATTTTCCATTTAAAATTTGGTCAGTGTGATTAATTGCTTTTAAATATAAGTTTCTAATGCGTTGCAGGTTCCAATGTACAAATCCTAGTTAGCTGATTAGATTTAAGGTGCTGTTGAGGTGAGGGTGAACACGGCCAAGACCACTGGGGACCCTCTGCTTAGAGTGGCTAGACTTCCTGTGGGCATCTTTGGGCACATTGGGGAGCTAAACACCAGGGGTAGAAATGGCACAGCACTCCAGGAGACTGGGCTATGCTTCTGCTGTGCCCGAACACCATTACCCCAGGCTCTGTGTGAGTGCACCTCTGGGTGTGCATGCTCCAAACTCATCCTGGCCTAAATTAGGAGAAACATGGATGCCTAGGGTCCCTTCCTTTGCTATGGGGTCCCCATGCTGCTGCCTGACCCCTAAAGACCCTTACTTTGGCATCCCACCTTTCACACCTTCCTTTCTGGATTCCTTGTCCCCCAGGCCACTTGCTCTTCAATGCATTTCTTTAGGGCCTGCTCTTTGCCAGGGCTAAATGGATGATTGAAATTAAGGGCAGTATTAATGAAGCCTGATAGGTCCCAAGTGAAATCTTCTCTAACACATTTGCTCTATGGTGGGCACCTCATTGGGTGATGTGGAGGTGGCGGGGGGGAAGGTGGCTGGAGAGGTTTACAGTATCACTATCTTCAAACTCACCGTGTATGACATGCCCTTGGGAACTAGGGCTGAGTCTGTGTCTGTGAATGTGTCAGAAAAAGTGCATAGGAAATTCTGGAGAAGTTATGTGCACAAAGGTCTGGGAAAATCAGTTATTTTACCCACAGACCTCAAACTGGTCTTATCTGAAACAGATTTCAGACCAGGAGTGAGGCAAATACAAGGGCGTGGCAAATAAGAATATTTACGTACTTGAGAAGCCAGAAAAAATATGTTTGGTGACTTGGGGAAAGAAACTGGCTCAGTTTCTAATTTTGGAATACAAGAAACATTGCTCTGAATCAAAGAACATCAAATGGGGTCAGATGGTAATGGACAGGAAAGACATATCTTGAACTGTTTTCTGACAGAAAAGCCAGTGTGACCCCAGCAGAGGAAGATATTATGTAGTGGACAGACACTGGCCTGGGGGCAGGGAGACTGGGACTCAAGGCTTGCCCTGACACTGGCTACTTTGCTTCTCTGGGTTTCACTGTACTTCCTCTGTCAGTTGAGGCAAGCTGAGACAGCTGGTTTCCACCTGCGACATTCCTCTGTACCCAGCCAGTGGCCCAGGGCCTACAGACTGTCTAAGCCATCTTTCTTCCCTGCATGCCACCACTTATAAAACGCAAGGGTCTCTTCTTCCCTGGGAAAGTGATCAACCCCCAAACTAAGCTCCTGATCAAACCCGCTCCCAGAGGTTAAAGGCTAGTTATTAAGGCAGTTTAAGAAATGGACATTCCTCTCACTCCTCGGATCCTTCCTGTGTTCTGCTAACCCCTAGCAGAGAGGGGTGGGTGGGGTGGGTGGTGGAGGTGCAAGGGAGGGGGCCTCCTCCTGCCAGGCCAGCGGGTGGCCTCGCACTGTGTGTGTGTGTGTGTGTGTGTGTGTGTGTGTGCGTGTGTGCGTGCGTGCGTGCGTGTGTGTGTGTGTGCGCGCGCAGGGGGTGCTGGAGCGCCCTCTACACGCTCACCACCTTTCTTTGGAGAAGGCCTCTGTCTGCACGAGATCGCCAGGGTGCTCGGAGATGCATGTGCCGTTGAGGTCGCCCCGTTTATTTTCTGGCAGGTCCTCAGGCTTGGTGCAGAGCTTCAGGGCGCGGGAGATGAACACGTCCAGGTCGAACTGGGGGCTAGCACCCCCGTCGGTGGGAGCCGGGCGGACGGGAGGGGAGGCAGACAGGCGGTGCTCCGGGCCGTCGGGGGGCGGGCTGGCCCGCTCGGGGCCGCCCTGCGTGCTCTTGACCCACTGAGCAATTTCCAGGAAGAGGCTGGCGGGCTCGTCCTCGCGCGCCCCGGGGTCCGCGGCCACGGCGGCGGTGGGGGGCGCACCTGCCGCCTGCTTCCAGTGCGACAGATCCAGGATGAGCTTGGGCTCCGAGTAGTGGTGCGGCTTATTGTCGCGCCACAGCAGCTTGTCCAGGTAGGACGGCGACCCTACCTTGTAGTCGCAGGAGTGTCCGTAGTCAGCCTCGAAGGCGCGCTCCATGGACGAGTGCGACTGCTCCAAGAACCGCTCGGAGCTGCTCTGCGAGTCCTTGCGCGGGTCCACCTGCACGTCCTCCACCAGCGGCGCCGAGCCCGCGCGCGGGTCGCGCTGCACCTCGCTCGTGTCCTGGCACCGGTCTGGCCGCCACTCCAGGTCCGATGACAGGCTCACAGGGTACCTGCAAGGGTACAGACGCAACCGTGATTGCATCCTCAGCCCAGTCTCTCCAGTTCCTGCCCCACCCCCCAAGGTGGGAAGGTGATGGGACAAGGCTTAGCTATGGGAACTGATTGGCTTAACTCTTGTATTTTTTTTGTGTGTGTTCATTCAGCACCCTACAAATATTTCTTGAGCACTTACTATTTTACTTTTCTAGGCATCATTAGACACAGCAGTGAACAAAACAACGAAATCCCTATCCTCATGGAACTTACTTTCTAGTGCATGCACCTGTGCAGTGCTCTGCAAACTTTGATGTGCACACAAATCACCTGGAGCCTTGATCTTGATCCAGTGGTAGACCTGAGCTAGAGCCTGCAGTTCTGCAGTTCTAATGGGCTCCCACATAATGCTGCTGCTACTGGTCCAGAGACTATATATTGAGTAACAGGGCCCTAATGAATGCTACTTAGCCCTGGCTCAGATTAGAATCACCTGAGAGGATTAAACGCTCAATTCTATGCCTGTCCCATACCTCCAATTTCTATTCAGTATGTGTAGGGTGGCCTGCATCAGCATGGTTTTCAAAACCTCCCCAGGTGATTCTAAGGTACAGACAGGGCTGAGAACTGCTGTCCTATTTTGTGTGGTCGAATGCCCTATAGCACCATGATAGATGCAGAGAAGGTGGGGCCTACAGAAAGGTTACAGACACCTCAGGAGAGGCCAGAGGTCCTTGGAATCCTGCCCTCCATCAACTGTCCTGCAGCCATCGAGAGGGAAGCCAGCTAGCCAAGAGCAAATGAAGGGCAGGTAGGCAAGAGGGCCAGCCATCAGCTCAGGCTAAAGCCTCCCTTCCCTGGGCCAGGTGCTCTATGCAGTAGCTGTGGGGGTGGGAGGGCAGGGAAGTCAGGGAGCACAGAAGAGGCATCCACCAGCTGCTCATGGAACAGGGGGCTAGTGCTCACGCAGGAAAAATCAACACACCCAGGACAGGCAGGTTTGGCTGTGTGAAAGGGCAGACGGGAAGCTGTAGTCCACACGATACGGTGTGCGAGGCACAGGAAGACCTCAGTACTGTCTGCCCTCCAGTGACGCCATCAGGGCGAGTCACTCCCAGAGGTGAATACTACCTCTTCCCAGGACAGCCCTTGAAACTGCAAATATTTCTAGGAGGAAGAACTTGTGAAGACCCTACCCGTTGGCTGCTACACGCCAAGGGCAAAACGTAAGTTGTCTGTAGTCTTAACAGCAGCTATGGGCATCAGCATTATCACTCGCCTTATAGATGAGGATGCTGCTGTTCAGAGGTTAAGCAGTTTGCCCACAGCAGCAGGGCCTGTAGGAAACGCTTTGCATTATGTTGTCATCCACCCCTCTCATGCAGGGGTGACAGGAAAAGTCAGGAGCAGAGGTGTAACAGGTTCGGAAGTGGTCAGAGGTAATGGGCAGCAGCCAAAGAAACCCCGATATAGTTTTTCCTGGCACCAACTCTATGCCACAACCACGATAAGCATGAGACAAACCCTGTTGAGCCCCAAATACTGTGGAATGGAGGGGGAAGGGCTGCAGGGACTGCAGTCAAGAGCAAGACAAGCATGTGTGTGGGGGGAGTGGCAGGAGAATCCTTCATTAATCTCCATTTGCTGGCAACTCTTGATAACAGTTGACAATGACAAAACAACAAACCTGTCTAAAAATAGCAACATTGTCCTGACCCTCCCTCAGTGCCTCCTTAATCTGAAACCCATCATCTGTCAAATGACTAAAAAGGAGAAATTGCTCATCTGTCACTTATGTAACTAACTGTCACATTCCCACAACAGTGGGGCTTCCACTTAGGCTCCTCCAAGTTCTAGCGCTAAGCCCTTGACTTTATTTCTAAATTGAGCAGCTATCAGCTGTCCCTCCCAGGAATAGCAGATGGTGATACCCATACGTTTAGCTGCCTGATCTAAGAACGTCAGAATAGGAAGGGCTCTAAGAGATCAGTACATGCCTACGTGGAAACTGTTTAAAAAAGTATCTTTTACCCAACTCTGATTCATTGCTAGTGACTTCTGGGTACACTGTCACTAGATTCTGAGGCCTAGCCTAGTTTAGCAGAAAAGAGTCCTGTGACTGCTTAGCAGTGTCTGACATGGATGCAGATTAGGGAGGACACCACGTGCACCAGGTGTTAGCTGTGTGACACGAAGCCAATCTCTAACCTCCCTGAGCTGCAGCTTCCTCATGTGCCAACCGGCAATGACAATCATGGCACCTCCCGTAATGCCACTCTCAGGCGGTGCAAGTGATGTAAAGCACACGGGTGTGTTGTGTAGTGCTATATTTCATGTTGCTTTCTTTCTTGTCTTGTGTTGCCGCAGTTTGCTTTTCCAGGGCAAACCCTCAGCTTGCTAGAAGTCAGCTCCTACAGGGGGTGCTCATTAAATGCTTGCCACACATCGTATCGAACCCTATGTTTAGTATACACAGAGTGAGGATAAAAGCTGGTGGTGGCTGCTACACAGAGGAAGACCGACCCCTGACACACACACACACACAAGACATGGCACTGGGAGTGTCAGGGGACAGGAGAGAGAAAGGCAGGAAGGTAAGCTTGGGGAAAGCACCCTTGGGCTATACAACATGGGAGGCAGAGGGCAAGGTCACAGAGGATCAGAGGAAAAATAGAAAAGGGAGGATGGGAATGTGGGCTGTAGATACCAGGGCCGGAAGCTTCTGGAACCACACCTGTCCCAGTTGGAGAGCTGGCTCTGGTTGGCGGCCATCAGCAGGATGTCGTCAATCTCATCCTCGATGCGGAAGGGGTGCTGTGAGGTGGGCTCATCCTCGGGGCACGAGTACGGGCTCATGTAGGGGTGCTGTAGCCCCATCTCGGCTGTTAGGCGATCCATGGGGTTAAAGGTCAAGATCTTCTCTAGAAAGTCAATGGCTGTAGGGAGCAGAGCAGCACATGAAGGTCATTCATTCCCCCGGCCACCTTGAGAAAGAGACCTCTTAACATGGTGATGTTCCCTGGTGTTTGTACTTTTCCATTGGTAAAAAAGGTTTTAGCCATTTTCTTTTTCTTATGAACCTCACCACAATCCAGTGACAAACTCAGAGCAGATGCTGCTTTTCTGACTTCACAAATGAAGTAATAGAGGCCCACGGGGTGGGAAAGGGACTTACTCAAGGTCACGGTCCAGGGCTAGAACTCAGCCTTCGGCTGGATTTCTCCAGAGACAAGGAATGGAGTATAGGTCGTTATGGGGCGGTGATGCCAGGAAGCACACTGGGAGGGGCAGGGGGAAGAAGCCAGCAGAGGACCTGTCAATGAGCAGGTTCCTCCTGCAGGCACCCGGGGTCCTCCAGGCGTCATCACGGGAAACGCCTCAGGGGTGGCGCCACTTGCAAGGGAAGCTGGGGTATCTCTTACACCCACTCCCATTTATCTCTGGTTGAGTGCTGCTGGGCTGGGTGGGGGAGCCTGCTTTCCCCGGGTGCCAGCAGTAAAGAGCCTCAGTGAGAAAGGTCAGCGGAGGTGAGGCAGGTGGGACAGGGCCCGACAGCCCAGAGCTCCTAGTTTAAGTCCAGAACTCTTTCTACCATATGTTGCCCTTGGAGGTTTGACAAATAAAGGCGGGCAGGCTTGATCTTTGAAATATTTCACCACCAGGCTGAAGCCCTCCTGCTGTGCCAGGCAGTAACCCTTGAGTAGCTAGACCAAGGGTTGGTCCTGGCACCTGGCACCTGGCACCTGGGACAGGAAGGGGCGGGCGCTCAGAAGCCTTGTATAGTAGTTATTTGCCAACCAGCATACAAGTATATTAAGATTTCAGTAGGGTGTTATGGGTGTGCGCTGGCTGAGTATCAGCTCTGGGCACAGGTGCCAGCACCCTTTTTCCTGAGCACAGTCAGAGTACACATCTGCCTTGTGAACTTGGCCCTGGATTATCTCAGGGCAAGTTCTAGCCTGGAGGTTCATATTACTTCTCAGCACTGGAGGCTCCACTTAAATCATGCCTTGGATAATCATCTTACAGCCCACGTGCAAAGGGAGGGGTGCAGCTGAGCTCAAGGCCCAGGCTGCTGTCCCCTCCGGGGGGGTTCCTAGGTGGGCATCAGCCTATACAATTACCCTGCCCCTCCCATCAGCTCTGGATGTCTTTCAGGAAAATTCATCAGTAATTTCGGAAATCCATGGATTCTGGAGGTCACTGGCCTCCCAGGAGGATGTGGTATTGCTCCGCAACCCTAGACCAAAAGATCAGGTAGGCAGCAGTAACTCTGATCGCCCCCAAATGTTCTGGGGCCCAGGGTTGCAGACCTGAAAGAGGATCAGCCTCACAGACTCCCTGGCCTGGGAAGGGTCGGGCACTGCAGTGCACGGCCCGGCCACCCCACTGCCCAGCTCCCTCTTTGGGCGCCTACCTGGGCCCCACGTGTTGCACTGGACTTTTTGACAAGAAAATGGAGAGTTAAAGTTTTAAATGGCAGGCATCATCACCATTATCATCTTTGTTAAAAAAAGACCCGGAAAACCCTGAAGTTGGAAAGTCATTCCACTGACGAGTGAGGATGAGTCTCTGTTCTCTCTGACTGGGAAGCCCAAATATGAGAAAATCTGCCTTACATCAAACCTAAATCTGCCCCCTTAAATTCTACCCCCAAGCCCAGTTCCGCCCTTTGTGGTCCCCCACACCAGCAGGCTCTGTCTTCCCCGTGACTGCCCCTCTCATGCTTCAAGGCAGCAGTCATGCCCCTCGCAAGCCCCCTCTCCACCTGGCACACAACTGGCATATGCCTCCCAGCCTCCCCTGCAGTTAGACGTGGCTGTGTGACTGGGGATGATGGAATGGGGGTGGAAGTGATGTGTGTACCCCGTTTCCAAGCCTGACCCGTGAAAATCTCATGCAAGAATCTCTGCTCTCTCCCACTGGCTTCAGCTGGAAGCTGGTGCCCAGGGGGACTCTGAAAGCTAAGTGTTGAGGGTGGCAGCCCCTCGGATGGTCTGGGTCCCAGGCAGAGCCCCCAGACTCCCTCACTCTCGAGAGTTCAGGTTCATCTGTTACAGCACTGGCTTTACCTTAACTCATAAACACCATACCTCCCTCCCTCAGCTCCTTTTCTCTCGGCTCAATTTCCCTAGGTGTTTTTAACGTGTTTCTAATATAATGAGGCTTCTGTACCATGTTGTCACCTTCCTGTGGCCCAGTGGATTCCACACTGGACTTCTCAGAGCCCCAGGGGTTCCGGAAGGGTTCTCAGAGAGAACTGAGAGGCAGGTGGGCAGGGCTCTGAGGCCCTCAGCCCCGCTTCACCCACGGCAGTCCTTTTACGTGTCTTATATCTTGGGTGTCCTCGTCAGATTGGTCGCTTGTGGTATGTTTACTTCTTGTAGTAAATGGAGCTCAGAACCGCGGTCTCAGGACCTGCCTCCCTTCTGCACCTGCGGTGTGATGGCTGTATCGGCTGCTGAAGGGCACAGTCGCTGAGACTGTGTCCTTTCAGCCTTTGAGGGCTACAGCCAGAGAGACCTCCTGCCTCTTTCCAGGCTTTTGGGGCCTTAGCACAGCAGAGGGAGCGAACTGAGGGTTACTGACTGGCTCTTCAGGGCACATGAGCTTTATGCTTTCTCTCACCAGTATTTCATTTCAGTGATACCTCATTACCCCAAGGCCGGAGGCCGAACGGGGTCACTTTTTAAGGCCAGAGGCAGAGGAAAGCATTTTGGCTGAAGCTGGCACATTGGGAGGGTGAAGCAAGCCTGGCTTTAGCGAACGTCTGTTCAGCTCCAGGATCGAGTCCAGACTCATCAGATGGGCATTCAAAGCCCCGTGGCCTCTCCGCTAGTCTCCCCTGTCCAGTTTCATGTCCTGCAATCAGGTTAGTGACTCATCCTGCTGATCTGTGACTCACCACTGCTCCAGGTCGGCGTGTCCGTCCTTCTCAGTGCTTGGTGGCTCTCTCCCCTTCCCCGAATACCCAGGGCTCTCACTAGCCCCTTAGGATGTGTTCCTTAATCTTTGTTCTCATCTCTGAGGGGTACTCCCTGTTTTCTATCCTATACTATCTCCTCTGTCTCTCTGAATTACCATCCCTAGCACAGTTCTCCAGCCACGGTAGGTTAATAAGTGTTGACCGTTGCTGCTGACAACAGTGAAGGGCTTTATCTCCGGTCAGCCACCAATCCTGATTTCACCGAGACCAGACCCACCACTCTCTGGGTCAAGTCACCAAGGGGCTGCCGTGTGTGTAGTTGCTTGTGGGAGGGGACGTGGGTGACACATCTCTTATTCAGAATTCCTAAGAAGTGCACACACTTCTTGTTGCATGGTGGGATTTCTACAGAAGCCTAAGAATCAACATAAATATGGATGGCCGAGTCTTAATTTGTAGTGAGACAAATTACTCCCCCTCCCCTTTAAGGATTGGGAAACTGAGGCAGTTTACTGATGGAATGGGGATCATGGCCAAAGATATTGTTAGTCCAGGCTCCTGGTTTCTTGATGGGGAAGAGTGTGGCAGAGACTGCTAGTTCATACCCCCTGTCTGTTCTTCTTTTTCATAATAATAGACACAGTGTCATAGAATAAATATCCATTTTACAGCCTCCACTGCAGTGAGGTGGGGCCATGTGACTAAGTCCTGGCCAAGAGAAGATGAGTGGAGGCTAGGTATACAAATTCTGGCTCATGACCTGAAGGGCAAGGGGACCCACCCTCCTTCCTCACCTTCCTCCAGGTGTAGCACCTTACGATGGCGAACATGACAGAGGGGCCTTGGGCCCCTGGGTGACTGTAGAGCAAGTCCACCATATTGGCCTTGGACTGTCTGCTTTTGGATTATTATATAAGAGAGGAATAAACTTCTTAATGCCTTTTTATCCTTAAATAAGAATTAAATCTTATTTGAGCCATTGAGAATTTGGGTCTCTCTCAGCTGGCTGAACCAATATCCTACCTCATACAGTAGTTTCCTAAGGAAGCCTCTGGCAGGTATGAGGCCCAGTGATAATGTAATATCTAAGGTGATGAAGCAACTATCCTGTGCCCAGGGCTTTACAGATTCTATTTTACTGACTCATCACAACGACTTTATGTGACATGTATTATTATACCCATTTTACAGTTAAGGAAACTGAGACGCAGAGAAATTAAGAAACTTGCCCAAGGCCAAGCAGCTAGTCACTAGTAGGACTAAGAATTGAGTCCTGGTTCTGGCTCTCAAGCTGCTAAAACACGTTCTCTGTACCATACCATACCTTCCAAGAGGAAAAAGTAAAGGGTGGACAAGGAGGAGAAAGGCAAGTAAGATGGATAGCAAGCAGAATCAGTGGTGGCATGGAGGACCACTGATGACTGGCTTGACAGTTGTCTGATGGCCCCACTCCAGGGGCTAATCATCCTCAGTCCGGAAGTAGCCAGTCCAAATGCCCACTGCCAGGGGCTCACTTCTATGTCTAGGGACTATGCTTGATCCTTTTAGGAGACCACCTGCTCCCGCCCCCAAGGCTGTCAGGCTCAGGTACCTTCACTGTTCACTTCGGGGAGCAGCTTGCGCAGTGGCCTCTTCACCTCCCAGGTGCTGTTGACGAAGGAAGGCATCACCCTGAGCAGCTCGTCCTTGTCCTCCTCCCGGATCACAGGGATGGTCTCCAGGATGAGCTGCATCTGCTCCAGCTCGTGAGCCCCTGGGGAGGCAAACACCAGATGGTTACCGTGCTGTCCTGGATGTGTGACTTTGGTGTGGAAGCACCAAAGCGGCTCCAGGAGGTCTGAGAGCAGCACTGGGCTGGAAGCCAGGGGCCTTGGGTTCTGGTCTTCACTCTGCCACTAACTTGCTGTGTGACTATAGGCAGGTGGCTTGCCATCTCTGGGGCTTGGCTTTGTCAAATGTCTCTGCCTCTGTAATGGAATAGTCTCATGTAGACTGGCCCAAGGCTTTCCACATGCTCCTTCTCATATGCCTCTCTGCACATTCTTTACCAGGCTGGGGAAGGAAGTGATTTTAAAGTTAGAAATGAGCCTTACCTTTCATTTCCAATTAGGAGGACTCCAATTAGGAGGGGAAAAAAATCAGGAATAACAAATTGAGTTTGGGATGTGTCTTGAGCACACTGCCTCTGTGCTCCTTTGGGCAGAGGGGGACCAGGATGGACTGAAGCATTCATTCATTCAACAGATATTTATTGAGCACCTTCTCCCTGCCAGGCATCATGCTAGATGCTGGCAATGAATACTATTCTCATCTGTAAGAAACTTCAGTCTTTAGGCATCTCAGAAACTCGACTCATCTTCTCCACCCAGGCAACCTCTGACCTCTGCATCAGGGCCACGGCACTGCTAGTATGGGGTCAGGTCTGTCTCCTTGTTATCCCGCTATGACCTCCAGGTCACTCTTACTTGCATTACTTCCATTTTCCTTTTTTGTACAAGTAGACTTTCCACTTACCTCTTCCAGGTTGAATTCTCACCCAAGCCTCTCCTTTCTCAAGGAGTCCCCCTGATTCACCCAGCTACACAGAGACTCCTTCCCTTACCACTTATTCCCATGGGATTCCAGTATGCCAGAAGCTGGTGGCACAAGATAAGGCTCTTCTGTGTCCCCCCCACCCCTCCCCATGATGCCCTATGCAGCACTAAGCACGTGTGAATGCTGTGAAGGACGACCCAGAAAGTGCCTACAGCATCAGGACTCAAAGAGTCGCTGCCATCTCTCCCTGTAGTGGGCTCATGGAGGGTCATTTCAGAAACCCTGGGGGCCCCCTGTGGGTTCCACTCTCCAAATGAACACTCCAGACAGACTGCTCACAGTGGGACAGAGGAGAAAGGGGCTAAAAATGTAGGGTGGGTGTTTTCGCCAGTCAATCTCAATGTGCTTGAATACAAGTGGTTCCTTGATTTTGAAAGTTCTCTCCTTAAAAATGTTATTTTTAGTCTCTCTAACATTTTGCTTGAAATGATAGTAAGGTGACTCCAAGCAGTGCCGTAAAATCCACAGAGGTTATTCCAAAGAGAAAGGCTAGCATGTTTTGTGGGGTGTGTGTGTGTGTGTGTGTGTGTGTGTGTGTGTGTGTGTGTGTGTTTCCCACCCAGTTCTCTTTTTCTGGAATGACGCCAGAGGAGAAGGAAGGTGTCATGGTTAGTGACTTACCTGCAAAGAGCATTTTCCCTGTGAGCATCTCGGCCAGGATGCAGCCGGCAGCCCACATGTCGATGGCTTTGGTGTAGTTGTTAGGGGAGAGGAGCAGGCGCGGGGAGCGGTACCACTTCGTCACCAAGCCTTCTGACAGATAACCCTGGAAGACGAAACCCCAGTTCCAGCAATCAGTCTCTCTCATGCCTTATCTCCTTTCTCTTCCCCTGGAGACAGGACCTCTTTCTGGACCCTTTTATCCTTGATTCTTTC
>CM053504.1:73705304-73764005 GCA_028627145.1 Eidolon dupreanum | reverse complement strand
TGCTGATCATTAGGGAACAGAGGTCTGGTTAGAGGGGCTCAGGATAGTTTGTGGGGCTCAAAGTCTTTGGTGGAGGAATCTTAAGAGGCCCTGGGGTTCTCTGTAGAAAGGGATGCAAGATACCAATATTTTAGAAGAAATGATTTCCTACTGCAGCTTGATGTAACTATGCAAAGCAAATCTGCCCTCATCTAGTAAGAAGATGGATAAATAGGAAGCATACTCAAGTTCATCATCATCAACAGAATAATGACGAAATGCTGGAATTTCATTTCTCTAGTGGCTGAATCTCAGAAAAAGCCACACATATGAAATCAAGCTAGTTGCTTTGATGCTGATGGTTAGAATTAATGTGGCTACAGTGCCAGGCACCAGCCCCTATTGAGGTATAATTTACACGCAGTAAAATTCATCCTTTTTTTAGTGTAAAGTTATGTGAGTTTTGACAAAAGCATAGAATCATATAACCACCATCACAATCAAGAAAATATAATTCCATTATCTCAAACAATTTCCTGTAGCCCCTTCTGGTCAACTGCCTTCCTCAGCCCCCTAGCAACCACTGTTTTGTGTACCTTCAGTTTTGTCTTATTCAGAATGTCATGTAAATGGCATCACAGCATGTAGCCTTTTAAGTCTAAATTCTTCCACTTAGCATAATGTATCTAGACTCATCCATGTTGTGGTTTGTTAGGGGTTGAAGTTTGATTCTAAAAATTATAGAGACAAGCCAACCTGTCTGTAGAAGGTCACTTTTTGGGGGCAGGGGTAGGGGTGGTGGTGGTGGTGGTGGTGGTGGTGGTGGTTGTGGTTATAAATAAAGAATGGTCTGATTTTGTTCCCAGTCAGAGGCCAAGACTGTCAGAGGAAGACTAAAGCAGAGATAACCCCCAGAGGGGAGGTGACTTAAAGGAAAGTGTCCCTTGATAAGTAAATGAGCAATCTTTTAGGGAATGGAGTTCCCTATAATTAACACCTGCCTATCTGCAGTGTCTAGGGCTAAGGAGAGCTGGGGACACTGGGGAGCTTCCTTCTGAAACACCGGTCCTGAAAGGAAGAGGAAGACACTCTTCTGGACAGGGCTGCCCCGGGGCCATGACAGCAGCCGAGAAAGAGGCTCTTCCTGACCTTGAATGAAAACCAAGAACCTGCTGGACTTTTGTTGACTACTAGCTACGCTTCCTTGTCCCTCAGCCCTTTGGAAACACAAAGGGGATATACGGATATGTTTCAGGAGCCAGGGGCAGAGGATTTGGGAAGGTCTAGTGTCTTCTGCCAGGCTCTGAAGCGAGAGAAGCTGGGGAGATGGGAACAAACAGGAGGCTCCCTTCCTGGGACGGGGGTGAGGCAGACCCAGGAGGCCAAGAGTCCTACCCTCAGCTGAGATGAGCCCTGGGTGTCTGAGCAGGAGAGGCATGGGGGCCCATAACACAATACTGATGATCTGAATTCAAGAGAGGAGTTTCAGTTGAGTGGATGCAGTGAAAGTTGGGATTTTCTAGAATAAAAAAAAAAAGTTCTTTAAAGAATACCCAGGAGTGGAGACTCGATTTTATCATAAGAAGGCGTCATAAATCAGGAAGTATGTGGCTCAACAGAAGTCCTTAAATGGCTTTCCTGCCTGAGTCTGCAGAGATGATAGCTTCAGATCCACTCGGAAGGGGAAGACCCTGTCCTCAGTGATCAGACCTGGTCTTCAGGGGGTTCACCCATCAGCAGGCTGCCAGAGGAGGGCCTGGGTAGGACAGTAGGCACACACCTGGAACACTGTCTTGTGAGTTTCAAGGCATCGCTGTTCTCAGGAGACAGGAAGCCGACACTATGCCATTCTTGGTGGCCTCTTCTCAGCATGCACGAGGCAAGGCTGGAACTGCCCTTCTCCAAGTGTTCCTTTTTTCCTGCCACCCCGGTCCTTTGGTGTTGGGGCTGAGAAGCTGGCTCTGAAGGAGCTACTGGAAGGCGTCACAGTTTCCTGTCTAGATCAGCACAGGGGGCCTTTGGGGCTTCTTTAGCTACTACTCCAACCAGCCCATTTTGCTGATGGGAGGGTTAGACTTTGAAAGCTTCAAAGGTGTTTGGGAAATAATCTAGTAGCAGCTGCCCTAGGAAGAGGGTAATTAGGAGCCCCCAACAGATCCAGAGGGGAGGTGACATTAAAGCAGAGGAGTGTGGACTCAGTCCCAGCTGCCTGCCTGGGAATTCAGGACAGCCTCGCTCAGACTCACTCTGGAAAGGTGGGCACCCATCTGCTGCTCCAGTGAGCCAGCACTGGGTGGGCTCCAGCTCTATGTGGCTGCCCTCTTTAGGCCTCCACTGCTCTGAGCCTGATCTCGTGGGTTTGGGAGTTGGAAGGCTGGGGGACAAGGCATTACCCAATAAGCCTCCTACTCTACCTGTTAGTGACAACATACCTCCTGGCCCCTCTCAGGAATGGAGCAAATTTAAATGGGGACAACATTCTCCCCAGAATGAAAGCCCAGTCATCTGTAGCTGTGTGTGTGTGTGTGTGTGTGTGTGTGTGTGTGCGTGCACGCGTACGTGCATACAGTGGTGGGTGACACGGTGGGGAGAGTTGTTTGCCCTCATACTGAATGGAGGCTTCCAGCCCAGGATGGTGGAGGACTCTGACAGCTTCACCTTCCCAGCCAGAAGTCTATGGCATGTGTCCTGGGAGCCAGGTGTCCTCTTTGTGTGGTAGAAATGAAGATGATTAAGATCATCTCTGATTTCAAAGAGTGTACAATGTAGTTAAAGAGACGAAAAGTTCGATAGGAAAAGATGATGGGAAGGACCAGGAAATGATCTCAGTCAGCGTTTATGGAGGGCTTGTTCTGTGCTGGGTACTGTGTTTGCACTTTACATGAATTCATTCAGCAATCCTCCAGTGCGGGCTCTTCATGGGGTGGAAACACAGCTTGCCCAAGGTTACGTGCCTGGGAAGTGGTCTGGGGTGTCTGGCTCCAGAGCCCATACTCTAACCCGCACACTGCTGGACCTCTACCCTTGCACACCAGAGAGGGTTGATGGTAAGCAGCAAAGAGAGGCATGCTCAGAGCGCAGAGGGGTGATATTCTGTCATGAGATGGGTCAGTGAAGGCTTCCTGGGAGTGAGGTTTGACTTGGTCTTGATGAATGGGGACATCTTGGATAGCTGTGCTAGGGAATATTTGACGTGATGATGTGGAGCCACTGTGAGTACAGGTGATTGGGTAGGAAGACCTAGAATGTGTTCAGGGGACAGAGACAAATGGGACATGGGGCAGGGGCTGAGAGTCAGCAGTACCCAAGGACCTCCTGCATCAGAATCAGGGGACATGCTTGTGATATGTTCAGATTGACCAAGGCTACTGACTCTGGAGTCCTCTGAACTTCATCTTGAATGAGCTCCCTGAGGAACCTTTAAGTCCCCTCCCAGTTTGAGAACGCTAGGAAGAACAAAGGAAGGTATGGAAGATTGCAGAGTTGGGAAGGAAGGATCGTGGGGGAGGACAGGAGTTTCAGCGAAGGCTGTGGAAGGGCCACCTGCTTTTCTCCTTTGTCCTGGGCAGACCTGTACCGCCCTGTGGTAGGGCCCCTGCCAAGTCTTATGAGTGGGAGCTGTGTGAGTGGAGCAAGGTGATTGGGCTCTGCACTCCCCACCACTCGGGCTTGTAGCAAAGATGCTGTGGCTTGGATAGCAGGGAATTCATGGGCTCAGGAATGCCCCTGGCTATCATGTTTCCTTGGAAGGGGGTAGGAACGCATATATGCACCCCCGTCTGGTCTAGAAGAAACCAGGTTAAGTGAAAAATCAAGCTATGGAGAGGTAAAACTTTTAGCCTTAGGGGGCAAGTGGAGGCTGTTGAACTGATGCTGTGAGAATTCCTGGTGGATGTGTCGTAGGAATCAAAGACATGTCACACAAAGAATGGTGAAGATCGGGCACTTTCATCATGGAGAACTTTTCTGGGGACATGAGAGCTGCCTTTAGATATTTGCAAGCTGTCATACAGACAAGGAATTATGTTTCTCCTCAAAAGGCTCTGGGGACAGACGAGAAACAAGTGTGAGATGGAAATCTATGTAGTGCCATGCTAATAGCTAATATTTATTGAGCTCCTCAAACTGCTCTAACTGCTTTGTGTGGATTATTTCATCCTCAGTAACAATCGTCATTATAGTCAGTTTACAGTGAGGAAACAAAGGCACAGAGAGGGTAAGCAAACTATTCCAGTCACACCTGTTGTAAGTAGCACAGCTGGGATTCAGCCCTGGGCCGTGCAGGTGTGTAGCACCTTTGATCTGAATATGGGGTTCTATTGGCTTTCACATGAGTGCTCTAAAACCATCAGGGCTGTCCAGCGGGGCACTGAGTCCTAGACAGGCAAAGGCATCCAAGCACAGAATAGACAACCTCGTGGGGAGTGTGCCAACACCCACTCTCCTGGTGGATGCCAGAGCACAGCTTCTTAAACTTTGGGGTGCAAGCGGTTACTCAGGGACTTCCATCTAGATTAAATGCACATTCCATTTCATCTGGCGAACAAGGTGATGCACTTGGACCAGCAAGGCCCTACATTATGTTTAATGCCCTGCCCCAAGGACTTATGATTGCCTTGCTCGCTGGCCAGGCAGGTTTCTTCAACCCAGCAGCAGTCTGACCTATAACAGGGGCTAATTCTTGTGGTACAGACACTCATCAAAAGCTCATTTAGAAAAACAACAGCATCCCAGAGGCCCAGTTTAAGCAGAAATATACGGCTTCCCTTTCCGCCGTCTTCTCCCTCTGGAGGTATAATTCTTGTTGGTGCCAATATCCATATCAGGCATGTTAGCAGCCTTTTTAAAGAGAAAGAACACCATAGCCAAATAGCCTTTCTTATTGCTGACTCCAAACTCATTCTATTAAACTCATTTCCATGAAACTATGCGGCAGGGACGCTCTGGAGCCGAGGGAAGGAACACGCCATCATGAAAGCCCAGCGCGGTCATCTGTAAGTCATACGGCACGTTCTGTTTATGCAGCTAAAATACACAAGGGTGAAGAAAACAGCACAGCTAAATCAGCCGCGCTGACTCTTCATTCACTTCTAAGGTGCCTTAAGTGCTGATTTGCTGCTGCACCCCCGCCCCCGTTTCTCACTCCAAGCTCTGGGGGACCCTACCCACCACCAACCGGCTCTTCCCCGGTCCCATGGAAATCAACCAAAACCCAGTTAAGGTCCTACAGGCCTGCCGCCCCAATGTGTTCATTTTACTTTAAAAAAATTATGGTAGAATTGCTTTTTGGAAAAGATTTACATTTCATGGTGATAAAATACACGTGACATAAAATTCACCATTTTAACTATTTTAAGTGCTCGGTGGCATTAAGCACAGTCACACTGTTGTGCCACCATCACCACCACCTGTTCCCAGGCTCTTTTCATCTCAAAAAACTGAGTCTGTCCCCATGAAACAACTTCCCGCACTCCTTTCCCCCGGACCCCGGCAGGCACCCCTCTACTTTCTTTCTCTATGGATTTGATTATTTGAGGTACTTCATGTAAGTGGAATCAAACGTATTTGTCCTTTGGCGATGGGCTTATTTCACTCAGCATAATATACTTCCCCTTACTTTTAAACACCAGGAAAGTGAGAGCGATGGAATGGGTTTGTTTGTTTTTTTTTTAATTATTAAAAATTACTGGGGTGACACTGATCAACAAAATCCAATAAGTTTCAAATGTACAATTCAACAGTAAGTCATATATATAGATTGCATTGTGTGTTCACCGCCCATAGTTAGATTTCTCTCCGTCACCACGTATTTGACCCCTTTTATCCCTATCTCCCCACTCCCCTGAGATGGGCTTCTTCTTAAAAAGCACTTTCTTGAAATGTAGTTGTCTTCTAATTCAACTAGAGTTCATCGTCACAGAAAGAAGCTTTGGGCATTATCCTCATGGGGTCCGAATCAAGAACTCTGAATTCTATTACAGTTCAGAGACAAGACAAATTGTTCTGTTTATTTGGACAGTGCCAAGGTCACCAGCTGTAATCCCACCCTCCTGGTCAGGACTGGCTGCTGGGTCAATTAGAAAGGTGGGTGAAGGAAAGGGTTAGTTCAGCTGCTTCAGCCTCAGTTTCCCCATCTGCTTGTGCTGCTGGTCTCCAAGCCTTCCTCTGTAAGGCACTAGAATCATAAGGTGCTGTCTCACAATCAGTAGCCGTCTTTAAGTGATGGGCCCTGCTGGGCTAAAGTGATTATTTTTTAATAGGCTGGTTGGTCTGTGAGCACACGTTTTCTTTTAGGAAGATGCACTAACTGCCCAGCCATAAATAGACATCTGCCTCGCTGACTTTCAAGGGAAAATCTGGTGGCACCCTGGAGCAATGTCTCTGCAGCCTGCTACACCTCAGAAGCACCTGAGGCATTGAAGAAAACCCTGATGCTCAGGCCACCTGCTGTACCAATTACCTCAGAATCTCTCGGGGGCAGACCTAGGCATCGGTAATTTTTTAAAACTCCCCAGGTGATCCCAATGTGCAGCTGTATTTGAGAATCAGCGTCCTAGAGCTCTCTCGTTTACCTGGTTTGCAAAGGTAAGCCATATTTTCAGCTCCCCAATTAGTGAAGCTTTCTATTTCTAGCTCCACTCAAGATCAGATGAATCCCTGAGTAGTCAGAGGACTTCCCCAGATGGCTGATGCAAAGGAAGTAAAATTTACTGGAAAATAACTGATAATAACAATAGCTGCCGTTTACTGAGAACTTAGAATACTCCAGGCACTGTGCCAAGTGCTGCTGTATTATAAGTGCATTTAGTTATCTACATGACCCTATGAAAAAGTAGAGAGGAGAGTAACTTGACCAAGGCCAAATTACATAATAACTGGCAGCACTGAGATTTGATCCCGGCAGTGAACAAAACTAAGTCCCTGTGACCATGAAGCACACATTTTAGTAGGAAAGACAGCTGACCACATGAACATATAATAAGTCTGGTGGCGATAGCGCTAGGGATAAAAATAAAGCAGGGCAAGGAGACAGAGCGATGTATTGGGTGGGTGGTCTGGGAAGGCCTCTGTCGTAAGGGGACGTGTGAGCAGAGTAAATCATGGGAGTGACCATGTGGGGGAGAACATCAGACAAGTTGATCTCTGAGCCCCAACTCTTCCCGTTCTGCCCCCCTCCACCCCCATCCCCATGAGGGCAGCCCTCTCATCTTTCTCCTCCCACCTGGCTAACCTTCCTCTCAGATCCCTCATTAATATCCGAGTATAAATAACAGAACAGCTTGGGGGAGGGGCTGGGAGGAAACTAATATTTGTTGAGCATTATGCCCGAGAGATTTTGCCAGCATTAGCTCAGCTTATCTATGACAACTCTGAAAGAAAAGTATTTTTTATTTTAAATCTGGGGAAATTATTGCAGTCCCCCTTCCCCCACCCCCACTTGGCTGAGCTGGTAAGCCTTTGTGTTCCTGATCCCTTCATCTCCAAATTGACAGCTCTATAGTAGGGGAGGTCCTGAAGGCAGGGATCAGCTGTTTATCTGCAGGGCACAGGGTAGGAGCTCACTTTAAATGTGGTACACTAACGGAATAAAAACCTTAAGCTAAAGGAATGATTGATATGCCCATGGTGGAATTCCAGGAATTGACCGCCAGTCAAGAGATTATTTTGAAGTTTGCTGGCCATGTTAAAATCACAGGACAAAGGTGGCTGCCATGTTAAAGTCCGGCCCTCGGAAATCTAGGGGCTCCCTCAGGTGTGAGGTGTGGCTATGAATCTCTATTTGACATTATCTTGATGCCACTGTGCAGTAGATGGGCCCTTTGGGCTGCTAACCCTGCCAGGGCCAGCCTGGAGTTCAGACTCAGTGCTTTATTGTCCCTTCCACCTCCACTCTCAAAAAGAAAGAGAATGTTAATCCCAAAACACTTCTGAGTAATGTGTGTAACAATAATGAATATTTGCCAGGTGCTGAACCACATGCTAGGTATCACCCTGAGCTCTGTCTGTATTCTTTCATCTGATTAATATGATATTGGCCCTGCTATATGGGAGGCCTTGGGTGGGGGCTGAGGCTGAGTGGTCAAAGACACAATACCAAGGCCACCAAGTCCCCCAGCAGACGTTCAGTCCCTGAAGTTCCTCTCTTGCTACCAGCCACCCCATTTCTGTTCTTCCTCTCCCAGCTGTGTGCACATCCTCCCCTCACCAGACGATAAGAATTCTCCCCTGTTTAGCTTGCAAAGCACAGCTCAGAAGAATAAAAGAAAATTCTTTTCTCAGAAGGCTCTGGGGTCTAAACCATCACCTTTGTTGACAGTAATGAAGATGGAATCAGTAGACTAAGAAGAGTAAGAGAGAGAAACATCAGTGTTTCCTAGAATGGGTTTATGTCCCAAAGATGCTAAAGGGGAGAGATAAGGGCATGTGGCTAAATACCACTGGGACAGGTTGGCAACACCAACGAGCTTATTTATAGAGTCTCAGGACCTCCTAGATGAAGATTTAGGATGTAACACTTGCCATACCTCTGTGCCCTTGTAACCATCTTTTTCTGGGTACCTGTAGGGGATGAATCTTTCTCAGGACACATCATGGGAATACTGAGCATGGTCCTAGTTAACACTTTTACCTTTTACCTGGGAGAGGAAACATAGTGACCTGTCAGTCCACTGTGTTCTATGACATCAGCAAAGACCAATGTTATGGCTCCGTTGAATGGGCTCTGTGTGAATGGAAACTCCCACTGCCCCACCCCCTTCTCAAAGCCCCTGAGGGCAGGGACCAATTGGACTTGCTGCACCTTCTGGGATCTGAAAGGCAGGGCGCAAAGTCTCCACGACCAATCTGACCTCTTCTCCAACGTTGCTTCTGTCAGGTTCCTAACCCAGCTCTCGGCTCAGTAACCCTGTCTTACCCTGACCTCAAGAAGGGTCTTCTCTCCTCAGTGACCCAGCAGCCTGCCTGGATCAAATTATTAACCAGGGACCACATCTTCTCTCAGTGGAAACTGTTTTCTTCCTTAAAAAAACTACTAGTCCTGGTGCGTATCCCACTTTCGAAGTTGCCCTACGAGCGACAAGGTTGCTCAGGACCCCTGCTCGGGGGGATTTGGCTCCCGCTCCAGAGGCTTTGTTGACAGGTGCTTATTAAGTGTTTCCAGCAGGTCTGGACCAGTGTATGGTGGTCCGAGTCGAGGGACTGTCCTCAAAGAACTTGTCACCTAGTTCTGGGCACTGAATTTGCTGGTTCAACTGCAAAGTCAATTATTAAACCAGGGGACAGTCAACACGGGGTGAGGGATGGAGGATGGAGCAGTTACTATGTGAAGGTGAAGCAAAAAGGGGGAGAAGGTAGATCTAGGTTTGGGGGGGCCTCATAGAAAAGACAAAATTATGAACACAAAATTAGGTATAAAAGCGAATATGTATTTTTGAATCAGAACATTGCAGCAAATTTTAAAAAGCTAGCAATGCAGCACTACAAACATCACGAAATTCATAAAAATAACATTTTCACTAATTAGCTGCTTGGCAAACCACAGGTAGCAAACACATGAATGCATTGCATAATCCTTGATCATCTCTTCTGTGACAACTGTACAATATAATTTTCACAGAGAGAATTTAAAGCTAATTCACTCTTTGAAAGATAATTGAAAAGATAATTCAATCTTTCCTTTAATATGGTTGATTTTTAGAAGTTTCTCTTAGCTTCAAAACTAATGTCATAGTAATGTCATATAAATTTGCAGGATTATTATCAAATTTGGGGAAAACCCTATCAAGTGTTCTTTTGAATATGAGCTGTAAGATTTGGGGGCATTTTCAGTTTTCTTATGTAGGGGTTAAACTTTTATTCTTTGAACTGATAATGCTCCTTAACCAGGCTATCCGTGATCTCCCAGGAATTGTAGGGTGGCCCACAAAAGGAAGTTATTCCTACACCAAGACAGCTGGCAATAACCTAACTGTAAGGAGAATTAACTGCAAACCTTATAAATATATCTCATTATATCCAAACTAAATGTATCCTTAGCCTAAACTCTCCTTTGTCAGACCCTCCAAATGCCACATCAGTACCATACAACATGAGGGGAAGTCAGGAGGAAAATAGGCCATTTCCTAATAAATGTCCACCAAAATATCTTACTTTGCAAACACACCAAAAATATGTGACTATGTGAACACATTGTTAGGGTCCCTTCCAGCGCCTTGGGGGTGGGGGAGTTGTGCGAGTGAGAGGCCCTGAGTTGAGCTTCATGAACTCCATGGTCACCCTGGCTCCCTCTAGGAGTCAAAGGGGCCAAAGGAGAGGCAAATGGCCAAGAACAGGGAGGCATCTTGTCAGGATTTTCAAGATAGGAAAGTAGGTACATATTCTAGGAACCTTCCTTGAAATAAAGCCTCACAGGGCCTGTCTTCTCACAGGTTGAGACAAATTGTCTAGACACCCCAGAGAGTCTGTGAAGAGGCCCCAGGAGGAATCTGCATGTCACGGGGGATTACGGAGGAAGCCAGCATGGTTCTTCCTCACACCAACAAGCTGGTACGATTTTTGGTCACCAGAAAAGGTCTCTCTGATCTCTTCCACTTGCTACCTTGCTCCTTTAAATTCCTTTACCAAGGGCCAAAACCCTTGGTTTCACTTTTAGAAGAACGGTTACAAAAGCAAATTCCTTGCCTTCCCCATGGGAATATGCACTAATTTTATTCTCCACACTCGTCAATGCATCTGAACGGTTTTAGGATAGCTAAGGAAGGCAGGAGAATGCAAGGGCCCTGGACACTTAGAAGGAGGAAGAAAAGGATCACAAGAGGTGGCTGTGGGCCCCAAAGATAAAGTCTGCCTTCTTCACAATTTTCTAGGGGGTCCTGTTCATCCTTGGCAGATGGTTCCACAGAAGAGTGGTGATCTTTGATTCACTGTTTATGACAAAGCAAATTTTTTAAATTTGATTTTCAAAACTGTAATACATGGAACAGTTAATGTGTGAATTTGTATTTTATTCATTTTCACAGCTGTGTAGTATTCCAGCATATTTACAGAGTTTATGAAGAGGTACTAGGTATTCTTATGTTAGATTACTTCTAGCTATCTGTTATATAATAAAGAAGTTGGCTGGTCTTTATTCCTGGTTCCTGGGAGGGAGCCTCTAAACCCTTAGAATCTCCTGAGTGATAGGAGCGTCTTTGCTATTCCTGATGGGCCCCTAGCTAGTTTCAGGATGGGTCCGGCTATGCCCCCAAAGTCCAGTCATGTGATTAGAGCATTGAAGGGCTGGAAATTCAGTTTGTTTGGGTGGTCAATGATTCAATCAGCCATGCCCACAAAATGAAAGCCCAATAAAAACTGTGGACACTGAAGGCTGAGTGTCCCTGATTAGTGATACAAATCAGTGTGCTGAGAGGTTGACAAATCTCATATTTGAGATCCTCCAAGACCTGCCCTTCAGGTCTTTTCATTTGGCTGGTCATGATTTATATCCTTATAACAATACTGTAGTCTTAAGTATAAGGCTTTTCTGAGTTCTATGAATCATTCAAGTGAGGGTGTATGGGAACCCCTGAATTTGTAGCTAGCTGGTCAAACATGCAGGTGACCTGGGAACCCTGAGCTTGTGGCTGATGACCAGAGTGAGGGCGGTCCTTTGAGGGAATGCCCTTAACCTGTGAAGTTTGTTCTAACTCTGGGTCAGATTTGAATTGCCAAATTATCAAATATTGCTTGATTGCTGTTATAAATGATATATTATTTAAAAGTATGTTTTCAGCCAATGTATAGAAATGAAATTGATTTTTGTATATTGATTATATTTGGCAACACTGCTAAAGTCTTTCTATTAAATCTATTAATTTGTGTATAGATTGAGGTTTTATTTAGACAATCGAATCATCTGTGAATAATAACAATTCCATCTTATTTTGCTTGCCAGGACTACTGCAATAATGAACAGAAGAAATGGTGGTGGGTAACCCTAATGTTTTCCTGGTTTTAAAGAAAAAGCTTTTAACATTTCATTGTTAAGTATAATGTTGTTGATTTTTTTGTAGAAGCTGTTTATAGATAAAATTCTTTCATTCCTAATTAGTATGAGTTTTTATCATTCACAGATATTGAATTTTCTAGAATGTTTTTCGATGTCTATTGAAATGATCGTGCGGTCTTTTTTCTTTTTTCTCCTTTAATTTTACTTCTGATAAATCAAAATAATAGATTTTCTAATGTTAAACCAACTTCACATTTTGGGATGAATTCAATGTTGACATGATATATATTTTCTATATTTCTGAATTTGGTTTATGCAGGGTTTTTTATAACTATGTTCATAAGTGAAATAGGTTTATAATTTTCCTTTCCCATTTTATTCTTGTCTTGTTTTGGTAGGAAGATTATAACATAGTGTGGTATTCTCTCTTTTTCTATTTTCTGTAGGAGTTCAATAAGTTCACAATTATTTGTTATTTAAAAGTTTGGTTGAATTTGCCTATAAAACTATTAGGTTTCATATTTTCTTTGTGAGAAGATTTTAAACACTGATTCTGTTTCTTTAATAGTTATTGTATTATTCAGGTTGTCTATTTCTTTTCAAGTCATATTTGATAAAATTACAGTTTTCTAAGAATTTATTCATTTCATGTAATTATTTAATAAATAGAATATATAAGTACATGTTTATTTTGAAATTATTTAATAAAATATGTTCATTATTTATGTTTATATGTATATTTTTTACTAATGAACATTTAAGGGCAAAGAGTTCATAGTATTCTCTTTGTTTTGAATCTCTGCTGTATCTGTGGTTATGTTCATTGATAATTTAAGGCTGTCTGATTCTACAGGCAAACTGGCCTCTCCATGGAAGGCTGACACTTCGAAGCTTGCTGACTCACTGCCTGATTTGGTTTTTATTTCCTGTTGGTCAAAGATATACTCACAAAAAGGAGTGCTTAGGGTAGGGCCCAAGAATGTAATCTAGGCCATGGCTGCATTTCTTTATTCCTTTGGGAGAATGAAAACCATGACCAACTGTCATTTTGATTCTTAGGAGTAAAGGATATGATTGTAGTTTAAGGAGCTGATTTTTACACTCTTACTACAGCTTAGTACTGTTTAGAGCGACAGGAGGAGGTGGGTGATCGCCTTTAACTGGAGTAAGGAGGACTGACAAGCCCACCCCACAAGGCAGCTCTGGAAAACTGCCCACTGGGCAGGACCCACCAGCCCTGTACCTGCAGGCTGTCCGGCCCTAAGCGGCCTCACTTTGAGGGTTTAGGACTCAGCCAATATGAACAGCGCAGACCTGTGAAGCAGCCCTACTACTCAGAGTTCCCTCGGGCACTCTCTAGATGATTGTGAAGGGCTCTGTCCTTGGTGAACCCAAGGCCCAGAGGTGACTGATGTCAGCCTGCTCCTTTTCTTCCCCTCTGTGGACCAAATGACAGCCCACTCCCTTTTCTCTCCCTATCTAAATATATCCACAGAGGCTTTGGATCCGATCTTCTGCCTCCTCCTCTAAAAGAGACATCATAGGTCATGTTGATCAAGTCTGTCTTGCAGAAGAGAATCTCCTGATCATCATCATCAGCAGCAGCAGCAGCAGCATCAATAAAGGCAGTGATTACTAAGCATTTACTCTATGCTCCACCAAGCATTGTAGCAATACTTTATTTTTACATAAAGGACCTCAACGAATATGTCACAATAGCCCGATTAAATTAATACAGAGATAGCTACTGAGCTTTACTATGTTCCAGCCACTATTCTGGGTGCTGGGACAGAGCAGTGAACAAAGCCAATAAGCTCCCACCCTGTGGCGTCCACGTGCTACTCCTGTAGTGCAGGTTGTTTTTCTTATTTTACAGAGGAGTAAAGTAAGGCTTAGAGAATGATACAGCAACTCCGCTAAGTGAAGTGCTGAAGCTGTGCGTAAACTCAGGCCTTGTTTTGAACAGCTATGCTACGCTCTACGTCAGCAATTCTCATAGAGGCGCGCATCAGAATCACCTGGAGAGCTTGTTAAAGCTCAGATGGCTGAGCCTCACTCACCCTCAGAGTTTCTGATTCAGTAGGTCTGGGGTGGGGCCAGAGAATGCGCATGTCTAACAAGTTCCCAGGTGACAATGCAGGTCTGGGGACCACACTTTGAGAACCACTGCTCTATACATAGAACCAAATGTCTGAGCCCAGAGTAGGAAGAGTGCTTGCTTCTTTCATACCCAATTCCTCTCCTTACCATGGCTCCCCACTGTGCGTGTGCAAGGGACCCTACCAGGCTGACTCCTGCACGATCCCAAGACTCAACCCCACCCCCGCCAGCCAGCAGTGTTGAACACTGCCGTCACCATCTGTGTCTGTGTATATAATTACCCTCATTAAACAGGTTCCTGCTTACAATCCATGTAAACAAGTTTCACTGCTAGAAAGGGCTGTTCCTGAACCTGGTTTCTCAGGCTGTGTTATGAACAACAGACAGGCCTCACACCAGCGGAGGCTGGCTGCCTGGGTCTCCGCCCACTGATAAGGAGGTTCTCCAGGTCCAGAAAAGACCGTGTGGAACCACACAGTCTTTCAGGCTGAGTGCTGCTGAGTCTCGTTCTCCCAGACCTGCAGGTTCTGCTGACTGACGCCTGCATCTCCCCAGGGAAGCCCACAGTCTCGCTCCTTAAGAGGTCCCTCTGGTTGGATGGAGGGATTCGACATTGGGGAGCATCGTCCCATAATGCTCTCTTGGCTCTCCGGTGCTGAGCCTCCTCCCACCTCACAGTTGAGACCTCATCATCTGTGTCCTCACCCTTCTCGCTTGGTGGGTCCACGGGGACAGGAGAAGCTTAGGACTGATACCATCATTGTGCTCTTCTCCTGTATGTAATTCAAATAAAACCCATACAAACTATCAAATAAGTAAGTGCAAGGACATTTGTTTTGGGTTGAATTATGTCCTCTAAAGTTCATATGTTGTAGTCCTAGCCCCCAATACCTCAGAATGTGGCCTTATTTGGAGACACGGTCCTTGTGGATATGAAAGGTTAAGATGAGGTCATTAGAGTGGGCTTTAACACAGCGTGACTGGTGTCCTTTTAAAAAGGGGAAATTCGCACACACACACACACACACACACACACACAGGAGAACACCGTGCGATGAAGGCAGAGATCAGGGTGGTGCTTCTACAAGCCAAAGAACACCAAATTGGCAAACGACCAGAAGCTAGGGGAGAGGCATGGAATATATTCTTCCTCACAGCCCTCAGCAGAAACCAAACCTGGTGACACCTTGATCTTGGACTTCCGGCCCCCAGAACTGTGAGACAGTAGGTCTCTAACAGGTTTCTGTTGTTCCAGCCACTCTGTGGTGCTTTGTTGCAGCAGCCCTAGCAACATACAGAGTCCAACAGTGGACTAATTCTCTTCCCACAATGATTGCTTTGATTTTTTTAAATAGCAAAAGTCAAATTCTTTACAAACCTCTGGATGTCCCTGCTCTGCAGGCGCCCTGACTCTCGGGCGCCCAGCACTGGGGTACGCAGTGCACTGAGTCGCTTTGGGGTTTTCTTAGCAGAAGGAGCTGGGGGCCTCACCCAGCACAGACTGCACTCCCCTGTCAGACAAAGATTCCTAGAATGCAGTGTATCTGAGTTGAGAACATGAGTTTTGGACCTGGGGTAAAATCACCTTACTTGCAGGTGACTTTAAGGTATTTTCCTAACCTCTCTGAGCCTCAGGTTTCTTATCTGCAAAATGAAGAAAATACTTCATAAGGTTGCTGTCAGGATTAAATAAAATGAACAAGAAGCACCCAGCTCTGAATAGGTACTACTCTGCCTTCCCTTTCTCAGTCTCTGTTTTGGTTAAGACTTTAAAGGTTCCCTTTGGCTTATTACATTATGTCCAAACTCAACAGCCTAATTTCTCAGGTTCTTCATTTCTTCCCCTCCCAGCCTCACTCTCCTCTCTCCTGGGGTCACGCTCTACCATGTATGAGATGCCCTCTACCTTTGCCCTCACCTGGGATGCGTCCTCCCTCCCTTCCTGTCTAGATTCCAACATCCCACAAGGCTCACTTCCCACCCTACCTCCTCACGGTATCCTCTTTCCAAAAGACCTCTACTTTAGGGGAAACATGGGGACAGAAAGCGAGGAAAGTTTTCATTACAGACCCCATCTGTATCATTCATTCCACACCGGGTATATGCCAGCTTTTCTGATTTGCTAAGATTTTAGTCTATGCTCTGTCTTTCTAGTTCGATCATTTGCTCACGACAGGCAGGGAGCAGCAGAATAGTAAACACCATCTGTCAAACACGTTTGCTACAGACTGGTTTCTTAGAGTGACCAGGAGAAGGAGTAGCATAATTTCTCTCTTACAATACTCAGCGTGGACTTTTCACCTTCACTTAGTGTCTGGTGATAATGACAGTGATGACATGTTAATGACTAACATCTGCATGCCACTTTCACACTCTCCCCATCTATCAGTTGAGGGTGGTGCAGGTGTGGAGTGAAGGAAGGAACAGAGCCAGAGGTTGGCAGATCTTCCTGGGTGAATTAGAAGCCATTTATATGGTGTCACTGAAGCCATCTCTATCCAAATAACTCTTCCTGGGAGTCTGCTGTGGACCCTGTTGTTCCCACCTTCAGAATAAATTATACAGAGTAATATCATGGGTGTGCACGAGGCCCCTAAATTAACACTCATTCATTCAATGAGTATCAAGTGTTCACTTCATATGGAGGGGATACACACAGACATAAGCCTACTTTAAAGAGTCTATGATGGAGCCCTATTCGATGGCAAGGACACTATGGGAAATCAGTGTGCTCTTCCAGTTGTGTATCATTTAGGAGTTTGCTAGCATGACTTTAAGGAAACAGGACACCAGAGGTGAACGAGAGGAACATGCTCGGCCTATGAGACATGGATTGTAAAGGACATCGATGACCCTCGGTAGCCTGAGGACCTGGGTGCATGGGAGTGGGCGGGAGCTCCAGGGACAGACTGAAATGAACAGTTCCTGGAAAGAGCACCGGACCTCAAGTTCTGGAGCAAGGCCCAGATTTACCACTCACTGGTTAGAGAAGCCTAGGCAAGTCTCTAGGTCTTAGTTTCCTCAGCTATAAAGCAGGAGACAATAATACAATCGCTAGCTATACCATAGGATTATAGTGGGGATCGAACGATAACTGAACAATTAAATACATGAAAATCAAATGCGCGGGAAGTACATGCACACTTGAAGATGCTCCCCCATTCAAGGTTCTATTGTCATTATATCACAACTGGCTTCTTAAAATATACTGAATGTGATTTAACACCCTTGAGCAGGGTCAAGATTTTGAGCATCATGATTCTGAGTCATCACACACACAGCTCTCAGAAATCAAAGGGAGGCAAACACTCTTCTCAAGAGCCTGATGGCTGCGACTCTTCGTTAATTCTGCTGTCGCCTTTATATATTTTCTGTCTCTTGTCAGACTGTGAGCTGTCACTTCTCTCTACTTTAAGGGTATCTGTCTCATCCCACTGTAGATTTGACAACCAGATAATTAAGTTTATTAGAATCGTGTGTAAAGTGAGGGTACACTGGTCCAGGTAAAATGTAGACACTTCATGCTTGGGCTGTCCACCATCTGTTTAGCAGCGTCAAATCTTTTTAACCTCCATCTTGCCTGTGGCTCAGATGGATGAGGTGGCAAAACAGAGGGATTGTTGTCCTTACTCATGAGTCTAAAACTGGCACTCTACCTGGGAGCCTCCAGCCAACCCTACTCCGTGCTCTCCCTCCAGGGACAGCAAAGGAGACACTGGGTCAAAGCTGAGTTGATAGAAATAGGTATCCTTGCCCCAAGTTCTCCAAACCCAGGCTCTAGCTGGCTTTGGTCCTTCTGTTTTCTTCCCTCCCACATGCCCAGCTCTGTACCACCAGAAATGAGAAGAACTTCTGCGTACTAGGCGCTTCCTCCCTGCTAAGCACTTTGCGTTCTTTCCCTTATTTAGTCCTTAGAACAACCCTATAAAATAGATACTGTTATATCCTTCTTACAGGTAAGAGAACTGAGCTTAGCGAGGACAAATAACTTGCTCAAGGTCACACAATTTTTAAGGAAGAGAATCAGGGCTTGTACCCTGACTGCTTCTCTCCAGAGTTCTTTCTCTTGGGCTCTTAGCAGTGAATCCAAGGTGCTCCCTGCTGAGTCCTGAACATCTAGATTCTTTCCTACAGAAGGTGCAGCAGGCTGCAGCAGAGAGCTCACATGCACTGTTTAGTCCCTAGAGAATAATAAAAGATTTCCTCCAGAGAGCAGAGGGGGTGCCCACCAGGACTGGGTGAGGCCCTACACTGAGGCTCCAGGTAAGCATGCCCAAGACCTAGGCAACAGGTAGTGTGATTTCTGGAGCAACAGAAAGATTGCTTGAAAAATAATGCCCCTACTTGCTGGCTGAAGCCTAAAAATTCCTTTTCCTGGAATTCAACCCTAGAGAAATGAAAACCTATGTTTACACAAAAACTTGTCCACGAATGTTCATAGAAGGATTACTACTCATAATAGCCAAGAAGAAGAAGCAACTCAAATGTCCATCAGCTAAGGGACAGAATAAACAAAATGTGGTATCTTATTCAGCAATAAAAAGAAATAAAGTACTGATACCTGCTGCCGATGGATGAACCTGGAAAACATTACCCTAAATAAGTCAGTCACAAAGGACCACATCATAATATGATTCCATTTACATGAAATGTCCTGAATAGGCAAATCTACAGAGGAAGAAAGTAGATGAGTGTTGCCTAAGATTGGAGGGGATGAAGACTTTGGGTTGGGGGCTCACTCAGAGGGGTGGGCTTTGTTTTGGGGGTGATGAAAACATTCCAAAATTGATTCTGGTGATAGATGCATAACCTGTGAATATACTAAGAGCCATTGCATCGTACACATTAAATGGCCCATTGTATATGTTGATTATATAAATAAAAGTGTTTTTAAAAAAGAATTTAAAGGCAAATATAAACCATCATTCCACTGAAAGGGATGTGGTAGCCAGTAGCCTTTTTGTTCAGCCGGCTGTGCACCCAGGTGGTGAGCTCTGGTCCCTCGGTGGGAACCTGCACCCCTAAGAATCCGCAGGCCCAGGGCCTCAGTAAATTTCTAGTTCAGCCAGGTGGAAGGAGAGAGCACTGCGGGGGTGACGGCGAGGACAGCAAAGGGACATGAGAAGGTGGGAGCACTGCTGGAAGGCGGACCCACAGAGAGATGGAAGGTCCTGGAGAGAAGGATTGTAATTTCTTGTCCTGGCTCCATCTCTGCTCATTGTGGATCCCAGAGAAGGACCCAGAACTGTTCTGTTCTCTGACTCCCTCATGGGGAAGCAGAAGCAAGTTCCCCCTGTTTCATGACTTCCTTCTCTCCTTCACAGAAGGTGCCAGGGGAGTTCTCCAGCCCTGGAGCTGAGCCCGGTTGCATCAGCTGCTCCAGGTCTCCGGAGACAGCTCTGGTCCTGGCTCTGTCTCCCTCATTAGCAGTGGGGCCTCAGATGAGCTCTTTAATCTCAGGGGCTCCCGAGTCGTCAGCCATCAAGTGAGGACAATAATTAACATGCCTTGCCGCCTTCAGAGGGTTGGTGTGAGGACCCAGAGTTAGCATGGGTGGGAACAACTCCCAGGGTGCATTATTGTGAATCAGAGGCAAAATGTCAGGGTAGATATGATGATGTTGATCCCCCAGCTAAGGAAGCCATCGGCTATTTGTGCTCTCTCATTAGCTTCTGACCCACACAGCATTTGCAAATTGGTTGGGGTCAGGGTTGAGGGCAGCTAGTGAACACAGAACAGATCTAAGACAAAGGCCTGCAGAGAACCAGATGCACAACTCAGCCTTCCTGCCCTGGGCTCCTCTGAGCTCAGCTTGTGATCTACTGACAACCTCCTTCTGATGCGGTGATTCCTCAGGCCTATGAAGCCAGGTCGGGTAGGTTGTGCTATGCTCTCGGGCTTGTCCTCCTGCACAGGGAACTGCAACTCCAATCCCATCACAAAAGGCTGAGGGATTGAAAACAGGAAAAATTCATCCCCGAGATGAGTCCCACAGATCACAACTGCTTAAATGAGCTTGCCACTGGGAGGGCACATGGTTTCTGCAGACTGTAGTGGATCTGCATAGAAGATGCTGCAATAAAATCTTTATGACGACACTCTAGAGTCCCTCGCACTCTCCAAAATCTGCTATCTAGGTCATCTGGGGACACAGGAGAGGCCAGCAGGGTACAGTAGGGAGAATAAGGATGGCTTGTCTTTTCCTGCTGCCACAGACAACAGGGGGATCTTGCCAAGTGTGTGATGGGCAGTGGAGGGCAAACAAGCTATCATGGAAAAGAGGAGAAGGAAGCAAGGATAAGAGAGCCAGGGCAGCTGTGGGATGAGGGCCCGCTCTTCTCGAATCAGCTGTGCCAGGGTGGGGCTCTTGGTTGCTGCTCCATGTGCCTGGATGTGGAAGTCGCTGACGGACTTCTAAATGAGCACCTCTGGGGAGGCCAGGCCTTGCTCTCCAGTGTTTGCAGGGTGAAGGGTGGGAGGAGATGGTGATGAGTGCGCACAGCAGGGGCCCATTCTGATTGGTCACCATCAATGTCTATTCTGATTGGTTGGTCTCCAAGCTCACCCATTGTTAAATATTTTGAATATCACCCCTAGTGTTTAACTTCTGTACTACAACTAGTCTTTGGCCAAATTGCAAAAGTGTTGAAATTTAAGGGGGCTTCCTTTTCTGGTCTCCTTTGACCCAAACACACTCTTAGTGCTTCCTAATTAATCCATTTTGACAAAATTCATTTAAATAGGGTTTCCTAATTATTCCCACTCTTCTTCACACCTTCCATTAGTATCTTAAAAGAGAAAGTGAAATATGGTCAACTGCCTCAATAAATTTAGTGGTGGAATCCCAGGTATCTAAGAACAGAGACACTCCCCCCAATAGTGATTCATAATCATAGTAAAAAAAAAAAAAAAAGAAAAGAGCTAATATCTTCCCAGATGCCTGGCACAATGCTAAGCATTTCACACACATCTCATCCATTCCTCACACAGCCCTGTGAAAAAGGATTTATTATTATGAGAGTATGGAGCTAGCCCCAGGCAGGCTGAGTAACTTCCTCAGGGTCACAGAGCACCAGTCAACATCTGCCCAGTCCACTTGTGAGAGGTGGCATGGCACACCCTGCCTGTCCCATGGTCCCCACAAAAGCTGCAGCCAAGGCTGGGCTGCCACACGGACTGGGGAGGTGAGACTCACATGTGTGACACAGCGGACGCAGCAGAGAAGACTGCAGTGAGGGGTCAGCTTGCACACGCTCCTGGCCCACGAGCCGGTGTGCTCGACCCTTCTCTCTCAGGAACCGAGTAAGTCAAGTTGACCACACTTTTTGTAATAAATATGTTCTTGGTAAACTTATTCTTGCAGCGATTTCCCCGCCCTCCCACCTGAAAAGCTCACAGTGATAAATTATGCATGTTCATGCTGCACATTTTTGGAAATTATAGAAAAATAAAAAGAAGAGGGAAAAAGCCATGTGTTGTCCAACCATTGTTAACATTTTGAAGTTTTCACCTAAGTCTATGTTTTAATTTTCATTCTTTTTTCCTTGTTTGAAACTGTTATGATCATACCATCTATACAACGCCGATTCTTTCTTTTTTAACCTAATCATTATTACGTAAACATTTTCTATGTTATTGTAAACTCTTCAAAAATACCACTGAAAATAAGTTGTATAACATTCTATTTAGTGGACGAGCCATGGTTTACTTAACCATGCCCTAACCTCCAACATGAATGTGCTAAGTTCAGATTTTCATGTATCAGGTTTTCTCTAAGTAAAGAGGTGGAGTATGCCAACATCTGAGTTCCGTGTATTTAGAAATTAAAGTGTCACAGCTGGTCATGCAGTTTGAATTGGGCTTTTTTTTTTTTTTTAATTTAGGATGAGTTTAAAATTGTATTGAAGTAGAATGAGAAGGTTCTATAGAAAATGTTCCTGAATCTCAATAAGGCATTTAGCTAAATCTCTTAGGACATTTTTGTGGAAAATGAAGAAACATGGGCCAGACAACTATGTAATTATATAAATTCACAACTGGTTAGACAACTAAACCCAAAGAATGGTAGCTTAGGGTCAGTGCCACCCCGGAGAGAGGTGTATAGTGGCCATGAGGCTAAGCCTTTCACTTAATCTCTTTATACATTTTTTTAATCAGTGATATGAGTGAAGTCCTAGAAGACAAGCTTAAAATTTTAAAGATGTAAGGGAAAAGATTACGTGATAGAACAAAGATCCAAAAAGATCTCATCCAGTTGGAATATTTGCCTGGAGCCAATAAGATGAAATCTATCAGGGATAAGCATAAAGTCTTATACTTGGGCTAAAAAAATCAACCACATAAATGTAAATTAGAGAATACTGACTTTAACAGAAGTTAGTTGGCTACAAGCTCAACATGAGCTAATAGTGTGACACAGCTGCCAAAAATCCACCTGCACCACAAACGACGAGTCACATACAGAGCAGAGATGTCACACTCCCACCGGCTCTGCTAGCTAAATCACGCAGCATCTGTTCTAGAAGACACACTTTAAGAAAGGGTCTGACATTTTAAGAAAGGGAGGTCAATGAAAGGACAATCAGGATTTTGCAAGCTCTGGAAACACTGTCATCTGAATAGCCAACAAGGCAGTGTTACTCAGTGGCTAAAAGCATGGCCTCTGAAGGCACTTCTGGCCTTTGAAACCCAACTCTGCCATTTACTAGCTGGGTGACCTTGAACAAGTTACTCTCCGTGTCTCGGTGTGTTCATCTATAAAATGGGGACAACAACAGCATCTATTAGGGCAGGTTATTATGAGAATTAGGTAGGTTAATACCTGTCGAGCACTTAGGACAGTACTGGATATTATTGTGTGAAGATGAAGGGGTTGTAGGCTGCAGAGATTGAAAGCGCACGAGAGCTGGCTTCAAATATTTGCAAGCTTTATCCTGAGAGGCTCTTGAGGACCATGCTTGATTCAGTGCAAAGGCAGAGGCTTGGATTCCACATTAGTCAGCCCATAAGTATTTAATGAACATATAGTATGGGTCAGATACTGTGCTAGGTTCTAGGAATACAGAAATGAATGAAATCCATACTCTTTCCTAAGGGCCCCACTGTCTACTGGGGAAGAGGCATATAAACATATAACCACAATAATGTAAGTATAACTGCTTTGGGCAACCGGAGAAAGATGTCATTTAACTCTCCCCTAGGGAGCTGGGCGAAGCTTTGCAGAGGTGAGACTTTTGAACAGGATCTATAGGGATAAGTAGGAATTTATGTGGGAGCAATGATAACAGTGTGTGGAACCGGAGCTGTCATTAAGTATGCTGTTTTCCAAGGAATGGTGGAAAGTCAGTGACTTTACAGCATAAGGTGAGTGGGGTGGCAGCAAATGAAGCTGGAGATAAGAGCTGGCCTCCCCCAGCTCAAAGAAGTGTGGTACTGGTGTAGAAGCTATCCAGGAAAGTCAGGATAATCATAGCAATATGCTGCTCCCCCCAACCCCCAAGTCTTCTATTCCTATACTACTGCCTTCTCAACAGGAAACCATTGCAAAGTCTAAAAAAAGAAATCACACTTCAAAAGAAAATTGAAAAGGATTTGATTCAATTTTCTAATCATCCTTCTTCGGTATAAACACAGGAATTCCTGTCTCTAGAGTAAGTCAGTGTCATGTTCCTGAGACATTTATAACCTGGGAGTACTCAAGTGGAGAGACTACGGAGCAAAGACTGGAGGCTGGGACCCTTCCCAGCAAGACCAAAGATATCATATAAAAGGGAGTTCCCTTACCAAAAAATCTACTGGTATAAAGGGAAAGAGGAGCACGTTATTCAACATTTATCCCCCAGACTCTCCCACTTAATTCTGTTTAACAGTATTCATTAAGCATACTATAGGAATGTAGAGATAAGTAAGCCATCAATATTTCCTTCGAGGTGCTTAAAAATCTAGTATTAAAAAATAATTAGGTATATAGAGCATTACGTCATTAGATGTGAGGGCTGGCCATTTCTGATCATGATGGATTTGCCCTCCTGTTGTAAGCAACTATATAACTGGACAATTCTACATATCAGTTTTCAGGCATTGGACAATGAGCTATGCAGGATCCCTGAGAGAAGGGAAGGAAAAACATAAGGTGAAACTCATGTTCACCCTGGCACTCTTTCTGGGTAGATTTCTCAACCAAAGCACAAGGAGGTGGAGCAAAGCAGAACATAATCATCTACAGAGCTTCAGAAGGAGAGCCCAGAGTCTGGGGCTGCTGAAGCAGGAGAGGATACTGGAAAGGAAGAAGCCTCGTAGGGTCAAGAGAATTTTGTTGTTGGGGGCAGGGGTTCCTCCACAGCTCTCTGGCTGAGAGGGCTGTGCTCCACATACACAGGGTGAGACTCTGGCAAAGTCTAGAAGAGAACAGTTACTTTGGAACTAACAGCAGAAGATGGATATTAGAGGTTTCAGAGATACTGGATCTATAAGAGTTCCAGCCCAGCCAGAGGGGAAAAACCTTGTTAACATTCCAGGCACTCAGGTGAGATAATAGAAAGGCCAAGCTGCAGAAGTAAGGACTATATTCTAGAGAAAGAGCTACTCTAGGTCTGCCCTATCGAAGCCTAAAACCAAGCCTTAACAGAATCAAGGAGAAGCATCAGTAAATTAACTGCTTGCCATAACAAAATTCAACACTTGTTAAAGGAAGACAAAATAATTCAACTGCAGTGTCCACAAACAACCGAACATTACTAGAAATGTGGAGGAGCAGGCAAATGTGATCCGAATTCAAGAAAAAAATAGTTGATGGAAAAACAGACCCCGAGGTGTCTGTCCCAGACGTTGAAATTATCAAAGACTTTAAAGAAGCTATTATAAACATGTTCAAGGATTTAAAGGAAGATATGGTCTCAATAAGTGAAGAGATGGGGAATCTCAGGACATAAATGGAAACTATAAATAAGAACCAAATGGAAATTCCAGGAAGGAATTTCATCCAAAATGGAAAATTTACCAAATGACAGCAAATTAGAGATGGCAGAAGAAAGGGTCAGTGAAATTGAAGACAGAGCCATAGGAATTATTCATTCTAAAAAAAGAAGAGAAAAAAGTTTAGACAATATTTTGTGGCAATACCAAGCTGAGTTAACATATATGTAATCGGAGCCCAGAGGAGAAGAAAGTGGGCAGAAAAAATAATTGTCCTTGCTCCAGTCTCTTTACCTGGGTACTCCCAAGTTGTAAATATCTCAGGAACATGACAATATTCTGTCTATAGACAGAATACTCCTGTGTTTACATTCCAATTGGAGAAGAAAAAAGTAATCAACTTCAGATCCAAGAAACTCAATGAATCCCAAATAGGATATATACAAAGAAAACCATTTCTGGGCACAGCAGTCACAGGCACATACATACACATTGGTATGAAGAGGAAGGCAGCAAAGCATGGCCAGTATGCACTGGCACAGCTAGGCCAGTCGTTAGAATAATGCAACATCTGCAAATTGGTTGGAAAATAGCCACTGTGCCAGTCCCCTGATTTTCTTACTTGTCATCTTGGCCTCATTTCCATATACCCCCCAGTCCTCCCTAAGTTCCAGCAATGAAAGGTCAATCCCTGGCAAGTGGAGCACCTCCAGGACCCTGCCTTAGGCCTCTGGCTGGACTCTTTTCTGACAGGTTGGGGCTTGGGCCATGCCAGCTGTTAAAGATTTATAATATTGCCCCTGGAGCTGAGTGGGGTTCCTTCCAAGGAAAGGAGTTCTCGGAGCAGGGAGAAGAGGACCCCAAGAGGCCCAGGGACAGCATGAAGACCTTGCTCCTGGGGCTGGGGCTACAGTGGTAAGAGGAAGGGAGGCACTGAAAGCAAACAAAATTAGCTTTCCAAGTGTGAGTGTTCAGGGACACTTGACTCTCTAGTACAACCTCTGTTCTAATCCCCTCGGTCATATTTTCCCTTTTAAAAAGGGATATTTCATAGCCTTTTAAATAAATCTTTTCAGCTCCACTGATTTGGAATAACATGCTTAGCAGCTTAAGAATTTCTAGCTGGGTCCTCAGCAAGTTGTCCTTCCACGAGCCCACGTTCTCATGAAACCCTGGGCTCTGAGTACGGCTGGGCCTCTTCCAATGCTAGCACTGTCCTATTCTGGGATCCTGGGGCCCTTTCTTACTCCTTCCACCTTGGGTTTTCCCATCTGCAATCTAAAGCATAAGTACACCGAACACCAAATGGACACTCTCTTGGTCATCAGCAAAGACTCTATTTCAGCCACAGAAAAATAGCATTCCTCTTCCTAGGTTCAGTTGAAAGGGAATTTATGCTTTAGGGAGGCTTTCTGTGTGTCTTCCCAGGCAGATAGGGCAGACAAGAGGGTATCAAAGGAAGGCAGAGTGTCTAGGAGGGGGAGGAAGGGGTGAGGTGGAACAACATAATTAAACCGGCATAAATGCTGCCAACCAAAACACCACACAAAGCCTTCGGAAGCTGGCTCTATGTGTGCAGCATCATGTACCTCTTTGGCTCCTTGGGGACCTTAAATGCACAAGCCTTAACAAACCATAGTAATTTGCTGAGCCTTCAATCATTCAGTCTCACTGAACTGTGAAAACCAATGTCTCTGTTTTTAAATAACATCTAGTGAACTAGTTTACACCAGAATGAGCACATGTTTTCTAAAATCATTGTTCAAATCACCTAACTATTGTTAAAGTCAAACCTAAAAAGAATCGACACTCCTTCTGCTTTAGGTCGTCGGTATGTGTAGCTTTCTGCCAAACTTGAGTGATGGTTGACCGAGGTCCTAAAAGTCATCCTGCCTAAAACAATCTTCACAGTTCCCTGTTACACTGCCTGACAGCCCCACCACTAGTGGTCCCATTTCAGTCTAGGTATCTGCTTCAAATACACCTGTGTTAACTGAGAGGCGTTCTTAGCCTTCTTCATTGCGCTGAAGTTGGAGAACCACAGCGGTAAGCATCAGCAAACACATCAGAAACATCAGCTTTCTGTGCACACACAAGCTATTCCATGTCTTCAGATCAGTAGTTCTGAAAAGTTAAGCATCAGAATCACCTGGAGACTTGTTAGACAGCTTTCTGGGTTCCACTTCGAGTTCCTGATTCAGTAGGTCTGAGGAAGAACCTGAGAATTTGCATCTCGAACAAGCTCCCAGGTGAAGCCAATGCTGCTGGTCCAGCACCCACTTTGAGAATCACTGTACTAGATTTCTAAGGAAAGCATTCTGATCATGAATGATGTAAGAAAACAGAGGGCTTTGAAACAGAGATGGGTCAGGACTCAAAGAGAGACCAACTTAGCAGAAAACAGACTTTCTGGTATGATCCACCTAAACACAAGAGACTTTCGTTGACCAAATTCTGATGGGCTTCCTACTCTTGCTTTCTTTCCTAGGTATTTTCTGCCTACTGCCCCCAGGAAAGGCGTCTGTGGGCAATCTCCCAGCGGCCCCAGCGAGGATGAAAGGCAGCTCCTTTCCCTGGCCACGGGTGGGCCCTTCCCGGAGGGGAGTGTTCATACAACTAATCAGGCTGTCAATACGCTACTCAGCCCTCTGCAGATTCCTGGGGGCTCCTGACATTTCTTAGAATTTACACAGGACTCAGTAAAGTCTTCAACAACTTTTTTTTTCTCTTTTGAAATCATCTACTTTCTAATAGGATAAATTCAAAGGAAAACATGCTTCATCTGACCCTTCATCTGCTTCTTCTCAATACAAACAACATGGAACTCATCAGCAGGGCTGCCAAGAAGGCCTAACAGGACCATGGGCTGGGAGGCCACCCTTCGGGGAGGACCTCATGACTTCAGTCATCATGGCAGGAGCTGGTTCCATATTTCAGTGGAGGGGACACTGACATCCGGGTATCTGCCTGGCATCACCATGGCATTTATTGGGCAGATAGTTCTATTAGTGATTTGTACTTACATCTGAAAGCACTTTGACATCCGCACTTTCATTTGACTCTAATAAGAATCCTATGAAATAAGCAGAATGGGAATGATGACCGCATTTGGCAGACAAGACCACTGAGAAGAGAGGCTCAGAAAAAGCAGTGGACATGGAGTTGGAATATGGGTGCTTTACTCCTGGCTCAGCCATTCATCCTGTGACCCTGAGTGGGTCTTTTTTTTTTTTCCATAGGTCTTGGTTTTATCATGTGTAAAATAAAGGGAATAAATAAGATGATGGTGAGGTCTTCCTATAGGTCTCTTATTCTAGGAATAAGCTGCACAAGGACAAGACGCGCCTGAGGTCATGCAATTAGTGAGGTGAGTCATTATGACACGGAGAGGCAAGTACTCTCCACGCCACCTCTGCTGAGAGCAAGCCATCAGAGCATCTCCACTGCCACCCACTGCTATTTCCCTGACAGCAAGGTGCTCCTGGGGCCTCTGGTTGCTCTCTGGAGCTCACAAAGACCGACAAGGCCAGGGGTGCCCAGAATGCTCCCTGACTATGACTGGAGCCCCGGTGCTGCCAGCTGCTTATCAGAGAAGAGTAGGCCATTTCCTTTGGCACTTTCTTCACCAAACACACACAGTGGGCACCTATCCTGAGCCAGGCACTGCCCCGTGCTAGATGACGGGATGTGGAAGTGGAGGAGACTTACTCTCCACCTATGACAAAGTCACAGTGAGGAGTGAGAACCCAGCTGCTGCCTACTGCTTGGTGGGTTGTGCCTGGCCGAGGGGTTGGGTCCAGCCCCCAGTTGGATCACAAACCCCGTCCCTGGCACTGAGCTGAATCAGCCTGAAAAAAACGGGGTACCTTTTTATGTAGCTCGCACAAAGCTGCCAGCGGCAGCCCAGGTGAGCACAATCTCTTCAAGGTGAGTGCAGGATCCACAAAACTTTAGGAGGGGTTTAGAGCAGTTCTGTGTAGACATCATCCTCCACTCCTACCAGGGAGAATAGATGTACATGTCTGACCCCAACCAATCCATTGGCTGGAAGAATTATGTGCTTGCTCTCTTTCTGAGAGTCAAACCTCCTAATCACATGGAGCCAAAGAACTCAACTAGCTTCCTATCTGTAATGTGCTGGTGAGTAACTAACAGGCAATGAAATCAACTGGGCCATGTCTCCGGCACAGTGATTAGACTACCCTGGGTAAATCGAGGTGAACACGACATGGCCCTCAAGGAACCAAGGGGCTTTAGGCTAGGAGAGCCCAAAAGACTCAGACACAAATACCCGTAAGACAGAGCAGAGAATGGTCAGTGCTAGAAGATCCGGGTTATGGGATGGGGAAAAAGCAACATGGAAATTCAGAGGAAGGAAAGAATAATTCCACCTGGAGATCTAGGACACCTTCGTGAAGGAGATGGAGCATAGAAAAATCATCCACCAAGATGCAAGAGGTCCAAGGTCTAGTGCGCCTTCTGCCACCATCAGACAAGTAATCTTGAAAAAGCCAGTTCTCTCTGCTTTAAAATGGACCATTTGCCCTAAGCGCCTGACAGTATTATGAGGATTAAATGAGAACTGATTTAAATGCACATCGGATAAATAAAAGCACCAAATATAAAGCCTTTTGCCATCTCTTGGGGAAAAGAGGGGAGGAAGCTAAAAGCAGAAGGTATATGAGGGAGGCAGCGGGTGGGGTGGGTGGTGCCTGCCAAACACGGGCTGATAGGAACACCTACTGGGCTCCGATGATCTTTTTTAAACCTCCAACAGCTACTTTTATTGAAGAGAGCCCGAGAAGAGTAAGTCAAAGCATCTAAATTCCTCTGCATCAGGAAAATGAAAGTCCCAATTGGAGAAATGGCTCCCTGCCCTGAATAACAGGGACCTGGGCGCCCTTCCCCGGCTCCCAGCACTGGGCTTGCAGCTGGTGTGCGCTCAGGAAACACTCATGAAATGGATCGACGGGGTCCCTGCTACTTTCCAAGAGGCTTTACACTCACGCTCCACTTTGATTCATAACCACAAGCCAAGGGTGCAGTCAGGGCACCTGTTTCATCCCTGTCGAGGGCGGGTAAACTAAGGCTCCCAGAGGGGAGCGTCCAAGTCCCAAGCCAGCGCCCGTGGATGGGAGCACAGACCTCTGCCTCCTCACAGGGTCGCTTTTTCAAACTGACCACCTCCTAGAAATTATTATATTGCTATGTCCAATCTCGCCCCAAGAAACCACCTTCCCTGACTTTCCTGAAGGCCTACTACGTGCTGTTCTGAGCACTTCCTCTGTAATACTTCACTCAATCAGACCCTGTCACCAAGGGAGACCTTCTTATCGTTTCCAATGTACTGGTTTATTCCAATTCAGGTGGTTTTGTGCATTCCAGAAATAAGTGCGCCACGGATTCTCTTATTACCAAATAAGAATTCATTTGAGTTAAAACCTTTGGTTCAACTGTTTGGAGTCATTGCTCCTTAGAAGAAAAAGACAGTAGAAACATCACAGGGCATTAGGAAGACCGGAGGACTTTTTTTTTTTTTTTTTTTTTTTTTTTTTACCATGGACATCCCTGCCTACATACTCGGTTGTGTTTTGACAGATGGCCTGGCTGCAGGAGGGGGCAGAGGGCAAGCTCATGGTTAAAGTGGCACCAAGGAGCTAGATAGAGCCAGCTGGGCTGATCTGGGCACTGAAATCTGGGCCAGAGTCCAAGTTCCAGCCAGTGAGGCAGGAACAGGGAGCATTGCCTCCCCTGTCCCCTAGAAACCCTCCCACTGCAGCTGTGCCAGACAGGTCAGTGCCTTTCTATGCATCTACGACTTTGGATGCCGGAAAACAGGCAAAGTAAACATGTTCAAGGTCAGAGCTACCCTCCACTTTCATCACGCACCCAAGCCCCTTGGCTCATAACAGCTCATGGTGCACCTAGGGAATGTTTTTATTCTAAAATTCATAGCACAAAGGTTTTGACAGGAGGTTGGAAATGGCACTCAGCCCCCAGCTCTGGTGAGGGGTGCGTGGTGATGTGTGCTCAAGCTGAGGTGCTCAGAGGCTCCCCTAACATGGCAGGAATTAGGGAGTGGGAGGTGGTGGGAACAGAATTTCAGAGGTCTCCCAGCCCTGAAAGGGAGCAATGGATTAGGCAAGAAGAGGTCTAGGGCCTTGAGAACGAGTGTCAGTATCTCCACCAGTGTGGCCAGGTCAGCTCTGATCTCTGCAGATGGTGGAGCATTTAGCTACCCACAGTGGGGTCTCAATTGTACCATCCAGACACTCGTAGCTTCAGTATTGCACTGAGGGGCCAGGGCATCATGCGATCTGAGAGAGCTGAGGCATTCACCGGATAATGGACACTGAAGACTAGTCGATCAGATTAACTGTTTGTGCCTTGTCCACTGACAGAATGAGACACAGAGTGGGTCAACTTTGATGGGAGGAGGCAACAGGGGTGAGAGAATGCTAGAGGCAAATTCACCAACCACACAATTTTAAAGCCGTAGAGTTTAGAGCTGGAAGAGATCTTAGAGATCATCTAGTCCAGGGTTACTGGTCATGGCCCTGTAGCAGAGCAAAGACTGAGAACCAGACACTCCCCATGACAACAACTTTTCAAACCAGCAATCTCTCCAGCACCCTCCAGCCTCCCCCAGACACTGACTCCAGTCCCATGCTTCCCATAGAGCTAGGATACCCTCTGGAACAGCATGAGCATTCCTGAGAATTCCACGGGCCACCCCGATCAGCCATTCCAGCAGGCATACCTTGTGCGAATAATGCTGATCGACGATCCTTGCCAACCCGAAGTCCCCAATCTTGAGCACAAGGTCCTCCGTGCTGATGAAGATGTTGGCGGGCTTCAGGTCCCTGTGCAGCACGTTGGCAGAGTGGATGTACTTGAGCCCGCGGAGCAGCTGGTACATAAACAGCTTCGCATGCTCCTCTGTCAGCGTGCCCTGCTCCAGCAGGCGGGCCAGGTCGGTCTCCATGTACTCTTGGACAATGTAGGCCACGCTGAACTTGAACAGCTCACCCTGCAGGTCGGCACCCTTGGGCCCCAGCACCTCATACACCTTCACGATGTTGTCGTGGTCCAGGCGCCGGATGATCTTGATTTCCCGGAGCGCATGCTTCATGCTGTGGGCATCGCTCAGGGTGATCTTTTTCACGGCCACCTTCCGGCAGGCTCTGCTGTCCGTGGCTGACAGCACCAGCCCATTGACGCCGAAGCCCAAGGGTTGGAAGTCAACAAAGCGCCCACCGAGGTCATACCCATAGACGCTGGCCATGCAGTCGCCCTTTTCGGCCATTGTGGGCTTAGTGGTGGTCAGGGGCTGCCCGTGTGACAAAGGGGCAGTGAGGAAAGGCCAAGTCCCAGCTAACGGCTTCCCCAGCACACCTCATTCTGTCAAGTTCCAAAGCCGACGGATGCTTTTTCTTGTGGTGATGTCACTGCCACCAGCTCTCTGGAGACAAGAGTGGCTCATGTCCATGCTTGCTGAGCTGCAGAAGTTGGAGGCTCACACTATTTTCTTAATTTGCACTGGGAGGGCTGTCCACCAACTCCTGTGTATCCCCAGCCCTTCTCCACACTTAGAATGGCTCATGCTTCTTTCAAATATAGCATCTTGGAAAGAAAAGCCAGTCTCGTTATCTATACGAGCGTAAAGTTTTCTATCATAATGGACCACATAATAAAGATGCAGAAACTCTCCCCTTTAAATCCTTTGTTAAAAGAGGTTCCTTCTGGATGAAATGTGAAGCTGATGATGAACTGCGTTCCTTTACTGACGAGGTCCAACGCTCAGTTGTATCACAGCCTCTGGCAGCTTGGTAGCTGCTCTGTGTCCTGAGCAAAAGGGATCCCCAACAGTGAAATCTGAAGGCTTCTCGGGGCTTCTTTCTACCTCTGCCAGCTCCCCTTTTTACCAGCTCACCTTAGATTCTGCAAACCAAACCAGCCTGGCGAGCATTGGTGAAGAAAGCTGGAGAAACCCGAGCACCTTTCATGAGTTCTACCAAGTTACCCCTGAAGTCCCGAATCCGAGGAAAGCTCAGCTGCCAGGCCAGGATCCTCTGGAGGCTTCAGATGGGGACAGCATCCTCTGTCACCTCCTTATCCACATCACCTTGACCAAGACTGTATTCTGCTGGACTCAGAGAAGCTGCAGGAATGCGGCATCTTTCGGATCGAGTCTCCTTCCCTGTCAAAAAAATAACGGGTAAATTTCCACACTCCGGCTTCCAACACCTTCCCACTTGCGCGTCTTTTGTTAACCAGCGCAAGTGTTATTTGATCTGTCCAGCCAGCTGAAACACTGCTTGCTCAGGGGATTCCAGGCTTTGCACTGCCCGGCCACCCCCCCTGCTGCGTGCAGCGCTCCCCTGGAAAGAGAGAGAAGATGGATTGATTTGATAAGATCAACAAATGGTGTGCCTTTTATGTAAATGCTTGCTCCCCGAAGGTTACCATGCACAAATTGTGGGTGGGAATGATCAGCTCTGACCTTTGCAAAATTTATTCTCTATGCTCTCCAAATATACACATCAGCACTAGCTGGAAAGGGTGAGACTAAAATGTAACTAGTTACAGACAAAATAAAGGATCAATCATCTTGTTTTTACACCTGGACCCCTTTTCTTCCTTCTTTTGCAAATATCTTTGAATATTTTAATAGAGAATTTGCCACGAGCTGAGATTTAATTGCGATGTATCTCTTGCTTTCTGCATAGGCGGCACAAGCCCACATACCAAATTACAAGGAAATTATACTGCCACCCTATTAAAAGGACTCTGCCCAGCAAACCAGAGCACAGACTTCTTAGCATGACACTGGGACTAGCATGGTGAACTTAACTCTTTTTGATGATGGAGCCTTAGCTCTTCAAAGCAATGGGTCAAAGCCAATCCTGCCTGCCCCCTGGCGGCTGCTGACTCAAATTACAAGCATAGGACCTAAATGGGGAGAAAAAACTGCAAAACTTGCAATGTAAATTCAGACCTCTTAAGTAAAAGTAGTAATATAGCTTCTAAGAAAGTGGCAGGTTTTATGAGTCTATTAAGTCCATCCAGCACAAAGGAATGAATCTAACCAGGGCTGCTTCTTAATTCTCATCAGACAGTAGGGTCCCTGTAGGACTACTTTCATATTTGAACTCTGTACAACTCTGCAAAAACAAACAAAAAAAACCCAAAAAAACAAAAACAAAAAAACTCTATACGACATGAAGCAAAATAATAATAGCCAGTGCTATGAAATTAAGAAGGCAAATTTAGGGACACAGATGATCCAAAATAGTAAATAATCAGATCCCTTCTAAAAACTTCTAATGAAAGAAATTTGCCAAGGACCTGTAACATAGTAACTGCTCAACAGATGTTACCTATTGTTGCTGTTGTTGAAACTTTCCTTACACTTGAATAAGATGCACCTACTATTCTGGAGTTTTGTAAAATCTTCAGCAACTCTACTCTGCATGTTTTTATTGGGTCTAGCAGAATCTCAGACTGGGAAGCAATTGTAGCAAACAAGTCTAGGGTCCTTAGCTGGGAATGGTCCTGCCCTCCTTGGCTCATTTGAGGAGGGGTCACTGCTGGCCTTTAATGGCCAAGGCCAGATTTGCTACTCATCCTGCTGAGCATCTCCCTCAGTGAATAACCGACACCCACCTCCAAATGCCAGCGCCTCCAATGAGGCAATGATTCTAGTCCAAGTTCGCACTTTGCACAGGAGGGTACTGTGGCTCAGAGAACACCAGCTCAGTACTTCTAGCATAAACAGGGTCAATAAACATTTGATGAGATAAGTGAATACCCTTCACTCTGTTTGAGGAGTCCTAGCCAGTTACAGAGACAGTGCTGTGTCCACCCACTCCTGGACCTAATTCAGGGGAACGAAAGAGTCACCCCAGGTCCCCACTCCATCCCTCCTCTGACTCCTGCCGCCCAAGTCATGTAGCAGAAACCAAACTGGAGCTTCTTTCCCTTTCTACCCATAGGCCTGGTCTGGTTCCCAAGGGCATGGCAAACAGAGGCCATTATATATTTTGCTTTTTGAGGAGAGACTTAAGCCTTCTTCCCTTTCCAGCTCTCACAGGGTTATAAACAGAGATAGGGATGAGCACCTAAGCAGAGAGATGACATCATCAGTAAGCTAAAAGCAAGATCTGTTTGAGATCAGCTGCAATGCAGGTAATCTGAGAATAATTAAGAGGTGCTTTATTTATTTTTAAAACTTTCCCTTTCCTCTCACAGATGGGAGGGACTGTCTCCCCTGTGAGTGTGTGCGTGCGTGTGTGTGTGTGTGTGTCTGTCTGTCTGTCTCAGTAGTCTTCCCAACACACTGTCAGCTTCGGTGGGCAGGTACCAAATCACTCTGTGAAGGTTCGATTCCAACCACTCCACCTTCTTCATGGGCCTCTAAATACATTCTTTCACATCCTGCCTTGCTTCTTTGTTTGTACCTTCCCAGTTCCTGAAATGTTCTCCTGCTTCCTCCCCACTTGTTGAAATCCTGTCCATCATTCAGAATCCAGACGAGGTCTCACTTCCCCTCCGATGTAGCCATCCCAGTCCTCAGTGACATTTCTCCCCTTTCTAAACTCCCGCAGCATGTGTGGGCATACTGTATTTGACACTTGCCATGCACCAATCTGGGCTGTTATTCAACTTCTTATTCCTGTCCATCTCCCAACTGGACTTTACGCTTAAGTCCAGGGCACAAAGTAGCGCTTAGAAAATAAATGTAGGTTGGAATTACCCGAAGAACTTCAGTTATGTCTCCATGAGTATAATGCCCATACTTCCTAGGCAGTCAGCCTCCCCTTCCTGTGCTTGCTTCTCCAATGCAACTTGTTCAACAGGATTCTTCTCACAAGCCTCAACCACTCAGACAAACCAACACATCTGAACTTTAACCCTCTCAGTACCATCTTCTGCTTAGGTGCTGCCTCTCCTAGAATTTCACCACTAACCAGGCAGCCCTCGTCTGACAATTTCTCTGTTCTCATTTGAGTTTACTGTTATTCATCTCCCTTCAATCCTCTTTATTTTCTAAGTTTCTTTCTATAATTCCTCTAAAATTCTGCTAACCCTTTGTCTTTCTCCACAGGTGGACTGATTACAAAACATCTGTTGCTAAGGAAGTCCTGAATTAGCGGTTCGTTTGTTGTGTGATATACCTAGAGGCCTGGGCCCATCGGCCCTGGAGAGGGGAAGACCTGGCATCTGGATGTGCCCACCTGGGCAGAGGAGTGAGCATGGCAGCTCCAGGTGTGATGTAGCTTCTCAGGGCAAAGGGCAATCGTTCTCCACTTGGAGCTGGGGCTCAGAGCTGCTCTGAATCATAAGCGTGACTTCAAACCAGGGAATTGACATTCACCTTGAGAGAAGGAAAGGTCATCGGTTCAGCTTTGCTCGAATAACACCCAGTAAGAAGAATGCACATAACTCTCGCATGAGAATCTCAGGCTCCCATGATTCTATGGTGAATGCCGTAATAAAACACAGGAGTAGAAATACCTACCCCAGGACTCCTAACAGTGAAGCTTCATCTCTCCACTGATTCCTTACTGACTCTCCAATAATATCTCATTTGAGGCCAATTAATTATCCGCTCACACATCTAACCTTATAACATGTGGAGGCAAACCAGAGATGAGATGACATGTGTCAACTGTCCTTCTCTGGGATTCCCAGGGCTTTGGTTTACAAAGCAGCTTAGGAAAGTCTAAATTTAGACTCACCTCCTCTGCCTGCTCAGATCCTCTCAAACCTCATGCTGTTGACTTTCAGTAGGAACTACGGCCCCTGATGAGGGGCTGACATTTCAGAGAAACCATTTTCCTCCCTCTCCTGAGCACCCAAAACCTCGTAGAAAATCCTTCCCAGGTAGGGCTAATGTTTACAGTTGAACAGGCTGTGCACTGCACAATACTAGGTGCCACCATTCATATCACAGTCACGGCTGTCTGATTCTAAGGTCGTGACCCTAGTCACTGTGGTCCATGTGAATGAAGTCCTCTACATCAGAGATTGGCAAACTTTTTTCTATAGAGGGCCAGAGAAGAAATATTTTCGGCTTTGCATGATATACAGTCTCTGCTGCAACCACTCAACCCTGCCTTTGAAGCATAAAAGCCGCCATAGACAACGTTCAAATGAAGGGCATTGTTGCATTTCATAAAACTTTATTTGCAAACATAGGTGGGGGGCTGGACGTGGCCCGGGGGCTGTAGCTTGCCAGCCCACACTCGAGATTGTGTAGGAACATCCTCTTGCTTGTTCCTGAGGAGGAACTGAAATATTGTACGTAACCCAGGTCCCCTTCCAGCTCTTGCAGCGCTGTGTTCTCCTCCTGGGTTCAGTCCTCTTGTGCACTATCCCAGGCCTGCCCCCTACCCAGGAAGGTACCTGGAGCTTGGGACCCCACCCCAGGCTGAGTTAAGCTCGCCTGGAGGTTTCATGCACTCAGGGCCCAGCTCTCTGCTTTCTACAAGCTACCTTCTAGCTCCGTGATTCCATGGTACTGTTGGTGTCTCTCACCTTAAATCCCAGATGCACTTTAAAAGGCTTTCTGGAGAGGTGGCGAAGACGGGGTAAGTGCATTAATGGAAGGTTTACTGTGGGCCAGGGGTTTGCCTGACTATTTCAGAAGAATCCGATGAGAATGTCATCAATTTCTCGTGAAAACTTTAGGAGGCAGTGATTTGCCCGAAATCATACCACTAGCTGGTGATGAATCTGGGATGTAAACTCAGGTCTATGTGCCTCCAAAGCCCACGATTTTCATCACCGTAACATGTGATCTGACCCCACACAGGTGATTCTCACCAGGCACCATCTCAGCTCAGTGTGACTTCCGAGGTCTAGCAAAGGAAGAGTTTGGGATGGGCACATTGTGGTCCTTTTCAAATTAAAGTAAGAGGCAGCCACCTTCCAGTCTGTGTTTGGCCACAACGCAGAGGTCACAGTTAATAAGCCCACTTTGTGGAAAGAGAAATTGAGAAATAGAACTTCAAAATGAGATTAAGAGTTGAGGAAAAAAATCCACCAAGTTCAAACAGCCATACCCCTGCTATCCAACTAGTTCTTGGTTTCTTTTCTAACTTGACCGTCAGCTACACCAGAGTCCACTTGTGGCTGCAGGAACCGGCCATCCTAGGGGTGAGCTGGGCTGAGCACCTGCCCAGCTGGCTAACCCAAAGAGACCCTAGAGCTGACACCTGCGACCGACCCAGGAACCATCCCTACTTCCTCCAAACTAACAGAAACCAGGCCTGGGTCAGCCATTGGGTAGCTGAGCCCCACTCCGGGATGACTCACGACAGGTCTCAACCAGGGCTTTTCAACCTCAGCACGAGTGACATTTTGAGCCAAATCATTCTTAGCTGCAGGGCCGTTCTCTGTACTATACAATGTGTAGCAGACTCCCTGGCCTTCGCCCACTGAATGCCAGTAGTGCCCCCCAGCTGTGACAACCAAAATGTCTCTAAACATTGAAAACTATCTCCAGCAGAGGAGACACAACATCATACTTGGTTGAGAACCACTGATCTAAACCAGCAGTTCCCAGCAGAGACAGTATTGGCACCTGAGAAGAAGAGTTATTTGTTTGATAAAGCTGTACAGTGCACCATTGTCAAAAGTTTAGCAGCCCTGGTCCCAACGCAATAAATGCCAACAGCACTTCCTGGCTGCTGTGACAGCCTCACACATTTCCAAAATCCTAGAGGCTGATGGTACCTCCCACACCTATCCCTGCTGAAGGCCACGAGTCTAAGCCTATTGTGGCAAATCAATTCCCCTTTGGCAGTGGTTGGTTTGGGGGTGGTCATCTGATCTACTTCTGGACAATGAGCCTCAAAGGAAAGTCCGCTGGGTGGGTGGGGGTGGGGCTTACTCCCTTTCTTTGAATGCAGTTGTAGAAGGAAGTGGTGTTGGAGCTGCAGCAGCCACCTCGAGACCACATGATGACAAGCTTGGGGACAAAAGCCAGCACTTCGGAGCTGGCAGATGAGCCTGGGGCCTTGTCGCGTAGCTGAGCCAAGCCGTGAAATGCCTACCTCCAGCTTTCTTGCCAAGTGAGATCCTCAAGCCCAATTGTTCAGACATTTTTACTGTGTCTTTTTTCGTTTCAACTGGAGGCTGAATTATCTAATGACAGTAACTAGCTTGGTGCATGGTTGATCTAAGTGGGAAATAAAGAGATGCAGAACACATGGCTCCTGACACCAAGGGGCTTGTATTCCTAAAGGGAAAGAAGAACCACAACCATGACAGTTACAGAAGTGAGAGTATTCAAGAGCTAACAGCATGATTCGCACTGCAAGCAGAGCAGGAGTTAGGACTAGGCAAATCAGAGAAGGTTCCAGAGGATGCGGAAGGCAGCTTCTAAGCCAACTACCAAAGATTCCCACCTCAAGAGTGTGCTAAACTTATTAACTCACTTCTAAGGAACAGAATATGGCAGAAGTAATGGGATGTCATGTCTGAGATTGGCTTATTAAAAGACTGTGGCTTTCATCTTGGGTGATCATTCTTGGGGAATTCAGTGACCATGTCATGAGGTGACCCTCTGGGGAGACCCCAGCCACCACATGAGTGATACTGGAAATAGATCTTCCCCAAGGTAAGCCTTGAGAAGACTACAGGCCTGACCACAGCCCAACTGAGGTCTCACAAGAGATGTCACAGGCACCTGGCTAAGCCATGGCCAGAATCCTGACCCACAGAAACTATGTGACAATAAATGCTGTTTAAGATGCTAAATTGGGGGGCTGTTTGTTACACGGCAGTAGATAACTAATGAAGAGGAGAGGCTTGGAGACCTGCAGTTCTTAATGCTCCCAAGATGGCAGAGGCAAGTGTGGCCTGAGACCTTGAAAAGTCCTCGAGCCAGGGTCCTGGGTCTTACCTGGCTTAGATCTCATCAGATTCCAGAGCCAGCCAGAACCTCAGGAGGCACCTTACCTCTCTTCTTCTCACTGAGGTAGCCCCAGGGCCTAGCCCAGTGCCTGGCATACAGGAGGGACACAAACACATTCCAGGGGACACAGGAGTGGCTACATGTTAGCAGTAAGATTTTGCTTATGATAAAGTATGACCCAGATGGAAAGAGAAGTTTAGAACATGTCCTTGTGGTCTAGAAAAGAAAGCTTTTGAATCTCCTAGAGTGGGTGGGGGGTTGGGGGGAAGTCAGCGAGGATGCCACACAGTCCCCAAAAGAGCAGTGACTGGAAGGCGTTTCCTCACTAAGGAAGAACCTGCTGGTCCTGGGGCTGTTCTCATTGTGTTATCTGATTTTTAGCATTGAGACTCAGCTGGGTTTACCCTCCAGGCAGCAGTAGTGCTCCCAGGAATAAGGAGAAACAACTCTTCCTGGTCTTTCAGCATTTGAAAGGAAGTGCCACTCCCTCCGCCCAGGAGGCCAGCTGGCTGGGAGCTGCTGTGAAAGAGCCTGCCTGTGCCAGGAAGCCCTTTCTCTTTGCGGAAACCCAGGTGTGCGGGCAGATGGTTGCTCCTGTGTGCTCGGGCTGCACTCCCCGTGCCCTGGGTAACCTTTCGCGCACCAGCCGGCAGGGCAGCAGCCGACCCAAGCCAAATGCACTGCTTAATTTAAAATAAATGTGTCTGGGGCAGGGCATGTGTGACTCATGATGGGTCTAAACCAGGCCTTTATGCCAGACACGGGGCCCCCAGGCCAGGCTCCAGTGAGCAGCCTCCCCTGGGATGTGCAAACATCTCGACGTCCCTGCGAGGCAGTGATGCTACCCACTCTGGCTCACTTTCTTTACAGGGTTTCCTCTAGAACATGCTGGTGGGGCTGCTGCCCGGTAAGAAACAGGAAGGGAACCCTGTTGTTTTGCTCTCACCATGAGGGGGCGAGAGGAGAAGTACTGAGGGCTGGAAGAAACAGTGAGCAGAGAACATCAGGCCCTGGTGAGTGGGGTGGGGTGGGGATTGGCCTCTTCCCCAAAAAGCAAACTCGGTGAGCTTTCTGTTGAGTCTTTGCTCTGCCTTCTCTCTTGAAAATTATGTAACCAGCCAGGGAGAACAAAGACTACCCAGGCCTCGCAACGGTTCTGAAATAGCACAGAAAGAAATGCCGGCGGCCCCCCGGAACTCCACGCTCGTGTCGGCACAGAGCTGGGGAGACAGGGCCCTTTGGGTCCCTGTGTGTGACGTGTGGGTTCTAGTCGCCACGGGAACAGCACGGATGCAGAGGCTGCACCTGCCCAGGCTCAAGCCTGGGGGTCTGACTTCTGGATCACAGGTGTGCGACGGGGTGTGTGCACGCAAGCATTTAAATCCTTCTGATTTGAGATGACTGCTGCATTTGACCTTTGTGGGGTCCAGGGGACACTTCTCATTCTCTTTTTTTTAAGGAAGGAAACCTGAGATTGCAGAAGATCTTGGCCACTTTCAAAATGTAAATCAGGACAGTTGTGACTTCAGTGCCTGACTGAGGTGAGGCCCCATTTGGAGCTTGCTTAGTCTGCACTGTGTTCTAAAGGACAGAAATCCCAGCCAGGGGCTAAGCTTCCCAAGGCAGAGCCAACATCTTTCATTTCTCCCTGACTTGCTTTAGCATCCGTTGCTCAGAGCCCACAGGCCCCTGTGCCTTCCCTGCACTGGGAGATTCCTTCCTGTGAGCTCGGCACGGGAAAGCAGTCACTGATCCTTGAGGTTCTCAGAGTTCAGACCTTACCTTTCCTGCCAAACTTTGGGGCCTGTACATGGGACCACTTACTTCCTACCTGCAGGGCCGGCCCATGGCAGGGACACTGAAAGAGTCCAGGTTCATAGCTAAAGGAGACAGCATTACGTCATCATGCTTTTCGATAAGCAAGGGCAAATTTGTGTCATACATACGACTAAGGACCTGTTTTGCACCCATAGCAGACACTGATGATCAATTTTCACTCTCTCTTTTCTGACAAACAGGAAAACCAGAACCCTTCTCAAACAGCACCCTCAGAGCCTCTGCCGACCGACTGCCTGAAGCTGGCACTCGGGGTGGAGCCTATGTGCATCCACGGCATGGCTCTGACTGCACACTCCCTTTGCTACAACCGGGATCTTGCCTTGTTCCCCAGGCACACAGTCTAACTCAGCCGGCATTTTTTGAGGGCCTACTATGTGTTGGGCACAGTAACGCACATTTGACAATGACTTAAGTTTCTTCACAACTGCGAGGTAGGTGTAGCTAATCCCCTAAGTCAATAAACACAGTGTATGCCTTGTGCATAATAGATGCCTGTTTCTTCCTCGTCCTTCCTTTCTGCAGTTGGAGTGACTTCGAGATCACACCCTAGAAAGGAGGAGAGCCCGGGTCCTAATCTAGCCATGGTTCCAATAGCAGTGTACTCTGTCATCTCCCGTGGGGCTCTCCCGCGATCCACCCCTCTTACAACCTGAGTGCCTGCTTTTGTTTTTCCACTTTCCCAGTTCCTTAGAGAAGGATTTACTTTACACTCCCTTAAGTCATCTTGGGAAGTAACATCCCTTCTAAACTTCTCCAGCCTCAGACCTCATGGTTTTCTTGAATCTATTCACCATCCGTACAGAATGTCTTTCAGTCATTGAAAATGTCACGTTCTCCCTTGCCTCTGGGCTTCCCACACGGTGTCCCCTCTCCTTTTCCCCTGGATAATTCTTACTCATCCTTTAGGTGTAAGTTTAAATGCCCCTTTATCCAGGAAGCCTTCCATGATGCTCCTTTCCTTCCTCAAATGAGTTATCTGCCAGGCCATGTCCCCCTGTTCTCTCCATCTCATATTACTTTTCTCCCTTTTTGTTTTGGCTTTAATTGCTTATCTTCAATATTTGACTGGAAGGGACCCCAGAGAGGGCAGGGACTCTACCGTCTGCATGACTGTTAGCCCCGGTGCTTAATTCTTAACTTACTCAATAATCAATAACAGAATTTGGGCAGAACAAATACGTTCTGGGAAGTGCCACACTCCAGATCATTGTCACAAATGCACATTTGTGATATGCTGTACTTGCTTCTGTCCTCTCTTTGAGAGTTGCCAACCAGATGTGACCATTTTGCAGGTCTTGTCTGATTTTATTCTGCATTCAGTCCCTTTAAATTTTATAGAGTTCTTGACTCTCTCATCAGCCCTGTTTCTCACCCAGTCACCTGCCCCATTATCCAGCGAATATATGCACATGGCTACCTCCTGTTACCCCACAGAGGCTAATCATTTACAGGAGTCGTGCTCAGAGGTATAAAGAAATCATTCATAGGGCAGAAAAAAATGTCCCTCTCCTGGAGATTGCATCTCCCTGTTCACAAATGACAGAAGTGGTATTTTGACAGCTCAGGTGACAGCAACAGTCCGTGGACCCTGTCACAGCTGAGGAGGAAAGCCATGGGCTGGGAGCCAGGGGCCCTGGGTTCTACTCTTGCTGCTGCCTGTGAACTCTCAAGCAAAGAGTTTCAAATCTGTGAAGTGGGGATAACCACACTTCCCCCACTTACTCATGGGGAGAAGAACGAACAGAGGCTGGCAATACACATGTACTTTCAAAGGAAGAAAGCACAAATTGGAGATAAGTCATGACCACGACCCAAATATACTAAAATTAACAGTTTCCATAGTGATGTTAGCTTGGGGGTTGGAAGCATTACCCTTTCTCATCCCTCAGGCTTGGACCTTCACACTCCTCCAACAGTGAGTGGCCTCCACGTGGGAAGAGGCGAGGATTGGCCCAACCAGCCACTACACATGTGTTTTGAGTCCTTTTTATTTTTTTCTTGGCAGGTGGTAGGATTGGGGGAACTTTAGGCTCAATGACCCCTATCAAATTAGGTAATGAGGATGGAGCCCTCCCGAATGGGATTAGTGCCCTGATAACAGGGGCCCCTGAGAGCTGTCTCTCTCCCTCTTTCTGCTATGTGAGGACACAATGAGAAGTCGGTCATTGGCAGACCAGAAAAGGGCTCTCACCAGAACCTGACCATACTGGCACTTCGATCTTAAGGACTTCCCAACTTCCAGAGCCATCAGAGATAAATTTCTGTTATTTATATGCCACCCAGTCTACGGTACTTTTTAACAGCAGCCAGACTGACTAAGACATTAACCAAGTCCATTACGGCGAGGTCACAGCTGTGTTCTGGCTTCCCGCACTCTGCCTCTGCATGTCCGAAGCCCTCTCTCTCCTGCTCTCCTTGGGAGCGCCTCTTTCACCGACAGGCTATCGGACCCTGAGAGTCGGAACCATGTGCTACAGAAATCACATCGCAGGAACACGACCCACTGGAGAGGGAAGGTGTGTGGCTGGGTGCCGGCTTTTTTTTACTTTCTTCCTTGCTCTAGCAGGAGAGATACGGGGAGTCCCTCTTAGGAACAATGAATCCCAGGCAAGCCTGTGAGGGATTCCACACACAAACCCCGCTGGACGTGGGAGAGAGAAGAAGGAAGTGAGATCAGCCTTCCGATTATGAACTCCCTGGAGAAGACAGGTGGCTCCACTGCCTAGGAAGGGGCTGGAGGAAGCTTGGAAAAGAAAGCAATAGAAGCAGTTAGAGGAAGAGGAACCAGGGAGGTGGGCGACGGCCTGATGGACTCGCCCCTCCCCCACCCCGGGGTTCTTAGATAAATGACTCAAAGGACCGGACCCCACATGGTGACACTGGGTTTCTCACTACCTAGCATGTGCATTCTTAGCTGGTTTCATTCCATTTGGGGAAAGATGACCATCCGGCCTTCAGGGGTCAGAGTAGTACCGGGTCAGTTCATATTAACTGCTGTAGGGACTGGCATGCCCTCTGCTGCCACATGAGGAAACTGAGGCCAAGAAAAGGAAAATGACCCTTCCAAGGTCACTCAGAGCTACAGGGACCAGGATTCATAGAGTGCCCGGGCTGCCATTATTTTCTTGGAACAGGCCCTTCCAGGCGTTGTTTGGGTCTCAGGATGACTTGGTGGACACTCAGCCTCCTTTTGTCAAATGAGCAAGGGGATCCTGACCCCACTGGCAAAGAGCGTGCATGGCAAAGACTGACTATCTGTGAAGAAGCAGCTCTTTCTCCTCAAATAATTAAGTAATGATTCCGTATCAGGAAAAAAATAAGTCACATATAGACAATATGGCAGCAACTGCTAGGCTTCCCAGCTGGAATCCTGTCCCTTCACTAAGAGCAGAGCTGGGAGCCAGGCTGCCTCCAGGGACAGAGGAAGCAGGGGATGTGAATCGGTCTCTGTCCCCACAGAGGACGTGCAGGGCTGGTGCCTTGTGCAGTGCCTGGTCTCACAGGGGCTGAGCCAGTGTCTGCTGCATAAGAAAAGTTGCAACTGTATTTAGTCTAAGGAGAGATGGGCCCCATAAGGCCAGGAGCGAGAGACACCTCTGTCTTATTCAGATATAACCAAGACAGCAAATGAATCACAGGGATGTGGACAGCCATGTGCTTATGCATTTGTGAGAAACCAAACACTCAGAATTCTGATGACACAAGGCAAGGTCTGTGCCCAAATTAGGGGAGTGCAATTAAGAGAAGGAACTAGGGAGAGAGAGGAAGGAGGTGATCAGGGAGGAGGAATGAGGAGAAAGGGAGAGTAACGAGAAGAAAGAGTGAGCCCACCTTCACTCCCAGAGGCCGCTGCCTGCCTTCTTTTTGAGCTGCTTGGCTATTGTTAGCACCTGGCATGCCCAGACCATCCCCAATGCCCAGGAGCCTTAGCCAGATACATCGATAAAGTCCTCACTGCAGAAAATGCTGGAACCTTGACAACAGCAGCAGCAGCATGACCAACACAGTATGGTGCATTAGCCTGACAAATGTAGTCGTACCATCAGCCAAGAACTCCACAGTTCTCCCAGGTACAGGGAGTCCTGGGCCAGGAACTGGATTGTACCTGCACCGTACAGTTAGCTGGAAACCTGGATCAGGACCAGGACCCCAGCCAAGGAAGTGTGAGTGACTGGGCTGGACAGTGACGCAGCAAAGCATTCCTTTGCCTCTCCCCTTCTTTACACACACTCCAAATAAATGAATCTCAGGGTTTAGTGAGTTCTGAAAAACCAGCCCAAACCAGGTTCTGTCTCCTTGTTATGACCTGGAGTTCTCATATGTCTGGAACAAGAAGGACGTCACTGGGTCTGGGCAGAGGGCTGTCTGGGGAAGGTCTCAGCCACTCCTAGGCATAAATGTAGACCCAGCCTCTGAGCCACCCTTTGGGAGAAAGGCTATTTGATAGATATTGCCCTCAATAGCTACCAGTGCCAGGGGACCAGAGCAAATCAGGGCTCCAAGGAGTAAGTAAGGCAGTTGAGTGGCTACGTGTCATGGACAGAGCTGCCCTCTAGAATACGCGGGAAGAAGGGAAGAGATACAAGCTGGCTCGTCAGAAGGGGTGGCTGGAAGGGGCTGCCTTCTCCTGCACTGGTCACCTCTCACTGAGGGTGGTAAGAGGGGACAGAACCCCCACCCTTCCAGGGAGAACCTTCATGGTAGGCAGACTGTTGCTTTTAGAGTAAGGCTTTATATTGCCAATGATAAAATCATTTTCTTTTTTCAAGTGGCAATGTAAATTGTTTTTAGTTCCAAATATACCGCTTAAGTTGCAAATGAGGATTCCGAGCATGGGCAGACATAGAGCCTCGGGACAACTTTAGAGGCCTGGCCTCAGAAAGACAATGGGGGGTCTCATTAGGATGGAGGCAAGTGTTCTCACCAGCCAGAACTGGGGTGCAGGGTCTGGGACCCACGCCCCGCCTCCCCATCTCTTTGTTTAGTTTTATAAGGAAAAGTATTTCTTTGGAATAAAACAAAAAGCAAAACAAAACACTGACTTTGACAGGGATCTCTTTCAACCCTGCGGATCAATTTGCTCTTTCTTTGACACAACTGCTGAAGGAATGGAGCGCTAGCATCAATGCAATGCTCACCCATGCTCCAAAGATCCAAGACTTATTACTTTTTTTCTTTTAAATTGTCAGAAAAGGAGACTGGGATGAGGCCTGGCATAATTTTGGTGACCTTTTGCCGTGCCCGTGCCGGAGCTCAGGATGCTTTCTCAGGCTGGATGTGGTCTCCCTTTCACCCCCGTTCCCAGGACTCGCTGTGAGGTCAGGTCCCAGGGAAAGTGTGGTGAGGGCTGTGACCAGAATGAACAGGGTTAAGGTGGTGACATGAGAGGGAGTTAAGACCCTCTGTCCTTTTTTCTTCACTCATACTGTCTTAGTTTAGGTCCTGGGCATCCCTACATGTCCAGAGTCTGCATCCTGCTACCTTTAGCTTTTGCCCTTACTGTAGCAGCAGGGGAAGCAAACCATCCACTTTTGCTTCCCTGGAGCTGAGTGCACTGTGGCATCTGTGGCGTCCCTCGATAAACATAGTTAGAATGAATGAATGAAGTCCCAACAGCTCCCAATGCTCTCTCTACCAGCTTCTTGCATCCCCCCCCATCCATCTTCCTTCCTGCCTCCAGTATAACTAAAATACATCTGATTGTTTCATTTTCCCATCTTAAAACATTTTTAATAGCTCTCCACTGACCAAAGATTAAAGCCCAAGCTCCTCACACAGCCCTCACATCAGACCTGCATCTGTCTTCCTGCCTCATGTCCAACCACTCCCATAAACTGCACCTCACATTGCAGCCTCACAGATTGGAGTGATTGCCCCCAATTTACCAGGCTCCCAGCCATGCTGCCCATCTGCTGGTGATACTGTCCTCTTTGTGCTCCTGAAGCAACCCTACTCATGCTGTGCCCAAATGTCACTCTTCTCCAAGCTCACGGAGCACAATGTATACCCCTATGGCAGGCAGTGATCTCATGGGACTGTACGTCTCTGTGGATCCTTTTTCCCACTTAACTGGGAAACCCAAGAGCAAAAGCACAGTGACTGGTTCATCTTATATTCTCAGACTTGCACTGTTTCTGGCACACAGTAGGTGCTCAATGAAAAGCTGATGAACAAATAAAGAGATAGGGGTAGGAACGGGGCTGGTGGAAAATGTTTGGAAGAGGTGCTTGGGGGAAGTAATTCATGACGATGCATTCCCCTGGAGGGGTGACCTGCTGGTGGAAGCATGGTCAGCTTTCCAGAATGTTTAGGTTGGATGACACAAGGGAGTGGCCGAATGGGTGGGTGAGCACTGAAGACCAGGCTGGGTTTATAGACTGCCATGGGACAGCACCCAGGAATTGTGGCAAAGGTGTGGATGATGGTCAGGTCAGGTGAGAGCAGAATGGGGGTGTGGAAACAAATAGATTTAGTAGGAGTGTTGGAGAGAATCCTGGTGACTGCATGCTCTCTTGAGCACACAGCAAAGTCAAGGTGCCATGATCACAGTAGGAACAGACTAGCATAAGCAAAAATAAACCCAGAGAGCGACTGCATGACATTCCCTTGGGGGCTCATTCCTTTTTATTCCCCCTCCTGGCTTTCAGATCATCACACTAACAATCTCAGGATGCTAAATTCAGGTTGTTTACCAAGACTGAGTACAAGCTCCCTCCTCGGGCTCGCTTGTCTGCTTCCCGCCTTCAGGAAAAGACTTCGCTGTGTGACCTGTTTTGCCTGATTCTTCTGGAAGCCTCAGCTGCCATAGCCAGTTCTTTTATTATTTGGAAGCCCCATGGGCAGCAATAAAATTAAGATGAAAACACATTTGCGAAGCAACTTCTCATTGTCCGAAGCTCTTGCATGCAGTACTATTTAATATTTAATACTTTCATGTAATATTTACTTAGTATCATTATGTACCAGGCCATGGGAACCAGGGGCAAATAACACAGACACAGTCCTGGCTCCATGCAACTTACACTCCAGGGGTGAAGGGGTAGTAGTGACACAAATAATGGCATAAATAGTGCCTACATACGATGACAATCATGATCCAGGTATGACAGGAAAGTACAAGATATTATTACTTTGGGGAAAAATGGCAGATTCTCTTAAGCAATGACATTTAAGTTGAGACATGAAAAGTGAGTAGGGGCTACCCAGGAGGTGGCGTGGGGGGGAGGGGGAGCACTCTCAGCGGGGGTCAGAACCATGAGAGCCTTGAGAAGTCTGGTGTTGGTGGAACAGAGACAGTCGGTGGGCTGGATCTGCTGGGCCAGAGGTGGCATGGAGGAAAGCGGGGCTGGAGAGGAAGGTGAGGCCTGACTGAGAGGATCTTTCATTCCTCCTACGAGAGCTGGAGCAGGAGGTGTCATCCTCATCTGTCCTATGAGAAGAAAGAGGCTCCAGGGTAGACTTCTTCCAAGCGCTGCCCGGCCTGAAGCTGCTGGCGAGCCTGGGGCGAGTGGCAACTTGGAGGTCCTCTGACAGTTCTTGTACAAACCCACGGGCCGTGGTTTATACCTTGTCTAGACTGAAGTGGTCTGACCTGAGCCCACCCTGCTGCCTTCCACGCTCCTGGTGGGACTCCTCTCTCTGACCAGCCAGGTGAGCTCCCAGGTGTAGAGGACACAGATGCAGAGCAGAACGACCCCCCCACCCACCAGAAAACAGCCAGTGGTAAATGACCCTTGCAGCATTCCCACTAATTTTTTTAAGAAGTGCTTCATGTAATTTCTTGGAAATTGCGAGGAGGAGGCAGTCTCCCACGGAGGGAGGCTTTCAGGACCGCCTGGGCTTCGGCTGCGGGAATGGGATCTGCGAGAGAAGGTGATTCTAAGGTGCAGTGGAGTGGAGAACCTCTGGCTTATGAAAACACTCTGGGTTCAAGTCTGATTTCTGCCACTGATGGATTACATGGCCTCGAACCTCAGTCTCTACATCTGTTAACCAGAATTTTAATGCCTTCCACAGTTGTCTCACAGGGGTTTTGTGACAGTTAAAAACAATAGGCATGAAGGCAGTGGGAAAAATAAAAATATCCCACAAAAGACTGCTGAAGTAATAATCACATAGATGTTATTCGCCTTCTCACAATAACAACGGGTAACAATGGACTTTATCTCATTTAACTTCACAATAACATTCTTAGGAATATATTAGTATTGCCTCTATCTTACAAATGGGGAAACTGAGGCACATATTGGTGAAGGAACTTGATCAAGCATACTCAGCTGGGAAGCAGCAGAGCTGGGAACCCCAGCGTTTGCCTCCAGACCCCATTAGGCTGCTGGAGTGAATGAAATGCCCCATACAGCTAAGAGCTATCCAGTAATCAGGCCATGAAGCTGGTGTGCTAAGTGATACCACTCAATTGCCAATAGCTTGCCAAGTGCCCCTTCGCAAGGGACTGAATTTCTCTTGCTTCCGTTTCCTTTTGTGACCAGTGACAGCGATCGGATTAATGGGTGGGCTTGTTGTAGGAAACCCCAAGAAAGATAACTAGCTCCCGCTGCTAGTATCGAATGGCTATATATAGTGTTTACTAATCACACAGCAGCAGGATTCTGCGTGGATTTTCACAGGCGCGTCCCTCCTCCAACCCCAGCACAGCAAAACCATCTGCCAACTCTGAAAGCTCCTGGTGCCCTACCAAATTCTAGGGCCATTTTGGAAGGCACGTCAGCATTCATCCTTCATCTTTAATCCCATAGCTTTCTTTAACTGTTCCACAGAAAGCTCCCTTACCTTCCATTTTTTTTTGTTTTTTAGCTATATCCCACCTTCCATCCTCCCTCTCCCTACTTCCTCCCTCCCTCCTTTCCTCTTTCTCAGCCACCCTATTTCCTCTGTGAACACTCTTCTCTTCCATTGCCCCCATCTTCCCCCTCCAGATGGTTCTCCTCGATAATCCTCAAACTATCCCTTAGTCCCCACTGCAACTCTGAATAGTAGCATCCCCTCAGAACAGCCAATCATAGACAAACGGTGAAGAGAGCTATCCGGATGGTTCCAAGGTTACTTTCTGCTCCTTTTCTTTGCAGTGTCCCCTCTACCACCTTTTCAAACACTCTTCCTCTTCCCCATTGGCACCTACATAAGGATTTGAGCTCAGCCATCTATACTTCTGTGTGACTAAGACACCAGTTTTCCTCTCCCGAGGGTTCTGTATTTAAGTTTTGTCTCTAACCATAGAATGAAAACCTGTGTCTTAGTTAGAAAAGGTTAGGCATCACCTGGGCTATTTGAGGGAACTGTCAATTGGCATCCTGAAGGTCATTTCCTGGGATGTTGAGAAAGGAGAAAAGAGAGTCAAGGAGGCCCTCTGAGCAGGTAAAAGATAATGTAACTAAAGCAGTGCCCCACACTCACAAAGCCCTGCTGTCTGTTCTTTCTGCTCAAAAATCTCCGGAGTCTTTTGCTTACACGATTGAACAGGTTTGGGGCCTTCCAGATACCAATGACAGGTGTGACTTTGTTCCCAGCCATCTAGCTGATCCTAGCCACTGAGCAGTTCCAACCTGGTGATTACCTTCCCTTCTCCCATCAGCCCCCTGCCAGCAGCTCTCCTCTCTGCTCCCTCAACCTCCCCAGGTGTTATTTATAGAGGGATGCTGTTACCAAGGCAACCAAATGTGGACATTATTTTACACTATCATATTCTGTTCTCTCCTTCCCTCTTCCCTGCTACCCAAATGAAAAGTTAGCTAAGCAAGGTCTCCTCTCCAACATAGAAATCCCACACCTTCTTGCATTCAAGTCCTACTGAAAGGCAGCTGCAGAGAGAGGGGGAGGCAACTCAGATGCTGTACTAAGGTGTGGGACCAAACAGGCATTCATCTCCCCTTCCACTTAGATGGCATTAAAATGATTGTAAGGGGGGTCTTTAAATCAATATAAACCCATAACAAAGAGAACAGGAGGGAAACAACTGGTAGACAGGGGATTTCAACACATTCTAAAAGGATGAAAATTTGGAAGCCTCAGCCCAGAATGCATGGTGAGGGTGGAGGGTAGGAGCAGGGGCCAGCCAAAGAGGATGCTTATGGCTTCACTGACACCTGGAGAGGCCCCAAGTTGAGTTCGATGAGCAGGTGGGAGGGGCCTGAAATTGTGGCATCACTGAAGGTTTGAATGTGAGACCACTGGAGAGCCCTTCTCCACCACCCCAACGTCTGCTCTTATAAAAGCGAGCGTTCCTGCCTCCCTCCCCTTCCCATCTTCTTCTTTTAACCCTGTTCTTAAATCCTTAAATCTCTTCGTAAACCCCAAGTTCTGAAGAGATGTTGTCGAGAATTCCAATGGTGAATAACATGGAGAATAATTGCTGAAATGAAAGTTATCAAGGAGGGTAAGTTTTTTGTTTTTGCGTTTTTTTTTTTTAATTCATAAAGTAAGTGCTACTTACTAGTTTTCAATTTTTAGGATCGATCTATAGATAAATACGTCACAAACAAAATGTAAATGTCATCTACTTTGACATGTAAAGAAAAGATTCAGTAGAAAAAAACTGTTGGGGAGATGGAAGGGAAAAAGAAAGAAGAAACAATATTCTCATGATGAGTTGGGAGCTAGGCTGAAAGCTGATGGAGAGAGAAAGGAAGTTAAAGAATGGATATAAGCTCTTGATGTTAAAGAATAATAAACATAAGCTTTTTAAAAAGTGATAATTAGTATCAAAATCAAATAAAGATGCTGACCACAGATGCCTATATTCTAGTGAGGGATATTAAGGAGTCACAAAAAATATTAATAAATACATGACATAATATTAGATTGTTTAAAGGCAGGCAAGCAGATTTGCCCTTTATATTTAAATGACTCCTTAACAACAAAACGAGCAGCAGCAGCAGCAGCAACAACAACAACAACAACACTAAAACGCAGGTGAAGAATATTACTTAGAGATAATGGAACTAACCAACAAAACAACTAAAAGAAATGCTTGGGCGTTTGGGGTCAGGGATAGGGTGGGGATGGCAGCTTCTCATAAGCCTCTTTTAAACAGTTTTCTTAAAAAAACAAACAAACAAAAACAAAAACATGGCTTGCAATGATTAAAATGAGAAAGACCTGCAAGTCATTCACTTACTATCAACCTCAGGGTCACCAGGGCAAAGTGGGAAGATGCTCCAGAGATGGGAGGCTGTCTCCGTCCCACGGACAAGATGCTGGGAAGGACCCAGACCCAGTTCAAGTCTTGCTGTTAAGGAGAGGAGGCACCTGATGACTGGTCTGGGGACCAGCTTTGGAGCTTTTCTCTCATGGCCTAACTCATCCTCATCCTTACTTCCTCAGGTGCCCTTGATATTTTATAACCCATTGATTCTCAAACTCCAGATGCATATTAGAACCACTTGGGAAGCTTTTAAAATCCTGATGCATTAAGAGAAGAAGATAAGCCACAGACTGGGAAAAAAATATTTGCAAAAGACATATGTGGAAATGACTGTTATTCAAGATACTCAAAGAACTCTTAACACTCAACAATAAAAAAATAATCAACTCAATTTAAAAAATGGGCCAAAGACCTTAATAGATACTTCACTGAAGAAGATATACAGATGGCAAATAAGCATATGAAGAGATGCTGCACATCATATGCCATCAGGGAAATGCAAATGAAAACCAACACTACACACATTACTGTAACGTAAACTATGGACTTTGGGTGATTATAATGTGTCAACGAAGGTTCATCAATGGTAACAAATGTACCACTCGGAGCAGGATGCATGTGTGGAGGCCAGGGGTGTATGGGATATCTCTGTACCTTTTTCTCAATTTTGCTGTGAATCTAAAATTGTTCTAAAAAAAAACAAAATAAAATCTTAATGAAAAAACAAATCTCAATGCCCAGAACGTAACCTATTAAATTAGAATTTCCATGGATTGGGGATCCCAAGTAATTCCAATGTGCAGACAAGTTTGGGGACCACAGAAGGTGAAGATGAGCTTGAAAAATGAATACCCTCCCAAATAGCACACAGCTGAGAGGAGCTATTCTTTCACTATTATAGACAATCATAGAGTGCCCTGGTCGACACACCTGTGTGTGTGCATGTGTATGCATGTATATGTGTGTGTTAAGTCTCCTTTGGCAAGATCACCTGTATCATTTTTGGTAAGCAAAAAAAGGACTGTCTGGAACCAGACCAAATGAAGTTGGGGGTCTAAGTCTGAGTGTCTTCACAGTCAGTTGGTATGACATCAATAGAAGTCCCCAGACATGGCTCCTGAATGGCCACCCTGCCCATGGGAGTCATCACCCAGAGCAGTGGTGCTAAAACTTGAGTGAGCATCAGAATTACCGATGCTGTGTTTAAAAGGCTTGTTAAAACACAGATGACCAGCCCCAGCCCCGGAATGTCTGGTTCAGGAGGTCTGGGGTGAGACCTGAAATCTGCTTTCTAACAATTTCCCAGGCTGTGCTGATGCTACTGGTCCTGAGACCAGATTTTGAGAACCACTTGCTGACCTAGAGAGAATTGGAGGGAAAGGGGGTACAGACACCTACTTTCCCAAGACCAAGGGCAACCATTAAGAGGATGATGACACGAGCCCCTCTAGTCTAGCTGTAAAGGCTCCAGATGGAGGGAGATGACCAAAGACCCCCTGCAGGGTGTTAATTACAGAGGAACCACTGGGCTTTGAACACTGTATGTTGAACCCAGGTGCAATGTTCTCTGTTCAGATATGCCATGTTGGATCACATGCCCCATATCATTTGATTCTTGGAAAAAAAAAAAAAGGGTAATCAAATGAGAGGCATCTATTCTGTCCAGAAACACAAATCTTAAAAAAGAATTCTACTCAATGCTTCCCTGTATTTATATTATGGGACAAAGTTTCTTGAAAACAGCTTCCTGTGAGTCCTGACTACTGGGTTTGGGCAATTTCTTGAAGTTTTTCTTCACTAAATATGTTGGGTGGTTGTTTTATAAAAAAAAATAAAGGATGGAAGGCAAAATGTATACACCAGCAAACTTGATCTAAACCAAATTTGGAGTCAGCATTTAGCAATTTAATTTAGAATGATCTACTGAGCAATTGCCCCAAACTTATTCCCTAAAATCCCTTGGGCAGAATTCTCGCATGCCAGTGTATAGGCTAGCCTTGCAGTCTTCAGGTAAATTTCCTCTTTTCAAATATGCAATAATATGTTTCAGCTGACAACCAAACAGCAGCCAAACAGTGGGAAAATGATTAGCAATTTCATTACTTAAGATGCTGCTTACACTTCTTTTATAATGGTTGTCATTTACTCATTTTAGTTAATTATTCTAGTCCCCTGCTTTCTACTAAAACCACAAATGGTCATTAGTATATACTATTATTATGTTGGAGGGGCACAAATATATCTTGTTTTATATATAAAAATGTAATTGAGATAGACTGCCACATCTGAAGTATTCTAAGAAATAACATTGCAGAACACCTTTTTCAGAAAAAAAGAATCTTATAGGAAACCAATACATACAACGGATAACTGCTGTCAGTGATTGAACACTTACTATGAGACTCAAACTGAACTATGCTATTTAACTTACTCAATTTTAGTATAAATTCTAACCATTTAGTTATAGACAAATCAATGAGAACATTAAACTTATTCTTATGTAATTCCTATCCAGTTTATTTTTAAATTTTATTTAATTGTACATGATTGAGAAAGTCCTGATTCACAGAGATGAGTTATGGCAAATGTGCAACAGCTTTTTTTTTTTTCATTAATTCACACTGACAATCTCACTATTTTTAACTTAAAAAGGGATGGCAGAATCAACTTTGAAGTAGGCTAAAACTGAAATGGACACATTGAAAGTTTCGGGATGTTAAAATTTGATGAAGAACACATTTAAGTGTGTGATTTTTTTTGTTATGATTCTTAAAAGAAATTAAAAATATATTTTAAAAGAAGTTCAAATCAAACATCTATATAACACCTTTCAAACATAAGTTAATCTATTACAAATCTATATGAACTGGGTTTTTTTTTTTTTTTGTCCAAATCCCACCATTAGTAGGGAGTTAGTGACAGTGTGAGAATAGAACCAATTTCTCCTGACAATACGTCCAGGAACTTTTTATGTTCCATGTTTCCCAGAGGGAAAGCTGTAAGATTTTTTTTTTTTTTTTTTTTTTTTTACAAAAAGTGACTCCTTTAGGTCTTCAGTGAACTAGTGACAAGACAGAGAATGGAGCTTGATTTTGTGTGTCACAAACTAGACTTCTCACTCAATCAACATTTTTCAGGTGGCAGCTCATACGATATCACCTGAAATTGATAATGATCCTCGGCAACTGCAAAGTTAAACAACAAAACTGATGTGTGAATTTGCGAAAAATTTTCATTTGCTACAGGAAATGAGCTTTTTTCTTATTAAGGTAGATTCACAGAAGGCTGCTCCATTGGTCTATAAGTTGTCCTCTCTCTCCTCTCCTGGCTGCCCAGCCCCTCTCTCTCTCTCTCTCTCTCTCTCTCTCTCTCTCTCTCTCTCTCTCTCTCAATCTCTGTGTATGTTAAGGATACAGTAGAAGGGATAAAAGCAGTCATAATTCCTGCTCTTATGACAAGGTCATTCATAGGACTCTTTTGTAAGCAAAAAGAAAAATGTCCTGGGAACCAGAACTAATTGAGATTGGGGTATAAATCCAGTTTCCCTTGGTGGGATGTGCCAAGTGGCAGAGTATAGTCCCTGAACGGCCACACTGCTCTGCTGATGTGGACACCAAGGGCGTAAAGAGCCCATTGTGTAGTATGTCTGATTGTCGACTTCCTTCAAAACACCTCCTTGTTACAGGAACTTTTCTATTCCCAGTGTGGTGGTTTTGTCACTTGCCCTTTTGTTCTTACATACGTGCATATGTGAAGATCATGTATGTGCTGGCATGTCTATAAATAACTGGGATGTGCCCATGGTTATCAACGTGAATCAACTTTCTCTAATATTCACCTCCAGTATAAAAGGTTTGGGACAATTTAAACTGTTTCTGTTAGGAGGAAGAAAGGATGTGAAAAGGCTATAAATACCAGATACAGACACTAGTTCAGATCTGTTAGTTGATATTAGAGATAACTAATAACACAGTGAATTATATATAAATAGCAGAGATTTTCCAAAATAGACACTCTAGTCTGCTGTCGGGAGGTTCCTGATGGGGTGTCCTACCTGGTAAACTAATCGAGGGAGGGAACTCTCCACTAACCCAACACCCAAAGAGGGAGGACTAATTTGATGATGATACATCATCCAGTGGAGGAGAGCAAGTTCTGTTCTAAAAGGGCATTTAAAGATATTGGAAAATGTGCCTAATAGAGTGCTACATAAAAGGTTATGAAATGATGCAAAATATGATTCTTTTTTTGTTTTAAAATTATATAGAAGAGAGACTGGCAGGGTAGTCTTAAAATTTTGATGGTTATCTGCAAGTGGTAGATTACAAATTTTTTTTCCCTTTATAATTTTGTTTTTCTCCTTAATTTTATGCAATAACCATAATTTTACAATCAGAAAGGAAAAACGAATAAAGGAAAAGTGCTTTGACATTACGATTACAGTTTTTTTTCCCTCCCAACCTCCCTCAAGAGAACATTAAATTCTCCGAGCCCACTCAAATGAACAACTATGGAACAGAGTCCTTTGAGGGTGCAAACTACACATAGAAAAAGCAGATGACAAATTTCTGTCTTAGAACTTAGCTAATTTGGCTCAAGTGTAAAGATTTCTGCTTTCCAGGTTCACTCCCATTTCTAGTCATGTAGTTCTGTACCAGCCCTGACGGAATTACTTTAGTTTCTTCAAGGCTGCTCACTTCCACCCACAGGCAGAGGTGTGGATATCTGAAGGTAAGGTTATGTCAGGTCTGGGCACCAGGGCACTCCCTCCTGATTGAGGTGGCAGCTGTTCTCCCCCATGCACTTGGTCATGGGAGCCCCTGAGTGGACTTCCTCCACAGCGAGGTCTGCAGATAAGCAGCCCCCCAGTTGTGGATCTCTGCTGGTTACAAGCTGTTGGCACCTCAGGTGAGCTGTTTAGCATCATTGAGCTTCAGCTCCTCTCTGAAGAATGGGGATCGTTAAACCTGCTCTCAGGGCTGCACAAGTGTTGGAGACAGTGTGCCCAAGGAGCTCTGCTTAGCGCCTGGCATGTAACAGGCACACAGTTAGTCAACAGCGGCTGCTATTGGTGTCATGATGCTGCTGCTGCTGCTGATTCTTGATTCTCTCTTCCACTTGAACTTTCTCTAAAAAGGCTCCCACATTTTTTTCATGTTCATTTTATCATGGAGCATCCTCATTAACTCAACAGCACTAAGTTATGTTTCGACTCCCCTGGTTCATATCAGGAAGTTCACCTCTAACACGCTGTGACTTGGGAAAGGTGGGCTCCCAGGAGGGTAAGTGAGGCCAGCAGTAAACATGGGAAACTTCAGGCCACAGCAGCACTTGGCAGCTCCAGGATGCCTGTTGTTGTTGCTATGAAAAGTGCTAATGCCTCAGCTATTCGGCTACAAGGAGAAGGAGGATAAATTCACATTTGAAAGGCAAGCTAACGTCCTTGGATAAAATATGTCATGCAAGTTGGAAGGACTGTGACTTATCATAATATTTTTCTAAGACTTCAAGGCCTGCAGTGTTAACTCTAGGACTGTAAACCATGCCATAAGGGATGTAAAATGAAGGAGAGATTTTTTTCCATTCTAGAAATAGCTGCCAAACAGACAGATTCCACCCAATGCTCACTCGCACACTGCCAACAGAGCATCAGATCTCATCATTACCCAGGAATAAAGGGATGGATGTGAAGTCAGAACTGGCAGAAAGAGACCTGGCATTAACCAAGGGCCTAAACTGTGTCAGGTGCTATCCTTGAAAGTGTACAAAACTCTCTCGTTATGGGCTGAGTTGTGTCCC
>CM053504.1:73654161-73704804 GCA_028627145.1 Eidolon dupreanum | reverse complement strand
GCATTTCATCACCAGCCATATCAACTGTCCAAAGGAGACCAGTGAGGAGTATCGGATGGAGCCCCTGACCTCAAGGACTTTAGAGCAAGAGGTAAGGAGTTTAGATTTTGTCCCTTAGTCAGTGTGGAGCTGTATAGTTTCGGAGTGATGGGATCAAAGTGTTTTAGTGAGATTAATCTGGGAATACTGTGCCCAAGCGGCTTGGCCTGGTGAGCCACTAAACAAAAGGAGGCCACTGACAAGAATCAAATGCTCAGAAGCCCACAGTGTTGCAAATCTACTAAAGATGCACTAGAACACTCTCTGAGCCAGTACGTGATATATTTGAGTCAACTGGAGTATCTGCTCACTGCTACAAGAAACAGGAAGTCCTCGGACCCTTTGCCACTACAGCCCGGGGCCAGACTCCTCTGCCTGAGCCCGGTCGTGGCTGCATGAGGACAGCCGTCCCTTCCCGAGCAGGCCCCTGTTCCCGGGCAACCATTCCAGGCAGATGGATGGCATCTTTCCCAAAGAAGGGACTCCCCAGTGCCCCCAAGGAACTTCTAGACTGAAGAAGGATCTTCTTGTGTTCTTGCCACCGACCTCATGCCACAACCAGCCTCCTCCCTCACCACAGAGTGGAGGAGAGCTGGCAGTTCTTCCCTGCCACACAGATACCTGGGACAGATGAGGAGTGCGAGTTAGACACGACCGTCTCCTACTGCCCCCGGGACCTCAGCGTGGAACCTTAACCTTCGTTAAGGCTTTCACTAAATTATTCCATCAGCTCGATAAATAATAATAATAATAAATCTAGAACATTCTGGGCATTGTACTAGGCACAGTGGTACATATAAAAGACAAACCAGACATAGTTTCTGTCCTCAAGGAATAATTAAAGTCCAGAAGGTGCTAATGTTATTCACAATAATAACTGTGTGTCTCTCCATAATGACAAAGAGAATATGACACAACATGAGAGAAACCAAGTGAAACAATGAAAGGAAATGCCATAGGAAGAGGGGACGCTGAAGGGACTCATTCTAAAGGGAAAGATTGGGGATGGTAGATTCTGACAAAACACAGAGAAAAACCTTGCAAATCTAATTACTCAGGAATCAAACAACAACAAGAAAAATGGACTTCTTCCAAACGAAAAGAAAAAGAAACAGGCGCACATGCTCTGCAAGCCCACCACGGCCACCTACTGGGTCTTGAGAATCCTCACAGAAACTGGGCAGGGGTCCCCCACCCCTCACCACCCCAGGACCCATGAAGGCTGCTGGGAAAAGATATGGCCTCTGTCAGAGAGGAGGAGGCAGTCCGAGCAGGTGGCTGCCGGAGGACCTCCAACTCAGGGCCACCTGAAATCTCACATTCTCCCCCTCAGCAGCACGAAAATTCTTGGCAGGTTTGGCACTGCGGGGTCCTGGCTGGAAAAGTACTGAGTCAGCCTCTCCAAGCCTCACGGGGGCCCCGTCAGCACGGAGATCACCAGCAGCCTCCCCGGTGATCCCTTCCTTAGGGCCACCCACGGATGTCAACAGCAAAGAACGTCTAACACTCACGTGGCTCTTTCAAAGTTCACGTTATGCTTTCACAAGCATCTCTGATTCTCTGAACTTTTTCTTGCTGATAAAGGTTCTGTTGTTGTTATTTCCTACTGTGTCTGGCACCTATCCGTGAGCACATTCCATTCAAACAATTTCTCCGCCTTTGGCCTCAGCACGTCTTCATTGTCCACCTCCCCAGGAAGGACACTGTGAGGGCCAGTGGTGTTTTGCCCCACAATCACTTATTGTCTATCCGGGGGCCATATCTGCAGAGTTAAAATAACAATTAAGGGGCATCAGAAAGAAGCCTTTGAGTGAGTGTCAGGTAGAAAGGGCAGACACTGATGCGAAATGAGCTCACGAGATAGAGAAACCACTGGCCTGGACTGAGCAGGGTGCCACAAAGTCCCACAGGGGCTTGAATGATGCCTGACATTTAGTAGAAATGCAAGGTTTGGGGTTTTTTTTTTTTTTGGTACAGTTGAAACTCATTATTTGTGGTAATTATGTTCTATAAACCCCATGAACACTGAATTGACTCCCAAAACATGGCTCCCAGGGGAAATGACAGGGTTAGGTTCCTTTAAGCCTCTGGTCAGAACAATGGAGCTGCTTCGCATCCATTTTCGTTCTTCTGGAAGTACCGTACTCTCGATTCATTAACACTGAACTCATGGTCAACAGCACTATCACGCGTGCCTGAATGGAGCTTATCGAAACATGTCTCTCCTCCACAAGGCACATCACAGTCTTCTTGCACTTGGGAACGCTTGACAGCACTTCTGCAAGATGCTTAGTGGCATTATAAACCACAAAACCGTCCATTAAAAATAAACAAAAATGCACGAAAGTGGCATTAAGTAGAGTACAGAAAGGATGTCTGTTTACAGCATGAGAGCTAAAACGAGAAGGCAGAGTGGACTTGTTGGACAGCTGGGAATTTGTAGGTGGGGAGATTCAAATTTTTGGCCGTTCTGCTCTGCACATGTCAGTGAGCACCAGTGAAAGCACCATGAGTATTTACTTTGGGGTTAAAAATAAATATTAGTAGGTTGGCAAATGGGCAAATGTGGGATCCGTGAATAATGAGGACTGACTGTACTTTGTTCCAGAAGGGGTGTAAGGAAAGGAGCTCGGTCCATGGCTGTGGGACTGAATGAAACTCACAGACGGGTGGAGGAAATGAATGTGGAGGCTGACGAGGTGAAGGTGAGAAGCTGGTTCTGTGTGATGGAGTGATGGGAGGCATGGCCAGCAAGTAAATGTGGTCAGATGGGAGGGCTGTGACTATCAGGATGAGGAGCATGAGCATAAGACTTACCCCCAGCTCCATGAGAACCTGACAAGTGCAGAACCGAAGGAGAGCAGAATTCCAGGACCTTAAGGATGGGCCAGGAGAGGACTCTGTCAGGGCAGCGGTGCCCCTACCCAGGGCACCTTTGTACCCCCATTTGGCGATAAGAGGCCAGTGTAAAGGGAGCAAGAGGAGGAAACAGCTTTGTTGTGTAAGACTCCCAAGTATCAGCATCCTCCAAAAGGAACAAAGCCAGGATCCAGGCATAACAAATGTCCCAAGGGCAGGCCTTCCCTCCAGCTCCCTCCTCCAGCTCCCCACTGCATGCAATCACTCCCTATCACACATCACAGGTGACCTGTCTGTCTTCTTGCTAACATTCATTAAAGCCCTTGATGTGTCTAGACACTTGCAGATGCTTGATAATGTGCTTAGTCCTCATGACAGAGGTGAATGTTACTACTACTCGGCCCACTTATAGACAGGAAACAGAAAAGGTTAGGTGAAGCTTTTAAAAGTCTCTAGAAGCCGACAGTCTGAGGCTAGAGCCCTCAGTCATAATCACAGACCAAGCTCACTGCTGAATCCCTTCAGCTTGGAACAGAGTTGGGGCATCCAGGAGGCTCCAGAAATATAGGCTGAATGACTTTCCACTCTGACCTTCCAGGCGAGTGGCATTTGGTGCACACAGAACCCTGAAGATCTGGGCTCATATCTTCCTTTCTCTGGTGGCTTCTACCAGGGCCAACTTCAAGGGACCTATGCAGTCCCACAGCACCCCACCCGCGATTAGAAGGACCTTGCACTTGGTTTAATGCTCTGCTGTGGCTGTCCTGAAGTTCTTTGTAATTTTCAAACAAGGGGTCTGCATCTTCCTTTTGCATTGGACGCCTTAAATTCTGGAGCCAGTCCTGCTCCTAACTCTCCAATCTCCTCTCCCACAGGGTGCTTTGCTGTTGGCCAAACCTGAGGATGAGAGACAAGTCTGTGCAAGCAGCCACTGGCTTGTTGAAAACTTTCCATCCCAAATTAACACGTACATTTCTATTTTGGTTAAGGAGCCAAGTAATGCGTGTAACTTAATCACACTGTTGTTTGCTCAATCTGGCTGTAAACCGTGTAATTCCCATTTCGCTGCCGGTAGGGGAATTAACAACACACGTCAAGTTTGTTTCATGACTCTATCAGGGTTCTGCTCAAATTTCTGCTCTCAGAATTTCTAATCCTGAGCATGTTGCATTTCAGCCCTGAGTGATGCCCTCCCTTGAATTACTGAATGTAAGCACCTTCTCTTTAAAAAGTCCACATAGGTCAAAAAGAACAAAGACAAATGATGAAATTCGAATCACATATTCTTTCTATCCTTCCACACTAGGTATATGACAAGACTTAAGTTCTGAAATCTCTTTCCATAAAGTGTTTTCAAAAAGATAAGGAAAATAGATTATTCCTCCTTTCCAGTCTGGATATAAAATGAACTTAAGATCAACAAATAGCCAACTGTCCCTAAGCCTTAGTTTATTAATCAAACGAATGGGTCGAATGACTTATCTAAATTTAATACCATGGCCAAACAGAACAGCAGTGGTAATTAGCCGTGAGAACTTTGAGACATAAAAGTCTAGCACCGTTGAGAAATACAGCCTGAAGGGATAATATGGGTGAAAGAGAGGTAGGCGGGATGGTCAGGAGACCCTGGTTCCCTAGTTTTGCTACTGATTAGCTCTTGGAGTTGAGTTTGTATCAATTCTCTCTGGGCATCAGTTTCCTCCTCTGAAAGATGCTGACACAAATATCTGGTGACAGTGAGATTAAATAAGACTGTGGATCCAAAAAATACTTTGTGAAACCTTCAAGGTTTCTTCTAAAATATAAGATGCTATTGGGACAAGATGTTGCACATGTTTAATGGGTCTTTAGAAGGTCCACATTTGATTCTAGCAGCTCCCAGGGAAACTGCCAGAACCTTGAAGGATTTCAAGGAACCCAGGCGCCAGGGAGGCAAGATCTGAAAGCAATGGAAAGAATTTCTACTCCCCACAGCCTGCCAGCCCTCAGCCTCCTAACGTGATCAGATGCTGCACTTGGAAACAGCCAACCGGATCGAATTCTTCACACTTCTAATTATTTCATGATTTGTACACATTTTGGCGGTTGCTTCAAGGCTGTTTTATTAATTCACAGATTTTCACTATTTTTGCTACTCCCTTTCTTGCCAATTAGCTGAGCTAGCTGCAACCCGGCATCTGGGGAGAGCCGCAATGGAAACCAGGCCTCGCTCCTCCCCAAACCCCACCACCCGAGACCTCAGAGTGAGATTCAGAAATCACCACAGGGACAGATGGGTGGGGGTGGCCTGGTGGGAGCTTATTCCCCTGTGACTAAAGATGTTTGCTCTGATTTGACAGAAAGCCCTAGATCACTTCTCCCACGGTCTGATGCTGACGCTGAACATACTCCCAGCCCTGCGGCTCACACTCAGAATCCAACACCTCGGGGAGAATGCTGCTGTCATCAGACTTGGTTCACTAACCTCATGAAGATTCTTCCAGTAGGCGCCAAGAAACTGGGAGAGAGCACCCTGTGCAGCCAGGTCTCTGATGTGGCCTATAAAAAACCCCATCCAAACTCATGGCCAAGTAAGACCCCGCCCTTTGTGTCATTCCTGGGCAGGCAGAACTGGGCAAGGGGCCTGGTTCAAGTCCTGGCACTCGCGGGTCTTGCCTTTCCTCTCTAAAAGGCAGATGATGACATGCTCCATCCTCCTCATCAGGTTACTGTGAGGAAGAGTGCTGAATGCTACAAGTGCCAAATGCAGGCAAGGGATCAGGACAAGCAGACGACTTCGGTTCAAAGGACCACGACAAGCAGACAACTGTGTGTGAACACACCCTAGTGGTATGGTGTTTTGGCTCCATTTTCAAATCAGAAGGATCTCTCAAGGCTGGGTTTTGTCATGGAGTAGAAAACATGGCTGAAGCCTCTTCTTCCTCTGGGGCTCAGGTTGACTCTGAAGCTAGTGGTGGGGAGCAGGAAGGAATGTTCCAGAAGGGAGTGCCTTTGACCTTACTGAGCCACTGCTAGTCATTGTACCCTCTTAGATTTTTGTCAGCTTCTTACTTTCAGGACCTCCCCCTCAGAGGGAGGTCCAGGTAGGATCTAGCCAAGGAAACACAACAGGAGCTGAAATGGAAGCCACTTGGCTAAGACTAGTGGGGCAAAGGGCAGAAGTGCTGAGCTGGAACAGAAATGCCCTCCCTCCCATCCTCCTTCCCTCCCTCCCTTAGTTACAGGGACTGATGAAAACACCCATTTGTCTTACGGATTGATGGGGGGGGGGTACTGATTTCCCTGTACAGGGAGCACAGAGAAGCTCTCTTAAATTATAAATTATACCCACATGATAAATGATATTACACGTCGATTAACATTAGCAAAGAGACACTTGGGCACAAGAAGGGATGAGAAAAAGCCTCCTGCACATTACGGAGACCTGCATACATGAGCCTGAGGCTGTGCTTCATTCTGAGGATTTGGAATGAAATGCATTTGTTGGAGCCTCTTGGGACCTCCTGTGGGCAAGACAGGCCTTGTCGGGCCTGAGGTTTAAACTGAGGAAGGAGGGCAAAGACAGGGAAAGTGTGAGGAAGATGAAAGGGAGAGGAAAGAGGACGAGAAAAAGGAAAATAGGTTCCTGTGGTGGGACAGTATGAGGACAAGCAGGCCCAGAGTAATGGCCTTAATGACCACTTGTGCTAAAGACCACCAACCCAATTAACTATCCCAGAATCCTTCAGCCTCTGGGGAGATGTTTGGTAGAGGGCCATGAGACACAAACTCCTCAGTCCGTCTATGACTTAATGTGCATGAACAGCGGGCTCCATGAAGCCCAATCCATCCACCAAAGCTGGTTCCAGCCCACCTGTCCCAAGAAACCTTCTCTGACTACTTGGTCCCCATCATTCCTTCCACCCACTGACCTCACAATCAGAGGTGGATTTACTAGGTGTGATGGTTAATTTTATGTGTCAACTTGGCTGGGCCATGGTGTCTAGATAGTTGGTCAACCATTACTCTGGATGTATCTGTGAGGGTGTATTTGGATGATATTTTAAATCACTGGACTTTAAGTAAGGCAGATTGCCCTCCATAATGTGGGTAGGTCTCATCCAAGCAGTTGAAGGCCTCATTAGAATAACAAGCTGACCTCCGAGCAAGAGGGAATTCAGCCGGGAGCTGGCCTTTGGACTTCAACTACAATATTGGCTCTTCCCAGGTCTCCAGCCTGCCCATTGTTGCTGCAGATTTTGGAATGCTAGTCTCCATAATCATGTGAGCCAATTCATTAAAACAAACCATACACACACTTACACGCACACACACATACATCATATACATATACATACATACTCTATTTGTTCTGTTTCTCTGGAGAACCTTGGCTGACACACTAGGAAACTAATGAAGCTTAAACTGAGAGCTCACTTCTAGAATCCTGGGAAGGGCCCTTGCAATTTGTATCTCTTCTTTTTAAGAGGGCCTCCCATATGATAAAAAACTTCAGACCTCACCTGTCTTGGACCCAGCCTAGTTTTTGATGTAGGCATCATGTCCATCCTGGTTTCCGTGCCTTATACTCCATGACAGCATATCTCCTCTCTCTAATCCAGGTAGAAGCCCCATGTAGGAAGGGACTGTCCTTCCACCCCTCAGCCTCTTCTGCAGTCTCTATCTCAGCCTGCTAAGAGCCTAATTCACATTCATTCACAGAATGTTGGTTCTTGACTGCTGTGGGTCTTGGAGGGAGGAGGCTACATAGGGGCTTCTCAAAGAACAATGCTGGGGGCTTGGGAAAAGGGAAAGATTGGAGGCGAGGGCAAAGCCAGGAGGGAGAAAAATCTAGCCCCATTTCACGCCCAGCACATTGCTCTCCCTCGTCATCCAAGGACTGTGGTCACCTGAGGATCGGCCTCCTCGGTTATGGAGGCCAGGCGCCCCTGACGCAGACCATGCTCCCTCCCCAGTGCCTTCCCCTGACTGTGCCCTGACTCGGGTCAGGGAAGCACAAAGCTGGCTGAGTATTCGTGGCAGCCTGAGCCTCTCACGCTGATGTGCTGGGCAAATGCAAGTCAGCCAGGATGTGCGTTTGGTGTCCAGGTATTTTTCACCTTCCAGGTACCCCAGAGAGTGAATTCGAATGGAATTCAGTGCCACAGGCTGAGGGAGAGGATGCGACTCTCTGGCCCGGCTTTGTGCTTTAACAAAACCGAGAGCTGACTCAACACTCTTTATGCCATTGGGTGCTCTCAAGTGTCATTTTCTGAATGCATCAAGTTCTCTGAAAACCCAGAAGCTGCCCAAAGCTCCCAGGAGGCTGCATCAGGAGTGCGTACCAGGCGGGGTCCTCCGGGAAGGACACCTGCATATCTTAGAAGAGATCTGTCTTAAAACAATATTATCACCAATGACACCACCGCCACTTCCACACAACTCCCAACTCAGAGCTCATTTATAAACAGCAAGTAAAGCAAGGTCTAAAAAGCTGGATTTAGGCAAAAGGCAAATACAATGATGCTCATTCTTGATGCCATGAAAGGATTCAACACTGGTATGTTTAAAAAGAAAAACAACAAAAACAACTGCTGCTTTAAAAAATTTACAAATTTGCCATACAAAAATCAGATAATAAAAGTAAGAAAAACAAAATAGAAAGAATAACCCTAACATCCCAGATAATCCTGGCTAACCCTTTGATAACATGCTTCTAGTTTTTGCTGTATATATAATAAACATTTTTAAAATAGGAAACATAGTATCATAGAGCAATATACTAGAAAAAGTTCTGTGAGTGAGGAGACTGCTACATCATTTAATAGCTCCCTAACATCATTGCAATTTACTCATGTGTCGATTTCCTTTAAATAGTGTACTCTTTTAGAACCTTAAATAAAATATTTGCAAATTAAAACAACGTACGATTCTCTAGGAATGTAATTAGGGAATCATAATTTGGGTGGTGCTCTTGTATTCTGTTTCCACTTGTACAATAGGCCCTAAAAAGCCCATACAGTCATATAGTCATTCATTCTTTCACCATATGTGGATGTCATACCTACTATGTTTCCCATTATTGTGTTAGCACTGAGATACAACAGTAAACCAGTCAAGAGACAGGTCCTTGCTCTGGTGGAACACTGCAGTGAGAGAAGACAGACAGTACGTAAGAAAACAGAGATAATATAAAATCAGATTTCGATAAGGACCATGAAAGAAATAAACAGGTGATGTAACAGCACCTCTCAGAGAAGAGGATTATTTTAGCTAGCAGCCCTCTCTGAAAAGATGTCATATGGGCTGGGACCTGAGAGGTAAGAAGGAGCCCTCCATGTAAACAGCTGTAGTTAGAATAATCCAGGCAGAGAAAACAGCAAGTGCTGAGGCTCTGGGGCAGGAAAGAGCTTGGTATATTCAGGAAAGAGACCAGTGGGGCTGAAGCAAGAAGATCAGTGAGGAACAAAGTTGAAGAACAGATTACACGCTCTTGTATGTCACAGTAAGGAGTTTTACCTTTATTCCAGTGTACTGGAAGGCCATGAAGTATTCCAAATAGGGGAGTGATGTGATCTAATTTGCATGTTTACAAGTTCCCTGTGGCTGATTCCTGAACTGTCAAGAATGTACTGGGGGGAAGCAAGAGTGAACATAGCAGATCAGTAAGGAGGCACTAAGGTGATCCAGGTGGGCAAGATGGTGGCTTGAACTTGGAGGTCAGGGTCAAGGTGGAGAGAGATGTGAGATGCCTTCTGGAAGTGGAACTAATGACTTGCTGACAGATCAACTGTAAGAAAGGAGGACAGGAAGTGCCAAAGATTCCTAATTATTTAGCTTGACTGACAGAGTGTTTACGGTCTCATTTATACAGATGGGAAAATCCAAGAGATGAGCAGAGTTGGGAGGAGTCTAAATGAGTTTGTAGAAAACCCTACATTTCCCCTCTGGCTCCAAGGACCATGGTGCTTCCAGCACTGAGACATGTTGGTCCAGGTTCTACCTTGGGATTCGCCACCTCCTGACCTGAGACCTCACTCCATGGAGATGTCCCCCACCTTTGACCCAATAAATAGAAGAAATGCCTCTTTCTTAACTCCTACAGTTCTCTTAAAAGCTGAGAAAAGATGCCCACAGAACTATTTCAGCTCCTGGAAAGGAGGCATACTATAAATTATTTCGTTTCCTCAGCTGTCTCTTGACTTAACTAACAATTGTGTACACCAGAGATATTTATTACTCCAAAGGCTTTGTCTCTGGAAAAAAAAAATTCTTTGGATAGTATTTGAAATGATACCATTTATCTGGCTGTATAGGTCACTGATTCCTCCCCAAGGATCTTTAATTGGCCTGGGAGCCAATTAATCATGCTCCTTATGAACGATGCTCATATTGTAAAGCCTGAAACCCACATACTTGGCAGTTCATGGTGGCCGCTACTCAACTATTCACGAAACGGTCTTTTTTGGCCTGGTAAATTACTGTCTTTTAAACTAATGCCACCATTACAAACCTCCTCTGCTTACACTGCAGCCACAGGTCAGGGACCCAGTGCCATCTGAGTTGTTTTCAGTAACTTGTCAACCATTTATGTGGACACAGGTCCCTCTTCAGGAATGAAAGACTTATTGCCCTGGCTGTAGGAGGTACTGCCCCACTAAGATGGTGTCAGCCGAGTAGAGCCAAGGTCATGCTCGCTTTCCTGGGGCAGCCCACGCCCAAGGACAAATTGACATAAGAGTATGAAGGCCTGTAGCTTGGGCAACTCTGGAGGACCATTTTAGCTGCAGAAGTCCCCAGAATGTCAGCCGAGGCTATCACCAGGACTGCCTCACAACCCAAACTTCTCCTCAACCCTGCTTCCCTCTTTCTTCTTTCCTAAGAGCCTTCCCTAACGCCCTCTACACTAATCTTGTCACAGAGCCTGCTTCCCAGGGAACCCCACTGTGTAAAGCATGGGGCAGGCCCCCAAGGGAGATGTGGTAGGACCGTTCGCCCCTCCCGGAGGTTATGGTACAGGCAGGGGAAACCTGTCTGAAGCTCCCTTGCCACTTAGCTCCTCACAAACCCTCCTTTTGAGACCTGCCTTCTCTAGAAGACAACGGCCTCACATCCCAGGCCACACCCCGGCCTCATGGCCTCTCCCTCCTCCTATTCTGTGGCTCACTTTTGATTTGTTCTCTTAATTTGTGGCCTATATCCTGCCTCCCACAGAGCTCACAGCGAACTATAAGGGCTGTTAACTGGTATTACGGACATGGCCTGTCTCCCCAGAGAGGCTGTAAAAACCCAGCGACAGGGACTTTGGTATCTTCCACGCACAAGATCACAAATGCCAGTTGACAGCTTTGGCAATGATGAGTAGCACACGAAATCATAGCATGTGCTCACACTAAGTGCCAAATGAATAGTACACACAGAAAGTATCGTGAATACTTAGAGAAGGGAGAGATTGAAGAAACCCCAGGAAAACGATTAAAAAAAATAAACACTTTTATAATAAGTAAGAGGTCCTCACCAGAGACAACAGAGGTTTCATTTCTGGGAAGAATTTTGCTCCTGGTGGTACCTCTGCCATGAATTATTAAGACCTTAATTCTCCAGCTCATCGTCCCTCTTGCTTAACATTTGGGGAAATGTTCTCTGTGCTAATTAACAGCTCTGGAGAGAGAGTCAAATTTCAGATCTTAGTGGCTCTAGCAAAGGGTCCATTTGGGGCTTCATGGCAGACTGCAGCTCTCCGTGACTTCATTTCACTCAGTTAGTCCCTTGCCCCCAAATCTATAATAGCAGCCTCTATTATTTAGCCATTAGGATAAAGTCCCATTTTCCCCCTACATTAAAGGCTTCCAGCTCACACAGATATTGCCCTACTCCTATTCCCTATAGCACCATGTATCTTTAACACCTTTTAGAACTTAGGGACACGTTATTTTTGTCCCCTCGATGTTTCTTGTTTAGGTCTCTTTTCTTCACTGAGGTGAGGACCTGTTCTGTCTTTTGTCTGCATGTCTTGTACTCAGTGTGGTGAGGAAGAGCATAAGCTTTAAAGTTGGAGGGTCTGAATCTCACCTTTACTGCTTACCAACCAGGAAACTTGGTTCAAACTACTTACTAAGTTTCCTCACCTGGAAAATGGGGATAATAGGACCTTCTTCATAAGGTTGATGTGATTCAATGAGTGAATGTGTGTAAAACACTGAGTATAGTGCCCAGTGATGTAACCAATGCTTAATGAAATATTATTAAATACCATTCTTCCTCTTTAATAGTTTTCAAGGGCCCTGTTTCCCAGCAAGTCAAGATAAAGAGACTACGTGGCTCAAAAAAAGTAAAATAAGGTCAAATAATTACTAGGTTGATAGTTACCCAAATGCAATGGGTAACCTCTCCAAAGATGGAAGAGGTAGATAGATGGTTTGATGGGCAGCTGGGCTATGGGTGGAAATTTTTCTTTCTGTATATTATGTTATCATGTTCCTTGTGCTATAATTTTTTTAATGAGTAAGAGTATACAATGGTCTGCATATTTAACTGTATAGCCTCACTTCCATGCCTAGGTACATATGAGTAGAAAGGAAATGTCGATGAGCCAGAGTGATCTAGTACACACAGGGCGTCTCAGATCCTGGGCCATCAGGAGGTATGAGTTCAACAGGCGGATTTCACGCTAGACTTTCTAGAGAGGGAACCTGAATATCTGCATTTTATTAATACGTGCCTCAGGTAATTATATGCTCCCAAAAGTTTGAAAGATTCTAGAAAGAACCCTGGACTTGGAATCAGAAAATCCAAGTTCTAGTCTCAGCTCTGTTGCTGTCTTTTAGCAAGTCACGTGTTCTCCTTGGTCTCATTTTGCTTTTCCGCTATAGCACATCCAACTGGATGACTGTTAAGGCCCCCTCTGAAAAGAGAAGGGGTCAGTCACATTCCCCACTGGGAACTCATGCCAAAGGAGAAAAGTTGGCTGGAGAGCCTGGATTCCTGAGGATAACTAAATAATCTTGGGGACAAATAAATATTCAACAAGTGATCAGGCCTCAGCAAAAGTGAAGTTCATGACTTCTGTTGCCAACCCAAACAACGGCCTGCATTTCCTTGGAGAGTCAATACCCTAGCCCTGTTTTGTGGCTGGCAACTCTGCAGCACAGTCCAGCTTCCCTGCTCACACCGAGCCCCCCGGTGGTCCAGCTGGAGGTTGTGGTTCCTCTCTCACTGCTGAGAGAAAGGGCTGCAGAGGGGAAAGCGAGAGAAACACCAATTTGGCTTACGGTTCTCAGCTTTGCTAAAAGAGATAAAGCAGTTAAAAATAAGGCCTAAAGGAGGTTTCCATGAGTATGAGTATGCTCGCTGCCGTGGTGAAGGAAGGATTACTGAAAAGACACAGGAAGAGAGAGGCTGTCACGAATGATCGAGATTTGCGTGTGTCATTGGGTGAGCCAAGGATTCTAGGTCCTGTTTAATGGAAACTCCTGAATTTTGATGAGGCAGTTCATATGCTGCGTGAATATCATAATGACTCACAGAAAAACAATCATGGCTAGTCATTTCATTTTTTTCTGATAGGAGTGACAGATATCATAATTGCAGACTAATTGGTATATAATATAGGATCTCCTACACCTTCAGCTAGGAATCTCTGGCTGGATCATGTTCGTCCAGGCTTCTAGAAATCTGAGTCTTCACAACAGATCCTTCAAATAGTTCTTTCTTTTGGCAGAGGGCTGTCCTAATGAAAACGATACAGTTTGTACTTCTCAATTTACATTCACTTTCTTGCTTAAGTAACATGTAATGAGACTTTAACCCACTTGGGTCACACATGCTACAGAAAGGCAGTTACCCAAGTCAGGTGCCTGAGTCGTGGCAGAGTCAAAGGTCCAACCCACTGACTTTCAGACAGTATTCTGTGGGGCATAGTCTCTGTGTTTTATCTTGAGGTTTGGGATGGTCTTATTCATTCTGATCCATCCCTTCGAACAACTGTCCCACGGGGGGCTTGCTCCATCATGATGATGACTCTCTTACCAGTGGAGCAAAAGCTTTCTCATCGCGCTTGCAGTTGGCGACCCACTGCTTGGTCTCTAACACGTCTTAGGAAAGCAACGCATTTCTAAAGTATCCCGATACATGTTTAAAGATAATTCAAAAACACAAGCATCCTCAAAGCTAAGGGAAATTTAATAAGGACAAATAAAAGATGCAGCATTTGCCCCCAGTTTTATTAGAAATAGTTAAAATATCAGGAATGGCCACTGGAAAAGGCTTGAGGGTCTTGGAGGACCCCAGATTAATATCCGAATTGTTATGGGGAAATTATTTTTAAAAGCCATCTTGACACAGAAATGAAGAGAAATAGAAATTAGGACCCTGTATATATGCCTCTTCTTATTTTTCCCAGCATTAATCCAGCCATTATTCGGGGGCATCTTGCACAGCTTTAAAAGTGAAATGGAGAGAAATGGGGGGCAGGGGGAAGAACAATGAGAGCAGGTGCAGGGTATCACTAGTTTGGTTAATTCATTTTAATATAAGTGCACTTTCATCAAAAACCAAGGAAGCCTAGAGGGCAATGGCCAAGCAGGTCAGGGGCATCAGGATACATGAAGGATGATGAGAGAACTAAGCAGATTAAGGCTGGAGATGGAGGTGGGTTGGTTTCAGATATCTGAAAGACTACCTGAGGAAGAGGAATCAAATTTATATGGGGTTGATCTGGAGGGTAAAAGACGGCTGTCAGGTATATACATACATATATGAAAAGCAAGTTTCAGGGCTAAAGAAGAAAGTTTTCAGGCATGTTGGCACTCTCCTGCAAAGGAATGGCTAACTCCTAATAAAGCAGTGAGCTCCCTGCCATGGGATGTGTTCAAGAAGGAACAATGACAATCTGTCAAGGAGTACATGAAGAAGACCACCATTGGATAAACTCTGAGCATCCCTTCAGCACTAAGAAGTCTATAAACAAGAATAGTTACAGAGCTAGATAACAAGATAGATGAGGAGTGCTTAAAGGTCTTATGGTTACAGTCGGAGTAAAGATTTTACACAAATGTTCTAGGCAGGATTTTAAATCATGAGTGAGTGGATCAGAAGTCCTATCACATTTCTTCCATTTGATTCTTGGTATAACATCCAGTTGAACCAGAAGGATAGCTGCAATCAATGATACCCAAGCCTTCTCAGCTCCAGGATCATACAGTTCAGCAAAACAGCTTCATCAGCTCTGTAATGAAGTCTGTAATATGACCCCCTTATGTGGAACTACTGAGTGGAACAGACTGGAGTTTGTCAAGGGTTTAAGAAACTGGAATAAGCAGGGGTCTAAAATCAAAGGCAGTTTAATCCCTTGAAAGTCAGGTTTGAACAAAAGTAATATCATGGGGTTCTCCATGGGCTTATCTTTCTTGTTAACTGTTTAAAGTGCTTTAAATTCTGCACTTTATTTCCTGCCATGTACAGCATTAAAAAAAAAAAGAATCATTTTTCTCCTTGATTTAAAGACTGAAGTTGTTTTCATTGTTAGAAAAAAAAGAGCTCTTTCAATAGTGCCTCTGAAATTACAGAAACCTATACATTACTTATGTTTAAATTGTTTTACTCAGAATGGGCTAAATCTAGGGTTTTCTCATTTTGAGAAAACCTGCAAAAATCCAAGAGAAAAGAGAAAATCCACTGATAATTATTCACTTTATAAAAGGGTCCTTCATTTGGCAAAATAATTCACAGAAACACAACACCTTAGAGCGCAAAGCTGAAACCTTAGAGATGAGGTTGATGGTAGTGACAACTTAATAATCATTCCCATTTATTTAATATACCCTTTATGCCAGACTCTCCAATATAATCCCTCTTGACTACATTATCTCATTTAAGCCTCAAGACAATTCCAAGTGGTAAATAATAGGAACAATACTTTATAGATGAGACTCAGGAAAGGTAAATACTTCAGCCTGAGATGTCACAGAGAGGGTAAACGGCAGAGCTGGGATTGAAGTCCAGGCAATCTGACTCCATACCGTGCTATCTCCACTAAGCATCACAGGGTCCAGGCATTTTAAAACTTTCTTTTTAGCTATAGAAGCCTCTTGCCCATTTTTCTCTCCCCCACACAACCAATAAAAAATGGAGTTGCTATGGCTAACACACAGGGAAGAAGAGTTTGGAACCAACCCCGAGACCCTGATATGTCCCTAAGTTTCCATGGAACGCGGTTCGTAGACCATTGGTCTAGTCCAAAGCCCTCATTTTACTGGAAAGGAAACTGAGGCCAAGACACGCAATGTAACTGGCTCAAGGTCACTTTACTAGTTTGTGGCTGGTTGTGGATCTGAATCCAGTTCAGATTTTTCCCCCGGGTGTCTTGAAAGAGGAAACTCTGCTTAAAATTTCAGGTAGCATCTTCAGTGGTAGTTCTTCAGAAGTCACGAGAACTCATTATATGGCTTCTTATGACTTGATCAAACAGAATTAGGCCACCGCAACACAAGAGTGGTAAATTATCTGCAAAACCATCAAAGATGACAGTCATAGCTTTTCTGTAGTGCTTTTCAGGCCAGAAAGGGGAGTAACGAAATTTCTCAAGACAATTCCAGAATATAAATGATTTTTTTTTCCCTTCAAAGAAAGACAAGAACATGGCTGAGACTGGAAGGATGACAACAGGCCTAGGGAACGACTGATGGAAATATATAAATACATGACTAAGAGCGATTTCTAAAATCTGCCAGTCTCCAAAGTGGTCATCTTCCTGTGTGTGTTTGCACTGACAACCCGATTCATCCCTCTGGCTATTCCCATGGACCTCCTCCATTGGTCAGAGCAGGACTTTCCTAGAAGCAAGGCTCTTCATTCTCACCCTGCTGATGGGCCCACTGTGAGTCATGTCAAAACAGCACGCACAGCCAAGAGCAGAGATCAAAGAGCGAAGGAATGAATAAAGGAAAAAAATAATCCCAAGACCTGAACCCAAGGCAGCATACACAGAGGTTAAGAACTAAGGATGCAGAATTGGAAGGTCTGGGCTCAAGTCCCAGTTTCAACACTTAACCATCTGTGAGATGGTGGGCAAGTTCCTTTCCTATTTCTGTAAAAATGGATATAATAACAGCACTCATGTCCCATGGTTGTGGAAAGGAATTATGGAAGCACAATCGGTAAAAGTTTCCACGTAGTGCTTGGCACATAGTGTTTAGCAAATGTGAGCTGTGATGAGGACTAAGAGAATGCGGACAGTGATGCTTTGTACGCAAAGATGATATGGTATCATTCAGCAGAGATAGGCTATGCTGCAGGAAGAAACGACATCAAAATCTCAATGGCTTAACTCTGCCAAGTTTATTTCCTATTCACGCCATGTACTCACTCAGGGTCCCAGGCTGGCAGAGGCTTCATTTCCCTATGTGCCTCCAATCATCGCACACCACGATCAGAGCTTCTGTCCGAAAGTGTCGCTTCTGCTCACAACTCATTGGTCCAGGGATCAGCAAACTATCACTTGTGGGCCAGCCGCTTGTTTTTCTATTTGAAGTCTTATTGAAACATGGCTGCCCTTATGCCGCTGCATACGGTCTGTGGCTGCTTCCATACTCCAAAAGCAGAGCTGAGCAACTGCAGGCGAGACTGTAGGACCCCTGAGCTGAAACCGCTTACTACTTAGTCCTATAAGAAAAAGTTTACTGGCCCCTGCATTGGTCTAAGCAAGTCACTTTGACACAGGCAGGAAAATGCAATCCTACTGTGTTTTTGGAAAGCAGTGAACTAGAAATACATGGTGGACAGCACTAATAACCACCACAGCGACGCGGACCAGGCTATTAATAGGGCAGCATTTTTACAAGCTCTTTTTCCAAGAGCAGGCAGGGGTTTAAATGGAAGCTGATATTGCTAGGCTAATCTCGCTCAAGGACAATTTAATTGGGTGACATCCCTGCTCGGGAACCTTGAATGGATTCCCAATGTATTAAAGATAAAATTCCAACTCCTCTGTTTGATACTCAAGACCCTCAAAAAGCCTGGCCCCTTTTACCTATCCTATATTTCCCCCATTGTTCCTTGCCAGGATCCCTTTGCTTCTATCTGTCTAATCTCATCACAAACTAAGAAAATGTTCACGGACACACAATGGTCTCTTTTTCTTTTTTCTTTTTTAATCTTGGACTGTACGAGGAACATAAACCCAGAATTCTCTGTGTCTCAGGATGCCTCACAGAGCACTGGGACTAAGCAATCTGCCCACACCTCTCCTCCCCTTTCAGATCACAGCCCCAAGCCACTTCTGGTCTTTCCCTCTGACTGCTGCTTACCTGAAGTTCAAGAAGATTTGGCAGAACTGGGACCAGGCAGAGGCAATAGACAGAGGCTGCCATGTTCCCTGGGGAAGCAGAGCAGTAGCCAAGTCAGCTGAAATAAGAGAAACAGAAGGCCAGGTCCCCCCAGGAGAGCAGGCTTCCTGCTACGGATGGCTTGGCCTCTGGAAGGAAGCTTGGGCTGCTGGGCCTCCTCGCCCCCCTCCTGGGAGGAATGACAGCTTAGTTTCCCTGGACAGACATCCCAAAAAAAAAACACCCTTAAGCCTGGCCTGAGTATCTAAGGAGACCAGCAAACAAACTGCCCAGTTGGAAGTGACCCCCAAAATGCCCTGAGCAAGGACACATCAGTCATGAGAGCTGGCGCAGAGAGTCTCTTTTGCACAGAGGTGGGGACGTCCCTGCTGCTGCCGTGTTTTGTTCTAGCCACAGAGCAGAAGGCACACTCTGGGACGAGTGTGTTGACCAGGCAGTGTCTCATCAGGGCACCACCCAAACATCCACATTTTTGTTCCTGGCATTTTTCTTTCCATGCAGTACCTGCATCCCCCTGGAAGCTCTCTCTTGGCTCCTTTCTCCACAAAAGATCAAGGTTAGGCTGGTCTCCTGAGGAAAGAGATGTCACTTGGTGCTCACATGGTTAAAAGCATGGCCCTTGGAGGCAGACCGCTCTACATTTCAACTTCAGCTCCTTCTCTATTAAGCTGTGTGGCTCTGGATAAGTCACTTAACCTCTCTGAGCCTCGATTTTCTCATATGAAGTATCTACCTGGTAGTGTTGATAACATCTGAGCCGAAGTGCTGATGTATGAATAGCACCTGGTAAACAGTAAGAGCTTAATAAATGGTAGTGGTATGGCAGTGATGTTGGGCTATAATCACCATCCTCCTCCTTAATGGGGATACATGTGCAGGAATTTAAGGCTCTGTCTCTTGCTGTATCATTTGTCACAAAACTTCAACTCTCTTACCTATCTGCCAACTTTGTATCTCTGTGGAAGACACGACTCAAAATCCAGCCTGGGTCATGACTGAGTCACTGCTGGGGCAAAGCCGCTGCTCTAGGCCACTCTGCCCTCAAACCAGCTGCTGCTGAAAAGCCAAAGCAAACTTCAACGCAGATACCCAGGGGCAGTCTTTGCAACCCAAAGCGAAATATTCCACAGGCCACTCCCTGGTACCTCTAAAATATATCTGCTCCCAACTCAGCAAAACAGAACAGTGGATAAGGCCTTCTAGGGCAAGACACGAAACAGAAGTTAAAAATAGAAGTTCGAAAAGGGAGGCTTTATTTACAGGCTTCATTATCCTCCATGCTCTGTGTGCTCATGTGTGTCTGTGAAACACCTCCGGCTCTAACAGGAGTCAGATTTAGGAATTGTCTCTAATAGTGTAAGGAAGCTTGCACCTCGTGGATCGGGGGTATTTTACAAACATTAACTGCTGTGACTATGTGAAGTGATGCCTCATTTATCCAGTACGACCCAGGTACTGGGTATGTTAGATAAACTGCTTTTAACAAATAATAGAAGGATGATTTATCACTTTCAGCATCACAACTTTAACATTCACCACTTTGTTGGAAGTTCTAAAGCTTATCACATACTTTCTTGCCTCATTAAACAAAGCATGCTAAAAATCATTTAATCATCTCTCAGTAACTCAGGGCCATTATTATAAACATCAACCATTACACTGAGCTTTAGAACAATGATACTATTCAGGAACTACTGAGGTATGGGGACTGTTTTGTCTTTTTCTACCCAAGTGACCCCAGAATATAGAACTTCTCTTGTCTGACTTTTATACTTGTATGACTTCCTTCACTATCAGCAATTACTTCTTGTTGCTTTGAGTATTCCTGCCATAAACTCTTTTTACTTTGCTATTTCTAATCTTCTGTGAAGAAGGAAAGTAAATCAAGCTTATTAGAACTCCATGTAAACCAAGAACAAGTAAATTCTAAGTAAGGGACTCTTTTATGAGTAAAAAAAAAAAAAAATGAGTAAAGCACCAGTGTAATGAACCTGCCTGTTAAAACAAAGCTTTGATAATGAGATGGACAGACAGACAGATAGACAGACAGGAATAATGAACACTTACTAGTGTTTACATGATGCCGGGCAGTGTCTAGGGCCTCTGCATGTATGAACTAGTTTCCCCCATAACAAGCACATGAAGGGGATACTACTATTATACCTAATTTACAGGTCAGTCTCTGAGGCACAGAGAAGACTAACCACGAGGGGCTGGAGCAGAAGGTTAGGTTCTAGAGGAGTGGCATTTGCTGGTACAGGCATGGCTCCTGCAAGAACCCTAAGGACAGCGGTTATGGGAGAGAACCAGAGGATGAGGAGGTAGGGCACCAGCAGAAAAGTGCCATGTGGTTGCCTAGCAATAAAGTCCCCTCACTGTGCTGGTTGTAGGGGAAGAAGAGATGTGGGTATCCTTTAACCAGGCGACTTAGTGACTCACAGGTCCCTAATACAGTCATTTTTACTTCAGGGGACAAAAGAGAGAATGGAAATGAAAGGCCATTGAGCTGGCAGAGCTCTGGGGTGGCTGATACCCCCTGCCCTGGTCATCACCTTGAGAACTGGGGGACTGGGATGGGAATCGAGCCTGCTATCATTGCCTGTGGGGGACCGACCCCTCTGCCAATGGGCCAAATTTCCTGCCAGGTTCTGGTAACTATCAGCAACCTCTTGTTTAGCTAAGGGCTAACAGCCCCTCTCCATCGCTTCCCTGACCGGTGGTACGATACGATTTAAGCAAGTCTTACATGAAATTCAGACGATTATTTAACGTTTATCAGCAAGCCGGCAAACACAGTCACATGAACAGTTCCTGTAGTTCAGGAAAGTCTCCATCTTGACCCTTTGACTCCTCAGCCAGCACCTTACTTCCAAGGAGGCACCAATAATATTCTTTCCGGGCGGGTTTCGGACACAGGTAGCAGGGTCCCTCAGGACCCCAGAGCACCCAACGCCTGGGCTTGCAGATTCTTCCACCTCCTTCACTCAGGAAGTGTGGCCTGGACGACCTTCCTAACAGTCACAGACTGCCACTCATTACACAGGGAGAATTCGTTTCTCACATACCTTATTCTAATTAACACCCTGGTATAGGTTTCAAGGATACCCGGAAGGCCTAGCGACTGTCTCTGGAATGTTGATTCCTGATTAGGCTGTACTGACTGCTAAGCACTTACCCTAGGCTGTGGATCGGAGCTATGTTGTATCCACACTCCTGGTGCAACTTTAATATGGAAATCTTTTAAAGTAAGCTATCACACAGGCACTCCTGTGTGCTAGGCTCAGGGGCATGTCTGGCCATTCTGATACAAAAGCAGAGAGTAAAGTTCCAGGTGAGGAACCCCCCACCGTGGAGGCTTAGAAAGGGTGAAGTTCAAACACAGATTCAGGGAATTTTAAGTTCTACTTGGTGGGTTCCACGGGCTATTGAATAGACATTGCTGGGGGGCGGGGGCAGGAAGTGGAGAGCAGAGGTGTGAGGAGTCATGGTCACATAAGTTAAGCAGTTGTCTTTTGTCTTTATATAGAGCTATCAGGACATAGAATGTGCTAATATGAATAGTGATTCTCTGCAGCATTTCTCAAATTACTCACTCTAGGGAATCACTTTTCTAAAGAGCACCTCTATTCTGAGAAAGCTAATTTAAGAAACACAGTATTTAAAAATATAGGGGATAAAGCTGGATCATACCAGCTAGGAAACATTGGGCTGTCGGCTGGAGAGAAAATAGTATTTTCATACTAGGCTGAGGTTTAAGATACCAAATTAATGGGTCTTTTCCTTAGGATGGAGGGAAAACCAACTGAGGCGTCCCTGGAGATGGGGAGAACATTCCTTGTAAACCTCTCACGAGTTACTGGAGGGCAGCAGGGAGGTGAGTAGAGTGTAGAATGTGCCCACTGATCAAGTAAATGATGGAAAGAAAAAGGTAAGAAACAATATTCCTGGGTTTGAATGTCTATAGATGTCAGCATGCAAAGTCTTGATAAATAAAATCGTCATATGTTGATATCTTAAAGCAGCAGACAGAATCTTCGAGAAGTAGTCAGGGGAGCTCAAGGAAGGACTCCAGCAGTGAATTGGTTTGTCCTGTTCTGAAGGCCCAGGCAGGCTGGGAGGAGGCTAACCCTGCATCTGGGAACACGGCTCGGTGGACACCTACCCACATGAGGACAATCAGAAGAAAGGAGAAGAGGAGGGACACAGCAGTGGAAGGGTGGAAGGGATCAAGACAAAACTTTGGGAGGAGTTGCATGTGTTTCCAAGGCTCCAATCTAGACTGTTTCATGACCCCAGAACCTATGCTATTGGCACACTAGAACAATCTACTATTCCCCAACTTTTTAATTTTATATCCACAAACCATGAACAAACAGTACTAAAGTTTAAAATAACATTTAATGGATATGTTTATGAAAAATGAAAAGATAGGAATAAAAACTACATATTCTTTAAAATTTTTTAACTGGTATGTGTGGGCTCCAGGCCCAGCTGGTCCCAGGTCTGGCTGTGATCCAGGCTTCCGGCTAGGAATAGGACCCAGATTTAGAATCTTATATTAGTGTAGTAGTGTGCCTGCACCTAACATATGTAAGCATGATTCAGCGTATTATATCATGCATGTGTGGCTGAATGCCACTATTGTTCTTTGACATCTAAAAAAGCCCACATGGTCCCCTAGAGAGCACAAGAAGAAGAGCAGCAGAAGTGCGCTCCCTGCAGTAAAGGTGGTGCCTGCTGTTTCGTTCTCATGCCGGCTCCTTGTGCATTCTTTCAACTGGGCGTCTCACCACCGAAACCTTCCCTTCTCCATCAGCTTGGTGCTGACAGTATGAAATTACTTTCTGAATCAAAGTGAAGTAGTGCTTTCAACTAAATTTCAATGTCTTCTTCCAAAGAGGTCTTTTGGCACTAAAATCAATCAAATAAAAATATTCATTGACAATTTTGTAACATTCAGGATGCCTTTGGCTGCAAGCAACAAGACACTTATCTCAAACTGGCTTAAACAGCGGGTACATTTATTGTTCCTCAAAGCTGGAAGGCACAGCCATCTCCCTTAGAGTCTCTTGGCTTCATGCTCTGACTGGAGGTGGAGAGCTCCTGAACCTCTGATCTTCACAGCTACACACGACAATGTCCATAGGCAGAAGGACCACCTCACTTCTCCCTGTACCTTTTTCTTAGGATGAAGGAATTTTTTCTCAGAAGCCCCCATTAAGTCCCTCTCAGGTGGAATACTTGGGGTCCTGTGCACATTCTTAGCTGATCATGAGCAAGGAGGACGAGTGCCCTTAAACCAATCAGATCCACTCCTGCAGCTAAGGACGAGTCAGTTTCTCCAGAGATACCTGGTTGTGGAGAGGGAGAATGTGCCTGAATAAATTGGGATTCTGTTGAATAGAAGGAAAGATGCAAACGCATGTGGGATAGACAACCAACACCTATTAAAAATGCCACAAACTTCTCACTACAGGAGACAAAACTGTAAGTCACAGACTGTCTCTCAAAACATTTAGAGTATGGTTGGGAAAAAGCATAGATGTATATAAATAAAAAATAATTATAATACACAAGGCAAGGTAGTTAAGTACCAAATACAAGGCATTCCACTGGACAGAAGACAAGACAGATTCATCTTAAACCAAAGTCTGTTCTATTGGAAATAAAATCATAAAGACACTGGAATTTTTTTGAGAATGCAGATATTACTTAATTATATATCGTAATTATATTTATATATATATATATTGTAATCAGCTTTTCATTCCTTAGAGAAATGTGTTCCATTTAGAGGTTGTAATATAATAAACAGATTAAAATCCAAGGCTATTTTTACCAAATATACTCTTTTAAATGACTGAGGATAATGCTCCCCAGGAAAGCAGAAAATACAAAGTAAAATATCTGTGGAAAGTTATTCATGCTGAGGCTCTGTAGATTAGCTCTTTAGAAATACATTCATAGATAACAGACTTCGCTGATACCTCCACTTTTAGGTATATAAATCTCAGCTTAGAAGTGAAATGAAGACTGATGGGTTTTTATAAAAACTGTTCTATTTACAGATCAGTGAAGTGAGGATTAGTAAGATTCTGCTATAATGTCTAATTGAGATTAATTAGCTAATGTTCTCAAAGCACAGATTGAGGATGAAATGCAGTGCAGGGTTGAACTATATTGTGTAGAGAGTCTGAATATTAATGCTGTTAAAAAAAAAAAAAAAACCTTTCATCCAAATAAGATATGTAGATATTCTCTTCTCTGAGAGGTGAAGCTTAGGGTATGCAAGACTTAGTGGCCCACATCCAAAGAAGAGAGTATGGAAAAGGAAAATAGGAAGTGTACAATGGAAAAGTTGAGAAACACCTCCTTAACCAAGTGATGAAGGTTAACTGTCAGTGATGTTTGTGGACGTCACGTACCTCCTGGGAGGATGTGATGAGAAGGGCACTTCGTCTGTGTGGTGTTCTTTCCGAAACCCATAACCCCAGTCTGATCATGAGAAAAACATCAGATAAACCCAGACTGGGGGCCATGCTACACTCTAGAGTATCAAGGTCATGATAAAACAAGGAAAGACCAAGAAGCCATCACGACAAGAAGAGACTGGGGAGATATGACAACTAAGTATGATGCCATACCCTGGACTGAACCCTGGAACAGAAAAAGGACATTAAGTAAAATCCAAATAAAGTGTGGCATTTAGTTTAAAAAAAAAAAAAGTCAGCTTCAGACCTGAATTATGAAGATAAAGGTATGTGGAAATTTTTAAACAAAAGCTGTCCATAAATTGAGAACACAATTATCAAGTTTACTTATGACTCTCTAAAAAGATACAGTAATTAATTAATTTTTAAATCTTATCTTAGGAGTTCATGAAAGAATTCTTTCTTGGCTAGGCCATTCCTCACTATAGAGAGGAAACTCAGAAATGAATTACCTAATGTGTGAAAAAGCAAAGACCGGACAAATCAAGATAAACCAGCAAGAAGACCAGAACTGTTGGTTATTGAATGAAACAGGAAGACACATTTGTTCAGGATTCTTTTCCTGATATAAGCGATGTGACCAAGTTGTAAATTCCTGGATGGCAGAAGCTATTTCTTACTCATTTTTATAACCTTCGCAGGGCCTGGCACACAGTAGATGTTTAATATTAAACTCATTGACTCGATTTAGATCAAGCTTCAAGGTCTAACATTTCTCAGGAGGTTTTAACCCAGAGGGGAGGGGGCTTTGAAGGATAAAGGACAAAAAGGTAAATTTTCAAACATAGAAGGACTGAAAAAGTTGTTTTATGGTCCCAAATCCCACTGTGCGTTTTTTTTTTCCACACCAGCTCAGCTTCTTCAAGGAGCTGCAGTGACTGATGGCTTTAACTAGCAACGCTCTCTAATGTCACACCACTTTTATACATTTTCAGAGCTCTGACTACTTAATATCTCATTTAACCTTATCAATAATCTTGAGATAGAGAAATAGCATTAATCTAAATTTCCAGAAGAGGACTTTGCCACACAAAAATGTTGAATGTCTATATAGAGCTGAACTATGATGGAGTCCCAGGAAAACCTAGGTATGCCTTCTCAAACAAGCATATGTGTTAGGGTTCATCCCCCATATCTCAAACCACCCTTTGTCTTGTGGGTGCCTCCTGTCCAACATGTTCTCCTGTCTTCTTTCTGTCTAACTTTAAGGCCAATTTGGCATCAACTCTTAAGAAAGTAGATCACTAAATGGTCTAAATAATATAGCACACCACCTAGAACTTTCTAGTTAATTAAATGCTCCATTACAGCTTCCTTTGGGACATAAAACCAAAAACCTATACATTGATCTAGAAAGACTCCCTGGGACCACTGGTCTAGGAAGAAAATGAGTGGGATAAGTCTTGATTTTAGCAGCAGGTGAGCATCATTCAGGACTAGCTGTTAGGTGTCAACACTGGCTTTCAGTGTTTCCAGCTGGTAAGATCTCCAGATATGCCTCTACAACAAGCTGTCTCCAGCCAGCACCACCTACTTCCAAGGGACTCTTCCTCTGGGATTGCAACATACACAGAGTGGTAAAGATTAGTAAAGAATAATCCCAATCTGGTCCAGAAGGCCTCTTCCCTCTGGATCAAAATACACCTTTGTCGAGAGTGGATGGGAATTGACTGGAAGGGATAATGAGGAAACTTTCTGGGGTAAGAGAAACATTCTTGATTGGGGTGATGGTTGTGTGGGTAGACAAAGTCATCAGTGCTCACTAATTTAAATACTTAAGATCTGCATAAGTTCTACCTAGTTGTTAAAAATAATAATGAGGACATCTGAACTTGTCATTTATTCTAAACTGTAACAAGTGCAGTGGGGCTGTTCTTCCTGTGACCTGAACATTCTACTTCCACTAGTGTGGCTTGAGATTGAGTCGGGTATTTTTTTGTTTATTTGTTCGTCTGTTTGTTTCACACTCTTGCCATTTACTGAATCTGTGGCTAATGATAACTGCCAAGTCTCTCTTCCTTTTAGGCATGAATTGCTTACCAAGCAGTGCTTCCCCTACCTGACTTTATACCACTGATTTCTATTTTGGTGGCTACATAGAACAGTACCATGCACCTCATGGATAAATAATGCTATTTAAGAAACTCTTCGAATTTCTGTGTACAGAGAGAGATCAAAAGGCTGGACTTGGAATGAGATCTGGAAATCATAAGAGCCATTCTTATATCTCCAGATCATAAGTTGCTCCTTTATAAACAGGTTCTCCTACAAGAGTCCCCATAAGGAATTTACAAAGTGCTTTGGGTATGATGTTCTTTAAGGGAGTGAGCTAGGCTTGAACTATTGTAAGTGGATTAACCAGAGACAGATCAAGTCAATTAGAGTCAAAGCAGTAAGCAGAAGAAGGAAACGGGGATCAGGCATAGTGTGGCACAGGCGTTAAGAGCACAGATTTTGGCATCAGACTTACCAGGATTTGAATTCTGGCTCCACCCTTTACTGATCATATGAGTTATTTAACCTCACTGTGCCTCAAATTGGCCCATTTATAAATGGGTAGGATACTATCACCTATCCCATGAAGTTGTTCTGAGAATTAGTGAGTATGTATGAAGCTCCAGAAGAGTGCCTGGCACCATTTAATTGTAAGCTATCATTATTCACAGCATTATTCTCTTCTGAAAAAAAAAAGAAGAGAAGTTTATCTTAGTTCTATTCATTCCTTCGAGGGCTGCATATAGACCCACTTGGAGAAACAAGGATTTTATGAATTTGACCTCAAAGACAAGGGAAGCAAAAACTAAAATAAATGAATGGGACTACATCAAACTAAAAAGCTTCTGCTCAGCAAAAGAAACCATCAACAAGGTAAAGAGACGACCATTGATATGGGAAAATATATTTGCAAGAAATGCCTCCAATAAGAGCCTAATATCCAAAATACACAAAAAGCTCACACAACTCAATAACAACAAAAAATCACAAATGATCCAATCAAAAAATGGGCATAGGATCTGAACAGACACTTCTCCCTAGAGGACAGACAAATGGCCAACAAATATATGAAAAGATGTTCAACATCGCTAGCTATTAGAGAAATGCAAATCAAAACCAAAATGAGATACCATCTCACACCTGTTAGAATAGCTATAATCAATAGGACAAGTAATAACAAATGTTGGAGAAGATGCAGAGAAAAAGAATCCCTCATACACAGATGGTGGGACTGCAAATTGGTATAGCCACTATGGAAAACAGTATGGAGGTTCCTCAAAAAACTAAGAATTGATCTACTATATAGTCCAGCAATCCCTCTACTGGATATTTACCCCAAAGATTATATTTGCACACTGATGTTCATAGCAGCATTATTCACAGTGGCCAGGACATGGAAGCAACCAAAGTGTCCTACAAAAGATGATTGGCTAAAGAAGCTGTGGTATATATATATAATGGAATATTACTCAGCCATAAGCAGAGATGAAATACTGCCATTTGTGACAACATGTATGGACCTTGAGATAATCATGCTAAGCGAAATAAGTCAGACAGAAAAAGTTGAAAATCACATGATATCACTTGTATGTGGGATATAAACCTTAAAGCAACAAATGAACATGATGTGGACTATAGACTAGTGGTTACCAGAGGACTATAGAGTAGTGGTTACTAGTGAGGTGGGGGTCAAATAGAGGGGGACAGGGAGAGGGTGAAGTGGGTAAAGGGGATCAAATATATGGTAGCTGAGGGAAACTAGACTTTGGAGGGTAAACACACAGTAGAGTATACAGATGGCAAATAATGTACACCTGAAACTTACATCATTGTATTAACTAATGTTACCCCAATCAACTTAAAAAAAGTAAAATAAAATAAAATTTAAAAAAAAACCTGCCAAACAGCTCTTCAAGATTGTTGTATTGTTTTATACTCACATCAGTATTGTATGAGCATCCTAGTTTTTCTGTACTCTTGCCAACACTTGGTATTGCCAGTCTTTCTGATTTTAGCCATTCTAGCAGTTGTGAAGAATATCATCTTGTGGCTTTAATATGCATTTCCTTTATGACAAAAGATATAAATCCCTTACTAACCATTTATATATTTTCTTTTGTCAAATATCTGTTCAAGCCTTTTGCCCATGTTTTTCATTGAGTTGTTCGTCTTTTTATTATTGATATGTAGTTCTTTAACTATTATATTTTAAGTCTTACTTAGATATTACAAATATTTTCTCCCAGTTTGTGATTGCCTATTCATTTTCTTCATGAACAGCATCTCTTCATAAATAGAAAGACCTAATTTTAATAAAGTCAAGCATATCCTTTTTTTTCTTTTTTGGTTAGTGTTTTTGTGTTCTAATCTCTGACTAATCCCAAATCTCCTGTTTTCTTTTTGAAGCTTTATGTTTAGCTTTCCCATTGAGTCTATGATCTAACTCAAATTAGTTTTGATATGCACAGTGGAGTCGAGGTTGAGGTTTAGCTTATTTGCAGACTGATATCCATTTTTTCCAGCATCATCTATTAAAAAGCTCTTCTTGCAGAATTGACTTTGCATCTTTGTCAAAATCAATGAGCTGTACACATGTGGGTCTACTTCTAGACCCTATTCTGTTTCATTGATCTATTTGTCTATCTTTATGCCAGTATCATACTATCTTTGTTTCTGTAGCTTTCCAGTAAATCTTGAAATCAGCTAATGTGAATACTCAACTTGGTTTTTCATTTTCAATAGTTTTGCTATTTTCCATCCTTTGCATTTTCATTTAAATTTTAGATCACCTTGTCAATTTCTTCAAATTAACTTGCTAAGGTTTTGATTGAAATTTATGAATCTACAGATCAATTTGAGGGGAGTGAATATAGTTGTCACTGTGGCTAGTTACATAGGTACAACAAGAATAATAGTTAACCTTTATAAAGCTCACACTATGGATCCTGTCCTTTGCTCATCTTTACAATGACCCAGGGAGCTTAGAAATAGTCCCATTTAACAAATATAGTACTGATGCTAAAGACAGAGTATCTGCTCAAGTATATACAGCTAGTAAGTAGGGAGGCTGAGATTCCAGCCCAGGTAAGTCTGACCTTAAATCTCAGGTGCTTATCTCCATGTTATGCAACTAGAGGAAGCACCAGGAACACAGAAATCATGTCATAGAAATCACATTAGAAATTTAGGAGAAAACTAAAGATTGCCATCCTAGAGAAGAAAAAATGATAGGACAAATTGATGGTTTACTTGACAATACTGATGAATCATCACATGAAAGACCCTGGGGTAGAAATTGTAAGGGGCTAATTTTGATGCAAAATGAGAAAAAAAACAAAACAAAACAATAATTACTAGGGATGTCTTATCAGAGAGGCAGCAAAGCCAGTGGTTAAGTACATAGACTATGAAATCAGGCTGCCTGGGTTCCAAGCCCATTTCTGTCACTTACTAGCTTTATGGCTTTGGCAAGTCACTTAACATTTCTGTGTCTCAATTTCTTCATCTGTGAAACAGGGATAAAAGTCGTGTGAATCAATGATTTAGTAATTGTAAAGGATTCACACAATGTATGTCTGGTAAATAGCAGGTGCTCTGAAAGGGTTAACAGGTAAAAATCTTAGAAATGGAATGAGCAATCTCATGAGACAGTAAGTTCTAACTCTCTGAAAGTGGTCCAAAAATGTCATCTCTTCATGTAGCTACAGAAAAGACTTCTGCATCAGAGAAAAAGTTAGACTGTGCAGTCTCTAAAGTTCCTTTTTTCAGTTCCAAGATCCAATAATTCTAAGTCAAATTCTTCGGAAATTATGAAGAAAACAACAAGCATGATGGCCTTCTCACTTCAGTCAATCAATAAATTCCAACTTGCTTGGAAATAAAAGCTTCAAACTGGTGTAAGGAAATCTAAGTCAGTCTGTGCCTTCAGTCTCACAAGGGTGATGAAAAATAAAACAGAAAGAAAAGACAGACATCAAGAGGAGGAGTTACAATTAATTTGCTCACATGATTCGTTGCTTCCCCCTCTACATAAGCCAGTGTGATTCTCTTGAGATCTATCAAGGTCCATGGCGAGGGGAAATGGGATTATTCTAACTCAGAGGAAATAGGTATTTGTGTCCTTAGTCTCCGAATAGGGTCTCTGTTTCTTCTCCAGCTCAGGACTTTATAGGTTTGTACTTATCTAAAACTTCATGCCCTTCAAATACTCCCTGCTCCAAATAAAGAACCAAGCAAAGTTTCCCTGTAGAAGGAGCCATTTGGCATGTCTGTTGGAACGCTTTTCTGGGCTTTTATCTTCTCGAACCCTGATGGGCCTCTAGAGTTTTCCCAGCAGCATTTCTTATTCATGACAGGCAGGGTCTGCAGGCCTGTCACTTTCATTCCCAAGTCCTTTGTCCTTCTCTGATTGCCTTCTGTCTACTTGACTGCGTTGGAAAACGAGCTGCTTAATTAACTTCCCAGGTCTTTTGGGTCGATTAAAATCATTCGTGCCCTATAAGAGGCAGCTGCATTTCTCACCACTGTGGCAGAGGTTACACTTGTTCCTCTTCATAGAGAAGAATCAATCTCAGCATTTCATGAGGTGCTCATTATCAACCTCATGCCCTAAAATCAAACCATCTCTCTCCGGCTTGATAACATGCTGGAGAAGATCTTTGAAGTCAGGAATGAGAGGCCAATGGAGGGCCAAATATCAGAAATGCTTGAGCCCTGAGTCACTGTGCTGCCATTTACTAGATGTGTCACCTTGAGCAATCCACTGAATCTTTCTGAGCCTTTTTCCTCCTCTGTTAGGGAAAAATGGTAATAGCAAGACCTCTAACAGCTACCTGTGCCTTATACTTAGGATGTATCAAACAGATGCTGCAAATAGACAGTGCAGATAAAATGCTTTGTAAACCATAAAAGTACTAAACAAATATAAGGCTTATTTAATGAGGGTATCCCTTGGCCACACTACATGAATAAACTAGCAACAGTGCATGTTCTAGAATAACCAAATTTTACATTGTCACCTAGGTCAGCATGCTCCATCTTCATCAATTTCACTGAGTCCTAAATTTTACTGGGTTTTAAAAGAAAACTTCTTAAATCAACATGACTATAGCCAGATACAGCTGTTGGGAATATCTACAAGAGGCAAGATTAAGGGTCGGATGTAGAATGAACAGGTGGGAAGCCTAGGTTCCAGCTTTTGTGGTATTATTAATTAATTGTGACATAGTCTCTGTATCTCTAGTTCCCCAGACTCTCCCAGTTAACAGGGTTGCTGTGAGATAAGGTCATATATGAGAAATGATTTACTAAGTTATAAATACAGTGGACAATACTATTGTGATGATTTTCCCGATTCGTCCATGAAGAACCAAAGACTCTGTTCCCTACGTGCTCAACCAAATCCAAAGCTGGCAGAAGTCAGGCCACTTTTTGTGCCAATATGAATTTGAATAAGCATGATCACTTTTTAAAAGAAAAGTTTAATCTAGGAAAAGGCCCTGATTTTGACCTCTAGTGTCAAAAAAGATAGGTTCACTCAATGCATGAAAAAAAAGTTTGTGTGGTAACTTCACTGCAGATATTACTGGCTTGTATGGGAAGGGAACTAACCCTTCCTGAGTGTGTCTGCTCAGTGCCGAGCTCCATGCTTTGGGGGACCAAACTCACACCCAAACCTGATCACTTATCAGAGTAAAAGGAGACATGTTAATAATTATACAAGGGCAACAAACTGTAATGAGACTGTCTCGGGCAAATGCATCATCTCACTCTCTCTGCACAGCACACAGCAAAGCTTTGCAGAACTCCAAGGACAACGGAATCACTAATCCGCACTAGAATTTTCCCATACGGCATAACGTTATTCCACTCCTATGACATGTCTGTGTTTATCTTTCAGTTCTAATTTTAGCACAGCAAGAAAGCCCATTAGTGGTTATTGAGAAAGTTTCCTTATTAACTTGTGTGAGGTGCCCTGAGCTGGATTGATGGGTCCACAGAATTGCTAAAAGGCCCTAAGCTGTGCCCTCCCTAATCAGCTCTGATCCATGTGGACATCAAGGAAGTGCTTCAGCAGCTGACATGAGTGCTGTCCTTAACCCTCTCCTGCGCAATGCGCAGGTCCGCGAGTGAATGAGCTCAAATGCCCTCCTGAAAGAATGCCACTATTAGGGCTGGGCAAAAACGAGTTTACTGGCAGTCCTTCCACGGGCTGCTAAGATCAAGTTTTTACACCAGCAACCAAAATTCAAGTTAAAAATGCCTATCTTTGTATATTAACTTCATGACCACAGCCATTATTACGCTTCTAACAGGTACTTTAGTCCCAAGAATTACTCCTTCCTCATCCAGGTGGGCCATCCTTCCCTGGGCATTAGGGTAGGCATATTACAAGCTGGAAGTGTAAAATGTAGGAGAAAACATGGAAATAGAGGATGTCAGTTTGGTTTGTCACTCGACCAAATTGATAACATTCCTAGATTTCTTTTTTCTTCTTTCTGCAAGGAAAAAAGAGCAATCTTACTCAGTGTTATCTCATGGAGTTGCCACGAAATGAAATGTAATAATGAATCTGAAAGCTCTTGGCAAAAACAATGAGCTCTACAAATATATTGGCAATGCAAATTTGCAGGTGAGAGGACAACCACACAGAATAGAAACTCCAGCTGTGAATTATCTGTTAATTGCAATTTGAATTCCTGTACTCAATTCTCTCAATGCAATTAGGAGCTAACAAAAGCTTGCTCTGGAAGTAAGAATGTGGTTGGATGGACTGAAACTAAAAGAGAGGACCATTTTCTAGCCACAAGAAATTGAAGAAGTGCATATTTGACCATATTATTTGGATTTGAATCATAATTGAACTCCAAAAGGCTCCGGACACACCATTATCATGACATTTAGGGTTCATTTTTTTCTACTATCTAATGGGCTAACTTTTTGGCCATTTCTCCATATTTTTTCTCTATCCATAAATGTCTGTCTGAATTGAGTTTGGGTTAGATGCATAAAGTAATCTTTAGGACCAAGGACATGATTCCTGGAGCTACAGGCAGGTCCCAGAGAGGAGCCCAGATGGGGGCCTGGATGTCAACAGGCAGAGAGCTCTTGCTCCAGGACTGTTCCTCCACCTTATTTTCACATTGGGCTGAACCTGCTGTTCTTGAATTTTCAAAAACGTCTCATGCACACTTGGTGGATTTAACAGACAGTCTTCTTTGTATCTGTGGATGATACAGAGTAGTAAAAATGTCTGAGTTTCTCTTAGCAAGCAGACAGATAAACGTTCTTGTGGTAGAGAGGCTCCCAATTTGACCACCAACAACTCCCGTCATTGTATGTGCATGCCGCCCAGCACGTCAAGAGGTGGGATCCATTTCTCCTCTCTGTAAGCCTGGACTGGCCTTATGACTTGCTCAATCAACAGGAGGTGGTAGAAATGATGCTCATTCTGAGACTTTTGAACCTGGGTCTTAAAAGAACTGGCAACTCTGTTTACTTCTGCAGAAGCCAGTCTCTACGTAAGTCCGGCTACCCTGAGACCACCATGCTGTGAGGAAGCCCAAGCAAGACATAGAGAGACCACACAGAGGAATATGGAGGCGTGAGACAGGTGAGCAAAGCTTTCTTGGACCTTCTGGCACAGCCCAACTCAGCTGCTGAGAGCAGGCAAATAAGTAATCACATTTGATACCACAGGCAACAGAAGAATTGCCCAGCCAAGCACTGTCCAAAGTACACAATTATGAGAAATAATAAGTCATTGTTGTGTTAAGACACCAAGTTTTGGGGTGGTTTGTTATGCAGCAGTAAGTAACTGAAACAGCAATGTCCCTTCATTCTAACACTAAAAAAGAGTACTCGGAAATACTGACATAAATGACATCATTGGCCACCTAGACAAAGAATTCCAAACGCTTCTGTACAGCAAATAGCTAAAATTTTGCACTCGGCAGCAGTTTGGGGAAGTTCAGTAGTCTATAGTGTGATCCCACTCCTACTTCACTTGATAAACACTCTGGAAGCATGTCCCATACCTTCACACAGGGGCTGTACCTAATGGGATTCCGGGAAAGCTCTGGTGGTGCTGATTTAGAGGCCTAAGCTCCAGCTCTCACTTGTGCCCTTGGACTTACTCCAAACTTTGGACAAGGCATTCAATCTCTTCTGCCTGTTTCCCATTGATAAGATAGAGACAGTAACACCTGCCTTATTTACTCTACAGACTTCTTGTAGTAACCAAATGACGTAGAGTATGTTAATAAGCTTTGAAAGGTATGATGCATTGTTTTCTACCAGCTGTCATTTCATAACTGTTTTCAGATTGAAAATTTCTAAAAGACGTATGTATCTTTCTAAAAAAATAAAAACCTGCAATTTGAGGATGCTACCACCACATGGCAATGGTATATAGACAGAGCCCAATAAAAAACCCAACAGTAAAGATTAAATAAAAAATAATGAGTTTCATAATCCCAAGATTATGTAGAAATAACTTGCCAGGAGTAACTATACTGAAGGCTTTATAATACCCTAGTCAATAACAGTTGTCAGACTATATATTCTGTAACTGAGGATCCCAACCCTTTCCTACCCTCCACCTACAGGCTCATGGAGTTCCCCAGAGCAGGCTCCACGTCAACCACATGGGGAATTGAATCCTTAGCAGAGGATGTACTCAGCCATCTCTGCTCATCCATTTGGTCAGACTCAGGAGCCATACTTTATGTGATGATTTAAAATATGTTCAAAATTTGTCTGACACTCCCTTCAAAAGGTAGAACATAGTCTACGGCCATGCCACTCTGAACACGCCCGATCTCGGCTGATCTTGGAAGCTAAGCGGGGTCAGGCCTGGTTAGTACTTGGATGGGATACCACCTAGGAATACCAGGTGCTGTAGGCATTAAAAAAAAAAAAGGTAGAGCATAATTCCCCTCCTCTTTGAGTGTAGGCTGGACCTCGTGACTCACCTCCAATGAAAAGAAAGAAAATGGTACTAATAGCATGCAACTTCAGGGTCTGGGTCATAAAAAGCACTGCAACTTCCTGGTTGCTCTGTCTTGGATCACTTTTTAAGTAAAAGCACTAGTGTATTCTTGGAACATTGTGAGGACTCAAAATGAATATACAAACTATGATCCTTATTGCCCACAGAGTAAAGGATGCATCCAGCAGTCCCACTGGGCATGGACAAGGCAAGAAGTCCCACAAGCAGGATTTGATGGATACTGGAAAGATAGATGTGTTGGATATGGAGTTGATTCAGAACCAAGGGAAATTCAAGCACCTCAGTCAAGTATCAGTTATATAACATCTACTGCACAACAGTAAGCGAAACAGAAAGCAAGAGGAGGGTAAAAAAGAAGTTCTGTAATAGCTTTACATTCTTGCCCTTCAGGTTTGCGATGTATATGAAGAGACAATGTCATCAGAGAATAAGACAGTTTTATATTCTAGTGCTGGTCCACTGAGCCGGGTTGACAGCAAATACCATGAAAGAAGAGAGAGAGGAGACAGAGGTCCCCTCAAATGACCCAAGAACATATTTCCAAGATGGTACCCACTGTATGGCACACTTCATTCAGAAACGAACAGCAGATGGAATCAGGAGAGAAGCAGCTCTGCTGTGAGCAGCCAAAGGTCAGTAAAAATCCCCTTGGATATCTAGCCAAACGTTGTTAGCAAGCCTCTAGAAAGGAACTCCCAGTTGGGCCTTGCCACTAGCAACATGTCTGGACAGCCCTGAGTGAGGCATTCAGGATGTGTCTCTTTGGACAGCGTCTCTCTTCCCCTAACCAGCAACGACCAGGGCAAACATGGACAATGGATCACGCCCATTACTCTCTGCTCTTACCCACTCTTCCAGTCTAAGGGAGGCTGCCAGCTCTCTGTCTTGCACTTTGCCTCTCACAACTACTGTGCTGGCTTGAAGCAACAAAGTCACCTTGACTACAGTCACCTATCAATTTTGCTGCCTTTCCCTCAGAGCATAGACTGCTCACTGATGCTGGTCATCAGTCTATTCAGTGTGACCAGTGCATCCCCAACAGTAGCCTACTCACCCTTCTGAGAAAGCCCCTACCTCAGCCAAAGGTGAAACTCCACAGCCTGAAGGACGATGGAACCAGCAAAAATGCCTGGGAGGCTCTCTGGGTGCTGATGTGACCTGTGGGAATCGATTTTCTCAAGAGCCACTTGTTGAAGATGTATCAGTCATGGTGTGATGAAGAGCACTAGGAGGGGAACCACAAATCAAATTTTCATTACTGGGTGAGGTGAGAGGTGCCACAAGTGAAATCCATCACTGCTGATTTTTTTAAAGATGGGCCAGGGACAGATGACTTGCTCCCCCAACTCCTTCTGCCCTTGTCCTTCCTGCAGTTAGCTCACTGCAGCCCTGTACGCGATTTCCTTTATGCTCAGCTTGTTTCTCCACGAAGTTGGTCTTATCCGCTTTGGACATCCCAATCCCTCCATCATGCCCGGCACAATAGCCATCTTTAGGGTGCTATAAATTTGCTGGACTGCTCTGGGCGAGACCACCACCCCCACTGAAGGGCTGGGAGGTGGGGAGATGCAGAAGCCAGCAGGTGGCAGGGCTATGACTCAGGGTTTATAATCTGTTCTCAAGGTAAGAGATGGAGAGGGAAACATGACTCTCAGCCAGAATCAAAAACTAAAAAAATATTTTTAAAATTTAGAGGTAAACAGATGCACAACATGTAGAGAACATCGTTCACTGACCTCATCCAGGCTGAGTAGGTGGGTCTGCTCCTTTCCACACAGTCCCCTCTTGTGGTTGCATTTTTGAGGCCTACCTGCTCCAAGGTTGCCTTTGACATTCATTCATTTTAATTTGATTTTCCTTGAAAAACAATATCTGTGTAGGAGAGCACCAGGATGCTTGCCTGGTTCCACTCTGAAAGCACACACAGTAGATGCTCAAAAAGCCAGTTCATGCACCCATTGGAAATGGTTTTGAAAAGTTTGAAACACTGAGCAGAGGCAGAGGGCGATGCAGGGACAAGATGATGTAAAGGTCACATCCACCTTGGCCTCCTCACTTCCTAGGGGGACTCTAGTGACAGTCCCCTGGGTCTTTTGCAGGCACACGCTCCCGCCACTCCATTTTTTAACTTGTAGGTAAATCTGATCATGTTACTCAACCTGCTTAAAATCCCTCAACGACTCCCCTTGCTTTCAGATCAGCCCAGTGTCCTCCACGTGCAGGACAGGGCCCTGGGATCTGGCTCTGCCTGTCTGTTCTGACGAAGCTTCCTGTCCCCATCAAGTTCTTTATTCTAAACCACTTGTGGCTCCCCATGCCAGGCTTTGCCCATGCTGTTCTTGGGTGGAACTGCCCACCTTCTTCACCTGACAAACCCCTAGTCATACTCTGAGATTCTGCCCTGGCATCACCTGTTCCTAGAAACCTCCTCTGAGCCATACTTCCTCTTGCTCATGAGCATCCCATGGAAGCCCTGTGCTCCTTTTACAGAAGACTAAAGGACCAGTACTGTGGTTGTCCCTTTACTGGTCCATCACTCATCCACCCCAGACTAGCTGCTTAGTGAGTAACTGTATCTTCCTCTTCCTTATCACAGCAAAGCTTGCACAACGCCTGGCATGTAATAGGTGTTGCAAAATTTTTCTAAAAATCAACTAATCTAAGTCTTAGAGTTGGGTGGAAAGTCATTTCAAGTCTTGGTCTTGAGATCAGTAGGTAGATTTGCAGCAATCCAACAGTGTCCTCTCCCTAAACAACACAGGTTATGCCATCCCTGTCCTTCCTTCTTGAGCACTGGTTCTTACAGGACCATCCCTGGGCCGTCTACATCAATATCACCTGGAAAGTGTTAGACATGCAAATTCTTGGGCCCCACACAATCCTACATAATCAAACTCTGGAGACTGCCCCTGCAAGCTGTAGTTTAACATGCCTTCAGGGAATTACGATGCCCACTCAATTCTGAGAACCAGTGCCCTCGTGCCTTAGAGCCTTCAAAGACCATTAGAAGCAGTTCAGATTCAGCTGCAGTGAACAGCTCTGCCTGGAGATTTCCCCTTTTCCAGGCTGGTGGAGCCTCTCCACAGCTAAAAGCAGCTGCATTCACCAGGGCCAGATGCGAAATACTTCCCTCCCCATACCCCTTGTAATAAACAAGAATCACCTAGGGAACAAAGGAAACTAGGCGACACGTGTGCTTCGTGCTCCAGAGAGTTCTCACTAACCCTGAGCAGTGGGCAGGCTCTCAGCAGAGGCTTGCTGCACTGTGCAGAGTTCACCTCGGGCTGAATCCGTCACCTTGATTTTACAGGAGTCAGTTCCTGGTTATTTTTCTCCAAAGAACAATGCTGGACACATCAGAAGTGTGTGTGGCAGACAGAGCTGCCACTCATACCACAGGCAGATATAATAGAGCAATTAGGAAGATCTTGACTGTCAGCTTCTCTGAGAGTGCCACTGGTAGCCACAATGAAGGCAATGGTCGTGAGCTGAATTCATGAGGTTTTGCAGCCTGCCTCACCCAAAATCACAGCATAATATATTCAGGCCTACGGAAATGCTCAAAGAACCAGAAGTGTACAACTTTTTAGCATTGACATGTCTTATAAATCCTTCTATGTATCCTTCATTTCATACTTAGTCATTTTTATTGAGCTCCTATTATGCACATGGTAAGCAGATTTTGCTCACTAACCTGGTAGTTTGCAACCTTGGCTGCATACTAGGATCATATGAGGAGCTTTGAAAATATTCTTAGGCCCAGACCAGGCTCCAGAATCTCTGGAATGGGACCCAGGCATCAGTATTTTTTAAACTCTCCAGATGATTCCAATGTACAGCCAATTTGGGAAACCACGGTTTCAAATAATATTGATGTCTGGACTCTACCCCAAATGACATAAATCAGTCTCTGAGGCTGTAGCCTGAGCATGGGTGTATAACACGTGCATGCACATGCATGTGATATACATATGCATATGCATGCATGTATGTATATGCATATGTATATGTACCCGTGTGTGTGTATATGCACACATATGCATATATGTGTACATGCATATATGTCTACTCACATGCATACTTATACATATGTATATATATTCATATACATATTGAGTCTCCAGGTGATTCTAACATAGCCAAAGCTGAGAACCACTCCATAGACCATTGTTTCTCAAACTTGTCTGCACTTTATAACGATCTCTAAAAATTCCAAAGCTCAGGCCATTCCCCAGACTCATCAGATCATAAGCTCTAGGGTGGTCAACTGGGCACAGACACCAGTGTTTTTTGAGGGTCCCTAGATGATTCCGATATGCAGACAAATCTGGGAAGTGCAGCACAGATGCTAACCTCCAAGGCAGTGAGCTCTGTTTTCTGCTATTTGACTGTAACTCTCCTACAGGACTTACCTTACTTATTTGTTAAAGCAAATTGAATTTTTAGAAACACCTGTTATCACAATGTCCTTTATAAACCATGTTTAGTGGAGCTAGTGCCTCCTAGGACTGCAGGGGTTGGCCCAAAATTTTTCATGAAACATATTTCATGAAACTGTATTCTACTTCCTCACTAGCGAATGCTATCCAGGACTCCCACTGTCCTCACATTTTGGGAACTGTCTCCCTCTTTGAAATGTCTTCTATTCCTCTTCTGGATGGCTTCAGACAAAAATATCTTTCCAGCTCCCTTCTCAGCATGTTTGAAAACTAGAAATAGCTTTTGAGCACTCAGGTGCCCAGGGGTGAATTGAGAAATTAGAGGGCTCTCCACTCCTTGCTGAAGAGGGGGATAGCTAGTTTTTTCACCAGACCATACAGGGCTCGCTCACATTTTAAGAAGCCAGTAGGCAAGATAGAAAACACTATGAATTCTTCATTTCACAACTTTGATGCTGTGCACCTTGATTTGACCAATGAATGCAGATGATTTTACTCTATCACAAAAGCACATGGTTGGGATACTTCTCATTTAAAGGATTCCTACTGTGAATCCTTTTCTGGAAATGCTAATGTTTATATAGCAAGTTTGTTTTAAAAAGAGGTACACCTGCAAAATCATTCATTAAAACTTAGAAAAATAAGTTCAACATCTCTTCTTTTTGAGATTACCTCTTCATAGTTGGAGTTTTAATTCAGTGTGACTTATTTTTTTGCCAGCAATGACAGTTCATCTAAATGCCTGATAACCAAGAGAATTAGTCTCTGTAATAATTATTGCAGGAGGAGGGGGGCTGGGCTGAAAGTTAAGAGAACTGGGCTCTGTGCACCATGTCAACTCTAATTCTCTGTGTGATCTTGACCAAGTTATTTGATCTTTAGATTCCTCATTTATAAAACCAGAGAATAAATGCTCGCAAAGATGGTTTTCTTCCAGCTCAAACATCATGTGGTTCTAATTCTCTTGTGGACAATAACATTAGTCTTGTGGAAATGGCTAAGTTTATTAGTTTGTTTTCCTAAAAATAGATAATTATTTGGGAGAAAGTATCTTGAGCATCCAATTTCATAAAACAAAAATTAAATAACTAAGACATGCACCATGATGTCCTAGACATAGTAAGCCTACAAAAAGAAGAGAGACAGCCTGTGCTGCTAAAATTAATGAGGAAAACAATTATATAGCTAACCATGATTTAAGACAGAGTGAAATAGATGTTATGGCTATAAATCCAGAGAGGAGGCATCTTGGAGTGTTTAAAAAAGAATGTCCAGTATAAATAGTAAAGTTCTTTCTATCAGGGTTAAAGGAACACTGAACTTGGAATCAAACTTGGGTTCTAGTTCTGGACTTCTCAGGTAGTGACTACGTCATCGCAGACAAGCCAGCCATCTTCCCCAAGGTTACATTCCACCCCGCTCCCTCCCCCCATAAATAGGAATCATCAGATACTGACCCAACATACTGGACAGTGGCACTGGGAGGCTCAAAGAAGACACTGCCGTGAGAGAGCACTATAAAACGCTGCATGATGTAAGTTGCATAAAACCATGGAGGATATACATAACGTATGCTAAACATGTGTTCCTATAGATTTTGATCTGATGATTCATAAAAAACAGAATTTCCACCGAAAAAGGCATCCAGAGGTTCAATTCAGAACTGCAGGATCTCATATACAGTGGCTTTTCTTTTCCACCTTCTTAATTTTTCTTTATTTATTTACTAAATAAAAATATGACCTTATTTTTAAAATGAAATAATTGAAGAGGGTGTAATAATCCTAACTCATTTTATGAGGCCAATATTATCCTGGTATCAAAACCTGGTAAAGATAACACACAAAAAAGAAAACTACAGAACAATATCCCTCATGAACACAGATGCAAAATCCAAAATAAAGATACTAGCAAACCAGAGAAAAAGGAACCCTTATACACTGCTGGTAGGACTGAAAATTGGTACAGCCACTATGGAAAACAGTATGGAGGTTCCTCAAAAAAACTAAAACTTGATCTACCACATGATCCAGCAATCCTTCTACTGGATATTTACCCTAAAGACCTGAAAACCCATATCAAAAAAAGATATTTGCACACCAATGTTCATAGCAGCACTATTCACAGTGGCCAGGACATGGAAGTAACTGAAGTGTCCTATGATAGATGATTGGCTAAAGAAGCTGCGGTACACATATACAATAGAATGTTACACAGCCATAGAAGAGATGAAATATTGCCATTTGCGACAACCTGGATGGACCTCAAGATAATCATGCTAAATGAAATAAGCCAGGCTAAAAAAATTGAAAATCACATGATATCACTTGTATGTGTGATATAAACCTAAAAGCAACAAATGAACAGGACAAACAGACTCAGGGATATGGACAATGGACTAGTGGTTACCAGAGGGTAGGGGGTGTGGGAGGAGGGAAGAAGTAGACAGGGTAAAGGGGGTCAAATATAGGGAGTTTGGGGGAGGGTGAAATAGGTAAAGGGGATCAAATATATGGTAGCTGAAGGAAACTGGACTCTGGGTGGTAATCACACAATAGAATATATAGATGTCCAATTATAGTGTATGCTCGAAAATTATATAATTGTATTAACCAATGTTACCCCAATAAACTTAAAAAAATTTTTTTAAAAAGATACTAGCAAACCAAATAAAGCAACATATTAAAAAGATTATACACCATGATCAAGTGGGCTTCATCCCAGGGGCACAAGGATGGTTCAACATATGCAAATTGCTTTTGTGATACATCACATAAACAAATTAAAAAATAATCATATGATCATATAAATAAATGCAGAAATAGCCTTTGACAAGATACAGCATCCATTTATGATCAAAATACTTTTAAAAATTGGGATAGAAGGAAAGTACTTTAACATAATAAAGACTATATATGACAAACCCTCAGCCAACATTATACTCAATATTGAAAAACTAAAAACCTTTCCTCTAAGAGCAGGAACAAGTCAAGGCTGTCCAGTATCGCCCCTGTTATTCAGTATAACACTGGAAGTCCTAGTGAGTGCAATCAGGCAAGAGAAAGATATAAAAGGCATCCAAATAGGAAATGAAGAAGTCAAACTATCTCTATTTGTGGATGACATGATTCTCTATATAGAAAACCCTAAAGACTCCACAAGAACACTACTAGAAACAATAAGCAAATCCAGTAAAGTTTCTGGATACAAAATCAATGTTCAAAAATCCATAGCATTCTTATACTCTAATGACGAACTGTCAGAAAAAGAAGTGAAGAAAATAATTCCTTTTGCAATTTCAGCAAAAAGAATAACATACCTAGGAATAAATTCAACAAAACATATGAAGGACCTATATGAAAAATATAAAGATCTTATTAAAAGAAATTGAAGGAGATACAAAGAAATGTAAATATATTCCATGTTCTTGTATTGGAAGAATCAACATATTTAAAATGACCTTATTATCTAAAGCATTATACAGATTTAATGCAATCCTCATCAAAATCTCATAGGCATTTTTTAAAGAAGTAGAACAAAAAAATCATCAGATTTGTATGGAAGAACAAAAGACCCCGAATTGCCAAAGCCATCCTAAGAAAAAAGAATGAGGCTGGAGGCATCACTTTGCCTGACTTCAAATTACACTATAAAGTAACAATAATCAAAACGGCATGGTATTGGCAGAAAAACCAACACACAAAACAGTGGGAATTGAGAATTCCAAAGTAAACCAATGTTTATATGGGCAAATAATTTTTGACAAAGGAGCCAAAAGCATACAGTGGAGAAAGGAGAGCCTCTTCAATAAATGGTGCTGAGGAAACTGGAAAACGACCCACAAAAGAATGAAACTACACTGTTCTTAACTCAAAATGGATTCAAGACCTGAATATAAGACCTGAGACAATAATTTACAAAGAAGAAAACATAGTAACTAAACTCATGGACCTTGGACTTAAGAGGATTTTATGAACTTGACCTCAAAGGTAAAGGAAGTAAAAGCAAAAAATAAATGAATGGGATCACATTGAACTAAAGAGCTTCTGCACGGCAAAAGAAACTGTCAATAAGGTAAAGAGACAACTATCTGAATGGGAAAATATATTTGCAAGCAACGCTTCCGATAAGGGCTTAATATCCAAAATATACAAAGAACTCATACAACTCAATAACAACAAAAAAACAAACAATCCAATTAAAAAATGGCAGAGGATCTGAAGAGATACTTCTCCCAAGAAGACATACAACTGGCCAACAAACATAAAAAGATGCTCAACATAGCTAGCTGTTAAAGAAATGCAAATCAAAACCACAATGAGATATCATCTCACACCTATTAGAATAGCTGTTATCAACAGGACAAGTAATAACACGTGTTGGAGAGGATGTGCAGAAAAAGGAACTGTTATACACTGCTGGTAGGACTGCAAATTGGTACAGCCACTATGGAAAACAGTAGGGAGGTTCCTCAAAAAACTAAAAATTAATCTACCATATGATCCAGCAATCCCTCTACTGAGTATTTACCCCAAAGACTTAAAAACATATATCTGAAAAGATATTTGCACACCGATGTTCATAGCAGCATTATTCATGGTGGCCAGGACATGGAAGCAACTGAAGTATCCTATAATAGATGATTGGATAAAGAAGCTGTGGTACATATATATAATGGAATATTATTCGGCCATAAGAAGAGATGAAATACTGTCATTTGCAACAACATGGAGAGCAAAATAAGCCATACAGAAAAAGTTGAAAACTACATGATATCACTTATATGTGGGATATAAACCTAAAAGCAACAAATGAACAGGACAAACAGTTTCATGGTCATGGACAATATAGATTAGTGGTTACCAGAGGATAGGGAAGGAAAATGGGGTAAAGTGGGTCAAATATGTGGTGACAGAAAGAAATCTAACTAGGGGAGGTGAACACACAGTGTGAACATATGTATGCCTTACTGTTGAATTATACAGCTGAAACTTACTGGATTTCGTTAATCAATGTCACCATAATAAAAAAAAAATACTATTAATTAAGAAGTAGACATTGGTGGTTGCAAAATAGTCACAGCGATGTAAAATACAGCAAAGGGAATATACTCAATAATATTGTAATAACTATGTATAGTGTCATGTGGGTATTAGACAAATTGGGGGATCACACTGTAAATAATACAAATGTCTAACCACTATGCTGTACACCTGAAACTAATATAATAGTAAATGTAACCTATTAATTAAAAAATAAAAATAAAAATAATTGAAAAAAGTAATTGAAAAATAAAAAAATAAAAAATAAAAAAAGAATTGTGAAGTTAGAATATAATTTTAAGATAAAATTATTACCAGTTCACCAAAAGCGCTACTTTAAATGACTTGCCTTGATAGGTGATGAATAAAATTTCATTAGAAACAAAAAAAAATTAAAAATTAAATAAATAAAAATGAAAGAGTATTAAAAAATCATAAAATAAAAAATCCTTTAACCAGCTACTTCTTGCTTTACCACTACTATGTCTTATGTGTCCTTACAAAAAAAGGCTTATGATTACCCCATAATCATACCTGAATATGTATACGCTCCTGTATCTATAGATATATAGCTTTTTTTTTTAGTTCCTCACTATTGGAAAGGTCTTATTTCAAATAATCTCAGTTTAAGGCAATATAGTTTTAGATTACTGAAATTTGACATTGCTTTTAGTGGTGATAATTAAATAATGCTCTTATAATTTCTTACCAATAGGAAAGGTGGAAGACAAGAAGATTATTTAATATGTTATGGAAGCCAAATCCTCAATTCAGAAGTGTCAAGCAAAACACTGTATTGTTTGTTGGTTAAATAAGAGAAAAGTCAGCTGTTAAAGGACTAATAGGTTTTTGGTTCTGGGAATCAGCTTCTGAATAAATTGAAGAGAGAAGCCAAAGGATTTTTAGTGCCTCTTGCTCCATAAATGCATTTCAGGTTCACTTTCAAAGACTGCTCATAAAAAAAGGGGTTTTCGGGATTAACAAATTCACTGAATAACTTTTGAAGAATGAAAGCATGCACAAAAATTTGGAAAGAAGATTTAACCTTTTAACTAAAATACCTTAATAATAAACTAAGAGCATTCTCACATTAAATTCACACTCCCCATCATCCTTCATCCAGAAATCCCACAAAATAATGACCTAAGTCTTTAGTCTCCATTCATCTCAAAAAAAGATGGTTAAATAGAGTAAAACAAACAGTTATTTAGGCCACAACTATTTACCAGACATATTCTCACTCACAGTGAAAAAAAACCATCTCTCTCTTTGTATGTCCAAAGTTCTATCATTTTGATAGCACAGATTTCACTGGCTTTACTGTATAGCAGATGGGTGGGCTGTTAAAGCCCTGAGTCCTATACAGTGGGTATTGGTCAAAATTTTTTCATTTTTCTCTCCTCTGATCCAGAAAGCTCAAAGCAGTTCACTGCAGTTATTTCATTTTGATATAGTTCTCATCTCCTATTCCTAAGTGCTTTACTACAATCAACTTCCTTATTCTCCTCTTAAAATCATTTCAGATTTCTGAACTTCTCATCCCTTTCTTTCTTTTGCAAGAGCTGTAATACTTTACTGTTCTTAGTCCTCTAAGAAGTTCTGCATTCTTGGTAAAAGGTACCATTACCACCACATCCTGAAAGCAATGTCCTGGTCTCTGTGACAAGTAAAGGAATTTGCTCAGCTAACTCTGAACTCCTTATGGCTCTCATATATGTTATTGAAGTTGCAGTGTATTATCTCTTATTAGCAGATAAAATAGTCTCAAAAAGGGTTGGAAAAAACTTCATATAAATGGAAAATTTGACAGTAGAAATATAAAAATGACCTTGATCTTTAGAAAAATCAGCTTAAGAGCCTAAGTCACTGGTAAAGAAATTTGGCTTGTACCTAAAGTAAATCATGCTAGAGGAATTAACTTACTTAGTTTCAGGCTGAAGAGTTTTCAGACATACTGGTCCATAAATTCTTGGGGCTGGTGGGGTTCTCTAGTAATCCTGCCTCCAAAAATAATCATGGACAGGCACATTTTCTGGGAGAATAGAAAATTTGCTTCTTCAAAATGAATTGTCACTTATCATTTCTTCCAAAGGGATCAGTCCCGATCTAAAATGACCTGAGAGTGATTTGTTCCTTTTAGGACAGTTATTAAAACCTAACTAGAGAATTTCTACTTCTCGCAATAGGTGGTCTAAGGTATATATAGTCTTTCCTTTGTGTGAAACATTATAAAATTAAAATTAAAATCATGCAATACATAAAAGGTATGAGGTGGTCTCCCAAAAGTTGGTAGGGAGGCCCCCCAAACAAGCCCCTTCCGGGGGGCAGATCCCTGCTGCCCATACCTTCCCTCACTTTACCCAATGGCTACACATCTGAAGGGCAAAAGAGAACCCATGGTTCCCTGTACAAATAGCAATTTTCTGAGAGGACAGCTCTGAGGTTTCTAGGGAGAAAGGTACCCCAAAATAAAAATGAGTGCCCTCAAAAAAGCCTGTGAAGGCTCTGGTAAAGTAGTGGAGGATGTCTCCCACCATTCCATACCCCTTGCCAAACTGCTACAAACTCAGCAAATATATATTTCTCATTGTAAATTTCTCTGGCTTCATGAAAGTTGGACGAAAACATCTATGAGAGTCGGAGCAAGGTAGGGGAAAGTAGATTTGGCTGCTGATCCTGAGAACACATGGGTAAGCATGTGCCTTCTAAAAGCTGGAAAGGGTCAGAAAGCTTTTGAAACATTAGATTTAAGAAGAGTACTCTAGAAAGGCCATCCTGACTCCTGTCCCTGGACACGATAGTTCTGTCTCCATAAGGCCTAGTCTTGGCCATAGATGAGAAATTTTGATTTCCATATGGAAATGTTGGGGACCACACTGAATGGAAGGAATCTTACCTCATTAAAGTATAGCCTACTTGTTTTACTTCCTACCAGTTGCTGAAATAGAAAGACTCTTCCTCGCTCATCCCATCCTGTGGTCCTCAATTCCTGCCTTCCTGCAAGATGGTACGGGTGAGAAGGAAAAAGCCAGATGGAGATTGATGACTAATGGGGCTCCACATACCACTCCTGCAAGGTCATCTGCCTTATTAAGAAAAGCCTAAGGAATTAGCTTTTTCTATATAAAGAAAGATGTCTAAATGTAGATGTGTCCAGTTTGTGGGAATTCATTCTTCCCAACCTCTGCTTTCCAGCTGCCACCAGGATGACATATTTCAAGCGGATGGAGAAAGTTCTCTCTAGTCATGAGCAGACGAAGAGCAGTTGATGTTTCATGCTCCTCTCCTGTCAGTCTCTAAGACAGATCAGGCTTACTTCTGCTTCTTCCAGTGAACTGGGTAATTCGAACCAAATTTCTCAATGATCACAACAAAGATACCTGGATGAAATATTTTTTTAAAATTCTTCCTAAAAGCATCAAAGAACTAACAAGAATAGGGAGGGACTTCAGGCTTAAGATCTGGGAGCAAGAGATCAAGAGAAGTGGGCCTGGGTATTAGGGACCACTTTTACCCAGGTGGGGGAGACTGTCAATCCGAAACAGGAAGCTGAGCAGCACTCTTAGCAGCCTCACAGGGTCAGGGCATCCCTAGGGTTAAGGCCTGGTAAACTACTTCACTCTTATGGTTAGGACCCCAAAGAGCTACCCTAGGAGTAAGAGAAAACAAAAAATAAACTAGCCTGGCTTCATGTCATCTGGGTAGCCTAGAAATCCCCAAACCCCCAGATTCAGCCAGGACTGCTGATACCCCAAAAAGTTATTTAAAATCCTCTCTAGAACTCGTCACTTTTGTTATCAAAGCCTCAAATTGCTGTATTTCATCAATCCAAAAAATCACGAAATATATCATGCACTATTATTTTAAGTACCAGTGAAAGAGGGAAATGCTACCAACTATAAATGCAAGTCTCCAGCAATCGCAAACCATATCTAAATTTCAGAGATTAGAATGTTAAAAAAATGTACATCTTAAAATTCATGATGTGGTATTTATGCAAATATTTTTTCAAACAATATCTAGCACACATTCAAAGATAACCATGTACATGAGGAGATATGGCAACATAAATATGAATCAGCAAACAATAGAGAAGAAATAAACACATAAGTATTCCAGATAGAAAAATTACCAGACACGAAATGTAAAACAACTATACTTACTGTGCTCCAGAAGATAAAAGTTGGGCTTAAAAATTTCAAAACAAGGAACCAGGAACTACATAATGTTATATTAAAGATTTGAAAAGAACTAGAAATTCTAAAACTGAAGTTAAGAATGCAACAGATAAATTTAACTGCAGATGAGATACAGCTGAAGAGACACACTGTGACTTAAAAAGATGTGTCAGAAGAAACTATTAGAATGTAGCAAGGATCAAAATTCCAGAAGAGGGGGTAAAAGAAATAGAAGATACAGTGAGGAAGTTTAAGATAGTAAAATTACTTTACACCGTAAAGTTCTCCCAGAAATAGGCAGTAGAGTTAGGAGGAAGTCGCTAATATTCCTAAACCCGCTCAGCCTCCTCAAAGACCAACTACACAACTGAGGCAGGTCACTTTAGCGAAGACCCAGAAGTAGTACGACAGTGGTTAAAAGTTGCAAAATTGTGATTTATAAGAAACATGTATTTGGCCATTCAGATGAACAAAATACATTTCTCACATACATTTGGTCTTCATTCACGTCCTCGGTTCCTGGCTCACAGCTCCCGAAATCCTTGGAATTTCCTGATCAATAAGAGCAATGGGACCATCTTTTGTCAAAACATTTAGTCTCGTCTTCGGATATGAAATCACTTCACAGCCAAGGTGAAATGGGTGTCTCGTTATTTATAACAAGCTCCACACCATCATCACTGGGTTTATGTCAATGAAGGTGACTTTTGGAAAGCTCCTAAGGATGGGGACTGGTTGCCAGAGGAACCAAATATGAATAGACGGATGAAACTTTCAGTCCCACCCCCTGAGTCTTGGGGAGGGAAGAGCGACTGGAGGTTAAAATCAATCGCCAATGGCCAATGAGTTAATTAATCATGCCTATGTAATGAAGCTTACCTAAAAACCCAAAAGGAGGGGGTTCACAGAGCTTCCAGGTTGGGAAATCAAAATGCTGCCACATGCCAAGCCCCAAACTCCACAAGGACAGAAGCTCTTTTGTCCAAGACTAAGTATGTCTTCAACTGGCTATTGATTTGTATCCTTTATTATCCATCATAATAAACAGGTGACTCAGGTTTCCTGAATTCTGTGAGCTGTTCTAGAAAATTAATTGAACCCACAGAGTGGGTTATGGGAACCTCTAGTTTATAGCCAGTGGGTCAGAAGCACAGGTAACAACCTGGGCTTGGGACTGACATCTGAAGTAGAGGGGGTGCTTGTAGGACAGAGCCCTTTGCCTGTGGGATCTGATGCCATCTCTAGGTAGGGTCAGAATTGAGTTGAA
>CM053504.1:73458806-73653661 GCA_028627145.1 Eidolon dupreanum | reverse complement strand
ACACACACACACACAATCTGCAAAGAAATAAATATTTTTCTGATTTCGGTGCTAAGCTTTTCAGGAACTCTCTGTTGAATCACTAGCTGACTATTAAGCTAACCAAAGAGAGACTTCAATAGGCACAAATGACAAAGAATATAGATTTTTTAAATAAGTTCAAAAAAGTCACTAAACAAACAAATAGAAACCATGAGTATAACCAACAAACGCCGAGGAGGAAGGAAAATCTGACTTCCAGAGCTGGCACATTGTAACATTCAAGATGTTTGGTTTTCAACAAAAAAATTACAAAGCATGTAAACAAACACAGGGAAGAGGAAATAGGGAGTGACTGCTTAATGAGTGCAGGGCTTCTTTTAGGGATGATGAAATGCTCTGGAATTAGATCATGGCGATGATTGTACACACTCTGAACATACTGGAAATGGCTGTGTTGTACATTTTTAAATAGTTAAAATGATGGTTTTTATCTTATGTGAATTTTATCTAAAAAACATGACTCACTGCAAAATAGATATTTAAGCAGTATGCTGGAGCTTTGCTTTACAGTTTGTTTAATGAAGTCATTTTGCAACTTTCCCCAGCAATTTCTCTTTTACTTTTAGACCCAGGACTCAGTAATTCCAGGTCTGCTAAGTTCATTATATGAGCTGGTCTGTAATTGGGTCTTGTTGGCAGGTTCAGATTGTCACATTAAGTACGGTGTTTTTTCCAACATCACCCAAATGCAAATTTCCAAAACACAGCCCTGATTTCTTCTCATATTCTCTCCCTCCATCCTCCATCAGCAGAGGACATTTCCCCATGCTATTTTGGACAGCTCCCTTATACCATGTCCAATTAATTTTCATGTCCAGATTTTTAACCTTCTAAATGGCTTTCAAATCTGTTTGCGTCTCTTCATAGTCACAGCCACCACCGTCAGTCAATACGCCACCATTGCTTATCCGTACTATTAGATCAGACTCCCAACTGGTCTCACCCACCACATGCTCTCTTGATCCTTTTTAGTCTATTTTCCATATTCAATCCAGTTGCATTTTTTAAATGCAAATCTAATTATTTCACTCCTCCATGCAAAACTTTTAATTGGCTTCCCATCGCTCTTAGAATAAAATCCTCAAGTGTTGAAATGGTTTGCAAGGCCCTGTGTGACCTGGCTTCTCTCCAGCCTTCCCACTGACTCACTATACTTCCGTCATAGAAGCTTCTCTCTGTTTCTCTCTGCCTCAGGGCAGTCCTATACATGCTCATCTCTTTTTAGAACACTCTGTGTCCTTCCTTCTTTGTACTTTCTCAGTTATACTCATTTTCAGAGCTTAGATGAAATGTCACTTCCTGAAGGAAGTCTTCCTGGTCCTCCCTGGCTCACATAAGTTCCCCTGTGAGGCCTAAATGTCCAGGGCTCCTCTTTTATGTACATCTTACTTTTATAATTTCTGTGATCGATTGCTCACTGTTTGACTCCCCCACTAAAATGTGAGACCCATCTAGGCAGGTACTGTGTTGTTGAATGCTTTAGTCCCAGTACCAATCACAGTCTGTATGTATGACAAGGGGGGAACACATATTTGTAAACTTAATATTTTGGAATGCAATTAGGTCTTCCAGAAAACACCTTACTAACCAGTTGGCACCTTAGTAAGAATGAGTTGACAGCCTGCCAGAGAAAGAATGTAGCCCATGTGTGCTTCATGCTCTATGGTCCTTATCGCAGGAGCAGGGTGGGGCAATGGGAGTAGGGATGGTGCAACCATTGCCAAGGAGTCCTATTCTGAGCCAGCCAAGCATACTCAGGATCCCAGAAGAACTATGTATGAGCAGTCCTTCTCTCCTCATTTCAGTGTCTTGTTACAACACACAGCATTCCCAGGACAGGGGAATTTAGGGAATGAAAATGATCCATTCTGTTCAACTTGACCTTCCAGACTATTCAATCAATCCAGTGTCTTTTCTCTAGATTCTCAGGTACCCCAAGTGGCCATCCCTTTGCATGGGGTTAGAGAAACATCTGGTCCTGGAATCCTCCCTGTTTCTCTCTGACCTCCTTTCCCATTGCCTCTGAGTCATTTTTAATTCCTTTGTTTCTCCCACAGTCTCCATCATCCCCAGTCCACTCCAGACCCCCATGCCTTCTTGCGGTAGGTTGTCAGTGTCTGGAGTCAATCATTCCGTTTCATCCAATTTTACTTCTCAGTGGGATCCAGCAGTGGGGAGAGAAGAAGGGGGAGGGGAAGAGGAGACAGACCCTTATCATGATCTGACCTAAAGGAGAGAGATAAGTAAACAATCAGATCTTTCATCCTGCCAGTGTTAACCCCCTGCCAACTTATTTCCTGGACATTAGACTGCTAAAAAGAACTTCTGTTTCCTACTCTGCCTCTAGTTTTATTACCAAAGATCCCTCTGTTAATTTAGCTTCCAGGTGTGCCAGGAAGTATCCTCAGAGATGGGATAGAAAACCTGTAGAGACTGGGCACTAGAAGGAGTGGCAGCAGTGGGAGAAGTGAGAGCTAATACAGGAGACAAACTTCATCAACCTCACAGGCTTTTTTGAGAGTCTGATGTAATTCTGTATTTCTTGTAGAAAATGGGTATCAGGGAGGGATACCACAAAAATTATTTCCGTAAGCTGTCTGAAACTGAGAATGATGTGCTAGGAATGACATTGAACAAATAGACTCCTAACTCCTTCCTCATGTGCTTGTTTTCTCCATCAGACTGCAAAGGGCAAAACAAACCAGATAATCAGTGATGAGTTAAGAGCATGAGTGATGAACCAGTCCAAGTGCTTGAGCCTCCCATTCTAGGTAGGCTGCATCCTGGGAAAATAGGAGGATCCATGAACAGGAGGGATCGGCCCAGGCCATAACTTCAGGGGACCTCGGAGAAGGGGAAGGGTGCCAGAAACGAGAAACAGGCTGAGTTTGATGTCAGTTTAGATGATTAAGATCATCATTTGTGGCCATTGAATGTAAAGGAAGAAGTGGTCATAGGACCTGCATGAAAATCCTAACCCCATTTCTTTCCTTAGTAGGCATCCTGGGCTGGGAAACAGTAATTTACAGCAGGTGGTATATCTGGGTTTCTACAAAATACTGGACACTATGAACATTTAAGAGCATCTATGCAAAAACATCTGCAGCAGCACCACCTGGAGATGGAGTCTGGTGACATTCCTTGGGGCTCTTGCTTTATATCTGCTCCTCTCCCCAAACTGTCACCATTAAATTTAGTTGTCCTTGTACCCAGCCTATATTTGTTTACATTTCCCAAAGGGTGAAATTTAATAAAATTAAACAGTGATAAATATAATGTCCTGTACTTTGGTCTGAAAAATCGGCTGCACATCTATAACACAAAACGTGTGGTTTAGCTAGAGTGGCACTGTAAACCTCTGAAGAGTTAATAACGATTCTCCTCATTCCAAAAGGACTCTCATAGCAAGTACCACTGTGGGATGATGATCTCCACGTTGCAGGACCTCTGCTCCACTTTTGATATGAATCTATTAATTTTATCATTGGTTACTAGGGGATCTGCAACCTGATCTCAATTCTCATATAGACTGTGTTTCCCTGAAGAGCTTTGAAGTGAGTTGACTTCCTTTCTCAAGGACAGGGCAGGTACATTTGTCATCCAATGACTAAATCAGCCAAGAATTCACACCAAAGTGAGCAGTGGAGAGAAGTCATATCAAAAGAATCCCCTTGTATTTGCAGTATTCCCAAGAGTTTATTTTATTTTTCTCTTTTTTAGGCAAGGCGACCCTTGCTTGACTTCACAGATTGCAAGGATTGTCAGTTTACAATCCCTTATTTTAATTATTTATTTTTAAACCTACAGCACCTGGTCTTCCTAGGTGGTCTCCCATCCAACTACTAACCAGGCCCAAACCAGCTTTGCTTCTGAGATCAGACGGGATCGGCCTTGTTCAGGGTGGCATGGCTGCAGACTGCTGAGAATTTAAAAGGTACTTTTCACCCATCTCACTTTAGCCTCTTCTGCACAATCCTATAAGATAAGCTGGGCATTTGTCTCCAGTTGACTGATGGAAGATCAAATAACCTGAAAGAAGCGAAGGCTCCTCAGCTTCTCAGTGTCAGAGCTGGGCCCAGAAGCCAAGTTATAACTTCATACAGCATGTATGTGTGCATAAAACAGAGTTTAAAATCAGCCGTCTTATGAAAAAGAGCCCCCTGCTTATTTGTTTACTTCACCAACTATTAGCTATTAATATTTAACAACTCTTAACTCTGTAAAGGAACCTATTATGTGTAAATCACGGCTCTCATTGTGGGGGTAAGGGTGATGGGGGTGGCAAGATGTAAAAGTGGAAGTAATCTCAGCCTCCAAGGCCTTCACGTGAGTCGGGAGCTCAGCCATAACAGGGAGGGTGTGAGCTGGAGGCAACAGAATCCACCAGTGCACAGCAGAACTGGGGTTGAACAAAGATTTAGGTTCCGACTATCTATTCTGGCTGAATTCATTAAAAGTTCAGAGGCAAGTGACCAGAGGTTTTGTTGCTGTTTTAAATCAAATCTTCATATTGACATTTCAGACACCTAATAGGCAATAGAAGAAGTCTCTGGTTTCAGGGGCCCTTTCCTGAGTGTCCCTGGACTGCAGGTACATAAACAGACGCTCTACGTCTGCCTGGTCTTCATGGGCAACTGAGAGGCAGCGTCTTCTTGTTCTCTTCCATCTGCTTCCCAAGTTAGTTTTGGGGTTTGCATCTCTTGGCTCCATCCCCTCCCAGCATCATCCTGCTTTGTGTCTTTTCCTTATTCTTGTCCCTGACCAGGCCTAATTCTGGTCTTTCCAAAGGACACTGATGTGCCAAGTTTGCAAAATAAAACTTCAAACTCTTCCTCACTGTTATTTTAGATCAGTGATTCTCAGAGTTGGTCTCCAGACCAGTGACATCGAGGTCATCTGGGAACAAGCTAGAAATGCAAATTCTCAGGCCCCATCCTAGATCTGCTAAATCAGAAATTCTGGGGTGGGAGCCCAGAAATATGTTGAAGTGGAGCAGAGTTTGCCAACCCAAAATATGCTTCTTTGGGACATTTATTGTTTTAAGCTGGTTATTTTCAAGAAACAAAAGACTCAGGGAAAACCTTTGTTTGACCTTCCCCACAACTGCCTAAAAAAAGTTTAGATAGAGAACCTGCTCTAGAAAGGGAGCTGTCATCATTGGTTAACTATAGTTTAATATAAACTAGGTGTAATAGATAGGGAGGGACCTAGAAATGCTCACTTTGTGAAAGTCCTCTCTGTATCCTCTTGTTAAAGATGGCCCAGCAGATATTTGTTTGCTTTCCCACCTCCATGTGGATTGTCTTCCTGCCCTTTGAAGTCCCAAACTACTACCACCCCCACCCTTTCTCCTCAGCTTAAGTTGACATATAAGCCTCTACTGCTAGATTTGTCCTTGGGTCCAATATTCTTACAGAACCCCGATATGTACATATGTAATTAAATTTGATTACTTTCTCCTGTTAATCTGTCTCATGTCAATTTGATTATTAGACCAGTCAAAAGAACTAAGAGACGAAAAGAGGAGAAATTTCCCCCTCCCCATATGATGTGAACAAGTCCTCCAGGTGATTCTGATGCATGTTCAAGTTTGAGACCCACTGGTTTAGAGAATTAGAACATCAAGCTGAATTACTTTTTTTTTTTTTTGCCCATTTTTCTGCCCCTTCCCTTAAAAGCCAGTTCACACACTGCCTCCTCTTGCCATTTGTCCTGCCTGCTTCCTTTAGCCTCACACTCCATGTACCACTCATGGGATTTGATCCTTCCTTGTATTGATTTTTCTTCCTTATCTATGTTTGTCTGTCTTGGTTCTCACGGCCAAAGCTACCTAAGTGGGCACTCAACCCAATATTCACCCTGCCCCTAGAATATCCAGCAGGAGCATGCCCCTCTCTCCCTATCTCTCTCTCTCTCTCTCTCTCTCTCACACACACACACACACACACACACACACACATGCACACATGCACACAAGCAAATAGAGACACAGAGCTCTTTTTTCCTGTGACATCATTAGGTCACCATGTATGCTGGGCTTTCCCATAGCCAGGGACACACCATCTGTTCCAAGACTGCTCCTGTCTTACTGCAGAGTCTTCTGGGAGTCCTGGCCCTACTCCTTTTTTGACATTTCCTCCTTTCTCCTAAACAAATGTTTCTCATTCTCCTTCATGTTACAGCCTTGGCAGGAAGCCCATCTTCCTGCTCCTGAAGGAGTAGATCATGCCTGGTCCTGCCAGAGGCGTCTTCTCAGTTTATTACCTAACCACCCCTGACCACGTTCCCCAACCAAATGTTCTAGCTACGTCAGTAACAGCTCTTTCTTATCGTAACACTCTGTTAGTGTTTTACTCTATCTTCCGCCTCTGTCAGAATTCAAGATACGTATCCTGAACAGATACATATCTCATTCTCTTAGTCTGAGTCCTTCCTTTTCCATCAGTTCATAGCCTTCCGCCCACACTTCATTGACAGAATGTCCTTGATGGATTTCACTGGGCTTTCCCTTTCTGATAACCCTAGCAAGCCATGGATAACTACGCAGCTGTGTGATCAGCTGCGGTTAGTCTGCCCAGTTTCCCTTTGTAATCTCCATCAAGTCAAATACAGTCATCGATAGGCCCAGGGTACTTAGGACATGGTGTTGCCTAAGAGATTCACATATAAAAAGTACCTATTGAAGACAAAACACTATTGGAAGAGCTTTGTGTATAATATTTTCATGTTATATAATAATTTTAAATAAATAAACCTCATCAATATAGATTTTTAAAGGGTGCCACTTACCTGTTTTGTCTGCTCCAGGCACAGTATCGTGACTAGAGTTTACCAAGGTCAGACAGCTACATACAACATTCCTGGCTGGTTTCTTTAACTTGAGGACTGAGTAACATACTCTTCGAAGAGCGTGTATTTATGGACAGAGAGATTGATATGTAGATTTTGATATGGTCACATACAAAGCGACTATGAAGGAAACAATGAATTCTGACCCAACCTCCAGCTCTTTTTCACAAAGAACTGTTTCAGCCGTAATCAGTGTAGCCAAGACCATGCCCTGTTAGGCCCAGTCTGGGGTCTCTCTGCTGCATCTGATACTTTGTTTCTCTACTGCTATATTGAGATGCCTATTTCATGAGCTATGCTGAACCCTCAGGAGTGACTTTCCCACTAAAACATGTCAATCAACTTCCCTTTAAGCTCAGCCTTTTTCAAGTGGTTTCCACAAAGGCTGTTCTCACCAGTACCTTCTGGGAGATGCTGGCTGCCTACTTCTGTAATAAACCAAGTGCAAAGTGCATCTCTGCTTGTCTAACATGGATGATTTGTGTCCCTGTGTTCTTTGCTGGCTGCATCCCCTCTGCGGGGCCAGCATTTTTTCCACATGTGGCAGCAATGGGATACGTGTTTTAAATCTCTCTTAGGAGAAGAATAATTTCCTGGGTTAGAGAGGAATCCCCAGTTACTCAATTTCATGGCACTTTCTGTGAAACACCATTGAATGTCCTTAGGAGTAGCAGCGGGGCAATATTGTTTGATTACTACTTGCTCAATATTGTAAAGATTCTATTGGATTCTTTTCTAAGAGGTTTTACTGATACTATTATTTAAATGAAGAACTAAAGACGTTTTGTGATTTGTCCAGTATGACCTAGCTCATGTGAGGCAGAGCAGGGTCCAAATCCATGCTCCTTTTACTCAGACATGCATGCTCCAAGCCTTCATTAAGGAGAGGTATCCCTCTGCTCTTCCACCAACTGACCTCATCCTGGACTGCTACCCTTTGACCGTCAGCCCCACCTGGACCATTTTTACCTGGACCTCATAAACCTCAGTGTTCCTTCCATGTCTGTGGTATTATTAGAGCCAACTTACTCATTGGGGTAGCATAAAGGTAAGTGCACAGAGGTGAAACCCAGCTATACAGTTTCAATTCCAAGCTCTGCTATTTATTGACAATGTGACCAAGCAGCATGATCTCGGGCAGGCTGATTGCCTTCTCTGTGCTTTGGTTTCCTCACTATTAAAATAACAATAATAATTGACCAACTACATCCCAGAATTATGAAATGTAAACATTGTATATAGTTAAAGCACATAACAAACACACACACAGGTATATATGTATTTGCTACTACTTTTATTCATCATTTTCATCATTTATCCCCCTTGCCTCCCTACTCCTTGTGCTTTCTCTTCTGTTCTAAGCCACTCTATTCCCCCTTCTTATGTTCTCTTGTTCACCTGCTCTGTCCAAAGTATCTTCAGCCCAATTACTTTTGATTCTGATCCTCTTCATTAATTGTGAACTCAGGGATCAAGTTCTTTCTCTTGCCTGTTTTCTTCTATATCAAAATACTCTTCGCTATATGACAGCGGAGTGGCATGAACCACAGAAGGGATGGGGAGACAGAAGACCTCAGTTCAGGTCTGAGCTCAGCTATTTTGAGCTGCTGGATCTAGAGTAAGATATTTAACTTTCTCAGCCTCTTACTTCAGGAAGAGGTAAAAATGTCTCATTATCGTACGATGGGTTGGTCAGCCTCTCTGCTCCAAGGCAGTTCATTCTTGCACCTCAGTTTAACCAACAATTAATAGTGCCCTTCTGAATGGCATGCCTTGCCCCAACCCCTCCCCATGAATGCATCTGCTCAGTTCCATAAAGGCTCTGAGAGACGGTAGTAAGGAAATCTGGGGGACAAGCCTGCCTCACATTTCACTGCCGTAATCTTGCATGCTGCCTGTCATGTGGCCTCATTTATTAGGAGTATATTACAATTCTTTATTCCTGACCTTCTTCGGGCTCCCTGCAGGGAGTCATAGGCATGGTATTTGAGAAGTAGAGAGGAAACCAAGCTGGTACCCCTTAAGGAGTTCATTCTAATTTCCATTTCCTTAATATCCAGCTAAAATTTGAAATCTGCGTTTGCTACACTTTCCATGGAGGCAAGGTGCTATCCTTGTTACCTGGGAGGACTGTTGGGCTGCAGTTCCAGCTAGGAAGGATTTCTGTTTGTTTTTAGCTCCTGACTTCATGGGGCTACTTGCCTCTGCCTTCAGGCAAGCTGAGAATGCGCTCCTGGGGATCCATAGCTGTGAGCTGGACCGCTCTGCCTCAGCAGCCAGCTGGTAGAGCTCTTTCCCTTTTGCTCTTTATTTATTGCCATGAATATTTTCCAGTTAAGCTTCATCCATAGAATTACACCATGACCACATGAGTTTCCTAGAAAAGATTGTTCTTTCTTGGGAATGTACCTATCAGACCCCTCGGTCTAGAGATGAAATTTGATTTTTTTGTAGTATTTTTTAGTGATTTTAAAATTGAGCCATGCAATTTGGTGCAAGGTCAGATAATCAGTCATTGCATATGTGCATCGCTACATGCAGAGCATGAGATGAGATGCTGACACATGAACATGACTTCCCAGCTTTGGGACTCAGGGCTGCAACGGGGCCAGTTGAAGGAGGGCAACGATGAGAAGGGGAGATTTGAAAATTTCAGTTTTGTGATGTCCCTCAGTAGCTAAGAGAGGTGTAACAATGCGGCCATTATTTAGGGGCAGTAAAGGAGGCGGCATTGACGGGTGAGGAGGAGGAATGGAGAATGGAAAACTGTTTTGGAGCCTCCAGCTTTGACGAGTGGAAATAGGGCAACAAGTTCCCATAAAAATGATGAAACAAAAGCCTCAGACTTTGCATCTTGGCCTTAATAATCTCAACAGAATGTCTCATTCAGCTGCAATTAGCTACGTAATTGGATGGCTAAGTTTGGGGGGAAAAAAATAAAAGGTATGAAATAGTCACAGAACATTTTGACTCATGTATTTTCAATTTGTTCATGTGGTTCCCTATTCCTGAAACTAATTATCGTTCCTTATTCCCTCTTTCCTTTCCTAGCCAAATTTGTCTCATGATCATGTAATTCACTGCTACAGTCCGATCTTACTGGTCTCAGCTCAGCAAACTTAAATAGATTGGTTTTGTCCCTAAAAACAAAGTCTTTAATAACACACAGGATAAGATTTTATATGACTAGCATACAGTATTATCCAACACAAGGGTTTTTTTCGTGTTTAATCAGAGAACTCATGTAGAATAGGCATAATGGCATGGACTAAACCAGTGTCCGCATCACCTGGAAACCTGGTAGAAATGCAAAGTCTGGGCCCTGCCCCAGACCTCTAGCATCAAAACCACTGGAGGTGGCACCCAGCAATCTGTGAAACACTCCTGTTGATTCTGATGCATGCTGGAGCCTGAGTTTTAAAGGATCTTCAGAGTATGCCCTGTTGCATTAAGTTGTTTTGGCAACAGGGAAAGCCCTCGCTGCGATGCTGTAGGACTCTGGGAGTCATCCACTGAGTTCCAGTCTCAACTTGGTCACCCAACAGCTATGCAATGTTGAGCGAGTCACAGCTTCTCTCTGCTTATCAGTTTCTCATCTGTAAAAATCAGGAAATTGAAATGGATCATTCTTTCTTATGATAACAACCTTTCACTCCTATCTCTTTTTGAATGTAGAGTTGCCAGATTTAGCAAATAAAAATACACCATTTTTTAAAATATGCCCAAGAAAATTTGAATGTTAGGTAAACAATTTTTAGTGTGTATATATACATATATATATAACATATATATTTATATACTAAGAAATATTATAATTATAAACAAATATATACATACATATGCATGGAACATACTTACACTAAAAAATTTTTCTTGTTTATTTGATATTCAGATTTTACTGGGCATCCTGTATTTCTATTTGCTGAACTGTGGGCTCTATTTGAATGCTAATTTTAATCAGAGATTACATAAATTGAAAGGATCTGATCGAAATCTCTCCCAGGATGGAAAGGGCCCCCGCATTTTCTGGGAGGGGCAGCTGAAGAAGCCCTGGCTTGGTGGGGAGTGAAAGAAACAAGATTCTGGTCCTGACCCAATCTTAAGTAAGTCACGTCCCTTCACTGGGCCTGTTTTACTACCTGTACAATGAGAGATATTGGTCTAAATTATCTCTAAAGTCCAGCCAGCTCCAAATGTCTGTATTATTTTGGCTTTTGTTGGGGGGAGGGGGAGGGAATCTGTGAAAGACATTTCACTGTCTCTTTTCTGATGTTTTAATTATGAGAAAATGGATTAATCATGTGAAGTTTAGAAAAATAAGTATTCTTGAACTATGAGCTAAACTCCTTGAAAATGGCTTTGTCATCATAAAATGATTTTGATAGGATGAAGGACCCTAATTTAATATGTTAAAATCCTTTAATACATCTGCCTTTAAAAGCCTCATGATTTAGTTGTCATAATTTATTTAACACTTAACATCTGAATTACTTGAAATATCATGAATAATGCTGTAATGACCATTCTTATAGATAAAGCTTTTCACATTTATCTGATTATTTCCTTTGATAGACTCCCTGGAGTGGGGTTGTAGGATCAAAGGTAAAGGTCTCTGGGGTAAGAATACCTATCCTCTTACCTCCCTGCTCCACACCCACACTCCTCTCGTCACACCCCAAGGAGGTCAAGGGGGATCTGCACCTGTCTGATTCCAGGTCAGTGAGAGACCATCTTTTCTGGGCCAGCACCCGAGGCTGGGGTGGGGTGCCATGCTGACCCAGATCCCACTCCCAATCTCTAGAACGGCTATCTCCACCTGCCGCTGAGCACAGGGCTATTGTCTACCAGAGAAGGGCTAGAGCAGGGTCTAGGTGACCCCCATTCTGACTCCTTTCTTCCTTTGGCTCTAATAGGAGCAGCCATCATGTCCCTTGGGTTCAGGATTAGAGGCCCCAGATGGAGCAGTTTATAGCCTTCTTTGGTTCAAGGCCATTTAAGCCTCAATTCTTTTCAGAAAAAAAGAGCACTCCGTGTGCTCCAGCATAGGTACGAGAGTTCTAATATTGGACTTGGCTCTAAAGCCCCTTCCAATAGTAAAGAGTGGCCTTTCCTGGCCTGCTTCCTTTGTGCATTTTTCTCCTGTGGGCATCACGCAAAAGTGTTCCAGGCTAAGGAACATCTGTCTACATCTGGGTCTCATAACCCAGTGCACAAACATCTCCAACAAAAGGGTTTTAAGGCTATGTATATTTTTCCTAAGTTCTATACTTATAATTACTCCCAATGTTCATTTTCCCAACTATACATTTTTGGGATAACCAGAATCCAACCCATTGCTCCTTCCTTGATTGACTCACTTTGTGTAACAGATTGAGTATACGATTAATAGATGAGCTGATGATATTTAGACAAGAAAGATAAAAAATGCATAAGTAAGTCATACTTGGTCTTCTTAGGAATGAAAATAAAAGGAGAAAAGAAAAGAGGTGAGCACGAGGAAAGGACATATTAAAGAAAAAAATAAAGGAGGAGCAAAGAGTAGGGCTCTGTTCTAACTGTCACACAGTCAATGTTGGATGTTCCAGAATAAAACACTGGGGAACCCAGGTGGAGCCAAGAGCCAGCATGAGGCCCCCAGTCTCAGTCATTCACCCGGAACCAATTAGTGCCTTGGAAGGTGCGAAAGGAGGTTGCTCTGAAATTACTTGGCTTTTTTTTTTTTTTGGTATGCTGTACCAAGAACTTTTATTTAAGGTTTAGCTTTTAAAAGGATGTATTAATACTAGCATTAAGGGTATATTTGTTTAGATTACTATAGTTTCATTGGTTTTTCTCGTAAAGACTTTTTTTAAGAGCAGTTGTAGGTTCACAGCAAAATTGAGAGGAAGGTACAGAGATTTCCCATATCTTCCTGCCTCAACACATGCATAGCATCCCCTATCAGAGTGGTATGTTTGTTACAATTGATGAACCTACAATGTCACATCATAATCACCCAAAGCCCAGAGTTAACTTTAGGGTTCACTGATTCTATGGATTTGGACAAATGTATAATGACAGGTATACGTCATGGTATCATACAATTTCTCCTGCCCTAATTACTTTGCATTTTTACTGTGTCACAATATAGTGACTTTCTCCACCCTCCCATAAAAAAGATCTGCCCCAGTTACCTAAGTCTGAAAAACATGTGCGTTGTTGAGCCCTGGAGGAAAATCCAACCAGAGTGATGACAGCCGACAAAGTCAACTACAGGTTTGTGAACCAGTAGGAGAGCTGGAAGACAGCACTGAGTGAAGTGTTTCTTTTACTCAATTAAAGCACTATGGTCCTCAGGCTATTTAATTGAGATTGGCCCTGTCTAAAGACCTAGTTCTTGGCTTACAGAGGGATGTCAAGAGCCTAGGGGCATTAAGCACTGAAGTCAATTTGGCTGAAGTTCTCTGTGCAGTTTGTTCATAAGAAAGAGACTGGAAGTTAGTTGGGTTGTTGGCCCGTTTAAATGTCTGAAGGAAAATTAACAACTAGAAAGATTTAAAGGGGTTTCTATTTTTGTGTTTGTTTAGATCATTGACTGATCACCCATTAATAAAGAACATTCAGGGTTCAGTAATTCTTCTCATAGGTACATTGCTAAATCAATTAGTCTTTAACAAAGAAAATACTTTCCTTTGTCTTATTGTCTAAATATCATCAGCCCAATTATTAATACTTGTTTGCATAATGCTGTACTCTGAATAAGATCGTCAATATAAACTACCTCTCTTAACCTTCTCAATGGTCTTCTGAGGTAAGCATTGAAGGTTTGTTCTATTTTGCAGATAAGAAAATTGAGAGCTCAAGGTCACACTGTGAGTTCAGTGGCAGAGCTGAGACTCAAACGTTGACTGTCACACTCCTGGTCTGGAGTCCTCTGCGTTGCTGAGATGACCAAATCCAGGATATACGCAACTCTCTTGATGCCAGTGGTAATGGTTAAAACCATTGAACTTGGGTAATATTTGTTTTAAACAATCTTACAGAAGAAATGTCATAATAAAAATGAATCAGAGAAATTCAGCTATATGCTTATGGAGATTGAGCCACTTTGATAACAAGATAGGCTGACATGATTTTGACTACTTAAGCTCAAAGGGAACAGATTGAAGGAGACTGATGAAGAACACTTAGCTTTTATTTCAATATTAAAAACTAGAAATGACCTCCTTGAAGTTTGGGCAATGTTGTCCTAGCACAAGGACGAACAGCAGGGTCATGTGATTCACTATCAGCCTCTTAAGAGCTAGAGAAGATTTTTCAAATGCTCACTCCACAGTGTGTAGAAAGTCTAAGCCCTTACCCCAATTTTTTGCAAATTCCCAGAGGCTTGTGTTTTCATCATCATCTCTGGCCCTAATTTTTTTTTTTCTGATGAATGACTTGAGTTTATGAACTTCACACTATTCAATATTGGATCCACCTTGATAGGGGAAGTTACCTATTTCTTTAATTTTCTTTACCCTTTCCTATCAAGAAAATGTCAAGAAATAAACACAGTCTGATTATAAAGGTCTTTGTATAGAAATGTATGGGGAAACCAAAGGTATTTACATTGCAGAAACACAATTTTAAATTGTATATTAGACCTCCCTCTTCCAAAAGGTCATTTGGCCACTGTGCCACCAAATGTTTCACTGGCAAGACTCCTTGCATACAAGGCCTTGTGCCAACTAGCTAGCTCCCACTTTCTCGATCGATCTCCTTTCCTTCCACCTTCAACTCTAACACTGTCCCCAGGGACTAAAAATTCCTGTTATATTTTTTTCAAAATCTTGTTATTTATTATGACTGGCACTTCAACTCCCCTCAGCCCCTATTCCTTAACCTAGAATGAGGCCCGCATCAAAAGTCATCATGGTGTTTAGTTGAAAAATAGGGCTCATTAGCATATTAGCCCAGAAGACTGGCAAAGAATCTGCTATGTTTGACTTTCTGGACATCTACATTCTTTAAAGATAGTTGTGATTTTGAAAAGCATTTCCCTTCTTTCTTACAATATTATCTTCTCAAAATGCAAAGGAGTATCAAAGGTTTTAGACTCAAAAAGTTGGAAGTTAATGACTACCTTGAGCATCTGTAAGTTTGCGAGGTTCACTCTGGCCCCCCGGACATGGTCCATTGAAGGTATTTCCTGAGACCGCATTTGGGATGGGTGGACCATAGGGTTATCTCAATATGGCATCTTTATCTTTACCTTGTTATAGAACCTACATGTGAGGAGGAAGAATACAGGGAAGTGTCTTTTTGCCTTGCTTAGCAAATGGTCCTCAAAATGTAATGAACCCTCCCAACCTATTAAGGACTAATCAGAAGTTAATAGGGTTAATTGTGCGTTGAGATAGTATGCATGAAAGGAAATCAAAAGAGTGAAAAAATTTAGACCTCATATTTATTTATCACACAAGGCACTTTGCTTTTTATTTCATGATAATTTGAAGAGAAAATTTCTGTTAATTTTCTTTCTTCATGCTGAGTTTTGAAAGTGTGAGCATATTAATGAGAAAAAGGAAGAAATTATTTAAGCAGGAAATGCCAGGAATAAACTGTCATCTGGAAATATTAAACCAAGAAAACTTAAACTGCTAACTTGAGAATTTTATTTTTTTTAAGTTTCTTAATCACAGTCCAAGGACTTATTTATATACAGAATTTGAGACATTAAGTAAATATGTTGGATTGAGAGTGAGAACCCTTACTTAACCCAGTCTGTTTCTCTCAGTTAAGGTATACACTCACACAACTTCAATGTCTTCTATTAACTTTATTAGTAAAAATTAGTAGAATATTTTTCTAACATTCTATGCTTGTAAGTATTGTGGTTATAGCTAATATGTTTTGAGTGCTTCCTAGGAGAAGATATAAGTATATATATAAATACTTTATATAGGCTGATTTATCTTTTTATTTTTTTAACTTTTTATTATGGAAAATTTCAAACACATGCAAATATACAACACCCTCTTGTACAAAAACATCAAATTTCTTTTTTTACTTATTCCCCTTAACTTTTTTAATGAATTATTTTAAAGTAGATCCCAGACATCATATCATTTCATCTATAAATACTTTAGTGTATATTTCTAAGAGGTAATGACCTTTTCAAAAGCCACAAAACCATGTCACAACCAATGAAATTTATAATAATTCCTTAATATTGTCTTATACTCAGACCATGTTCAAGTGTTCCTGATTGTGGCAAAAATGTTCTTCCACAGTTGGTTTGTCCATTGCAGGATCTAGATGAAGTCTCTACATTGTATTTTGCTATTGTATCTTAAGTCCCTTTTAATTCATAGTAGTTTCCTCTCTTTCTCTGTATGTGTCACTTAATTTTTATTAATGTGGGAAATTTTTGGTAGAATTTAGAATTTCCCACTTTTGACCTTCATTGATTGTGTCTTTGTGGTGTTGCTGAACACGTATCACTATCTCTTATATATTTTTCTGATAGGTCTAGAACTAGACTAGAATTAGGTTCAATTTAAGAGGGGCAAGAATATCACAGGAAGTGCTCTGTATTTCCTAATATACAAAATTAGGAGACTCTTAATGACTGAATGTCTCACTTTTAAGGATTGATGAGTGCATTCAGGTGAAGCCAGGCTGATCTCATTCTTTTTACACACCTAAATCTTGAATACATCTGAAATTATTTCACTATAAAGAGTGAAGTAGGAATCCAGTTTTAAACCATCATTGGTTAAGTGATCCATCTTTTTTCCAATGATATGAAATGACACCTGACTGTGTACTATTTTCACAAAGTAGAGACATTTCAAGACTCAGAAAGTTTACCACCCACAGACCTTCACTGAAATAACTACCAAAAAAAATGTTCTTCATTGTGAAGTAAAGGGATGGAAGAAGTCATGATACACAAACAAAAGGTAAAACATATAGTAAGCATTGCTTATAAAAATATTATTTTAAAAATAATTAGGTCTAAAATTTTAGATATAACAACATGAGTGGATATGTGTAGGGTTGCGGGGGCAGCAAGAGAGCAATAAAAAGTAAAAGTATACTAATGTTCTATTTCTCAGGAGAAAATATGTGCTGATTAATTTGAGTTTTTGAGAATAATCTCAACTTAAGTATGCATGTGACAACTTTAAGGAGAATTATCCCTACCACGCTGGCTAAAATTTAAAAGTCTGACAATCCTAAGAGTTGGAAATGATGTGGAGGAACAGTAATGCTCAAACACTTTTAAGCATAATATAAACTATTACAATCATTTTGAAACAGTTTGACATTGTCTACAAAAGTTGAAGTTTCTCATACCCTGCGGCTGAGCACTTTGACTCCTAGGTATATATACAAGAGAAACTCAAGTACATAGGAACCAACATGCATATACAAGAAGGTGCATAGTAGCAGTGTTCTTAATAAAGGTGAACTACAGCAACATGAATGAATCTTAAAAACAATTTTGCACAAAAGAAGCCAGACATAAAATAACACATACTATTTCATTCCATTTGTATTAAGTTCAAAAATAGGCAAAACTAAATTATCTTATTTAGATGTACAAATTAAGTGCTGGGAATTGATTACTTTGAAAGTTTCAATGGTGGCTGCATTCGGGGAAAGGGAGAAAGTTGTAACTGGGAAGGTAGAACATGTAATGCAATATTATAAAGGAAATACAGTGGAACCACATGAAATAACAGAAAATGTATATATTGGTCTCTGCCCCTAGTTCCTAACACAGAGCTCCTAAATTCCTTCAAATTTCTTGAATGACAGGAGCATCCTTTGTTCTAACGAAGTGACTCTTGGTGGGCTTCTAAATAGCTTCAGGATGGGGACTGGTCATCAGAAAGACTATGCCATGATTAGATGCTTGGAGCTTTCAGTGCCCCCTCCTCTGCCCCCATCTTCTGGAAAGGGGAGAGAGGCTAGAGAGTGAGTTAATGATCAATCATGCCTATGTGATGAAACCTCTATAAAAATCCCCAAAGCACAGGGTTTTGAGAGCTTCGGGGTGGTGAACACGTCCACATGCTGGGAGGATGACGCACTTTGACTCCACAGGGACAGAAGCTCCTGCTCTTGGGACTCTTCCAGATCTTGCCCTAAGTATCTCTTCATCTGACTGTTTATCTATATCCTTTGTTTCAACTTTTATTATATAATAAATGGACAAACATAAGTAAGTATTTCCCTGGGTTCTCTGAGCAATTCTATCAAATTATGAAACTCAAAGAGGGAATTGTGGAACCCCGATTTATAGCCAGTCAGGCAGAAGTACAGATGACAACCTGGGACTTGTTATTGGTATCTGAAGTGTGTGTATGTGATGGGGGGTGGGGCACTAGTCTTGTGGGACTTGAGCCCATAACCTGCAGGATCCGACACTATCTCCAGGTAGATAGTATCAGAATTGAGTTAAATTGTAGAACACCCAGCTGGTGTTGAAGAATTTCTCGATGTGCGGAACACTCATGCATCTTGGTGTCAGAAGTGAAGTGTGGTAGCAGTGTGAGGGTAAAGGAGAAACACAGGGGAAACACAGTTTTCCCTTTGTATACCACCATTTTGGTTCATAAATAGAATATTGCCGGCACCTCACATGCTTCTTCCTGTTCAAAAGAGCCAGTAGAAAGAATTCCAAACATATTGGCAATTCCTCAAAATGTGAATGAGCTAAACTCATTTATTAAAATATATATTATTTGAGGGAGAACTGACATATTTATTACACTGAATCATGCTGTGGAAGAATTCGTCATATTTTTCCTCCAATCAAGTCTTCGTCATGATCTCCAGTAGAGCGCTAAAGTTTTGTTCATTCTCCCATGTCATTCTCATGGGGTTTCACATCCTGTATTTAATTTTCTTTTCTTTGGTGTTTTTAAAATGTCTGAGTAGAATAGTTGGCATTTGTTCTATCTAAGTAAATAGTTGGCATTTATTCTTGTTACATTTCAAGCTCTGGGCTTTTATCTGTACTTTCAGTCTATGCTTGCTTCACTCCCATCTCTATCTTCACACAAATAAATCACTGGTGGCCAGGACAGAGCTTCGGCTCTGTAGCACGCTGCAAAAGAGTCCCTTCAAAAATGACACATGATCCATTCATCAAAAATGTTTAAGAATAGTTGTGTAAATATATGTTGCTTTATCTAACCACACTATTACATGATCTATATTTCTCCATTTTGTCTTCAAGAATATCATGGGAAAAAAATTAAAGTGCCTTTCTAAAATCCAAATAAAGTATCACCACTGTATTCCCCTGATTTAGTTATAAAGTAAATCTAAGGGAGAAAAAAAAATCTGAAATTAGATTGACTTGACTTATTCTTAATGAAGTTATACTGGCTCCTTACAAGCCATCATTTTCTTTTCTAAGTACTCATGAACCATCCATTAAATAATCCCTTTTGGAATTTATTGGCAGATTCTATTTCCCTGAGGTATTGACTTTAGACTTGACCATGTGTCTCTTCTGGCCAATGGGAGGAAGGCAGGTAGAAGAGACTGCAGCAGGTGCGGGCATATAAGACATATAAGATGCATTAAATGTTTACTTATTCCTCAGGTTCTCCTGCCATGAAATCACCTATTCCAGGGATTGCTCGTCCAAAGAGAATGAGGAACACATGGTGCTGACTTGAACCAGACCCACAGCCTGAAGTTACTGCAGCTGAACTGCACCTCTGAGAATGAGAAAAATGTTCATTGTTGTAAGCCACTGAAATTTTTGAGGTTTTCTGCTGTGCAGCAAAAACTAATACACTCTCCTTTTTGAAAATTAGACAAAATTATTCGATCTATGGCCTTTCAGAATTTTCAGTGTTCTTCATGAATTCTTAAAGATTACAAATAGTATGTATATACAATGGGATATTATTCATCCTTAAAAGAGAATAAAATTCTTTTTGATAGTAGCCATCCTAATAATAAGTGTCAGGTGATATTGTGGTTTTGATTTGCATGATTAGTGATATTGAGCATCTTTTTATATACTTGTTGGCCATTTGAACACAGTGGGACTTTCTGAGGTGAGGAAAATGTTCTATACCTTGACTTATGGTAGCAGTTCCATAACTGTGTACATTTGTCAAAACTCATTGAACTATATACCTTCAAGAGGTGAATGTTACTATATGTAAATTGTAGTTCAATAAACCTGAATTTTTTAAGAAAAGGAATGCAATTCTGATAATGCTACAACATGGATGAACCTTAAAAACATTGTTAAGTGAAATAAGCCAGTGACAAAAAAGACAAATATTAAATGATTCCACTTATACAAGGTACTGGAGTAGTCAAATTCAGAGACAGAAAGCAGAATGGTGGTTTCCAGGGCTGGGGACAGGTGGTGGACAGGAAACAGGGACTTGTTGTTTAATGGGTGTGGCGCTTCGGTTTGGGAAGGAGCAACATTTCTGGAGATGAATGGTGATGATGGTTGCACAGCAATATTCATGTACTTAATGCCACAGAACTGTATTTTAAAATGATTAAAATGGTAAATGTTACATATTGGAACCTTAGGTTGGGTTCCCAGAAAAGCAGATTTTTGACACAAGGATTTAGGTTTCGGTCATGTACTTGGAAGATAAAGCCACGAAGCTCAAGTGAGGAAAGCGAATCAGGGAAAGCAAACCGCCAATGCAAGGGATGTCAATGAGCAGGCTCCAGCAGTGGGCACCTGTTGCCTGAGCAACTTTGTGGACCATGACTTACAAGCATCTCCCTGGAGGCTGGGAAGGTTGTAGCATCTATTTACTGACTCCTATACCGCATTGGTTGAGACTTGCCTCTAGGGGCATTAACTCTCCTCCCGCTTTCTGGGTCGTGCCTGAGAGTAGTCAAGCAACGTCCAGTGGAGACAGAGAAAGCCATCAAAGGGAGAAGAAGAGAGGCTTGGGTGCTTGAGGTGGGAGGCTGGCAGCATGCTGGAACCGTCCACCTTAGCTGCAAACTCAGATGGGTCCCTGGGATGTGGGGCAAGGCATTAACATCTGCTATGATGATATGACAATCTTAACTCCCTGGGGAATAAATCAGCTGGGCAATTAGGAGCTCTAACTTCTCCTGATACACCTTGGTTTTAGGTAACAAGGTACTGTTTATTCCACTTGTTCCAATTCTGTTTTTCCAACTTCTTGATAAGAATGGTGGAAAAGGGGAAGAGTCATGTCTTATTTTCATCATTTGTTCATAGTATGTCATCCACCTCAGTTAACTAAATTCTATTCTCCCACTAACTCATACTAGAAAGTTCAAAATGCTTTGTATTTTTGTGGCTTTCTTATTCCTCCCAATTTCACAACCCCACTTCTGCCACTTGTTTCCATAAGCAAGAGAGTCAGTTTAGAAAGTCTGAGTTGCTAATTCCAGTCTGTTTTGACAGCAATGGTCAAAGCCTTGTGTGTGTGTGCCAGAAAATACTAAAAATTCCTAAGAATTCTCGACGCATATCATTTAGATAGAGTTGACTTTATAGAATTTTAAAATTTTGAACTTGGGTTCACTGACCTAGTAGGTGAGGGGAAGGTCCTCACTTTGGGAAACTGTTCCAGTTTGCACACTCTCCTGGGGATTCACATTGCGAGTTGGTCACTAATGGGGGAGGGGGTGGACCGAACATTTTATAATTAACTTCTCACAAGAACAACTTGTTCTTTAAATTCAGAAGCCAAGAAACTTTGAATAGAATCAGTTTAGAGGGACTGGGTCAGTTCTAAAGAAAAATCAAGTGGAGCAATTCTTATTCAGTCAGAACCAAAATTCTGTCTAACTTTATTTGCATCACACTTGTTGGCACAAATCGCCTGGTGATGAAAATAAAAGGGCTTGTGTAAAAGGTCTGGGAATAAAAACAGCAGGCATAAGAGAAAAGGAAAAAGAAGAATGAGAGGAGACAGCAAGGGGAAAGACAGCAAGAGGGGAGAAATAGAGGAGGAAAGGAAAAGGGAGGGAGGGTATCCTCAGAGAATATTTGCATTAGAAGTTGCCTTAAAGAACAGATTATTTAACCCTTATTTCAATGGTGAGATTATTGAGACACAGAAAACCTACCTTGTACTGTCACTCACATAGTTAATGACAAAGCCTGTAGCCATGGTCTCCTAACCCTTGTTCAGTTTTTTTTTTCCTTCCTCCTTTCCCCACATGCAGGCTCATTCATTTTTTTTTTTTTAACATTCATTAATTTTTAATTGGGTTAACTCATGAGAATAGAAGCAATTGCCTTCTAGAAAAATTTGAGGGAAAGGTTTGGATGCATTTAGATGAGTAGGAAAAAAAAAACAAAACGGGAAATTTTCAGCCAAGCATGTGACTGACATAGTTATTTCCCTACACATAATTATTTGCCTACCTGAAAACTAAACTTTGTGTTTTCTTCTGGTTGGAAGTTGTCCCCCCAACATCCAATGTATCTAGCACAGAAACTCCTTCAGGACAGATTCCAAAGCTCCATCCAGTTGCTCTGGAATCTGGTTACTGTCCTTAGCCATCCTGCCATGATTCATCCCCAGCCTAGACCCCGAGGAGTGATGGGATTTCCAGAAGGGAAAAGAGTGAAGCTGATAGGACTTCCATTTTAATCTACTAATCTTGCACTAAGGTGTACGTAGGTCAACATGCCACACACATACACGCAAAGTCAGTCACATAAAACATGACGTGCTCAAGGATTTTAGCCTTTTAACCCTTTTCACCCATATCTACCTCTTATGCCAGTTAACATCTGTAGGCTAGGGAGTGGGAGGAGGCGGAAGTAATGTTCTAACTAACAAAAAGTTCCCTGAAGCAGGGAAATGAAAGTCCATTGCCCAGAATTACTCCCATAGGACGTTCTGAGTGTCCGGCACCCTGTGACAGTTACTTAGAATCTGATTGTGTTTAACAAACTATGGGGCAGTGATACCCAGAAAGCCTTTTGCGGCAGTAGCTATGCTTGGAGGCAACGGTTAGTTGATGGAGAAGTTGGAAGTATAAGTTCAAGGAAAAGTGGATCAGAGGAGAGACAACCTTGGGGTGCTGTTTTCATAAGGGGAAGCATGAAGTTTAGGGCACGAGCTTTGTTGCTGAAGAGCCTGGGAGCCCGAGCCGCAGTAGATCTGGGTTAGAGATTCTGGCCTGGGACACAGTGCGAGGTGGAAGGGAACACAGACATCAGACACAGTCACATACACAGTCCTAAAGGCTCTGCTGCCCTTTACCCAGGAAGCAGCAGTCCAAGCAGGGGGTGGGGGTGGGATGGGGGTTGGGGGGGTGGTGGCTGCGGCACTGCTCTCACAGAGCAGGCCGGGAGGCAGCTGCAGTGGGGAGACACTGCCCTCAAGTGGCTTGCGGGCTGGGGATCCCAGTGAGGAGGCAACAGTCAACTCGGTCTGGGACATATCCTAGATGGGAATTAAATGGGGGATGTCGAAAATCCTGAGGTCATATAGGTAGCAACTGTGAGCTAACGAATTCCTGTGTTGATATGAGCATGGTGTGCCCACGAGGCGGGGAGGCCTGGGAAGAGGCCATCCTCTCGTTCCTCGCCCTACACGCATGCTCCAATTCTCTCCAGCATCCCCTGATTCCAGCTCCACAGATCGAAAACATCATTTCCCTACAGCATTCTTGCTTTCCACAGCTTTACAAGTTATACGCTACTTACAACTGTGCAAGTGTATATTACACAATTATAGAGAGCTATTTGCCTCATAGACAGCACAGAGTTGTATCATTATTGTCAATATTTGTGACAAATGGCTGTGAGGTGACAAGATTCAGGAGCTTTTCTCTAATTTGCACAGAGTTGCCATATTGGCTAATAGAGGGCTTACTCCAGAGTTCCTTTAGGGCAAGCCTCTGCTCCAGGTGTGGTAAGCCCAGGAGATAATAGATGAATTACCTCAGAAGAGACCCACCACTAGGATTGAAACTAACATGGAGGAACCATCAGACTTTCTGACATTACTTAGCAGTATGGGTTAGGGAAAGTGTGTAGAAAAAAAATGAGTGGATTCTTAGCAATTAACTGTCAAGTTTTGAGATGATTTATAAGGACAAATTTACCTCATTCCGGTACTAGTTCTGAACTGATAGCTCCGAGAGCAGAAATTGTGTTCTATTCATCTCTGTGCAGTCTTAACATAATGCCCATCACCTAGATGTTTGTTGAGTTGAATTTTGTAGAATTCTTCTTTCAAGAAGGGTTATCAACAAGCCTATCAATAGCAGGCAAATTAAGGGCTTTACTACCTCTCATTAGAATATAGTCCCAGGATGTAATGCAAGCAGTTTGAGTCTTTGCTCTGTGTCACAGCTTGAGCTGGGTTGGAAGACTGTGCAGGATAGAGGAACATACCAGGAAGAAAAATGAACAATTGTTGCTATGTACTGAATGCTCTGTTCTCACTATCTCTGTTGAGGGTTTGGTACAGGGTTTGGAAGTTTTAATCTATCCTCCACTTTCTTCCCCACTGAGGGTTATAAGCAAGAAAATTTACTCACAAGGGACAATAACCAAGTGGTAAACAAAGGAATATTTTGGAAATAGCAGCTTCCATTCTACCAAGTACTGAACAGGAGGTTGGAGAAGTGAACTTAAGAAGAGGCCTCTTGGTTCTTCCTCTCCTGAATCTAAGGTGGTCAGTTCCCCAGAGCAGATCTAAGTGCTCTGTTGATTTACCTCTCAGTTCCCAGTAGAGATGCTGGAACACAGAGAGAATGAAGGAAGTAGGCCTCATACCTCATAAAGATGGGAAATAAAAAGAAAGAAATGACTAACCCATCCGAAGGACCTAGGCCCCCCTCAATTGACCCTATTGTATTGATTATCTATTGCTGTATACCAAATTATTCCAAAACCTAGTGTCTTAAAACCACAACATTTATTATCCCACAGTTTCTGTGAGTCAGGAATCTGGGCATGCCTTGACTGGGTCCTCTGGCTCAGGGTCACTCACACAGCTCCTGTTCGGATTCTTGTGAGCTTTTGGACTGAAGGCCTCAGCCCCTGGTGAGTTGTTGTTTTTTGTTTTTTTGTTTTGTTTTGTTTTGTTTTGCTGGAGGCTACCCTCAGTTCTTGACACACAGACCTCTCTATAGAGTAGTATATAACATGGCAGCTTGCTTCGTTAGAGAAAGCAAGTGAAAAGAGCCAAGGACAGAATGTGCAAACAGGATGGAAGTTATAGTATTTTAAAAAATTTAATCCCAGCAGTGATATTTTTTCAATTTTGCCATATTCTATGTCGTATATGAAAGATATTTAGGAAATTCAAATATATATGGAAAAACAACTTACTCCTAAATAAACAATGGCAAAGAAGAAATCTAAAAAGAAATAAGAAAATACTTTGAGATGAATGAAAATGAAGATACAATATACCAAAACTTAGGTATGCCGCTAAAACAGTCATTAGAGAAAAATTTATAGATATAAATACCTATATTAATAAAGAAGAAAGATTTCAAATCAATGATCTAATCTTCCACCCTAAGATACTGGAAATAGATCTACACCTAGCAGAAGGCAGGAAATAGTAAAAATTAGAGTAGAAAGTAATAAAATGAAATGAAATAGAAAAACAATAGACAAAGTCAATGAAATCAAAAGTGAGTTCTTTGAAAAAATTAATAAAATCAACAAAACTTTAGCTTCACTGACCCAGAAAAAAAACCAGAAAACTCAAACTACTAGAATTATAAGTGAAAGAGGGAACATTACTACCAACATTACAGAAATAATATCGATTATAAGGGAAATGTATGCAGAACGCATGGGGTTATATGCAAAAATTTGGATGACCTAGATGAAATGGATAATATTTTAGAAAGACACAAACTAACAAAATTGACTCATGAAGAAATAGACTATCTGAATAGATTTATAACAAAAAGAGATATTGAAATAGTAATAATGTATTTTTAAAATAGTACCCACAAAGAGGTAGTAAACACACAGAGAACATACAGGTGTCAAATTATAATGTACACCTGAAAATTATATAATTGTATTAACCAATGTTACCCCAATAAACTTAATTAAAAAAAAACACTACCCACAAAGAAAAGCTGAAATGGGCAGCTTCTGTGACGAATTTTACCAAATATTTAAAGAGGATTTAATATCAATTCTTCACAAACTATTCCAAAAAGTAGAAGAGGAGAGAACAAGTTCCAACTCAGTCTATGAGGCTAGTATAATTCTAATATCAAAACAAGACAAAAACATCACAAGAAAACTACAAACCAATAGCTTTTATGAATATATACGCAAAAATCATCACCAAATACTAACAAACCAAATCTGGTAAAATATTTTTAAAAATTATGAACTGTGACCAAGTGTGATTTATCCTAGGAATGTGAATATGTGTCAACCAAGAAAATCAATCAATGTAATATAGATTAATGGAAAGAGGGAAAAAATCACATGATTATCTCAATTGATGCAGAAAAAGCATTAGACAAAATCCAACACTTTGCATGATAAAAAAAAAAGTCAACAAACTAAGACTAGAAAGAAACTTTCTCATCTTGATAAAGGGCATCTACGAAAAAAGTTAATATTATACTTAATGGTGAAAGACTGAATACTTTCCCTCTAAGATCAGAACAAGGCAAGACACCTGTTTTCACCACAGCCAGTCAACATGCTACTGGAGGGTCTAGCCAGGGCAATTAGGCTAGAAACCCCCTTTCATTCAACTACAGGCAGCTACAGGAAGGCTAGAAAAGTATCTGGGAAGAGGTATAGGATAACCACATCTGTTTTAGACAAATCATGAGTCATCCCCAGGGCCAGAGGAGAACTACATTCTACTGAAATGCAGTTGAGTAAATCAGGGTTCTGTCAGCAAGAAAAGGTGGGTAGAATGGCTGTTGGATAAGCAACCAACAGTGTTCAGCAGGCTGTGCTAGCCCTGGGGAGTTCTAGATGAATAACACATAGCCCCACGTGGCTCAATGCAGACTTTCCTCTCTCATGGTTGTAGGCCCTCCCTTCTGCTTGAGTCAGACAGGACAAGACAAACAGCACAACCCTGAGCAGCCCACCACTGCCCACCACCAATGTCCAGAAAAGGAAGCCACTCTGAACTGGGCTGGACTTCTAGAGTCATCCAGCTGCTGATGCACACGCTCCCCCTTCACATCCACTCTCCTTTAGCACATTCTGCACTGAGTTGTCAGAGAGATCTTTCCATAACATAATCATAGGAGGATAGTAATGTCATCCCATATCCTGCTTGAAACCATTCAATGGCTAAAGTATTATGTATTCCAGCTTCCCTCCATGTCCCAACTTCCTTACATGCCCCAGCTTCCCTTGCAGCTAGATATGACCATGTGACTAAGTTCTGAAGTTTTGGCCAATTAGATTTAAGCAGTGTGTGGTGTGATAGTTCTGGGAAGTCTTGTAAAAAGGAGAGCATGAGATTCTCTCTATTTTCCTTTCTGCTTGCTGGGATTTGGACATTAGAGCTGGAGCTGGAGCAGCCACCTTAGACCCTGAGTTGCTGTGCCAAGTTCAGTAGAATAGCAAGCTAGAAGAAGCCTGGATTCTGATGACCATGGAGCTCCCATATGAGCCCTGGAGTCCTCACCTTCAGACTACTTTTAATATGGGAGAAATAAACTTCTATTTATTTAAGCCACTATTTTAGTTTTTTTTTTTTTCTGTCACATGCAGCCAAACCTGATTATAATACAATATTGACTCATATCCTTACAAATAGTAGATTCTTAATAAACATTTGCAGAAGGCAGGCAAGCAGGCAGGCACTGGTTGAGAATGGTAAGTGCTATATATGATAAACATGTCAGCAAAAAAGCTATGAGTCCAGAAGACAGAAAAATTGATCCCGGCTAAAGTAATTGGGAAAATTCTTGAATTGGATCTGATGACTTGCTTTATGGCTGCCATAACTCTGCGTATGTCTCTTTGATGGCACTACCACCCTGTATTGTTGTTGTTTTATTATATAAGTAATGTATGCTTATTGTTCAAAAAAGGATATTTTTTGAACATATGGAGGGTATAAAGTGGAAAGTAAAAATCTCCCTTCTTGCCTGTTTCCCCAAAGCCAAGCCTCCAGAAATAACCCGTTATCCTGTATCCTTCCAGAAATGTTCTCTGCATATGTAATCATATGTCTTATATCACTCTATATGTATAAATAACTTTTGTTACTCTTATTAGATATTACTCAGGCTGGTACACCCCGTTTGTTTTTTTTTATAAGACCCAGGCTGCTTACAGGGGTCTGTTTTGGAGTTTATCGTGTTTTAGACAGCAAGCCACATTAGAGATGAGTTCTGTGCTTGTTCAAATTTGAAGTTTTGGAAGCTACAACAGGTGTTTAATAAAAGTGTTGCTGAATGAACGCTGAAGGGACACTGGAATTCGTCCTTGAAGTTGGCTGCAGGGCAAGTGGCAGAAGTGGAATTTTCCTCACTGATGAGCTGTTCTTTGAAAGACAGCCTTAGGGTCACTGGACACGCCATTGTTCTGCCCCTGAGTCTCCCACAAGCCACAAGCAGGGATGCTTCAGAATGGGGAGCGTTTGGAGTGTTACATGAACTACGTTCCTCAGCCGAAGCTCACAGTGCTGCCCAAGACCCAGAAAAGAAAAAACTTAGATTAAAAGGGCCAGGATCTTAAATTAAACCTAAGTGCTGTGCTGGCTCCCTGAATCCCCCAAAGCTGTCCCTTGGGGTCTCATTAAAATGCAGCTGCTGAGAGGAGGAAGGGGAAGGCCCCTTCCAGGCCAGTCTGAGGAAAACAATAGAGATTTAAATTACTATTATTTTTTATTTATTTATTTAGTTAGTTAGTTAGTTAGTTATTTTTTACCATGAAAATGGTGCTAAAAAGAGATTCAAGGCAGATCACAAGACTGTTGAGCTGTGGGCACACCCACTGAGAAAATTTGTGTCTGGAAACAAAACTTGAGACACAGTAAAAGGAAAAATATAGCTGCTCCTACTCTCCTTTTCCAAAATTCTTTACCATTTTTAGGTTTTGCCCACTTTTAGTTTTTACTTATTGATTAAAATCCAATTTTAACAAAACTGATGGGACATCAGGTTTGCTTCATAAAATTCAAATAGGTTTCAATAGAAATCTGTTGCTACCATGTACAGTGGGAGTGTCTATGACAACCTGGACAGTTGGTTCTTTCCCTCCTTTGCCCTCTCCTCCCCTGATTGGCATCCCCCACTCCTACCCCCTTCTCCGAAACCTATCCTGCTCTTAAGAAAAATTGAAGTTCGTTAAGTACTGGCTGAGTACTATAGAGGAAAATCTACTTCAGTGGAAAACTGTGCATTATCTAGACTCTAAAGCAGGGGTCCCCAAACCCCAGGTCATGGACCAGTACTGGTTCATGGCCTCTTAGGAACCAGGCCACACAGCAAGAGGTGAGCGGTGGGCAAGGAACAAAGCTTCATCTGTATTTGCAGCCGCTCCCCAGCGCTAGCATCACCGCCTCAGCTCCACCTCAGATCATCAGGCATTAGAGTATCATAGGAACACCAGTCCTTGGTGCCAAAAAGGTTGGGGACCGCTGCTCTAAAGGACACTCCTGGGGTTATTTGGTTCTATGAAAGGTGATTTTACTTCTTGAAAAATTGCAGGTAACTGATAGCAATGCAAAAACATTTTTGTCTATAGATAGGTAAATTCTGTCCTATCAGAGGTTCAGTTGACATTCAGTTTATTTTATTGCAAGCAGTAAGCAGGACTGCCCTTTGTCCAGGAGGAAAATATCCTCAAGGCTGCTTGCTACAATCACAATCCTGAGAAATGCCCTTGCATTTCTGGCATACCCTGGAAGATGTAGGAACACAAGAGACCCGAGTAAAAATCTTTCTCCCAACGATGCCACATAGTTGAATGAAAAAAGCAGGCCACAGAACTACACATATGGTAAATCCTGTTTCTATAAAATCGGACGATAGATAGATGAGAGAGAGAGAGAGAGAGAGAGAGAGAGAGAGAGATACAGATGTCTGAAAGGATGTTTACCAATAAGTTAACAGTGGCTGTCTCTGGGTGGTAAAAAGTCATGAGATTTTTAAACTTTTCTCCTCATATCTTTGTGTATTGTTTGAATTGATTTCAATAGGAAAAGTAATTTTTACAAAAATCATAAAGTTATTCTTTAAAAAACTGGGTAGAATCCCAGTTCAGCATGAATTGCGAGGTTAATTCACACTTAGGAAGCTAGGTTGATAAAATGCGGAAGCAAACCACAGAAAAGAGATTGGGCATCCAACAAAATGTGGGGGTAGGAGATAACCAGAAAACTGGGAGCTGACACACATTTGCTAGTGGTTATGCCAAGGACAAGGGAACAGCCAAGGCCACGACCAAATTCATTTTGACATTTGGGAAACCTCACTCCGTGGTGAAAATCCAGGAATAACCAGGTCGATGCAGACCATGGCTCTGTCATCATCTTAGCAGATCCTGCCCTTTCAAAATGACAAATCCAAATCAAGCAGACACAGAAGGATAAATCAGGGTTTCTCCCATTAAGTCAGTGTCTTTCTATATCTCTGGGCTAAACGAGGTCACTTTTCAAGTATAGTACCACCCTGTGACAATGCAGCTTGTTAGGATATGCATAAGTTAAAACGTGAATGGCAAAAGCATTGTGATTCCAGACAAATTTATGAGTTTCACTGTAATATCTGATGCCTTTTAAATGATAACAGGTTTACTAGCAAAAAAAAAAAAAAATCTGAATTGTAATTATTTGGATTGCTGAGGTAAATTCACCTGCTTTGAAAATGACATTAAATTAACGGCATTCTCTTTCAGGGGTCCTGGCTTTTAGAGGATCAAAGCAGTTTTTCCTGGTTGTTTCTGAGCGTGGCAATTGTTAATATAAAGTTGCCAGAAGGCTCGGTCCCAGCCTTGTCTCAGAAAAGTGGTGGCTAATCACTCTGAGCTGGGGCACAGTGGAACCATTGGTGGGATTAGGGGAGCTAGAGCTGGTCTGCCTCAGCGTTTCCTAGCCACCAGATTTTGAAGAGAACTGGAGTTGGAGTTGTCAGGAGGGTTGTCTGGAGAGCTGGAAGTTTAGCCAGCAGACAGGGATCCAGAGGAAGGGAGCCAGGGAACCAGGGGAAGAGTCAGAAATAAGCGCAGGCTCCCGCAGTCAAGATGGAGGCACAGGTGCAAAGTGCGGTCAGCGGCCAGGGAGGCAGCGCTCTGACAGGTGCTATGCCAGCCACAGGCTCTGGCCCTAGCGATCTGGTTCTTCCAGTGGCCACGGGCCTGGCAATGCTGGCTCCACGAGCTCCCGGCCTTGTGCAGCAGTTCAGAGAGGAACAGTAACAGATGCGGTCTTGAAGGCCCTGTCCGTTCTCACATCTGCCCACGGACGTTTTGTCGTAGAGGCGCTTTCTGTGAACAGCTCCCAGGAGCATCCCCAGGCCAGGGGCTGTGGAGCAGGACAGCTGCTGCTCCCTGACCACAAAACACACACGACATGCCTGATCACTGAAAATCTTGATCCAGTGGCTCTGCCACCGTTTCTGCTCTGCTGCTTCTTTAGGGGAAAGCCGGTGATTTCATTCTCATGGTTAACTGAAAAAAATGCAAAATGTCCCATGAAAATCAGAGAATTCCTGATTTGCTGTCTTCCCAGTTTTAGTTTTTCTGTTTTTATCATGAGAGCACTATGTATGCATTTATTCTTACTGGTATCCCCATCTCCGAGACATTTGAGCAATGTCTTCTCTACAGGAGAAGTTCGTGTCAGACAGAAACCCACCCAGGAATACACGGCTCGTTCCGCAGAGTAAACAGTAGCATCTATTTTGCATACTGAACAGCTGAAACATCTAGTGCGTGTCAGTCAAAATTGGCCCCTTTGCCTTTAGTGTGGCCAGGATGAGTCTGGATCCTTAGACAGCCCTCCTTCTGTAAGAAGGATACCCTGCCCCACGAATTGTCCTTGCCTAAAAGCTAGAACATCTCTTATGCATTTCAAAGGCTTTCATGCATTTTAGGTAACTAAAGGCATCCCACAGGGTTAGATGGTCTGTCTGGCAAGACATTAACATGCTCATCAACTCTTAGGTACCGCTGACCCTCTCTGGGGCTTGTCTGTAAGCTGGAAAGAACACTCTGAAACTGCCCGACGTAGTAATAGAAAGGGCGATATGGGAAGGAGGGATTGGGACAGATTGTGCTATAGTCATGGAAAACAAATTTCTCTTTCCTAAAGTGGGTTAATACTATACAGTCGCCGATTGTTGTCTGCTCACTAGAAGTGTGTGTGTATGCATGTGTACATGTGTGCATGCATTTTCCTCATTGCATTGAAACGTTTTCCAGGTTTTACATTTTATTTAACTTCTGACATATTTATGCCTTGACTCCCCAGCTAGACTGTAGAAACCCTAAAAGCAGGATTGGGGTTAAACCTCTGCACCTCTGTGGTCAGGTGGACGGAAACAAATAACATATGGCAAATTAAAGTTAATCTTCCGAACACAAGGCTCGTTTGGCCTGCTCTGTTCTGATTCAGAAAAAAGGTGTTTTTGCCAGGAAAGCTGGGCTTAGAAGTGAACCACAGTGACTGTGCCCATTGAATACTGATTTATTGCACTCCAGTGGCTCCAGGAGGCAAGGGTAAAGTGACCGCCAGCCCCTCGCAGAGTCACTGCGCATTTGACTTGTGGAAGCAGGGCAACTCAGAGTGACCGATAAATCTTTCTTTTCTAAATTTTCTGAGTAAATGAAATGAAAAGGGGCTTATTTTTATCAACCCTCGTTCCTTTCTCTTCTCTATACCTAACAGCACACACTTTCCCATTGTTTAGGATCGTCGATGAGTATAGTAGTTACGTATGAGAATGGTAGGAAGACTAGGGTCGGGAGACATGGATTGGGATCCCAGACTCGTTTACTAGCTGTATGACCTTGGGTAAGTCACAATGCACATTTACTACTGGGTGATCCAAGGAGTGGCCCAATAAGTCAACACACAATCCTGGAGGATCTCTCAATGTGGAATCTTAAATCCTAGCCAGAGGCTGGCAAACTACAGTCCATGGGCCAAGTCCAGCCCACCACCTGTTTTGGTAAATAAGTTTTATTGGCATGCAGCCATGCCATCATTTACATACTGTTTCATGCTACAATGGCAGAGTTGAGTAATTGCTATAGAGGCTGTGTAGCTCAAAAGATGAGTATATTTACTATTTGGCCTTTTATAAAAAAAAGTTGGTGCACCCTGTTCTAGACTCATGAACTAACTCCTGTTGACCTTGAATTCCAATTCCCACATATAGTTTTCTCATCAGCGAAGCCTGGGGTGCTGCAGAGAATAACTAATCATCAAATACTTTTGAGATAGAACGCCACATAAGAGCACCATCTCACCTAGGAGCGCTAAGGAGCTTCCTCCTACAGAAATCCCACATCCTCCAGCCTCACAGAGCAGAGAGTGGGCACCTGCCCGAAATGCCGAACACTCCTCATCTATTATTGATGCTACTGCAGAACGGAGGCGGGAGCGGCTCAGGGCAGCTCCAGCCAGCACTGATGTTCCTGCCACCTGCATTTCTTCCTGTTTTATTTCTCTGAGTTTGAAGAAATCAACCAATGCGATAATGTGACCGAAGGGCTTTCCCTATGGGACCTAAACAATTGGAAAATATTTCTTTACTAGTTCAGGGCATGTTATTAAGAGCTAGAAGAAGCCTTGGGCATTTCTAGGTTCAATCCTCTTATCTTTATTTCCCGATAAAGAACTGGAATCCAGGGAAGCTGAACAATTGGCTCAGGGTCACCCAACTGGTTAAGGACAGAGCCAGATTAGAGTCCAATCCTCTCTTTCTGGGCCAGTGCTCTTTCTACTGTAGGAAGCTGGTGCTCCCTGCTCCTTCCGCCTCAGCCTCTCTCTTTCTTCATTTTTCTATGCCCACATGCATCAATCAGCTGCTGTGAAGCCACCGAGAAACCTCAGAGAGCACACACCAGCCTCCTCCACCCGGAAATGCCTCCTCTGCCTGCTGCCTCCCCATGGATTTCAGGCCTCTGTGGGTGTAGAAGAATTTAAGTTCAAATAATGACAGGGAACTGTGTGAATGTTCCTGGTGACTGATGTTCCTGCTGCTCGCCCACTCCTGCCTGCCTCCCGCAGCCTCAGCCAGTACCAGGAGGCATCACCAAAGCCCCGTGGGCCCAGCCAAGCCACCAGGGCACCACCTCCTCCTGCCTGCTCATTCTGCAGTGCCCGGCTTTGCCTCCCCATCATCTGGCATTGTGGGATCAGTGCCAGTAACTGAGCGATGAATTAAGGGTGGAACCCTGTTATGTCTCCAAAAATATCTTCTCCTGTGTTTTAAATTCCTCTGGCATTTGTCACCCTATCTGCTCATTTACCTTATAATGCCTGGAGTTTTAGGTTCATTTCACAGCACCGTATCATATCTCTCCAACTAGATAGTAAGCTCCTGGGAAAGCAAGCCTATGTCACTTGGGTCATTTTTCTCCTGCAAAGTGCTTCACAGTGAAGAGAGCAGGACTTCACTACATAGTGACTGGCCAAAAGGCTTGGTTAGGTCTCCAAAACTTTCAAAATTCCCAGAAGCACAAACTATCTCTATAACTCATATCTTGGAATTGTGGCTTGGGGGGACTTGGCCTCAAGACACTCAAGTAGAAGAGAGAAGCCAGGAATAAGTAGATCTGTGGCCAGGTGAGTCCCCAGGTATGCCAGCAATCCAAACTAGAGGATTGTGGTGAAGTAGAAGTCACCCTGGTTAGTACTGACGTCCAAGGAGGCAGGGGTCTCTAGCCAAGAATGACAAATGGCATTCATCTTGAGGGCCAATGCTCATCCTTAAGAGTGTCTCCTTAGAGTACTATGTAGAAAAAGATCCTGAGGCTGCACCCAGAGCAGTGGAAAGATTGCCGGCCTCTTGCCACCAATTACATGGGCCCAGGGGAGGGGAGACAGCATGCAATGGCCATCTCTGGACAGTGCTGGGAGGTTAGAGCTGGGTGAAAGGCATAATTCATGGTTCCAGGAGCTCCTCCTGTCAAGAGCAGAACCAAAAACCATGTTCAGAAGTGAAGATGAAGAAGAACGGTCTCCACTTCATGCCAGAGTAAGATGGCCTAGTCCAGGACTGCGGTGGACAACTCAGAACGGCTCTCATTTGGGACACCTGTAGCACACATCAGGACACAGAGAACGTGGCACACACAATCACGAAGATGAAGTGAAAGGAGATGTGCCTCAGGGAAGGCTTGGGCTCTCTGGGTTCACCTCACGTACCCCAGGTACTGAGCTCTTGGCTACCAGACCAATTCCAGACCCTGCTCATTAGTGGAGCTGAACATTTTAATATAACGGCAGCCTGCTCAGATGTGCGTGTGAGGCAGGGCCTCAGTGGGCGAGCAGTGCTGCCAAGGACAGGAATTAATAAGCACTGACATCCCGTTTGCATCTTTAAACTGGGTAAACACAATGGCCTCCCAGCCTCCGGGTTTATCCCACTCCACTTCATTATTACTAATGCGGCCAGAATATTCTCTCTAAAGTGCACATTATTTCCCAATAGCCCCTCGTTAAGATTCTTCCATGAATCTTCTTCATCTATGGCACAAAATCTAAGGCCCCTAGCATGGCATGGTGGGACCTCCATAATATATGTCTTCTGTCTACTTCTCCAGCCTGATGTGTCCTTGTTTAGCTGGGGACCATGGGCCATGCTGGATGGTCTTTACTAACAGTGTGATTTATGCTAGGGGGCTTTGTGTCACATGGTGTCAGCTCAGCCTCTACAGGGACTGAAGACTAAAGTCAGCTATGCAGGTGACCAGCCATGTTACTAAGCCCCAGTAAAAAACTTTGAACACCAAGGTTCAGGTCAGCTTCACCAGTTGGCAATATTCTGTGCATATTGTCATATTGTTGCTGGGAGAAATTGGTGCTCTTTGCTGTCCACCGAGGAGACATCAGAACAGAACATCCAGAAACTGCTTGGGGTCTCCTGGACCCTGCCCTGTGTGCCTCTCCCTACAGCTGATTTTAAGCTGTGCCCTTCTGCTGTAATAAATATAACCATAAGTGTGATTTGCTGAGTTCTGTGAAGCCTTGAAGCAAATTATTAAAACTAAAAGTGGCCTTGGACCCCTCAAACCTGCAGTTGGTATCAGAAAGAGAGTGGCATTGGAGAGTTTTGAATTTGCAATTTCGTACTCTAATAAACACTATTGCAAGGAACATCCTTATTCTTGCTTGGACGATGGTATGTTTGGATAGTGGTATGTTTGGACAATAGTATGTGTCTTTAGTAAAATTTCCTAGAAGTTGGTTGCCAAGACAACATTTTTGAACATGTTCAATTATAATAGATAACACTACCCCTGGACCCCCAATAATCTACCCAGTTGATATTTCCTCCTACAGGTTGAGAAATCTTTTTCTTGTATTATTAATCCTCCCCCCCTCCACTCCCATCTAATAGTATATTTTTTTAAAAGCTAACCTACAAAACAACATCTATTGTGTTGATCTATGTTTTCAAAATTGTTAGTGAGATTGAGTATCTTTTCATATTGTGTTTTGATCATTTATATTTCTTTGGTGAATTTTTGATTCTTGTCCTTTCCTATTTTTCTACTGTGATTCTATTTTCCTCTTACTCACTGGTAAAAGCTCTCTATATATCAGGGATCTTAACCTCTTATCTTTGACCTGAAATGCTTAAAATCAGAAATCATACTTGCCTTTGGAGAACTGCTCTTCTCAAATGGCAAAGGGGTGTTTCTGCACAGGTGAGAAGTTATAACCCCAAAGGTAAAACCGTATTTCTGTTAGGTCTTAAAGCTCAAACTTGTGTTGCCTAGTAGGATTTAAATATACTGACAAGAAAGGTCAATCATTCTGCCTGAGTTTAGGGATAAATAATTTCATGCGAAATGGTAATTCAACAACTGAATTATTACAGCAAAAATGAGGTCGAACCACAGAGCTCAATGTAAAGCTTTACTGTGGCTTCATCAAAATGTATCACACCAAACTCACAGTGAGTTGTCTTATATAAAGAGGATACTGTTTAAGTCGTGTTCCAGTCACAGAGTTAGATTTGCACTAGACCATCCCCAGAGCCCCTTGAGGCCAGTACTGCCCTTAGACCTGAGCAAAGTGGGGGCCCTAGCCCTAGACCTGTGCTTTTGAAGGCCCACAGATCACACGTGCAATCAAAACTTGTGCCCCAGTCACTTAACCTATAGTCACTTAAAAAGATATAGCTTTACACATTGCAGGGGGTGAGGTTCTGACACCACTTCTAGCACCCAATGTGGGCTTTTTCAAGTACCAGCAACTGACTGTCCAGCTCTCCAAGACCGACCAATTGAATTGTCCAACAATTCATTTCTGACACCACCTATCTTAATTTAGTGCAGACCCCACAGGTTAAGGGTTCAGTCCCACAAGATTGCCCCACTTCAAATGCCAGGGACAAGCCCCAGGGGCCACCTGTACCTCTGGGTGATGGGTTATTAATTCAGGGGTTCCCACAATGCCCTCCTCAGGTACAATAATTCACTAAAATGACTCAAAGATCTCAGGAAATCACTTCACTTACTATTACAGGTTTATGATAAAAGATATAACCGTATCCTTTGGAAGAGATACATAGGACAAAGTAGGTGAAAAGGTCACAGAGCTTCCATGCCCGCTCCAGGCACATCGCCCAACATCTCAATGCGTTCACCAACCCAGAAGTTTCTTGAACTCCATCACTAGGGGTTTTTATGGAGGTTTCATTACATATGCATGATCGTTTAAATCATTGGCCACTGGGGATAGAACTCAATCTTTAGCTTTCTTTCACTCCCTGGAAGTTGGGGGATGGAGCTAAAAGTTTCAGTGTCCTAACCATGGCCTGATCTTTCCCAACAACCAGCCCTTATCCTGAAGTATCCAGTACTCCCACCCCACTCCGTCTCAGGAGCCACCTCATTAGCATACAAAAGACAGTAAATTCCAAGACTTTTAGGAGCTCTGTGCCAGGAACTGGAGACAAAGACCAAATACTTATTTTTATTACACCATACATATATTATTTATTTGCAGGGTTATAAAGGTATATTTGTCAAGGCAGAAACAGAACGTATTTTATTTAATAATTTGTTAGCTGGATTTATAATTTTAAAATACTTAGACATTTGGCCCTGTGGGCTGCCTTTACTAACCTGTCCTAAGCCCCACAAATGTTAGGAGGGAGACTGCCTGAGGCTCTTGGTCTCACCTAGCTGACCAAGTTAAGAGGAGAGAGATTTTCTGCCTATGAGTCTTGCCCAGTGACTTTCAAGGATGGTTTGAATCTCTCCCTAAATTGGAACACTTGGGAGCAGTAGGAAGTAGTGGCCAAGTAGCTTCAGAGTCAGACAATCTGATTTCTGTCCTAGCCTGGCCACTTGCATGTTGTATAACCTTGGCCAAATTATTTCACTTCTCTGAATTTCAAGTTCCTCACCTGTAAAACGGAGATATTATTCACCTCACTGGGTTGCTATATGAATTAAGTAAGAAAGACTGCAAAGTGCTTAACATAGTTTCAAGCACCTAGAAAAACATTCAGTAAATGGGGCCTGTGGTGTTGTTGATAGCACTACCACCACGCTCTCTGATGTAGCCAGGTGTCACCACTCTGAAAGCTTTCAGAATGCTGAACACACTATTAAGAGAGCCCCATGTTTCTCCAACTAAATACAATTCCGGTAACCTCCCACCAAAGACCAGCACAGAAAGAGGGAGCCCTGGAGTCAGTCTTCTTCTCTCAGAGCCTGGACACTCTCCCTGTCCATTCTGGAGTGTGCTTGATTTCCAAATTACTGGAAGCAGGAGAACAGAAAATCCCACGTGGACTTAGATGCCCCTCCACGAGAGTCTGAGGAAGTAAGGCTCCAATGTAGTGGATGGAGACCGCAGGAGTCTGAGAGGACCGAAGATGTTCTGAGTTTGCCTTGGGTCTGACCTCACCAAGTGTACTCAGCTATGCCCACTCCAGCTGGTCAGGAAACCTTAGGGACAGAAGAAAAGAGCTCAGAATTCCTTTGCAGACTTGAATTTTTATGCCAAGAGTCCATTTTATTGTCATACACAGCTTGCATTACTACTGCTCTGGCCTTGGACTCAAGAACAGGTAAAAAGTACAGTGTTTTCAACACTTGCTATGGTCTGAATGTTTGCCTCCTCCAAAAATTCATATGTTGAATCCTAATGCCCAATGTGATGGTACTAGGAGATAGAGTCTTTGGGAGGTGCTTAGGTCATAAAGGTGGAGCCCTTGTGAATCCCAACAGTCAGGATTAGTGCCTTATGAAAGAGATCCCACAGATCTCCCTAGTCCCTCCCACCATGTGAGGATATAATGAGAAGTCTGCAACCCCAAAGAGAGCCCTCACCCTGATTTCAGGTTTCCATCCTCCAGAACCATGAGAAATAAATTTCCGTTGTTTATAAGCCACTCAATCCGAGGCATCTGGTTAAAGGAGCCCAAATGGACTAAGGCACCAGCCATGCTCATGGATGCAGAGATGGACCCTATGTAGTGGAGATTAATGATGATGATGATGATGATGATGATGATGATAGAGTTGACATTTGAAAGACATCTAGACCTATCTTATGGAAAATATTCAAACCTTTATCATTGTTATTAATAGTATTACTACAAATGAAGACAGAGTTTAAAGTTGAGGATACAAAAAAACCTAGAGTATTTTCTTTTCTTTTCTGCATAGCATTCTGAAAGTTCTCTAAGTAGTGTTGTCTGGCTACATCAGAGAGAATGGTAGTAGTGATATTGACAATACAATAGGCCCCATTTATTGAATGTTTACTAGGTGCTTGGAGCTGTGTTAAGTACTTCACAGTCTTCCTTAATTAATGTAAGACCCAGTGAGGTTTTAAGTTGTTCTCAGTTCCATCTTCCTGTATGAGTGAACTTTTCTTTCACTGATAGACAATACAAGTCCATGTAATTTCTTTTCAGCTTAATTTCTGACATATTTAACATAGGGGAAGAAATCTCTATCACTCAAGTAACTGGCCTCTAGGGGAAATATGACCCCGAGTTCCACATAATTTATTAATTGAAAAAAATATTAATTTCACATTTTATTTAGCTACACAATCAATTTGACAGCAGCTTGTTCAATAAGTTTGCAAGAGCAGAACCTGGCTTCTGAAGAAGGTGACAACAATTATGAGACTAGAATGAACCTTGGTTTTAACCTGTTTAACTCCCTTTTTGCAAAGGGAGGGATTGAAGCCAGGAGGGGTGACATGAATCACCTAGCATGACAGAAGGGCAGGACCAGTCTGGGACCATGCCCCCCAACCCAATGAGTCCCTTCAGAGGGAGGAAGGGCACTCAGGGGTCAGAGGTCCTGGCTTGGAGCCCCCAGCGGGGTCTCACGGGACATGGAAACCTGAGATATCCTTTAGTGATGAAATCATCCACCTTATAGGTAAATGTCTATCAAGATTTCTGAATAGAGGAGACTCTAGGAGGGAAAAAATGACATTACTTCTCACAACGGAAGATCATTTTATTATATACAAATGTTCAAAGCACATAAAATCCCAGGAAATATAATGAGCATATCAAAATTTTTCTGCGTTTGAAAAATCTCCCCTTTTAAGATTGGAAATAAAAGAAAACTGAGAGATGAGAGGAATAAACGCTAATTTATATAAGGCTTCTTAAAATGGTATACTGAGGGGGGGTTTTGATAGAGGCTGGGAGAGCTGACTTAGGTCTAACTTACCGTGGAGGATGTGGGCAAGTCACACCACCTCCCTAGACTTCGAGTTTCTTTTCTTGTAAAATAATCATTTTAAATTAAGTAATTCCTAGGGACTCCTACAACCATAGAAAATTCCATGCAAAGTTATTTCAACTACCTGAAAATCTTCACCAGCTTCTTCCAACCTTATGAGTGCCTTGTTCATAATGATACTTAAGAGAGTACAGGGAGCCTTTTTCCATTTGAAGTAAAATCTTAGCCTGCCTGAAAATTATATCCATCAAGCCAGGGACCCAGAAGCTCATGCAAATTAACATAAATTGGTATTGTCAACATTCTCCATCAAATCATATTTCATTTACCATCTTGGAGACAAATATTTTTCAACTTCTAATTTCTGAGTTGTCTTTAATGTTTGATACGCCTCTTGATACATAACTTGTGGGTTACTCTCTTTCCCAGATCATTAAAAGAAAAACATTTGGGCCATAGAATAATTCTCCCAGTGCTCTGCTGGATGCCACCATCTAAGCCACACTGAGTGTGGCCTTTCAAGCAGGGACATTCTGTTTTTAATTAACAGATTCTGAATGTCAAGTTTTAATGTACTGACCCTTGTATTTTTATGACTGCTTGACTGTTTTAATTAGAAACTGTAATTCATATCTTCAATCTATGTTCTAGGAAACCTCACTTGCAAGAGTCAACTTCACTCAGGAAGCAGTGGTGATGTTGACATGGGTGACAGATAACATTTACTGAGGATTTATGACATGCTTAGCACTATGCTAAATATGACTGTGGTATAATGACATGTTATTATACATTAATCTCTGTTATTTGTCCCCAATTCCTAACAAAGAACTTCTAAACCCCTGGAAATTTTCTGAGTGATAAGTGTCTTGTTCTTTATGAGCAGCCCCTTTCATCACACCTGAGTTTACACTGTTTAGGTGACTTAGGGTGGGGCCCCGAATTAGCCTCAGGATGGGACTGGTCACCATAAAGACCCACTGATTAGAGAGTGGGGACTTTCAGCCCCACTCACCGACCTCTGAGAAATGGGAAGGGGCTGGTGACTGAGCGCCATAAAAACTCCTGAACGAGATTCAGAGAGCTTCTAAGCTGATGAACACATCGAGACACTGGAGGGGTGGTGTATCCCAGAGAGGGCGCGGAAGTTTCACGCCAATCCCCATCCCCCTCCCACACATGGGGCCCTATGCCTCTCTTCCATCTGGCTGTCACTCAGTTGTATCTTTTACAATAAACCAGTAAACATAAAGTATTTTCCTGAGTTCTGTGAGCCATGTTAGAAAATTATTAAATCCAAGGATAGGGTCATGGGAACCGCCCTCCCCCCCACGACATCAACTCGTTGATTTACAGTTAGTAGGTCAGAAGTACGGTGGCCTGGGACTTATGACTGGTGTCTGAGATGAAGGCAATGCTGTGGGACTGAACTCTTAAATCCGTGGTAGATATTGTCAGAAGTGAATTGAATTATGTAGCACCCATTTAGTGTCCTGGAGAACTGGTTGTTGGTATTGGAGAACACCCCAAAACGACATGTGTATTATCCCATATTGAACCCTCGTAATGACCTCATTAGCTAAGTACTAGTATTATGCTCATTGTACAAATGTGGACCCCGAAGCTCAAAGAGGTTGAGTAACTTTCTCAGAGTCACACCATAAGTGATATAAGCAAGATTCGAACTCCAGCCGGCTGACTCCATATCTATTTGATACCTTGAAGAATGAAAGAAGAATGGAATGGTCCCCATACCTGTGACTCTGGTACTAACTTGGATGGATGATCTTGGGCAAAAGACTTCATATCCTGGAGCCTCAGCTTTCTCATCTGCAAAATGTGGCAACTGGTCTAAGTTGAGCACTACCGACTTTTTAGTTGAGTTGATGATTCTTGGGTAGAATTCCTTATGTATGGCATGATGTCTAATGCCCCTGAACCCCTGAGTTCTAACTGACAGTTATAAACCCCGCACACCCAGTCACTATGAAAACCAAAACCTCCACATGGTTCCAAGTGCCCCATGGCTGGGCAGTGAGGGTGCGGAGGAGTGAGCAAGAGTCACTAAACTGACTTAAGTCACTAAACTTAGGGCCTTTCAGCGATAAGATTCTAGTTGGTGAATGTTAGAATAAAAGGTTGTCTCCAGGCTATTTCTCTGAAGTATTTGACGTGTGCTGTGTCAACAAGGTCTTGCAAGAACTTTATCAAGAAAGACCTACTTGGTGGCCAGGTGTGCTGAAGTATTCTGTGTTTTAATGGTGGCCTTTTGTTCCACCTGAATGCCTATAGTTGTATGGAGCTTTGAACTGAAGACATTTAGGCCCAGTAAAAGGTTATTGTTGACAGCCAGCTCTTTATTCCTACCTGACAGAATACCCATTCATGAGATAATGAGTTTGCTGCTTTACCTTCTCCAGCAGGTTTGCTATTTCTAATTTGTATTCTAATTTCCTCTTAGCTATCAAGAGGAAAGTTCAGATACTAAGACTTTTTGGTTTATCACTATAAATTACTCAAAGGTTAGGAAAACCCAGAAATGGCCAAAACATTTTTCCTGTGGCCAAATTGGTTGCTATAGCATTGGCCTTGACAGCTAACCGCCTCTTTGCAGGAGCTCTCCCAACCACCAGCAGCTGGCAGTATTTGGGCTGTAAATGGCACCCCTTTGCTGTTAATTGAAGTGAAGTGGCATACTGTGTTTAAGGGACTTGAAAGCCTGTATGTTTATGAAGCACGAATAAGTTACCACTCTCTGTCTAAGAATCTCCTTGGAAAGCAGCTGCTCCTGGCCATTTCCCTCAGTTTTGTGGCTGCTCCTGGCCTATAGGCTGTGCTTAATCAACACCTGGGATGTTGCAGGTAATTGTTTTGTCATTTGAAACCTCTTCTTCTTCTAGTGTAGGCTTCAGAAGGCATCCTATAAAATGAAATGTTTATCATATTGGGCCTAATGACTCTTCCTCCTGAGCCACCTGTGTAGGACCTTGTGGCTGAAATTAACCTACACTGATGGGGACCTAATCCAGAGTGCAGGAAGCTTAAGCTGGCTTCATTGCAGCCCCAAGAGGCTTCTCACCAGAGTGAGAGGCAAGATGAGTCAACTCAAAGGTGAATGACAAGAACCCAGCTGGAGCAGGAGCCGGGACCTCAAACGCTCCCCAGGCTGACAAGCACTGGCCAGGCACGAATGCACTGACTGATCCAAGGGAAGTAGAAAAGTAACACTTGTTATTGGCTGCTCTCGACAGTATTATTAAATACTCTGCTCTGGAGAATGGATCTAAAACGCGCCTACCCTGAGAATGTCCACTGTACAGAAAGTGAAAGCATTTTTTCACTTACTCTCTTCAGCTATCACGACGTCATTAAATTCTGTTTTTCAGAAAGTTTCCAGTCTTGCCTTTCTTTCCCAACTCTGGACAACATGCTGATCAAGACCCCTCACTGACACACACTTGACACTTGATTACTGCTGTAAGCTCTGGGATTGAAACAAAATTAAGAAGGATAGTAAATATTCCTCTTACAAGTCCCCAACAAAGAGCATCTAATCCACTGATCATTGGTGCGGAACAAGTCAAAGGTCTTGTTGTCTAGAATTAGTTGAACATTATCTGGGGAAAAGACAGGGGAGGGATCTCCACCCCCCAATCCCTTTTCTCACCCCAACTCTTAAACTCCACCCACAGTGCCCTGTGCAATAGGCTCTCCTGGCTGGAGAGTATCTGTCAATGTGGCTGCCTTGGGGGGTGGGCGTGGGGAGCAGCAGATGGAATCAGAGGGAAAGACACTCTCAGCTCCCAGAATTCTTAAGCAGGCACCTCATCCAGTCAGCTTTCCATGGCGCCTTTGCAAATACCCTAGGGCAGGGGTCCCCAACCCCAGAGCCACTGGACTGTTAGGAACCGGCTACACAGCAGGAGGTGAGCAGCAGGCGAGCAAGTAAAGCTCCATCTGTATTTGCAGCCGCTCCCCAGCACGGGCATCACCGCCTCAGCTCCACCTCAGATCATCAGGCACTAGATTCTCATAGGAGCACCAGTCCCTGGTGCCAAAAAGGTTGGGGACCATGGCCCTAGGGTACTTGGTCATAACCCTTTATTCGTGAACTGTTCTTATTCAGTCAGTACATAGAAATCAACTCACATTATGCTGATCCAAATCCTGCTATTGAAGGATGTAGATAAAAACTTTTCAAAAATGCAATATGGGACTTGGCCGTGTGCTGAAATGTCACATTTTGCCACAAACACTTAAATCAGACTCAGTCAATAGTTCATATAATGACACTTGTAATTAAAACACAGAATATAATTTCATAATTTTTTATCTCGATCTTTTACTCTAGAACAGGGGTGGGCACACTACAATCCCATAAACCTACCACCTGTTTGGGTAAATGAAGTCTGATTAGAGCACAGCCATACCCACTCATTTACATATTATTGACTGTTGGCTACTTTTGCTACAACAGCAGAGTTGAGTAATTGGGACAGAGAACAGATGGCCCACAAAGCCTGAAATATTTACTCTCTGGCCCTTGCCATCCCCTACCCCAGAACTACCAAGAGGTGGCTAATAAAAACCTGAATGCTCCTCTGTGTGTAGGGCAACAGTCCTGAAACGTGGGCTCTGCCTTCAAGCCCACTTAAACCTGGGCCTGTCACTAGCTGTGGGATCTGGTATAAATGGGCAGCCTTGTCCTCCTGTGCCCAGATTCCAGCCATAAGTAACATATATCCCAACTCAAACAGGCTAAAAGGTTATAAATGATGTCATCTCGCATAGCAGGAAGCACAGAAGTAAAACAGCCTTCCAAGGTGAGCAGATTCAGACTCAGCTATGTCTTGAGGCCCCGGGTTCCTGACATCTCTCTCTGTCCCTCTCAGAGATGGCCATGTGGGCAAGCTGATAGTAGGAGAGCCTTGAAGCTCTAATAGTCTGGTTCCTGCTGACCCCTCCAAACTCATCTCGCCCACTTACCCTTGACGTCTGTACTGGACCCCGCGAACCGCAGCGGACCAATATCTAAATGCTCTTTCTTTGCAAAATTCTCCACCTTATCTTTAAAAAATCAGTTGAATTGTAGCTAAAAGGCATCTGTTATCTTATGCTGATTCTATTTTTTATGGGTGCATTGCTGGTGCAACTATGGTGAAGAGTCAGAATGCTTCACTAAGTCAGGGTTGAATGGTAGTAAATGTAATTTGGTATTACAGTAAGCATTAAACAAGTATGCTACGGAATGCCAAGAAAAAAAAAACAGACTCATACTTGCTAAAAGAAATAAGGAAATTAGCACAGAAGCTTGACAGAATAGCAAAAAGAAATTTTAACTATTTGGATATCTGCTGGAAGTCTCAGTTTTATGAAAGCAGAGCATCTGATGAGTTACTGAGAATAAAAAGTAGGTCACAGAGGTGAGAATAAAGCCATAGGTAGGGAGAATAAAGGTACTTGCTGCTTAATAGAATTAAAGCCCTGTCATATGGAGCCAATTTCTCTCTTGGGAACTTAATCCAAACTTTACTATCATAACCTGGGACAGTATAAATGTCCCACCTTCTATGCATGCATCCTTATTTCACCATTGTTTCCATGTCTCTGATCTTGCCATCCTGTTTCAATATCAGTTTTCTGAAAAATAAAAAAAAATTATGCATCTTGTGGCTTTAATTAAATTTACTAAAGATTTGGAGGTTACAGGAGGGGCATTAGGTCATGCTTCACATGGTGTTCCATCTTTGCATTTATTACCACCCAGCCTTCCTACACAGAATACTGGGAAGTGTATGTGTCCCTGAAATCACTAGTTGGAGAGAAATCTAGCCAGATTGTTTCCTGACCTCAGCCCTCTGGGACACATAAATAATGCATTTTTCTCCACGTATTATGTAAACTAGGCTATATAAGCTAAATAAAACAATTCCTAGCTCTTTCATGCAAAAAAAATTTTTCTCACCTTATGAATTTGTGTGGGCGGTGGAGACCTCTTCCCACTATTAAAGCTGAAAACTTGCTTTCACTGTGTCCCTTGCAGCTAAGACACAGGCATGTGATCTTTACTCCTGCCATGAGTTGCCCCGACGCGAGACTCTGGAGCTTGACACAAAGGATTACTGCATGATTGAATCTGTCAAGATGAGTATGAAAGTCATAGTTGAGGTCACAACCAGTCTCTAGAGAGAGGAAGGGAAGCAGTCACAGCAGCAATGGCCATAGCCAAGAAGTAAGATTGTCAGCAGAGCCAGTAGAAGTGGCTGCACCCCAGGACCGCAGCAGTGGGGGCTGCCCAAGGCCCGGTCTGCGGCAGGATTTTGAATGCTCCTCCTGGATGTGTTTCTTCTGTCTTCTGGGAGAGTTTGTGAACTGTTCGGTGTTTGTAATAAATGTTTTTTGTATTTAAATTAGCAAAGTATACCTCTTTGGCCTGGGATAAAAACCCTGATTTATAAAGAAATTGGTTCCAAGATTGATTTCAAGGAATGAACCCTTACAATAATAGGGGGAATCCAAAACTGATTACTTAGAATGATTGAGGATGAAATCAGTCAAGTTCAGCAAATCCATACAATATGATAGTTAAATTTTACCTGTATTAGCTGAACAGTGTCCATTAAAGGTAGGGCTTTGTGGGGCTATATGGTATTTGCCACAGAAGTTGTAAAAAACACAAGTAGTTCAAGCACCAGGTGGAGAAATGTTTGCTTCTTAATAGCACTAAAGGACTTATATAAGAACAAGTTTTAAGTCCTAAATTGTCAGTTCAAGGCATGAACAGAAATAATGGCTACTGAAATAATTTGTCATCTCTTGAGGCTTCAAGGCTGAGCTATACAAAAACTAAAGTCTAAATTTGACCTTATAGGTTGCTGAATTACAACCTTAGTTTAATTCACAGCCTCATTCACTCTTATCTAAAAGTTTGGGTGTCAGTCAGGAAACAGTGAATTGGATGGAAGGGGATGATATAATAGGAGGATCTGAGTGCCTCAAAAGCATTCAAACCCAGCAAAAGCCTTTCTGTTCCCTTCTGATGAAGTTATTTATACCTGCCTTGCCTGAGGACTTCTAAGGATCATGGCTGAGGCAGGTACCTTGCCAAATGAGCCTGTTTCCCTTGTGTGTTAGCTCTGCCACCAAATTTATTTACAGGATTTTGACTAGATTTCAGTTTCCAGTGCCAGTATGGCATTTAATGTAATTACGAAGACAAACCTAGGAGGAAATGTACACACCAAAAGATTCGCAAGATATTGCTAATTTTTATTTTCAAAAACTTGCAGAATATGGGTCTAGACTAAAAAGAGAGAAACAATTTCAGATCAGGCTAAATTTATTACTATTTGTGTGTACCAGAAACTCTGAATTCAATATGTCAGCTGGACGTGATTTTAGCTGTGTTTTCAATTAGTTGACTGATGATACCTGGGTTCAGGGGTGGCCCAACTGCAAGATGTTGAGATGCCAGAAATTGGCTGACCAAATTGTAAGTTAGTGCTGCTCAAACTTTAATGTGTATATGCATAGCATGGAAGTCTTGTTAAAATTCTGATTCGGCAAGGTCTGGGGTAGAGTCCAAGATTCTGAATTTCTAACAAGCTCCCAGGTGATGCCAGTGTTCTTGGTCCTCACCCACTTTGAGCAGTTAGGATACAGAGGAAGGATCCAATGCCTTGGGGAGACAGGAATTTTGAAGTAGATCCATCATCTGCATCCCACTCATTCATCTTCTGTATCCCAAGGGAACCCAGAAGACACACTCTCCCCCAAGGTCTTGAGAATTATATTGGTGGACGTACTGCCATCATCTTCAAAAGTAATGTTAGGGCCTAGTTTCTACAGGCTGGGGATGCTGGTGAGAGATCCTGAAATGGAAATGGATTTCCTGATTTCAGTGACAACACTGGAACTCCAGGGAAGATAAAGTAGCATTTAACTCCCAGAGGCAAGATAAAAGTAGTTACTGAATAGGATTTGGGACCAAAGTAATAGAATAGTCCGATCCACGGGACTCTTTGGCAGTGGTCACAGATCATGAGTTCCTTAGAACTGAAATAGGTGGCCAGTCCACTTAGTTCCTCCTTGATCAATAAAACAAACAAGATCTAAGTCTGATGATCAGAAACCTGAGCCACAATAGTTATGGCTTCTATTTTAGGGTCAAGTTCTTTGGAAACAGACCCTAAAATGAGGATTTCTAATTAAGTAATTTTCTAAGGAAGTGCTCCCAGGAGAAGCTGGTAAGGAAAAGAGGAAGAGGGATGGGAGAGGGAAAGAAAGCAAGCAGGGTGCAATTTCAGGTGAAGTCTCAGCCTCTGCCCAATCCCACAGGGAAGTCTGGAGTTTAAACTATCTGAGTTTGTGCCAAGTCAAGGCAGGGAAGCTGTGCTTTCACACTCTTGCTCCGATCAGATCAGTCACTGACGAGGAGCCCCCAGGAGGGAGGGCGCTTTTGGCTCTGTGCATGTGCAAGGGTCACAAGGAAGCTCACATTCCCATGGGCCTACACCTGTCACAGTGACACCCTTCCCTCAACTGATGGAGAGTTTCCCAGAGAGTTCGCTTTCTAGACCGTTCTGCATGTTGCGTAGGCACCAGTGGAATGACATAACCTGCCTGAGGACAAAGCAGAAGGGAACTCCTCCTACTAGGCAGACCCTGGAGCTGTGCATCTCATGGTCTACTCTGCTCTCTAAGCCTGCCTTGCTGCTCGGGTTGACATGTAAACCAGGCTCTGCCAATCAGACACATCAGAGAGGATATTTCTCAGCAACTAATGACAGAGAACAAAGAATCCATTCTTGACAGGATGGTGGCAATAGGAGTCGCTGTGTCCAGTTTCTAGGGATTACAATACTGTCCAGTGCCAGTATCAACGGTACTAGTGTTACCAGTACAAGTGGTATCTTTAAGGCACAGGCCCCGTGGAATTATTTTGGACATTGTTACCGGACTGGCTTTTGTAGCACTCTAGGACATTCTGTAAGCTACTTGATCTTTTAACAAACTGCTTTTTAGCAAAAATTAGCCAGAATTGATATCTATTGTTTCCGGTTAAGAACCTTGAATAACAAACCAGCTATCATTTATTCACTCATGTCACAGGACGCTTCTCTCTGTCACAGGGCATTTGCACGTGTTTTCTTCCATCTGCCTGGAACATACTTTCTTCTCACCTTATTCAGTTATTTCCTATTCATTCTTAGGAGCTGAGCTAAATCATACTTCTTAAAGAAATCTTTTCTGAACTACCATTAAATATTTTCGTTGTACCTTTTACTGCTTCCTCCCATTAGTTGTGACCTTTGCATAACTACTTGATTAACATGCATGTCCCCTTTAGCATAAAAACTTCTTGAGAGCAAGGACCACATCTGATTGGGTCAACATTATGTTTCCAGGGACTACTCCTGTGCCTGGAGTATAAGCAGCATTCAATAAGTATTTGTTGGATGGATAAATGGAAGAAAGAAACTGAAAATGTTTCTCTAATGAGTCAAGGGATTACCATGAGGAATAAAATGAGCATATATGTAAAGCAGACATCAGAATTTCTGGCATAGAGATATAGCTCATAGATTTTCATCCCATTCCTCCTAGCTTGTCTTCCCCCACTTCCCTAACTTATCTCCAATCCCTTCTTGGTCTTCAGCTCTATTATATATGAAAGGGGATATTTTATAAATCCCCAAAACACAGTTAATGATAGCATGGAGGCAACTAAATTATGAAAACTCTAGTTACTCTGACTGAATCTTCTGTCACCAAAACTAAATTACTAAATTGAAAGACTTCGATTTTGTTCTACCTGTAGAAAAAAATCCAAACCGCTTTGAAAGTTCCGGCTGGTTATAGCTGCTACTGTTCTTGATACCTCCACATAGATCACATGCCTGTAAGAGCTCCCTAAGCTCAGAAGTGCCTTTCTTGTTCTTAGGTTCATTCATACAGCGTAGGCTTGTGTGCAGACGTTTTCGTCCCCCTCACTGATAAATTTATTCAGTTTCACTCCTTGTACTTAGCTTGAAGTACCAATTAGAAGCTGCTTTGTGGTAGCTGATATAAACATATGTGACTAAATATATATAGTTACATGAGAATTTACAAGAAAGGGTGAGCCGTGCAGAAAGTATGAACACACACAGGGTGAACTTGCATGTCGGCGCAGTCTCATCGCCTACGCACAGCTTCAGGAGATGTTGCCATGGCATTTCTTCCACAAGGAGAAGGACTCCCTGCCTGAATGCTATTGTTCTTCTCCAGCACCTGCAAGGTCTGTTAAAATGTCAGACCCCTTAACCACTTTATTATTCACTTTTGCCCTAACTGAATACAACAGCCACCAGTTAGGAGCACAGGCTTATCGAAGGCTTCAGAGGGAGACACTTTCCATTCAGAGGATTTTAATGGCTGAATTTTATTCATTCACTTAATCTTCATCAATTCAAAAATAGCAAAAAGCTTTTTTTTAAATCTGCTAACTTCTCATTCTCCATTCAGTTTCATTTTGAAGGCTAAGATCAGGCAGAAAGTCTAAATTACCTTTGTGAGAAGGCAGCTCAGTCCAACTTGCATTTTATATAACTCACTCTAATTAGACTGCAAAAGCACTCAACAAGGAGTCCAGTTGTTGTGTAGTAGTGAACACTCAAGTCTTCCTTCCCTTGCCTGAAATCAGAGAAGTCATCCATTTTTCTGTCACAAAATCCAGACATGTAAGATTCTATAAATTATTCTTTCTACCAGTATAGGAAGAAAATATAATAAAAGGAATGTGTTTAAGCAGTAAAGAATAATCCAGCAGCACTGAGATAACACTTGCCTAGCCAAATCTAATTCAGTTTCTTTATCCCAGAAAACCAGTGAGCACACACTGGACATCCCTTACCCTTGCAAGTCCAGGGACCCCTTGGCAAGAGATTGAGGGCCTGTCCCCAGGATGGTATCATAAAATAGTTGGATATAAGCCTTTCTGAGATGCTGTACTGGTTTCATCAATGTGTAGGTTTTCTTTTTATATCTACTTCATCTATGATATTTATTTCCTGCTGTAGGTCAAACCAGGACCTAACTGAATTGAGACCTAAAAACAGTAATTTAGTCAGTGCTACTTCCAGGAATACAAACACACTTTTCTTTTGGGGGGAAAAGAATTTATTTTCATTAGGATGGAAGAGCAAGTTGACTTTGAACTGTTATACTTGAGTTCTACTCACAGTTGCATCCACGGTCCAGCTGGGGACTTTAACCAAATTACTTTCCTTCTCATTTGCAAAATTAGCTTGGATTAGGTAGTCTCTAAATATTGGAAATCAGAATGAAATTCCGTTAGGCCAAACCTAATAAACTTAGCCTATTTTAGTGAAACGAGCATTAATCAGAGACACGACTTCAGAAAAAAAGGAAATAACAGAGATGCCTGAATGTCCTTTGCCAAACGGCAGGTCAACAAATATTTAGCGAAGACCTGCTTTGTGTCAGGCACTTTCTTAGTGGTTTTGGTTCAGCTTGTTTTCTTGGTGGTCCCAGGAAAAGAACTCTGAGGACCCAAATTTTGCCCATGGCACTTATTACTGTTAAGCTAAGCAGGACTGGCCTCTCTAGGAAGTCCTCCTATGGAGTAGCTTTCAATATAGCATGCACTTTATGGGCAGGAGTCTCAGAGTTCAAGTGTCATTCCTTGGACTCTTGCTTCTAGTTGGGCTCAAGTATGCATCAGCCCAAGTACCCAAGGCTAGCTAGCAATAGAGCACATACTAGAGATATTTAAAATTATTTAACAACTAATAAGGCCCATGCTCTCATCAATCAGAATGAATACTGACCATTTGATGGTCTGACCAGTGCAAATAGCTGAAGGTCAGCCCTGAGTTCATGCCCACCTTGATGCAGCACAATGCCGCAGGGCCTTTGCATACGCTGTTTACCTTGCCTGGAATGATTTCTCTCTCCTCTTCACCAGACTGTTGCCTACTGACTCAGTCAGATGAGGTGAATATAATCCATCTAAGCAAGAAGGTGCCCCAGAAACACTAAAAACACTAATTTTCTGTGTAGACCCAAGTGTCTTTAGTTTTGCTCTTCCAGCAGCAGCATTCACTAAACGCTAGCAGTATACGTGGCATCGAAACACATGTCTATGCAGCATAGGAATGAGAAGAGTAGTTTAGTAAAAATCCCCAAGGTAATTCTTGGTTCCCGCATCTCTATTCCCCACTCTCAGAAGTTGTTAGTTTGGCTAGGCATGGCCTCTCTTGCCGGTGAATTACATGCACAGATCAACAGGTGCTACTGAATATGGTATGCTTCATGTAATAACATTTAATACGCTCTTGAAAGCGGTTTGTAAGACAAATGTTTCTAACAGGAATCAAAATTCCCCATTGGTTTTCATTAGAATTTCAAAGTTAATGTTGCCATTGAGAAAATACTCACTTCAAAATCAATTAGGAATACTATTCAGCAATTAAAAGGTCATTTCAATTAAAAGGCTGATGCATGGAAAAGACAAAACCATAGAGACAAAAAACAGATTAGCAGTGTCTAGAAACTGGAAGTGAGTGAAGGAGAATGACTGCAAAGGGTCAGGAAAAAACTTCTTAGAGTGATAAAAATGTTTTCTATTTTGATTATGGTGGAGGTTTATGACTGAGTCCAAATTCAATTCAAAGTGAGTATACAACTCAAAAGTGAGAATTTTATCATATTTAATTTATACCTTGAAAAACCTGGCTCACATAAAAAGAAAAACTAAAAGTAACGTAAAAACTCCAAAACTTAGCATGTAAGAACGTCTCATGACTTTCTAGATAGAATTAGAGCTGGCTGTGATGGAGTCGCCCTTTCTCTCACGGCACAAGTGCCCCTGAGCTTAATAAGCAAGAATACTTATGTGACACCTCCTGCCAGGGCAGTGTCTGAGAAGGAATGGGTCTGTGAATGAGGGGCATGTCCCGAAGTCCAAGTTGAAGGCCATCTTGCTTTGTGGTCAGGCTGAATGTGCAGAGATATGGGAACAGATTCTGAACCAAACAGTGGGAAGCAAAGTAGTGAGCCAGGCTGGACAGAAGCACGGAGAAATCAGGCTGGCAGGTTGGAAATGGGCCAGAAGCAAAGAGAACTGGTAGAATAAACCGGAGGCGGAACACAGAGCTATGCTCTAAAGGTGTGGAAACCAAGGAATCCTGCAGTACAAAAGAAATCCCTGCCCCAGTAACTCTCTACTGCATTAGACTTGCAGACACAGGCTAGAGCAGGGGCAGGAGCTACCTTATTCACTGCTGTATCTTTGTCATCAAGAATACTCTCTGGCGTATGTTAGCAACTCAATATGTATTTCTTAATGGAATAATTCTTACATACCATGTGGTAGGCATTAAGGACAGTAGTTAAAAACCATGGGTTCTGGAGTTAGCAAGCGCTGGGTTCAAATCCTAGCTGTGTGGCTTTAGGCAATTTATGTAACTTCTCTGTGCCTCTGTTATTCATCTATTCAATGGGGCTCACACATCCTGGGGTCATATTGTGGACTGAAGTGGGAACTTGGATGTAAAGCCTTCTGCACAGCACTTAGCAGGCAGTAAGCACCAATAAACCAAAGGTCACAAGTGAGCAGTTATTGCAGCCCAAATGCAGCCCACAGAAATATGAGATCTTTTTAATCACTTAATTGCCTACACTTAAAAAATTAAGACCTTTTTCATAAATATCTGGATCTGGGGCTTCTGTTTAACAACTGGGCCTGCCCTCCTCCAGGGCAACCATGAGCTGGAACTCACTGGAAGCCTCCCCCATTAGACAGGACAAGTATCTAGTTTTCATGTCGTCCTAGCCCACTTTCCTGTGGCACTGCCCACCTGGTCACTGTTGACATATGTGTTTGCAACCAGGAGTAATGATAGTAGCAGGATTCATGTGTTTCTAACTGGCACTAAATAAAGGGCAGCTGTTCCTTTCTGGATTGCTCTTTTTAAATTTTCATGACCACTAGAGGGCAATACAGACTCAATTCTTAGAAAAAAAAACAGCACATTTTAAAAACATTACACATTTTAAAATTGTGAAGTTTATATAACTGCACACTATATATGTATATGCACACATGTACAGAGGAGCTTTTTTTTTTAAATGAGGACAAGTCAATATACGACAGGCTACTTCTCTTGTTAGCATCATCAAATGTAAAGAATAGATGAGGCATCATCAATCCTCAGCAAAAAGACCTGAGACCTGAATAACAGACTCATCACCAAAGTAGTTACACTTGCAGGAGAAGCACAAAGAAATAGCTTCCTTCCCTGTGCTTCCAACGTCCTAGTGTGAATTCTGGCATTTACTCCCATATCACAGGGGGTGGGCCAGATTAAGGGTTAAGAGCAGAAACAGTGGGGTATGTTACCCAAGTTCAAATCCCTGCTATGTGATGTTTGGCTAGTTGCTTCGCCTTTCGGTGCAGTGCTTGCCACAGCTGTAAAAGGAGGTTTAAATGAATTAATATGTGCATGCAAGGCCAGCTTCAAGGCTACTCGACCAGTGCAATCGCACAGACCCCCTTCCTCTTCCTTAGAAAGGCCTTATGCTTGGGGTTTAATGCCCTCCCCCTGACCTTCTCACCATCTTGAAATTCGTAATGATTTTGTTTTTGAGGTTGTGTTTTGTAAGTGAAATCTGATGGGACCACCGGTGATAACCAGCTCAGCCTTCCAGAGTGCGGGAGGCAGCCTCCATGCTGAATTCTGAACAGCACACAGGGAGGTGCGACATGACTACAGACTCGAGCGAGGAGTCCTGGAAAATCAGGCCAGGGACGAGAGCAAGCGGCTGGCCTGGAACCAAGCTGCTCTAAGCTGGCTGTGACTGCCCAATCAGCATTATTAACTCTGGCAAAGAAAACTGTGGACCCAGATGGAAGTACGAAAGGTTCGGCTCTTCTCTCAAGATGGTGTTTGTCGTTCATGGTTTCTGGGTGGATGCTTCCCGATGATCAAGTATCTGTGGTGCAAAAAATTATCTTTGATCTAACAATTAATGATCTCAAGGTAGCATAAATCATATCAGCTGTTGGGGAAATAGAGATTTAAGAGAAATTCAAAATCAGATGGACATTATTAACAAGATAAAATTTCAGCTTTTTCCATTAATATTTTAAGGGATTCATAAACTCTTATGACTCAACTGAGAATTCTCTAAAGCCTATAAACGCATATTATCATTGATAGCATTATAAGGAAAGCAGTAATAAGTTCTATAACTTAAAATGTTTTAAATAATTAACCTGAACTGGGAAGAAATCCCTGAATTTACATAATGTTATTTGAAAGTGTATTTCAATTAGTTGTAAACATATATTATAAATTCTAGCAGAACCACTTAATTTTTTTAAAGAAGTATAATTTATATGCTAAAAGAGGGGAGAAAATAAAATCATAAAAAAAACGTGTTTTTTATGATTAAAACCAGAGAAAAACAGAGTTTTAAAAAACAAGAAATGAAGAATAAATGCAGCAAATAGAAAACAGTAACAAATATGCAGATATTAATCCAAATATATCACTAACCACTTCAAATGTGAATTATCTAAATATATCAATTACAAGACAGAGACTAACAGAGTAGACTAAAAAAAATAATAAAAGACCCAACTATATCATGTCTATAAGAAAATCATTTTAAATACAAAGACACAGATTAAAATTAAAGAGATGGAGAAAGATATACCTTGCTAATACAAATCAAATCTGGAGTAGCTAGATTAATTTCAGATAAAGCCAACTTCAGAACAAGGGAAGATATAGGGATAAAGAGAGGTGTTAATGATTAAAAGGCCAATTGTTATGTGTCTGACAACAGAGCATCAAAAACTGATGGAACTGCAAGGACACACGGACAAAGCCACTATGATAGGTGAAGACCTCAACCTCTCTATCAGGCAGCAGGCAGAAATCAGTTGAGCTGAACGGCACCATCAATCAACTGGATTCAATTGACACTTGTAGAATACTTCATTCAACAACAGCAGAACACACATTCTTTTCAAGTTCCATGCAATATTCACCAAGACAGACCACTTACTAGGCTATACATCACACCTTCGCAAACATAAAATAGATATCGTACAGAGTGCGCTTTCAGATAACAGAAAATTAAACTGAAAATTAATAACAGAAAGATAGCTGGAAAATCCCAAAATATTTGCAGGTTAAACAACACACTTGTAAACAATACATGGGTAAAATAGGACTCTCAAGAGAAACATTAAGATATTTTGAAGGAAGGAAAACGAAAATACAACTTTATCAAACTTTGTGGGATGCAGTGCTCAGAGGGGAATGTAAAATGGTACAGCCACTCTGGGAAGCAATTCGACAGTTTAAAACAAACAACTAAACATGCAACTACCATAGGACCCAGCTATTGAACTTCTGGGAATTGCATTTCCAAATAAATGAAGGTTTATGTCCACACAAAAACCTGTACTCAAATGTTTGCAGCAGCTTAGTTCTTGACAGCTGCAAAGTGGAAACAATGCACATGTACTTCAACAGGTGGAATGATTTAACTACCTACGGTGCAGCCATACCATCGTGCCATGGAATACTGCTCAAAGATAAAAAGTAACAAACTGTTGATATGTGCAACAACTCGGGTTAATCTCCAGAGAATTATGCTGAAAGGGAAAAAAGCCAGTCTCAAAAGGTTTCATACTGTATTGTACCATTTATATAACATTCTTGAAATGATAAAATTACAGAAATGGAGAACAGATGAGTGGCTGTCAGGTGCTAAGGAGGGGGTAGCAGTGGGAGTGAAGTAGGTGTGGCCAGAAAACGGCTATGTGAAGGATCTTTGTGGAGATGGAAATATTTTGCACAGCGACTGCATCGATGGCGATATCCTGCTTGTGATATTGTACTATAGTTGTGCAAGGTAAAGAGTATAGGGTACAAAGGCTCCCTCTGTATTATTTCTTACAACTTTATGTGGCCCTATAGTTATCTTAGAATTAATAGTTTAACTAAGAAAAAAAATAAAATAGGAGTGTGAGTTACATGGGTATATTTGCTGGTCAGTATTCATTGATCTATATGCTTAAGATCTGTGCTTTTTTCTGCTATGTAGATTTAATCATAATTTCTTTTTAAAAAATAAGCCTCCTAGTTGCCTAAATTACTGCATTTCCATACCCCGGAGCAAGAGTGCTCATAATAAAGAATTTGAGGTACAATTACTAATTATACCGTAATTTCTCATAAATACTGTGTGTGTGTGTCCTTAGAGACTTATCTTGAGTCAGCTTAACTTTAACAGATTTCAATCTATATTATATTATTTCTGCTTTCTAATCATATACAGTCTTGGCTCCAATTTGAGTAACATTATTTGAAATATATCCAGGAAGATTCCTTAATATATTGAGTGACCCATCTTCTTTTGCCATTTGTATTAGTAGAACATATGTATGGAACAACGGTAATGGTTTATTAGGAGATGGGATGTTTCATAAAAGAAATCATTTAATATTGTGAAACAAAACTGCATGCTATAACATAAAGTTCTATTCAACATACCACAGTAATTTCATTTATGATTAAGTAAACATTTATAAATTGTAAAACTTAAAACTGTATCTAATAAGCAAAATAAGTTAGAAAACTAAAGATGTTGGCTGAAAAAACTTGTATCAATGGTCCTCAGTCAATGAAACCTTTTTATTAACTAGCAACTTAGAATTTAAATATTTCTTGAAACTTAATACTTTACAGATACCTTGTTTAAAAATGAGATTTCTATGTAACTATCAGCAGAATATATTTTTATAACTTTTTATATTCCAGCCAGACAGAATATTCTTTAATTTCAACATGAGCATATTAACCAGAACTGGGCATACTAGAATCATAAGGTATTAAAACAAGAAGGTCCTGAGAGTTTGTTCAGCTGTCTCAATATGTCCAGGAGAATGAAGCCTGGAAAGGTGAAGTCACTTGCCCACAGCCACAAACTGTTTCAGTTAATGTGCATCCAATATTTAGTGCCCTCTACAGTAAAGCCCTGTTAGACTGGCTGGGGACACAGCAGTGAATAAAAAGAACAAAAACTCTTAACCTCAGGGGTTTATATGCTAGTGGGGAGAGAAAGACAAATAAATAGGTAAAATACATAAACCATCATAGACAAATGTGCTATGAAGGAAAATGAAGCAGAGAAGGGGAAGTGTTGAAGAGAGCTGTAATTTTAAATATACGGTGGTCTGAGAAGGCCTAAATGGCCAAATGACATCTGAGCATCTATGAGGGTGGTAAGGGGGAGGGTCACACGGGTAAAGGATGAGGAGCTTCCCGGGCAGAGGCAACAGCCAGTGCAAAGGTCTGAGGGAGACTCATCATGGGCCCATTCCAGAAACAGCAAGGAGGCCAGCATGGCTGTAGCAGAGCTGGAAAATGAAGGAGCAGATGATACCACTGAGTTGAGGAGGGACCCATAAAGGGGCTTGCAAGCCTCTGTAAGGACCCAGCTTTTTCTATGTAAGAATTTGGGATCTAATGAAGGTTTATGAGTAGTGGAGTGACCTACTCTAACTTTGGTTCATGTGGAGAATAGATGGTAGGGGGCAACAATGAGCAGAGACCAGTTAGGAAGCTTTGATTTAATCCAGCGGAGAGATGATACTGTTTGGGACCAAGTGGTAGATTGTAGCTTGTGAGAAGAGGTCACATTTTTGAAGGAAGAACCAAGAGAGAGTAAATGGCAGAAGTAGGACTAGGATCCAGGTTTCTGATGCTTAAGTTTTCTTTTTGATGTACCATATTGCTGAATTATTTTTTAAAGTTGAAGAGAGTATTCCCGATAAATAATTTGATTTCTGAGTTGCAATTAAGGATTTGAGTTGCAATTTTAAGTCTGCAGCTGAGACACAGCTCACAATCATTCTATCAAGAAAACTTTTGTAATTAGAATACTCCACATGTTGACCCATCAGGAGGAAAGAAACTAATTACCTAAGCTTTTTGAGTTGCTGCATTGATTTAAAATATCGGTCTGAAACTGCACAAGTTGTTAAAAACAAAAGGCAGGCAAATAGGCTCATAATTAAATTAAACCTGTATTAGAAATTAAAATCTGCAGGAGGTATATCCTGCCTAAGCTTATTTGAAAACATGGTTCATTAAAAGTGACACATTTTTCACATATCAAGGTTTATATACCATATATCATTTCTCCACACATTAGTGAGATGCCAAATACACTGCTTTGTATGTAAACGAAGGAATATTTACATGCAACATAATTTAAGAAATTCATATCTTCGCCCATTTCATTTAATGCATTAAGTTCAGACCCCCAGACTAGGCTGTGAGAAGTACTGAGAAGAATGGATGCAGGAGAACTGAATTTTACAAGTGCCTGAAGTGGCGCAAGAGCTCGTAACCAGTCACTTATAACTCTTTTCTTTCCCAGCTTCCTCTACCCACAAGTCCTTATTAGCATATTCATGACATGTAAACATCTAATTAGTATACGTGTTTCACATGAGTATTTTAAATTTTACTAGGAAAAAAATTTTAAGCACTCAGAAAATAAGAAAGAATATTACAATGAATACAGTTATAACCATCAGCTAGGTTGAACAATTATTAACACGTTGCTATATGTGCTCTATGTATGTATGCATGCATGTATATAATTATATTGCCGTGCCATCTTTTAGAGCATATTATTGACATCATGTGATATCTTATCCATAACGACAGCATGCTTGTGCAGAAAATAAGGATATTATCCCACATAACAATACCATCATATCTAACAAGTATTAATTCTTTTATGGCATCTAATATACAACCCGTATTAAAATTTCCACAAATGTCCCTAAATCTTTTCAAAACTCAATCCAATCAAGGTTAATGGTTTATATCTGGCTATGCTCTTAAGTCTATTTTCAACTAGAACAGGATCTTTTTTCTGTTTTAAAAATTTATTTATTTAAATTAGTTTCAAGTATATGGTACACTGGTTAGACATCTATATATTTCCTAAAACGATCCCCCCAATTGCTCCCTCTCTCCCCTGGCCCTCCACTTAGCCATCGTATTAATGCTAACTGCATTCCCTATGCTGTGCTCCCCATCCCCATGACCAACTATCAACCACTAATTTGTACTTCAACCCTTCACCCCATTCTCCCAGCCCCCTAACCCCTCTCCCCTCTGTTACCAAATTGTCCACTATTTGTGTCTGATTTTGATTAGTTTGTTCTTTTCCTTAGATTCAGCATAGAAATGATACCATATGGTATTTATCTCTTATTTCACTCAGCATAATAATCTCTAAATCCATCCATGTCGTTGCAAATGGTAGGATTTCATTTTTCTTTAATGGCTAAGTAATATTCTGTTGACTTGTTTTTAAGAGACTCAGGTGATTTATGTTATATCTGGATTAGTCCAATTATTTCATAATGACACTTAGCTTCTCTATCCTCTGTGTTTCCTATAAACTAGATAGAACTAATGTCTTAATTAGATTCAGGGCTAATATTTTTGACAATAATTCCTCATGGTTAATACTATTTCATGTTGTATCACATTAAGAGGAATATGTCAGGATGTTCTCACTACTGGTGATGCTAAATTTGGGTAGTGTTTTCATTACCTCTTTTTTTTTTCCCATTATCTCTTGTATGACAAGTTTTGCAAAAACAGTGTCTTTAAACTATTATAAACATTTATTTGTCATGATTTCTTCAAGTCCTGAATTCAGACAGAGCACAGTGAGGGTAGCTTGTCTTTGCTCCTTTATGTCTGGGACCTCAGCTAGAACATATGAAGGTTGGGGGCTGGAATCATGTGTTTGCATGCCTGGTAGTCAGTGCTGGCAGTTAATGTGACCTCTGCATGTAGCTTGGGCTTTCTCATAACATGGTGACAGGGCTCTAAAGGCAAGCATCCCAAGAGAGACCAGATGGAATTCATATTGTCTTTAATAGCTAGCCTGGAAAGCATGCAGTAGCATTTCCTCTCCATTCTATTGGCTGAGGCAATACAAAGAAATGCCCAGATGCAAAAGGAGGGAACAAAGATCCTGCCTCTTGATGGAATATGAAATTCACCAATCCATCGATCTATTCATCCATCCATCCATCCATCCATCCATCCATTTTTGGAAAATATAATGTCACAGTAGTTTAACCAGATCTCTTCATTTAAAGTTACCTCTCCCCCTTTGTAATTAGCAAATAAGATAAACACACGATTCATGTCTGGATGTACAAACTAGATGAAGCCAAAAGAATCTGAGGGGATACCTACACAGCTAGGAGAGGTAAAAGAGGATAGAGCATAGTTAGAAGAGGTGAACAGGACAGAGAGAGTGATCTATCATAATCATTTTTAACTAGCCCATGTTACCAGGAAATGTTTTATCCATGAATAACCAACTTTTCCTAAAAATAGAACCTATAATCAAACAGGTTAAAGATCTTATCACATAAAAATTAGTATCTCGATCTAGAAGCCTAAGCAAGGCTCTGGGTCTCTGCTGTCAACCCCTCTCCTACCCAGGGCCCACAGGCCAGTAGGATTAGGTTGTAAACCAGGTCTCAGGCTCATGGCAGCCAGCTCAAGACAGGCAGCTCGAATTTATTCCCTTCCGGGCCACCAGACCTGCAGCAGAGAGCTGTGGGATGAGGTTCAGTGCCTAAAGTTCTGGAGAGAGCCATGCTCCGGGGATCCATGAGACTGGAGGGAAAGGGTGCTTCAGGGCTGCAAGATGGATGGATAGAAGATGGACAGCGAAGAAAGGGCCGGGAATGGATCTGAAAGCAAAGAGACCTAGGGCCGCAAATTCTTTCAAATTTAGATTTTTTTTAAACGTTATTTTCAAAATTAAATAAGTAGAATGAGCCTGTCATTTTGCTTGAAAATGAAGTTTAAGTAACAGAAATTAATTCTTGTTTGAAAATTAATGTCTGTTTATTCTTTGAGGGAATGATTTTACCAACTGTACACCTAAGTTAATGTAACCAATTGATTACATACTAACAATTAAAATAGAGACTAACTGTTCACCTTGGTATCCAGTCTACCAGAATTAAACAAACTTACCAAAACAGTTGTTCAATATGAGTTTCAGGAAGAAATATTTTAAACAGAGAACATGTTTTTCATAGGGAAAAATGATTCAGAGACAAATTAAGCCAAACTTAAACTAAGGATAATGCTATTAATTTTGTTTAAAGCAAGAATGAAAAATTAAACACACCTTCATCTAAATTAGGAAGAAACAAAGGATAACAATATTCAGTGCCCATAATGTGTCCGTGGTCATCAGAGTGAGGGTTAGCCAGGCCACTGGGCCTAGTGAGACACTTTCTCTGACACAAGGATCAGCCTGCCAAGCAGATGCATAGATTGTGATGGTAAATTTTATGTGACAGCGTGACTGGCCACAGGGTGCCCGGGTTAAACATTATTTCTGAGTGTGTCTGTGAGGTTGTTTCCAGATGAGACCAGCATTTGCATCAGTGGACTCAGTAGAGTGAACTGCCCTCCCCAGTGTGGGTGGGCATCACCCAGTCCAGTGAGGACCTGAACAGAACAAAAGGTGGAGGAAGGAGGAATTCTCCCTTTTCTTGCTTTCTGCCTACCTGCGTGAGCTGGGACATCGCACTTCTGCCCTTGGACTGAGATATATACCACTGGCTCCCCTAATTCTCAGGCCTTTAGACTCAGATTGAATTACAGCACCTATTCTCCCAGGTCTCCAGCATGCAGACAGCAGACTGGAGACTTCCCAGCCTCCATAATTATATATCTCGTTAGTTCTGTTTCTTGGGAGAACACTGACTAAAATATAGATAAGACAGTCTCCCCAAGTGCGGAAGAAAAAGTGACATTTTTACAATCCAACGACCCATTTTTCATGACCTCCATCAACTTGCCTACACGTTATTTTACCATCTTTTTCATCTTAATCTATTTTTATTACATTTCATTACGGGCTGATGTTTACAGGTTCGCTTATATTGAATGCATTCCAGATAAACGGCTTCCTAACAACATATGGGAAAGCAGAATAATCGCATGGATGGGCTGACTCTAAATCCAACTTCTGCCTGTAGACTGAAATGCCATCGATGGAATTTAGATACTAATGACCTTTCATTCCAAAGAGCCTGGGTATCCTTGACCTTATCTTCTTGACCTTTCCTTCTATTATCACATCTGTGCCCATCTTATTGGGGTCTGTTGCATTGTCACTAAACACAAAAACTAGACATGAACATTTTTTAGTTCTATTATATGTCTGGCACAGAGACTCATACAGTAGGTGGTTAAATATTTGTTGAAAGTTTATTTTTAAATATATATACTTTAAAAAAAAAGTTTTATTTTTATAAGATGATAAAGCTAAAGACATTCTATATTTAAAAATTACATACAAGGAAATTAGAGAAATAACCTCTACACCCTACTGCTGGCTCGTTGAAAAGCTCCCAAGGGCCTCAGGTTATAACATATCGAGTGAGTCCCCCACCTCGGACCTCTGACAGCCTCCGGCAGTGTCGTAAGATATTCAGTATCACGTGAAACCTCTTGTCAACTTTCAAAGCTGTGAACTCCTTTATGTCAGCTTCCACTATAAAATAATGACCTGAAAATAAAGATATTAGCACTAATTTTTACAAGGACAATTTTCAAGATGAGTCTTTAATGCATAACACCATGACTATGAATGGCACTCATCATTTTTACCATTGTCATCTAACCAAAGTAAAAACTGGTATTCTGGCTAAAATAATAATTATTCTTTCAATTGAAGTTACATAATGTATATGGTAGCATTTCAGAAATGTAGCCCTGCTTATTATATCACTAGCTATCTGCTGGTACCTTTTGAACAATTAACTTTTCAAGAGGCAACATGGGATAGTGGTCAAAAGAATGAAACCCTCAGCAGCTCTGTCACTTAACTGGCTGACATTGGACCAGTAACCTAAGTTCTCTTTGACTAGTCTGAAAAATGGGAGTGCTAACAGGACTTACTTCCTAAGGATGTCGTGAGGCCTAAAGCTCTCAGTATACCATCTGGCACATAGTAAGTGCTATGTAAGCCTGACCAGCTGTTGTCATTACTATTCTAATTCTGGAAACACTGGGTATAGTTCCATAATAAATTCTAACACAGTAATTCTCAGCCTTGTCACTGCAGACATTTTGGAAAAGATAATTATTTTTTGTGGGAACTGTCTTGTGCTTTGTAGGGTACTTTAGCAGCATCCCTGGTCTCTACTCACTAGAAGCCAGCAGCATCCTCAACCCCACTTGTAACAATCAAAAATGTCTCCAGAGATGGCCAAATGTTCCCTGGTGGGAAAATTGCCCCTGGTTGAGAACTGCCTCTCTAAATTTAGAATTTTCTAGAATTAGTTTATTTCTCACAATTTAGTTACACTCCAAACAACTGACATGTACACATATACATGCTATCATTTTACCTTTGGTATCCTTTGTTTCTTCATCAATAAATCTGTGATAGAGATTTCTGGCCACAGAACTCATAGCAGACTTTTTTGGCTGATGTAGGATCTTATATTTACTGAGTACTGCCTTGTTGATTTCTTTAATAACATCATTAATTTGACAATAGGTTAAGCGCAATTTCATGTACCTGTAAATAAGTACATGATTAATTTTAAAGAATCATTAAAGAATGAGTATATAAAATACATTAAAGAATCATTATACAAAATATTTTCTTTGAAAAATGTTCATGATGATTTTCTATAGTGACAAAGTGATTAGTATTCCTTACAAAAAAAAAGTTATATCAACTTTCAAATAAACCAGACATGTCTCAACAGTTGAAATGTTACAGGGGCCACAATATATCAGTGCTTATCTTCTCTAGTTATATCTGGATGCACTAATCTCTACTTCCCACCTACAGAATTAATATTACAATTTAAAATAAGCTCTTAAATCGATTCAAATGGACTAATTGCAAAACAGACATTTATTTAAACAATTTAAAATGTTTGTGAGCAAGGGAAAGACAAATTTAAATACTAATAAATCATATAACTCATACCACTCGTTGTCTGTTCAGAGAGAAAGAAAAAAGGAGAGGAAGACAAAGGACAACAAAGATGACAATGCTGATAAAGACGAAGAACCGAGGGGACAAGAGCGTTCTGAAGTGAAGCTGCGGAGGAGAACCAAGGTGGAGACATGCTTTTTATTCCCTAACTCAAATTCTCTTTGAGCACTGTCTGTTTCACTCTAAATCCCACTCTCAGTCCCATCTCCTCCCAGTCACCCTAGAGTCTCAGAATACAAAATAGGAGACTTGATTTTGAGTGGTCTATAGGTACAAGAAACAAAACTTAATGATCTGCTTTAATTTTTCCCTCCAACAATTTGTAGATTCATTATGTTAAACTCTGTCCTTTACATCTCTTCAAAGGGGAAGTTTTCTAAACAAAACTTCCTTAAAATAAAATAACATATGTTTAGAGAAAAATGTTCAGATTGACCAAGAAACATTCATTTTCATTATTGCCTTCTTTTCTAAACTCATGTTTGCCACTGTTTTTTCTAACCACAATTTCTACAAACTGTTGATACCGCAGTTCTACACAATGCAGTTAAAGTATTTGAACTAACACTTTAATTTATTCAATACCCATCTCTCATTTCTGCCAATATTTTCCACTTTACTTCCATCTTTAGTATTACTTTTTTAAAGTAAATAAATAAGAGACCCATGCTTGGAATACATTCTTCCTTATCCTAATCTAATTTCTCTTACTCACTAAATAACACCTTAGTTTCAAACTGAATATTCATTCAACCCTGACTATTCTAATTTCCTTCCTCTATCTCTTCATGAAAGCATTTTCTAAACCCTTCTACTCCATAGCTCCTCACAGACATTTGTTCTTCCCTTTAGTTCAGCCAATGAGCAACCATTTCAAAAACTGAATAGCATCAAAAAGAATTCCCGTGAAAATAAAGCTGTCAATAATGGAAACGACTGAGTGACCAAAAAAAGATTAAACAAAAATGCCAGCCTCATTACTGGTCCCAGAACTGTGAAACAGCCAGATATTTTTCGAGTGGCTAAGAAGTGCATGAAAAGATGCTCCCCATCATATGTCATTAGGAAACTGAAAATTAAAACGATGAGATACCATTACACACCTACTAGAATATCTATAATAGAAAAAACTGACAAAATTAAATGCAGGTGAGGATGTGAAGCAAAGGGAGAATGCAAAATGGTACAGCTACTTTGGAAGAGAGTTTGGCAGTTTCTCACAAAATTAAAGTGTTACCAATATGATCGAGCAATCCCACTCCTGGGTATTTACCCAAATGAGTTGAAAATTTGTGTCTATACAAAAACCTGCACATGAATGTTTATAGCTTTATTCACAGTTGCTCTAAACTGGAAGTAACTAAGATGCCCTTCAGTAGGTGAATAAAAAAAAAATTGTGGTACATCCAGACAATAAAATCATAATCAGTGATAAAAAGAAATAAGCTATCAAGTCACAAAAAGACATGCAAGGAATCTAAATGCATATTACTAAGTGAAAGAAGTCAGTCTGAAAAGGCTACATACTGTATGATTCCACTTATATAAAACTTGGAAAAGGCAAAAACAATGGTGACAGTAAAAAGATTAGCAGTTGCCCGGGGCTCCGAGGAAGAATAGGTGAAACACAGGGTACTTTTAGGGCAGTAAAACTACTCTGTACGACACTGTAAGGGTAGACACATGACATTATGCATCTGTCAAAACCCAATGAATGTGCAATATAAAGAGTGAAACCTATTGTAAACTACAGACTTTAGTTAATAATGTATCTAATATTGGTTTATCAATTCTAACAAATGTGCCACACTAATGCAAGATGTTAATAGGAGAAACTGTTTACAGGTCTGAGAACACTCTGTACTATCCCTTCAATTTCTCTGTAAACCTAAAACTGTTCTAACAAAGTTTATTAATTAAAAAACAAACAACAACTGGTATGGACGACTCTTAGGAAAGTAAAATAATTCTGCCCTTTTCCCTAGAGTTTCTCCTCCCAGATCTCTCCCTTAAGGAAATAGGAATTACAAAATAGACTTGTCTAAAAGAAATTTCACTGTACCATTATTTCTCAGAATGAAGTAGATCCAAATATTTAATAAGAAAATGCTTAAATAACTTATAGGGTAACAACATGGTGAAATATTATAAACTATTAAAATCCAAGTTTACAATAAGAGTTAATGATGGGGGAATGCTCATGATAAAAAAGTAAACTGTATTTAAAGTATAACTACATTGTTGTAATAACAATCAGAAACACCCGATGACATATGTGAAATTAAAATCTGGAAGGAAATTATCTGAGTGGTAGAATTACAGATGACTTATTTTCTTACAACGAACATTCTAACAACATGTACAATTTGCATTATAAAAAAGTAATGAAAAATGTAAAAGTAATGAAAAACATAAAGCCAAGGAGTTAAGCAAAGCCCTGGAGTTTAAAAACATGGATTTCTATCATTGGTTTCCCATCACTGTCACCCGTAAAGAGCAAAGGAGATCTCCCTCTGTGGGAGGCGTCTTGCCTTATTTACTCCTGTAGTCTTCTCATCAGTGACCCAGGGCCCAGAATAGAGCACAGACTCAAACAGGTGTGTGGCATAAGGTACAAATGGGAAAACAAATACAACACTGTCCATTCTAATTCTCAAATCTATACAACACGCCTTCTTTAAAATTACAGCAAAACAGAGGCTACTTCTAAAATGTAACTGGATAAATCTGTATCACAAAATGGTCCTGGAGAGGACTCGGCAATACACTGATCCATCTCTAGATCTCTCTATAAAAAGAGGTTTTATAACTGAATAGAAAATATAATTTTAAGCATTTTTCAACAAAAGACTGAATTTTCATAGTACAATGTAAAACTATTTTAGAAAAGATCAATATTTGAACACAGCATACTATGATGAATATAAACAAGGTTTATGATTTAAACAATCATATGTTGATTATTAAAGAGTTGAATGTTAAAATTTATCTTAAATACTTACGCAGGAATGCCATTAAACTCATCAGAAGTTATAAATGGCATTTCTTTAATGTTTCTTTGTTCTTTAGTGGGTTTCTTGGTGCATACAGGTTCCTCAACTTTGACTGGTTCTTCAGAGTCAAGATCTGATACATTAACACTGCAGAATAGAGATGCACAGACGTTCAGGTAATCATTAGAATTATGTGGCATACTAGAGTTTTCCTAACTGAAAATGATCAGTATCAAACACATGATTCATCTTGTTATAATTTTATAGCCAACATATTTCTATTCCTACCCCTATTGTTCATGAAGATCTGAAAAGTGAAGAGAATGCTGAAAAATCAAGCCGCCCCCAAATCTTCAGTTATATAATTGTACTTACCCAAAAATGGTGCATGTAATACATATGCTAAACATCTTTATCAGTTATCCCACTGGCTTCTCAAGGTCATTATGTATAAAGTTGAACTTATCTTAACTTCCAAACAACCTCTCTTCCTCATTTCCCTATTTCTAGACATGAAAACATCAGTCATCTTATACTTCTATTTTTCTAATTTATCCCATTTGGTTGCTAGTATCAGTCCCTCCCTATTGCAGATTCATTTGATTTGCCAGCAATGAGCATGGGTCACCCTTAGATTCAGTCCCGCCCAATTTTTGGAGAAGCCTGATATAGCTCCTATCCAACTAGCAAAAGAAGCCTAGAAAGAGATTGTAGCTTCTAGGTTGTTTAACTGCCAAGGAAAGAATAGACCTCTACTGCCAGCAGCCAGTCAAGTCATGCTGGTTTGACCATTCCAAAAAAGAACTAGACTCATGTCAAGGCTGAAGCTGAACATTTTAGAGCATTAACAATGCTGTAAGACTGAATAAATAGAGCTTTCAGAGATAACTTGGAATTTAAAGGATATCTGAGAAAAGAGGCAGCCAAGTCAGAGATGTGAGATGACAACTAAGAAACCACAGCAGTGGTGCAAGTAACAGAATTTCAAAAACAAAATGGACAACAAAAGAAAACCTGAAAAGAATTAGAGCTGAAGAGGAATTTTTGACCTCTTTGACTTTCAAGCACTCAGTTTCATATGTGTGGTAGTCATAACAGCCAGAAGCCAGGTTTTAAGGGCTCTGGGAAGAGGAGGCACAAATATATATTGGCAGCAAACAGAGATAGGATAGTAGTTTGAGGGGGAAAGCAGAAATAGGGCTCTTTTGTTCCTTTGGCTGTTTTTAAGACTGGAAGCTCATTAAGCTTATTTTTACACTAAGGCAGTGATTCTCAAGGGTCAGGAGAGATTTTGTCCCCCAGAGGACATATGGCAACGTCTAGAGAAATTTCATAGTCAAAATGGGCAGTGGTTGCAAAGTAAAGGGAGGGTGCAGGGTGCTACTGATATCCAGTTGGTAGAAATGATGGATGCTACTAAACAGCCTACTTTCACAAGAAAGAATTATCTGGCCTCAAATGTCAAAAGAGCTGAGGTTGACAAGTTCTGCTCTAAGGGAAAGAAATGAAAAAAGTGGAAAAAGAGAGCCTAGACAAGACTCACCCTTAGAAAAGAGGGGTGACATTTTCCTCAGAGATAGAAGGATAAGAAAACTGATAAAGACAAGGAGAAATATTTCTAGTGTGACAAAAAACTGGGTAAGTCACTAACAAAACTGCAAGTACATGAAAAAGCAAAATAATTTGAGGTACTTGTTTTAATAGTTTTATAAACCCGGATAACAAGAATAATTATAAATATACTTACAAGTTCTGGGTTACTGTTACTTGAGGCAAATGGGGAGGAATGTTTTCTTTGAGATGTTCTACATCTTTATAATCTTCTTCAAGAGATTCGTAGAGTTCCTAAAATTTAAAAAATGCTCACAGATAAGCATCTGTCCTGCCCGGGTGTGTTTTAAGATGTTATAAAGAGCATGAAAGACTATGAGTCACAGTCACAACCATCACTGTTCAGACACAGAAGGGGTGAAAAGGCTCGGAATGCAGCAATGTTAAAAAGAGCCCTTTGGTTTCCAGAGCTGTTTTGGGATGGTAGTATAATATTTTTCTCTACTGGATTTTTTTCAGAGAACAACTGTTATAATCACATTACAACAGGCAGGGTTGACATTAAGTCTTTCTAAAATACTTTAACCTTGGGGAGTAAGAAAAAATATATGAAAGATTTATGTTTTGTCATCCTGGTAAGTGGCTTTTGTTGACTTAGCAAACGGTCCTCCAGTGTTCTCTGTATAACAGCACCAGAGTGATAATGCATGCTTGGGATTCAAGTATAAGATGCTGCTTAGAATGACTTTCACTGCTGACATGCATATATTCCAGCTTAATGAAAATTTCTACTTGATCAAAATCGCCTGTTTTTTTTTTTTTCTGTTGTTTTTATTTAACTTTCACGAAAACTTGAGGCTATGAACTCATGCCAATAGGAAAAATACTCTGTACCTTTGGATTCCTGTCATCTGATTCTCAATCACAATGTAAACAAAAACTCCCAATAGACTTCGATTCGGTGTTGAACATTCTCTGGGCCCACATGTAACCCTGGGCATTCTTGAGCAGGTTAGAACTGAAACCGATATTGGTCTCTGTTCTGAGTTTATATGACATCTTTCTTTTAAAGAGCTAAATGATGTTCATATATACTGATTTCATTTCAGCTAACAGTATAGGCATAATTGTGTCCATTCCTATAGGTGAAAAATCTTTACAGACCTTAAGGATTCTAAGATTGAAAGGGACTGTAAAGGCCACCTTGTTCAATTCCACTGAACAAGTCAATGGTTCTAAGAGCATGAGGTAATCGTGGTACAGACTGAGTATTTTACCATCAGGAAGTACATGAGCACTATATTAGCACTTTATTAGCAGGTTTATTTAGAACAAAATGTACACATGAATGAGGCTCAAGCTTCTCTTGAGAATCTTTAAATTACATTTTATAGAAATTCAGAAATGCAGAATAGAAGAGACCTAAGAAATAATTCAGCATGACCCATTATTTTCCAAATGAAGACCCTTAGATTCTAAGAAGTAAAAAATGGCTTTCTTGCAGCATTTTATTTATTGTCTTTTTATTTTGTTTCTTCACTAAAAAAACATTACCTTCAGTGAAAGGTTAGTTTGTTCTTGATACTGAATTTCCAATTCCAATTTATTTAGAAGTTCGTTTACTACTATGATCTCATCTCCTATTTTATTTAATATAGTCTTCAAGGCAGGTTCTTGACCTGTTAATAAACAAAGATAAAATGGAAAATAAAGTATATGGAAAAGCAATAACATACACGTACCCAACCAAACTCTTGGAGCAGAGCTTTACCTTAAAGAGATACTTGGGGGTAGAGGAAGAACTATTGTTTCAGGCTCTAGGACCTGCCTCCACGGATAATCTTAAGATCTCATTTCTAAGCACTAGTATGGAAGAAAAGGGAGAGGTAAGTATAACGTACTCCCTGAATCTTTTGTTTCTGGCAAATTTCTCCATTATAAAACACTTAGAAATGCTACAGAAAATACTCTTCTACATGCATAGCTAAGCTTTCAGGACAATAAGGTAAATTCCCAAGGGATCTAACTTGATGGGAGAACCATAATCCAGGTGGTATGTGTAAGTTGATGTCATAGCAGCTCTAAGCTGGGGGATTCAGAGGGAAACCAGACAGATGTTGTCAGTCTCAGTGACCTAATATATTTGGTTTTAATGGGAATCGGAGCTAAGGTTTTAGGACTTCAAAGCACAGGGTGTTGGAAGTGAGAATCCCAAATGAAGCCAGGACCCCTCTTTATGGGATGTATCTTCAGTGCAAATATAAACCTAAAAATTCTAATCACTAGCCAGGGAGACATAAATCTTTTTGGACTGTCTCTCAGGTATGTGCAGGAGGTGGGGTGAGTTCCACTTTAGAATTTGTAATAGAGATTTGGGATTCATATTTATACTATCTACATTACTAACAATCCCTAAGCTGAGAAAGTAACATAAAAAGTCACAGGCTGGTGATAACCCTGGGATGTCTGACAGAAACAAACACCAGAGTTGATAAAGTAGCACGCTCTCACACTCACAACCCCCCCCTCCTAGCACCTCTCTCTATCTTCATAAATTTGAGGATGGGAAAACCAGTATCTCTTCCTCTCTAAAAATAAAAGAAGTAATTTAGAAAAAATCTTTAAGGGCAGCTCAAAAGCACAAAAGAAAAACTATCCTCATAATCAAATCTTTCCATCTTTACCAAACAGTGAATATGCAAAAATAAAAGCAGTTTCACCGCATCTGTCAATTATAGAGGCAGTAAAGTGAAATGGCTAGAAGCTTTGGGCCTGAAGTCAAGAGACATCAGTACCTACCTCAAAATTACTGCAAAGGTAAGTAAAAAAATTCATATAAAATGGGTTTAGTGCTGTGCCTGGAACCTAGTAAAACATTTGGTAAAAGCTAACTACTATTCTACATCAGCATAAGAAGTAGTATATTATTCTATCTACTAGAGCAATGCTAATTATATGTGACACTAGGTTCATAACAAGCAAAGCAAATTAGTAAGTAAACGAGAGTACTGATGTCTCTACTAAGATTAATTTCAGGGGTTAAATAACTAGTTAGATACACTGGTATTTCAAATAACTTTTAGTCACCTAAATTTTAGGGCCTTTTTTACTGATTTGCAGTAATGTAACAGTTGAGCAAGTTCACTACTTTTGATAATAGTAATCTAGTAAATTACAGCAGCCAGAGTGGTAAACAAACTACTAGGCTTTATTAAATAGGCTGTGAACCAAACACAAATTATTCTCCCCATACGCAAATGACAGTTACCCAGTATGCTGTAATGTAATAGGTCACACTGCTTTGGCCAGGCCTCATGCTTTTGGAGGGGTCAGCTGAATTCAAGCTTTGATAGTTTTATAGGTCTCCAAATTATATCTTTTTATCCAACAGTATTCATGCCCTCAGAAAGAGAATCTATTTAGAATTAGTCTAAACAAGACTAATTATTAAAAATCTAAATGTACTTTTAAGATTTCTCAATAAAAGTGGTATAGAAGTAGAAATACTAGACAGGGAATCAGGTCATAGAAACTGTAGTCCCAACTGACTACTCACAAGCTGGGGACCTGGCAAGCTGCCTGACTTCAAAGTCTTGGTTTCCTCATGTGTGAGATGAGGGGGCTGGAGGAAAAGAACCACAAATTATAAAATGGATGAGGCTCCTTCATTAGAGGCTCTCAACAAGAAATGGTAAATATCCAAGTGCCATGTATAATTCAAAAAGGCATTTCAACCTTATAATTCCATATCAGAATTTTAAAAAACTTATCAATTCATAATATAAACTACAGTAAAAGTTCAACACAATCTTTCCAGCAGATGGAGTGCTGGCTATCAATAAACCTTTAGCTCTCTCAGGTAGGGCTGGGGAGCATATCATTTTTGGAAACAACATTTACTCAGACTTGGCAAGCGTCCTTTATTTCTTTGCACTTTCACTGCATCATCCTCTTTCAGCCCCTAAAAATTTTGGAAGATAATTACAACATGCAAGTTTCTGGCTGTTTAAAAATTGATTTCATTTTCAATTAGTTGTTTCCTGGTGATATATAGTGATAAGCATCGTCTAAAGCAGGCTATCAGTTGGGTTATGGGCTACTTCTACTACCCTGGGTCTTTTTCTACTTTTGTTTTTATCCCTTACCTTTTAGTATCTCCATTTAGTTCTAAAACCACAAATGCCACATAACCTTCAAATCTTACCATTGTGCCTTATGTGTCTCAGAAAAAACATAAGTAAATAAATCTAATAACTATCCAGTTTACTGTTCAATGTAACTTATATTTTAGTATCTTCTGCAATATTCAAAATACTGATGCTGGAGTGCTTTAAAAATCACTATTTGAAACTTAAAATTACTTTTCTAAGATATATTCACTTAACCAGGCATAAGATGTCATTCAAAATGGAACAATAATCAAAATGCATTAGACACAAAATTACTGGAATCTGTTCTACTTACCACAGTTCCTTAATGACAGAGTTTTCTTAATATTGCCAATCTTCTCATTAATATGAGAGCATATCTGTTCCAGATCTGAAGAGGCCATCTTTTAAGGCTCTGAAGAAAAATTATAAACACTTTTATCAGAAAAGAAAAGCCAGACAAGTTTCTGTTCGCTTTCAAAATCCAAGAATGGTTAATATCCAGTAAATCACATTCTCTTGAAAGGAAAGCACAAAATTCAAGAGCAATTTCTTTCAATTCCACAAAATTCAGTTTCTAACCAAAGTCCAGTACTGACTCGTTTTACAGCTTTCTGTAGTCAATGCATCCCAAACTAGGGTACAAGGAATATGGCTATTTGATTTAAGGATTTAGCAGCACAAATACAGTATTATATATAAAGACAATGTTGGTATTTTCTTTAAAAACACAAAATACACAAGAATTTTAAGGAAAAACACAATACATGAAAAGAAACAAGTCCAGGTAAGCATCTCCACTATGCTGTGGGGGACTAGGGCCTTTCCTATTTGGGGTTAGTAAGGAGGTGGAGAGAATGGAAGGAAAGCAACCAGTTAACGGAGCACGCCGAGAGTAGGTGAGAACGTCTAAGGCACCCACTCTAGCTACCCCAGCGAGCGGAGGAACGTCAAGCCCTGCTCCCTCGCCCCTCTTGGCGCGACCCCACACCCCGCATCCCGCCCAAGGAAGGCCTTCCGCCTGCCTCCGAGGGCAGGGTCCCCAACACCAGTCTCCAACCTTGCGCGGGTCGGTGAGCAAAGGGCCCACTCTTGGCAGAGTCGCGAGCCAAGCAAATCTTGGTTTCTGCCGAAACCTGGGATCGCGAGACGCGACTCGGCCAGCAAAATTCAAACTGCCCGCCGGGATCTGGCGCCGCGCAGGCGCACAGCGGCGTTCTCGGAGCGCGGGCTGAGACTGCACGCGTATTTTGCGTCATCCAAGACCACAGGGAGTCGGGGGGTCAGGGGTGGGGCTGGGGAGGAGAAAAGGCGGACTTGGTCGGCTTTGCGGCCAAAGGCTACCAGGACTTGTGCTCCTCCTACGCAGTACGGTCAAGGTTGATCTTAGTCGCTTAGTCCTGGTCGTTGCCCGGCCAGGAGCCAAGCGCTCTGGAGATCAAATGGCGAGCTGAAACGGTAGGTCTCCAAATTAGAATCACCAGGGGCAACTTTTACAAATTCTAATGCCTAGGCCTTACCCCAAATCAGTGAAATCACGCACTCTGGAGTTGGGGCTCAAGCCTTAATATTTTTTAAAACACTCTAGATAATTCCAAAAAGCAGCCGCGTTTGTGAGCTTAAAAAAAAAGAAACGAACAAAAAACTCCTGTCTTTTACAGCTTCTGGAAGGGCAAATGCAAAGTTGCAATAAGAAAAAGTTCTCCCTGTTGAACAAAAGGGGAATGCATTCCACAGTGGGCGTGGCAGCTCCACAGTCATCAAGTATCCAGGTTCCTTTTATCTTTTGGCGGCACCTTTCAAAGCATCACACGTTCTGGCCTTCAGGTTGCTTGTGATGCAAGATGACCCTGCCAGTTCCTTCCTCAGGTGTTGTCACAGGCGGCATAAAGAGGAAGAGGCAAGGGTAACAGGTTCACCTACCAGCTGAGCCAGTAGTATCTTGAGTTTTCTTTTAAGCCACACCCAGTGGCTTTTGTCTGCTTTTCACTGGTCACTCACATCTACAAGAGAGACTGAGAAAAAAATCATTAAAAGTTAATCTGGACAGGTCCATTGCATCCCCAACAATATAAGGGTTCAGTGTGTAATAGAAAATGAGAGCATAGATTCTGGGTAAGCAATAGCAGCCTTAGCCATTTCTACTTCTTTTAAAAATCTTTTATTATGGAAATCAAAGTTGGAAAAAATGATATAATAAACCCCATGCCCAACCTATTACCTACTTTCAACCATTATTAAATTAACTGCAACTCTTCACGAGTACCTCTTCTCCCATCCCTGCCTACTGGAATATTATCTTGTTTAATCTTCGTAATAAATTTATGAATACTTACAATTATGATCTGCACTTTACAGATGAGAAAACAGACATAATTAACTTGTCCAAGTCAATGAATCACAAGTCATGTCCGAGCCTATCCTCTACCATGATGCTCTTTCTCTCAAGGCACGGGGTCGTTTGCTCCCATGTTTTGTGTTAAACAATTTCCATTATTGTTTAATTCCCTCATGTCATTTATATCACCACATGAACAATTCTCGATTACTTACGAACTCCCAAGTTTTTGACACCCAACTGACTTTGACAGAAAGACTATTTACTATTCTGAGGATCGTGATGAAATCTCATGCCTTCCCACCTGTCCTGCCCTGGATGGGAGTGAGTCATCCCTCTGTCTAGCATTTCATGCTACTTAGTCACTTAGTAGCTTTCTCCATTATGGAATCAACTTGCTATATCACAATACTTATGTTCAAGCAACCCTTATTTTACTTAATAATAGCCCCAAAGCTCAGGGTAGTGATGCTGGCAATTCGGATATGCCAAAGAGAAGCTGTAAAGTACTTCTTTTAAAGTAAAAAGGTGACAGTTCCTGAGTTTATAAAGAAAGAAAAAAAATTGTATGCCAGTGTTGCTAAGATCTATGGTAAGAAATCTGTGAAATTGTGAAGGAAAAAAAGTTGTGCTAGTTTTGCTGTCACACCTCAAACTGCAAAAGTTAGTCATAGTGTGTCACAAGTGCTTACTTAAGATGGAAAAAGCATTAAATTTGTGAGTGGAAGACATAAACAGAAAATGTTTTTTGATTGACATAACATTACAGTACATTGTTGTAATTATTCTATTTAGTTATTGTTAATATCTTACTGTGCCTAATTTATAAATTAAATTTTACTGTATGTATAGGAAAAAACATAATATAGAAAGGATTTGGTACTATCCGCAGTTTCAGGCATCCAGGAGGGTCTTGGAACAGATCCCCTACAGATAAGGGGGACTGCTGTACCAGTAATCACTTTAAATGCCAATGGATATGTTTACACTAATTAAAATACAGAGATTGTAAGAGTGGATTTAAAAAGAACATAAGGTTCAACTATGTGTTGCCTGTAAGAAAACCACTTGAAATATAGATTAAAAGTAAACCACTTGAAATATAGATTAAAAGTAAAGGGATTGAGAAAGATATACAATGATAATACTAATCAAAAGAAAGCTAAAGTAGCTATATTATTTTGGACAAAGTAGACTTCAGAACCAGGAATATCAGGGATGAACAGAGACACTACATAATAGTAGAGGGGTCATTCCCCGAGAAGACATACAATCCTAAATAAACATGTGTGCACCTAATAACAGCATCAAAATATGTGAGGCAAAAACCAACAGAAATGGAAGAAAAATAGACAAATCCAATATTATAGTTGGAGACTCCAAACAAATCAAAGTTTTACCTAGAGCACTGTATATTTGTTGTCTTCAAACTTGATAACTTGATTGTTGAAATGCTGGTTGGAAGGCTCCTTTGCCATGTGGCCACTAGATGGCAGGGCAGCACCTTGCTTGGAATCACTTGCAAAACAAATGCAAACCCAGATATGTGGCTGGAGAGAGGAAGTCCATCTGCTTTAAAAGTTTATGAAACTAGACTACACTATCTTTTTTCTTAGCAATAGCTTTATTATTATTGTTATTATTATTGTTATTGTTATAAAAGGAGAACACTTTTAATTGAAAAGTTGAACAACACAAAAAAGTCTAAAGAATAAAATGGAAATCCCTATTAGTCTACCTATCAGAAATAAACACAGGGTCCAGGCCCTGATCCTGAGGATAAAATGGCTAAGTGTGGACCATTCCCAGCATTCTCTGAAAACACTTCCTTCCCAGGGTTTTCTCCTCTCTCACTATGAGTTTCACCCAAACCTAACCTTAATCCCAACTCAACTCAACCCTAACCCCAATCCACATTCCCCCTTTTTAAAATGTTTAATGGCTATTTTTTGGAACTTGTTAGCACTGTGGGTGAAACGATAAGTTCAGCACTCGCAGTGCTCATCATGAATACCAAATCTTGGAACAACTACAGCAGCAGGTACCAATCTAGTTTAAATTGATAAGCTGTCATCTTAAAACAGATAAAAATTGACATCTGAAAAGATGTCACAGAGAAATTAGACTTTGGTTAAAAAAAACAAAACGTCACCTTTGGTGATCATACATAGGTTTACTTATTTTGGGGATTAAATGTAAATTTACATATTTTTTCAATTAAAATATGGTAAAATAGGCTTTTTATAGGTTTAACAAATATATTGATTTGTGTAAATGCCACTACAGTCAGGATCCAGAAGAGTTCCATCACCCCGAAATAACTCCTTTGTCTCTATCATCACACCCTAATGGCTAATGGTGTCGAGCATCATTTCTTGAACTTATTGGTGAAATGTATGTTCAAATCTATTGCTTATTTTTGAAATTAGTCGTCTAGTTTTCTTACTGTTGAGTTTTGAGAGTTCTGTATATAGTATACTAGAAAGATGTCCTTTTTTGTATATGTAGTTTTCAAATCTATTCTCCCAGCCTTGTTCTTGTCTTTTCATTCTCTGAACAGTGTCATTCACAGAGCAAAAGTTTTGAATTTTGATGAAGTCTAATTTGTCTATTTTTTCTTTAATGTAGCATACTTCTGATGTGATGTCTAAAACTCTTTGCTTAACTCTAGCACATGAAGATTTCCTGTTTCTCCTGTGTTTCCTTCTAAAAGTTTTATATTTCATGTTTTACATTTAGATGTATGGTCCATTTTCAGTAACTTTTTGTATAAGGTGTGATGTTTGGGTTGAGGTTCATTTTTGTTTTTTGCATGTGGATGTTCAACTGTTCCAACATAATTTGTTGAAAAATACTGTCCTTTTTTCATCAAATTGCCTTTGTATCTGTTCAAAAAATCAATTGGACATATTTGAGTGAGTCTGTTTCTGGACTTTGCATTGATGTATATGTCTCTTCCTTCACTAATACCATACTGTCTCAATTACTGTAGTTTTATGTCTTAAAATAAAGGCATGTGAACCTACCAAATTTCTTCTTTTAAAATTAATTTTGGCTATACTAGTTCCTTTGTTTTGGTAAGAATTTAAAAATTGACTTGTGTATAAGTACACCAGAAATCATGCTGATGTTTTGACTAGCATTGTATTAAATCTTTAGCTCAACGTGGGGATGATTGACATCTTAAATATACTGAGTCATCCAGTCCATGTACCTGACGTGTCTCTCCATTTAATTAGCTCGTCTTTGATTTTTCTCATTAGTATTTTGTAGATTTAAATACACAGATACAGCACATATTTCATGTTTATACCTACGTATCTCATTATTTTGGAGTTATTTTCCATGCTATTATTTGAAATGTTTTGGTATTGATTTCATATGATGTCTGTATAGACATGATTAATTTTATGTATTGGTCCTCTATCCTATGACATTACTAAACTGCTTATATTGCTCATATATTCTAGGAGCTTTTTTTAATTTTAAGATTCCTTCAGATGTTTCCATATAGAAAATTGTGTTGTTATGGGGGAAATTCTATTTCTTTCCAATTAGTATGCCTTTTACTTATTTTTTTAGGGGGAGTGGGGGAGATCTCATTTTACTAAGACATATAAATATTATGTTGACCAGGAATGGTGAGAGCAGATGTCAATCAAGTGACACCTGTTGCCTAGGAGCAACAATCCCCGGATGTCAACTGACCACATGGTTTACAGATGTTGGGATAGCCAAGAAAGACATGACTCACGTAAGCACTGGATGGAGCAATGCTTTACTCACGCAGAAAAGAGACAGAGCAAGATCAGCTTCAGTAATGAGTGTCTGCCCCCATGGTCAGCAGGGCTTGCCCCGCAGCTGACACAAGGAGATGGTCTGCACGCACCCATCTTGTGCTGCAGGCCAAAGAACCTGTTACCTCCCCCCTCAGGAACAGATATAGCACTGATGTTGGCCAGGTGCCATATGACACACACAGAACAAAGAAGTACACATTAAGCTGGGAACAGGAAAAGATATTCCCAAACAAAGAGATAGACCCAGCACAGGCTATAAGCGCTCTTTATCTCTCTGCAAGGAAATGTTCCAGGCCCAAAGGGCAAGAAGCCATACATGACTGCCTTTCCCAACAGCAACATCCTTGTATTATTTACAATCTTAAGAAGAAATTATTTAGTCTTTCACTATCTAAGTGTGATGTTAGCTATAGATTTTTTATAGTTGATGTTATCATTTTAAAAAATTGATCTTGAACCTTGCACCTTACAACTTTACTGAATTTATTAGCTTTAGTAGTTTTTTTTTTTTCTTCCTTTGGGATGTTCTCTATATAGGATCATGTTTCTAAGAATAGAAATAGTTTTACTTCTTTGTTTCCAATTTGGATGCCTTTTTATTTCTTTTTCTTGCCTGATTGCTCTGGCTAGGACTTCTGGTAAACTGTTGAATAGAAGTGGTGAGAGTGGCCAATCTTGTCTTCCTCCTGATCATAGGGGAAAGCTTTCAGTCTTTCACTATTTAGTATAATGTTTGCTGCAAGTTTTTCATTAATGCTTTTATCATGCTGAGGAAGTTCCCTTTTATTCCTCGTTTTCTGGTGGTTTTTACCCATGACAATGTGTTAGGTCTTGGCAAGTGTTTTTCTTCATCATCTGAGATGATGATTTTTTTCTTCATTCTGTTATTGTGGTATATTGCATTGGTTGATTTTCTTTGGTTGAACCACCCTTGCATTCCTGGAATAAATCTCTCTTGTTCATTGTGTATAATGTTTTTTAATATGCTGTTTGATTCAGTTTGCTAGTATTTTGTTGAGGTTATTTTGCATCTGTTTTTATAAGGGATATTGGTATTCTTGTGTTGTCTTTGTCTACTTTGGCTTCAGGTCACCTGCAGGAGGGGGCTGGTGATACAGACTCCCTGCTTCAGTCTGCTGCCCAGGAGGTGGGTTTTCTCAGTGTCCTGCTCCTGGTTATTTCACCGTCTCCTGATGCCCATGATACCATTCCTGGCTTACCTGAGGTCAATCCCATTCCCCTCTGTGGACGATCCTCTTTCCACAAGTCCCCAGACATGAGCTGACTAAGCCCTGGCTCTGCAATCTGCCTCTCCCCACATGGAGGTAGAGGTCCAGTTCTTTTGGGGGGAATGGAAGCAGCTCAGCTGCAGGCTTTTTCTTCTGCACCCAGATTTCCTGTTGTGGGTGATAGGCAGCTGGTAGCCAGCTACAGATCCTGGCTAGGAAGGTGTTGTATTCCCCACCGGGACCCCAGGTCTTCCCTGAGAACTCTGGTTGTAGGCAGAGCCTGCAGGGGTCTCTCTGGAACAGTACCTAGCTCAGGGCTCAGGGACAGCTGGGTGTTCTGTCACTGAGCCGAAGCCCTTCCTGCTACAAGTGCGCACTGACCACCCAGGGAATGTGAGATTTCCATTATGGAAACCCATCCTCCAAGAAGCAGGTTCAGAGGTTGGACACATCTCCATGGGACCAAGGAACTCCATGTGGGACATGACTTTTGGGGGCTCCTTTACTGTATACTGAGCTCTTGGGGTACCCAGGGTTTCTGGTTGGGGTCCCTCCCACCGGTGCCAGAGTGGAGGCACCAACCAGTAGTGGTGTGGACCTGGCTGGGGGTAAGACTGAGGCTACTGTAAGACCTGGAATGGGGGTTGGGGGGTGAGCACTGTGGCCACCACCTTGACCCCAGTTCTCTCCTCCCTAATCTGAGAGGGCCATTCCTGCCCGCCCACCCCCAGTTTAAGCTGGTGCAGTAAATATCAAAATAACAAAAACATCCTCGGGTGCTACGAGAGCCCTAACTGCGTTGTTTTTAAACTAGATGTGATCTGCTGAGGGCTTAACAGTTTCTGTAGTGTATAAACTACAGGTTATAAAGGGATTGTAATTAGACCCTTGACTTTTCTTTTTTGAGTTAAAGAAGCTCTTACTCTGCCTCTCATGCTGAAGTGGAGGGATGAGTGAAAACAAGGTGAAGACCGTGCAGACTCAGGCCCTTGCCAGGAAAAAGTCGCCAGTTCCTGTGTCCTTGGTTCCTATGGTGACAGTGCTGCTTCTAGACTCACAGGATACACACACCATGGCAACCAGACCGTTGTGTGCCACAGTGGGTCCCTGGGCTCCACAGATCACTCCAATCATGGGATTCCCCACTTCAGAGTGGACATGGGCAGCAGACAGCAGGAGGCCACGTGACCACTCCCTACCTGGTAATCATGGTAAGTGCAGGTGGGCAGTGCATTTCTGGGACCCTCAGCAGGCCTACCCCCTCAGCTATGTCTAATCTACCCGGATCTGCATTTAGAATATACCTAAGAAAAGAACATGCTCTGGAGTGTCGTGTTGAGATTTGAAAGATGAGAAAATATAAGCAGTAGAATCTTTGCCTCTCTCTCCCCCACACACACCACGAGATCTCCATACACTACTTTATATTTATGATGATCTATATTTATATCTATATTTAAATAAGTATAACCTGGGCATCTTAAAGGTCTTTATTGCTAAGGATCCCATCGAAAGGTACCTTAATATGGGGAGCAGGTGTCACCAAAAGTTACTGTGCTGGGTGGCAGGAGATCTGAGTCCTGAGTTGGCCATTATGCCCCTATGTGTACAGCTCATTAAGAGACAGAGCAGTGAATACAAAGGGCCCTGGAAAGTTTATCATTCAAGAAACACAGGATTCCTGCTTTAGTGGAGCTTATAATCTAACTGGGGAAACAGTTTCCCTGTGCATGAAATCATTACATATAACAGAGAAGGTAATGATGTGCTATGTTGTTCATAATGGACGATTTTAGAAGAGAGATAAGGAATAATTAAGAGAAAATGAATAGCCAACACAGAATAGTAGGAAACAGTTTTGTGGTGCTTCATTTTACATGTAGCGAACCTCATTCAACATACAGAACTGCTCCCTCTTCTCTAGGACAAAAGGCCTTTTAAAAAACCTGGAACTAGAACGCAGTAGACCGGAGGCTTCTGCAGGACATAGGATTCAAGGTGATGTTTGCAGACTGGCTTTATGGGAGACAACACTGATCTACTCAGAGGCTGGACCGCAGAGCGATTGCCAGGGCTTGTGAAGGAGTCAGTAGGAACTGGAAAAACCTATCGCCAAACCAGAGGAGCAGGCCTGTTCAGTACTTCAAGTTTATGGAGGATGGAAGCAGAAAAGAAAGAGGAAGAGTAGAAAGTTGGAGCATCTCCTCCAACTCGTGCAAATCCCAGCAGCCTGTGTGTGATAAAAAGTGTGGATATTAAGAATGGAGGAGCTGGGGTGGGAAAGGTCATGTGATTAAAGCCAACACAAAATAGCCTAAACAAGCCATCTTCATAATTTTGAATGGCTCTGGAAGGGACCTGGCAGTGTCTCTAAACTTTTCTTTAGAGAGACAGCGATTGAAAATGTCATGTGAATAAATAAGGAAAGAAGCTGCTATTTGGTGAGGTCTTCCTATGGACACAGTTTATTTAATCCTCAAAGCAGTCTTTTTAGGGAGACATTGATTTTGCCCATTTATACAATGAAAAAACTAAGACTAAAAGAGATGAACTTTCCCAGCATCAACCATCTAGTAATGGCAGAATCTAGAGTCAAACCCAGGTTATAAGACCTCGTTCTTTAAGCTGCTGAATTGTACACTTAAATCCTAGAAACTATAACTTTCGATACTAAAATAGTAATAAAAGCTATCAGTCACCTTGAAAACACAAGATGGCTATCCAATCCTTTCCTCTCCTAGAAGTCTGTAGCCTCTAAAATTTATATAATCCTCATGTGGCTTAGTCACTTCCAAGTTCTAACTCCCATGGGACCCAGTCCTCTGGTACATACCTTCTGCTTGCTCCCCCACCCCAGCATTGCCCTACCTCATTCAACCCAAATCTATGCACAAGTAAGTGCTCCTTGACTCCTGCAATCTCATACCAACTTCTGATGTTGATTTGCAAACTATAACAATGTAAGTAAATGGATTTAATCCTTAATATGACAGATTTTCAGATTTAAAAATAAACCTCAATTCAAGTATACATAGTTTGAGACACACCCAAATCAAATGGGTCCAAATGTATAAGATAAAGGGTGGGCTGCATATAGACAGCATTATCCTTCCAGTCTCACTTCCAGCCCAGAAGTTGCCATGGACTTCGATTTCAAAGATAATATAGAATATTGGGGAACAAGCATCTTCACACTTCCAGGGGCAAACCTAAAAATGTTGAATCCCCCTTTCATTCTCTCACCAACTCACAAGGAAGAGGCAGTCACCCTTCCCTTAAAGACCAGTCTCCCCACTCTGTCCAGGACTTTGCCTTTTAAATTCTGCCCTCTGTTTACTGTGTAATTCTTCTCCCCCAGGATTTTAAAATTCGAACCTTCTTTCAGCTCTGATCAGCCAGTTGATAAGTCATTCAATACAATTAAATATCCCTGACTTTAAGCCATTTGCTTTTAGCATTATTTTCATTGTCTGCTTTGGGTTCTCAGTTAAGTCTCTTGGTGAATTTCCTAGCAACAAGACCTGTAGCTGGGAGATTATGTCCCTCAGGGGAAATAGGGTGGCGCAGTACAGCATCCACTATACCTATACCTTTCATTGGCAAACTGCCCCCCAGAATGACATGTCTGGATTGTCTGATCTTGCCCAGATCCTGGTCCTGTCCTTCCACCTGTCATGCCCCACAGATGTTCACAACAGCCTTGGAATTGACAACAACATCCTCTTATGAACCATGACACTGAGATTTGTTATTGCTTAGAAAAACAGGGTCAGAATAGAAGTCCAGTGGATAGGAAGGGAACCAGATGGGGAATGGTTTGAGACCCAGTGGTCAGGTGGCAGAACTCAAGACTTCTCTGACGAAAGTGCCTTCATGGTTCCCTAGCATCTTCAAAGGAAAACCCAGGTTCTTTGGCATGAAGTCCTAGTCCACCTGCCAATCTCACCAGCCTGAGCAACCAGACCCCCCTGCCCGGCAGTCGACCCCACGGCAATATAGCTGTTTGTGGTGGCTGCCGCTTCTGTATGCCGGCCAACACCCCCCGCCAATACATGTGTGCTATTCTGACACCTTTACCTCTCTGTTCATGATGTTATTCTGTCTGGAAGACCGTTCAGCCCGCAAATCCTTTTTATTGTCTCTGGATAATTCTGAATCATCTTTCAAAGATTTTTCAATAATTCTTTCTGCAGGCAATTTTCCTTGATCCCTTCAGACTGGGTCAAATTTTTCTGAAATTCACATTCCTCTATTATTTAATGGTACTTTTAAAATTACTGAAATTTTTTGATTTTATGTCTCCTCTCCAGCTACATCGTGAGTTTCTCATGGGAAAGTATGTTGTGTTATTCACAAAAACAGACTTCCTGAATCTCCATCCAAACCGGTGAGCAGGCAACGGAGACTGGGGGCGTGATCAATGGTGAGGTGAGGACTGCGCACACTCAGCAATTCCACCCCCAATAGGAAGTCGCGAGTCCTGGCGTCTTCAGTTTCCATAGTGACAGAGCCTACCTCCAGTCTCTTACCTCTTGGGTATCCCTTGTGAGCGCAAAGCGCAAAAATATAAAGTCAGCCGTTAGAGATGGTGAAGTGGGAGGTGAAAGGCCTCACTCCCAAGGGGGTGATCACAGTTAAAATGAGGGAATTGGAAGTGTGTGCGAGACCCTGAGATTTCTTCAGCTATCCCCGCCCCCAGGCCTAACCCAGCCAAACCGAACTGCAATGCAGTAAGGGCTCCGAGTAAGAGCAGAGTGTGCTCTGGTATATAGTAAGGGGATTTGACAGATGGGTTCACCACCTACCCTACCTCCAAAAAATATTCTTAATGAGTCAGCTTTAATGTATAAATTATGTGTCTGAAAAATCAGCTTTAGGGGTCTTGGAGGCCCTTCAGTCTCCAAGACACCCAGGAGCCTATCCCCTTGCAATAGGGCGTTATGTCCTAGGAGAGACACAGGTTGAGAGGCAGAAGATCTGGGCTCTGAGCTGGCTGATAACCAGCTTGACATAGGGAACTAGTACAGCATCTCTTGGAGCATAGTCTGTGATGTAATGAAGCTGTGGGTGTCATGCCTGTGTCTCTCAGCCCTCTCAGTCTTCTACGGCTGCTTTATGTGATCAGTTCAACCCTGAGGGCCGCTTGGTTGAACTAACCCTGAAAATTCGAGGAAGGATAGATGACTGAAAGGATTGTTTTTATGAAGGAGACTAAGGGAAGCTCCTTGCCATAGAATGTAGAAAGGTTTTGCGTAGCACTGTAGACTGTTGGTATAAGTACCCAAATCCCTTTGTTTCTGCCTAGCCAGCACAGTTCTCCAAAAACCTCTCCACTTGCACTTATGCAATTACAGAGATAGTGATTTAGCCCCTGCAGTGTGTATACACAGTGAAATACCCACGTGGTCACAATTATCCTATGCATTATTGGTGGGAATGTAAAATGATGCAGCCACTTTGGAAAACAGCCTTCTATTTCACCAAATAATTAAACAGATTACCATATGATCCAGTGATTCCATTCCTAGGTATATAACCAAGTGCTGAAAACATATTTCTATGCAAAAACTTGTATTCAAATGTTCACATCGGCATTATTCATCATTGCCAAGAAAGTAGAAACAACTCAAATGTCTGTCAATGAATGAATGGATAAACAAAATGTAATACATCCAAACAGTGGTTTGGCCACATAAAGGAATGAAGTATTAATACCTAGTACTGCATCAATGGACCTTGAAGTTGTGTTAATAAGCCAGTCACAGAAGACCACATATTGTGTGATACTGTTAATATGGAATGTCCGGCCCAAGAAAATCTACAGAAACAAAAAGTAGATTTGTGATTACCCAGGGCTGGGGAGGTTGAGAGGAAATGAGGAGGGACTGCTAACAGGTACAGAGTTCCTTTCTTGAGGTGATGAAAATGTTCTAAAAATTGATTGTGGTAATATTTGTACAGTTCCATTAGTATACTAAAAATCAATGAATTGTGAACTTTAAGTGGATGAATTTTATGTTAGGAGAATTATATTTCAATAAAGTTATTTTGTTTTAAAGAAAATACAATGAAGTAAATAAAATACATTGCTGTTGAAACTGGTACAGACACTTTGGAAGTTTGGGAGTTTAAAAAAATTAGACATACTCTTACTGTATCACCTTGCAATCCCACTTAAATGTTTATTCAAGAAAAATGAAAATTGATATTCATACAAAAAATTTAAGCAATTATTTATAGCAAACTTTATTCATAACCATCCCAAACCAAAAACAACCTAAGTGTCTTTCAATAGATAGATAAAATATGGTATATCCATACAAAGAACACTACCATAATTAAAAAGAAGGAAATATTGATGCATGCAATTACAAGGATAAATTTCAAAAGCATTAATCCAAGTAAAAGAGGCCTATGTAAAATGTTCCTTTTATATGACATTTTGGAAAAGGCAAAATTATAGGAACAGAAAACAGATCAGTTATTTCCAGGTGCTAAAGATGGGGAGAGAGGTTGAGTACAATGGAGTAACACGAGAATTTTGGGGGGTGATGAGAGAGTTCTGTATCCTGATTGTGATAGTTGTTAAGTGACTGTAAACATTTGTTAAAATTTGTGGAACTATACAGTAAAAGGGGTGAATTTTCTTATATACAAATTATAATAAATGAACTAAAAAATATATTTAGTTCTGACTATAGGAAGTCGCTCCCATCCTTGTAAATGAAGGGCAGCAGTTTAGGGACACAACAAGGATTTTCAGCGTTACTTTTAATGTGAGTTCAGCTCATATAATGTATAGGGAGGGCTGGTGAAGAGTTAGTAAAATGAAATGTGAATTGTGGTCAAGTTAGGCAAGGTTTATCTGCTATCTTGGAAAGTGGTTAGTAAAGGAGAACCTGGGACATCTGTGGGACCAAGACATGGAGGCATGGGTGCAGCAACTAGAGAGGTGGGGCTATCACTGCATAGATGAGGAAGCTGACATTTTCAGAAAATACTAAGAGAGAATGAGCCTAAAGGATATAGTCATGAGAACAATTGATATGTTTTAAAATTCCAATTTAGGAGGTACAGAAAAGGTTACAGGGGCCCTTTATTCCTACCCAAGACAAGTAGAAAAAGACAAGTTCCATATCTAAAGCCAATTTGCAAAGTGCCTCTTGAATCTCAGAACATGGTCAGTGACCACATTTAGCTTTTAGTAATATGCACGCCAGTGGCTGTTTTGCTCAGCAATTGGGTAAAGCTCTTCATGTCTGCCATTCTTATTTGTGTTGTTTTATACAATCCACGCAAGTTTTAACATGGCACTTCTTGTGTTGCTCACTCTGATAAATAGTATAATTATTAATATGTTCCAACAAGGGGTCTAACCACACTAGAAAGAAGAGTCTGGCCCAGAGATTCTTCCCGGGATTGAAGCAGCTACTTGTATAGTGCTGAGATTAAAATGGATTACCTTGTTAAGGAAGAGTTGTATCTTGAATTAAGATAGTGATAGAAAAAAAATCAGACTTAACCTCTGCTCCCATTTTTGTTAGATTAAAGGAAAACATTTATTCAATGAAAACAGAAACCTTTATATTTGCCATGCTTCCTTGTAGTACTACGAATGATTATGCAAAAAAAATCTTTAACATAATGGGCAAATACAAGCACATATTATAAATTCATATAGGATTACATCAAATAATATATTTAAGAACAAAAAATGCAATGTTTTATGGGTACATTGGTTTTTTGAAATGCAAACAAAAACATTGTCCATATTAAGACAGAATACTAAAAACTATTACAAACTATTCAGAGAATTACACAAGAATGATTTTTTGGGTTCTTTGTTTTGTTTTCACACAATTCCCTGCTATGCTTGAGATCAAAAGAATGCTGGAATAATTACAGCTTTTAAAACAGCACAAAGACATAACATTGGCAGCCTACCATAAACCTAAATACTGCAAACATTTGTTTTCCTAAATCATCAGAAGAAATGGTAAGTCAGGGGACACAGCAGGGTGATAAAGTCATATCACAATGCTGGAAAAAGACAATTTGGCAAGTGGTGATAATAACTTCAATTCAGTTAGTCGTGTGCAAGGCAGTGCCTGAGAAACAATAGCAATAATCACAGCAGGCTCCAGCAGGACATCTCTCACTGTACGAAGGGATTCCCCTTCCTAACCTAGTAGGCCCACAGAAGGTGAGGAGGATGGAGTCTGACACAGTCAGATCCCGGAAGAAATGACCTCAGTTTCACCTGCCCCAAAGAGCCAGGTGACACCTATCTCTGATGTGCCACAAACTCCAGCCTGCCAGTGAGGTAGGTTTTCTTAGCCTCCTGCTCGCAGCTTGTGTCACCATCCGCCGAAGTCCACGATGCCCTTCATGGCTTTCGTGAGGTCAAACCCATTCCCATCCGGGAAACGTCCTTCTTTCACCTGTCACCTGCCCCAACTGTGTGATCTGCCTCTTCCCACATGGGGGCAGATGGTTGAGTCCCTGAGGGGGATGAATGGTTTGGTTCTAGGTTCCTGTCCTATGCCACCAATTTATGACTTTGTTAAAATAATTAGTAGAGCACAGGTTACCTTATGGTGAGCCACTCCCCTCTCACCCACCACCCACTCCCTGCCCTTCAATAACAAACCACAAGAGAAACTGGATTACAGAAGTTTATCACTTAAAGGTTCTGGAGGAAGTACACTGCATTCCTCCAGAGGCCACACGGGGAGGTCCAGGCAGAGTACAGACAGAGAGGCAGGACCCGGGCTACATGCCCTTATTAGAGACCGTGGGTGGAGTGCTTTGGGGTTCCCGGGCTAGGGTTGAATTGGTCAATTAAAACCAAAAGAGAAGGGATGTGGTAAGCCCCACAGGGTCTGACCTAAGGGGTGCATAAAGCAAACAGGCACTGAGAGGCAGGGGAGACTTGGTTACAAGGGCCGTTGGGGAAGTCGTATCAGGAATTTACTTTTGCTCGAGACTCTGTGGCTGCCATCTTGGACACACACTTGCATGAGGGGGCTAGTGTCAGTTTAAGGCCCTCGCAAGCCACTTGGCCAAACAAAATAGAGGCAGCAAAACCATGGCGTAGCTTAGCTAAACTATACATACGCTGATATGAGTTTCCCAGTGAGGGTGGACGGGCAGTGCGCGGCCTCCAGAGAGCCACCCCGGCTGTGGGCAGCGCCTGCAGGGTCTTGCTGGGACAGTACCCCGCTCTGGGACAGCCTAGTCTCCTGTCGCTGAGTGGCGGTCCCTCCTGCCCCGGGTGTTCGCTTGACCTCCCAGGGCTGCGGGATTTCAATCATGGAAACCCGGGAAGCGGGTTCAGAGGATGGACACATCTCCATGGGGCCGTGGGACCCCCCACGCGGGACCAACTTTTGGGAGGCTCCTTTGCGGGATGCCCAGCTCTTGGAGAGCCCAGGGTCTCGGGTTGGGGCCCCTCCGTCCGTGCCGTAGTGGAGATACCAACTTGCAGCGGAGAGGACCCGGCGGGGGGCAGGGCTGCGGCTGCTACGCTGGTGGCGGGGAGGGCAACGTGACTGCCACCCCGACTCCCGCTCTCTGCTGCCTGCTCTGAAAAGGGCGTCCCGGCCTGCCCACCTCCCTTTTAAGCTGATACAATAAATAGCAAAGTAATTGAAATCTTCCGGACGTGCTAAGAAAGCCCTAACTGTGCACCCTTGGAATCAAACGAGGTCTAACCAGACCTTTGTATCTATTATAAGATGCAATTAGCTGTATAAATTGGGAGTTGTAGTTAGATCTTAACTTTTCCAAGAAGAAAGATGTACAGAACCTGGAAAACACACAGAGAGGACGGACTGAGTGGAGGAGAGAATCGCGCAAACTCAGCTTCTCGGCGCCAAAAGGAACTAGCTAGTTTCGGCGGCGTCGGTCCCCATGGTGATGCTGCCCACTTCCGGCGGAATGAACACACCTCCAATCACCCTCCTCAGGGACTGGATAGCCCGTGGCAACCAGAACGCCGCGCCTTGAAGCAGAGCTCACTGGTCGCTTCAGTTTGGGGGATCCTGCCTGCGAGGCGGCGGCTGCAGGTACCAGAGGCCCCCAACATTTAAGACAACTTACCGGCTTTGTGGGGCAAGAGGAGGTGAAAGGCCTCACACTCCTTACTTGGCGATCGTGGTAACGGTAGCAGTTGAGAGGTTGGAGGGAAGGGGAGCTGTAAGTGGGAGGAGGAAGACGAGAGAAGGACGTTAATGACCTGGGCCCTACACCCTAGAAACTTGTCCAGCTTCCCGCATTCCTGGCCTAGCCTAGCCCAACCGGCCCTACAGTCAGGGCTCATGTTAAGAGGAAAGGGTGACATCCCATGTTTGTAGGTTGGAAGACTTAATATTGTTACTATGGCAGTACTCCCCCAAATTGACCAACAGATACAGCACAACTCCTATCAAAATTTAAGCTGACTTCTTTGCAAAATTAGACAAATTGATAAAATTTGTATGGAAATTTAAATAACTCGGAGTAGCCAAAACAGTATTTAAAAAGAATAACAAAGTTGGAGGACTCACACTTCATGATTTCAAGACTTACTACAAAGCTACAGTAATCAAGACATATAGATGTGTAGTGTTGGTATAAAATATACATAAAGATCAATGGAATAGAACTGAGAGTTCAGAAATGAACCCTCATATTTATTGTCAATTGATTTTTGACAAGAGTGCCATAACTATTCATTGGGGAAAGAATAGTTAATAAATAGTGCTGGGGCAACTGGATACTTATATGCATAAGAATGAAGTTGGGCCCCTACCTCACACCGTATAGGAAACTGAAACTGAATTTTTTAACTCAGAATGAACTAAAGACCCAAATGTAAGAGCTTAAGCTATAAAACTATCAGAAGAAAACACAGATGTGAATCTTTGTGATCTTGGATTTGGTGATGGTTTCTTAGATGTAACACTAAAAGCACAGGCGATAAAAGAAAAAAATAGATAAATGGGACATTATCAAAGTTTAAAACTTTTGTGTGTCAAAGAACACCATCAAGAAAGTGAATAAATGATCCACAGAATGGTAAAAAATGTTTGGAAATCATATGTGTGATAAGGGACATGTATCCAGAATATTTTTAAAACTATTACAAGTAAATAATAAGAACAAATAACATGAAAAAATAGGTCAAGGATCTGATTAGATATGTCTCCAAAGAAGATATAAAAATGGCCAAAAGCCCATGGAAAAATGTTCTATATCACTACCCATCAGGGAAACACAAATCAAAATGACAATGAGATATTATTTCACACCCACTAACATGGCTATAATACAAAAGACAGATAACAATGTTGGTGAGGATGTGGAAAAATTAGAAACCTCATACACTGCTGATGAGAATATAAAATGGCACAGTCGCTTTGGAAAACAATCTGGTGATTTCTTTAAATAGTTACAAACAAGGATACCATATGACCCAACGATTCCACTGTTAGTTATACACTCAACAGAAATGAAATATATGTCTGTTCCTTATGTGAATGATGGGCCATGTGCACCCCTCTTGTGCTGCAGGTGAAGGGCTCCATTCCTGGTGGGATATAGTAGTGGGGTTGGCCAGGTGCCATATATTGCACATGCTTTAAGCAAAACAAAGAGGTATACACACTGAGTCTGAAACAAGTCAATTATTAACAAGGACTTATTTTTGTAAGCCCAGGCAAAATATAAATATTATATTTAATATCAATAACTCAAAAGATGTCTGTTTTGCTTAAACCAACACACGCTAACTTTTACTTACTAGAGATTAATTTTAGATCATGTGATCTTGAAAAGCATTTGAGTTGGTTTCTATATTTCTGAGAATTTTAGAATATCCAGTTGTTATAAGCACTTGTCTTTAAATTAATTTTAACACCATCCAGAGTTAGAAAATTTCCTCACATTTGCAAAATACATATATAGACACAGAGAGTCAGACACAGAGACCTTTCAGTCATGAGAAAAACTCACTAGTTTGTAAAAGAACAGTTGGATCCCAATTTTGTTTTGGAGGCATTTATAACTTATATCTGTCCTTGACAAGTCAAGTTCCAAACAACCTTCCCCCTTTTAACATAAGGACAGCCATTTTTAATACTTCAAAGAATTGGGTTGATACTTAAATGACATCATCAGTTCATCTATTTATCTAAATTGTTGTTTTGAAGCTTCAAAAGACCAAATAAATATATGCTTTCCATTCATTCTGCCTAATTTTATAGTGGCTTTTTTCAACTGTGTGCGCAAAGATCAATTTAGAAGTATCAAAGGATCCTAATCTCAGCCATCTTAGTATTAATGGGAGGCTGACTGTCCTGGCACTTTTCAGCTTTGGAGGCACGATCTCTCATGTTAATTTTAGTTTTTCCTATAAGATCTGTAGAGTCTGAACAAACTTCTAGGGAGAACCAGGCTTTACGTGCACATCTTCCAGATGAGCCAAATGCCATGAATATCTCTATAGAACCTCTTCACACCCTAGAGGGAATTTCTCCTCAGGCAACCCAACAGTCACCTAAGAATACTGGAGCAAAGGCCAGCAAGAGCTTACTGGATGTCGCTGGAACCATAGCACTTTCCAAGGCACAGCCCCTTTCTTGGGGTGAATGCACTCCAGAGTGCCCTGCCTTTCTCCCCGGGGACTCCACTGGCCTCTCTGGGATTGGTTGCAATACCGCACTGGATGCCTTGTGGCACCTCTCTCTGCCACTCCAGATTTGGGATTTGAAACAACTATTGTCACCCCATTGGTTATTCAGGTTAAGGAAGCAAATGTCCTTCCTTTTTTTGGAGCTAAAGAGAGTTCCGTCCCTCATTTAACCAGCAAAGAATTTGTTCAGACACTCAGTAAGCAATCTAATTAAAAAGCTGAAATTAAAAGCAGCCACCTATTTTTTCTTCTTTTTCCTGGGTTATCTCGACCCTTATTCCCCTCGAAGATTTTCTAAGAACAGTTCAAATAAAGTCAGGATCCACTACCTAAAACAAGAACGGCCAGGATTCTGAGAGAAAACTCAACAAAGTTCACCCAATGTGAAGAGGGGAGCCAGTGGGACACAATGGGCCCTCGCTTGTACCTAGCACTGGATCCTGGTCTACAGGGTGGTCCTGGGTTGGCTTCTTTGGAATCCTGCCGACTACGCCAAGTAAATGTTGACAGGAAGCATCCAAATCTGTAGAGAATTTTTATAAGAGTTTGAGCCAAACTGATGACAATTGCAGGGAAGCAAAATCTCAAATGCTTGGGAGAATGATAGTTTTGCAGATTCTTTTATGCATTTGAAATTAAGGAGTGAATGTAAGGAAGATGACATGAAGGTGGGAGAAAGCAAGGTGGGGATTGGATTATTGGATAGTCAAGATTATGTGCTCTCTTGAGGACGATTAAGCTTATTTCAAAGGTGTGTTAACCTATATGTACAGAAACAATGGACAGGGCTTGCTTGACATAAATCTTTTACTAAAGAACTTATATACCTAGAGTGTGACTACCCACCACCACCTGCCCAGTTAGGAATTTATGATCAGATCATCCTGTGGTTACTTTCTGTAAAACCCCTTTTTCATCCACGATGTCAATTAATTAACAATACTTCATTAATACTAATCTTTGAAGTATAGAAAATAAGTTATCAAAGTTGCCTGTGGACCCCTTGGGATACCCGAGATACTTTCAGGTGGGCTGCAAGATCAAACCTTTTCATAATAACATTAGGACTTTTTTTTTTATGTCTCATCACATTATTTATACCAAATGGGGTAAAATCAATGGTTATTAAAACTGCAGGCACATTAGCACAAATCTAGCACAAATTACAGTTGCTCTAAACTATACTGGCATTTACCATATTGCTCACCATATACATTCACACACACACACACACACACACACACACACACACACACACACACACATATGCAAATCCAGTCCAACTTAAGAATTTTTTTGTTTAACTTTTATTTAATAATCATAAACTTATCTCTGCAACCCAGCTAGACTTGGAGGGACAAGGAAAATCTGGAATGCAATGAACTGCAGTGAGAGCAGAGATTACAGGGTGTTCCAAGCAGGTGGGATGAGGGGTACTCTTGCAAGCTATAGAAGGAATGGTCTGATGGTTGAGATAAAACAAGTCAAATTTATTAGAGTTGTCCACATTCAGTAATGATGATCTTCTTGCTGATCTTTGCCATTCCTGGAACCAAAGTGCTCCATGCCCTCTACAATATTCATGCCTTCTCTTACCTTGCCGAAGATCACATGCTTGCCATCCAACCACTCAGTCTTGGCAGTACAGATGAAAAGCTAGGAACCTTTTGTGTTGGGTGCAGCACTTACCATGGACAAGATATGAGGACCTGTATGTTTCAGGATGAAATTCTCATCGTCAAATTTCTCCCCGTGGATGGACTTGCCATTTGTGCCATTATGATGTGTGAAGTCACCACCCTGGCGCATAAATCCCATAACAATTCTACTAAAGCAGGAACCTTTATAACCAAATCCTTTCTCCCTGTGCTGCTGTCTTTGGAACTTGGTCTGCAAACAGCTCAAAGGAGGCATGGCCCAAAGGCTCGCTCTTGATGGTGATATCAAAGAACACGGTTGGGTTGACTATGGCTGGGCATAAGTGGCTCTAGAGTGGTGGCTTCTGCAAAGCCAAGAATATTTTTGATGAAGCAATAAAATTTTAATAATTTTATTAGATCTCAATCCTGAAAAAGATATCTGTCATTGTAATATTATGTGTGATGAAACGAGAAGCACGAAGCATACCATGGTGCAAGAGTTGTATTGAGGAGAAGTACCTCTACAATTGTTTGAGTTGTGAGCTGAACTAGCCACTTGTGTCATGAAACACCATTTTTACCAGAAAAAACAACTGCAGTTATTCAGATTTGTTACTTGGCAGACATTTTTTTGAAAAATGAACTAAGTGAGACCATCACTTCAAATAAAATAATTGATGGTATTTATTGCCAATGATAAAACTAGAGCTTTCTTACAGTCATTGTCAACAAAATCCATGCATAGTCAAGTGGTAAAAGCAGCACATTTGAGTCTCCCACTGACACTCTGCTCTTGATTGGCCACTGAAAGCAAATAAGATAGTAACCCAGTTTCCCAAAGCTGTGCATGGGAGGGTAAAAGAAGAGCTCGGAGGGTTAATAATGTGGTTTAGATTTTAGAGCCAGTCAAGGTCTTTTATGCCCTTCTCCAACCATGAGGTTGAGCAATCTATCAAGTTGAGGTATGCTTCCTGGAATTGCCACATTACTATCTATCTTATTGTGTGCTTTACTGGAAAACTGAGTTTTGATTGCTCACTTCTCTAATTTCCCTGAGTCCATTCCACTCAAATCAATAATCTAGCTTTCCAACATTAAATGAATAAAAGGAAAGCAAATTAAACCCAAAGCAGAAGGATGTCATAATAAAGATGAAAGCGGAATTAATGAAATAGAGATGAGAAAAACAATAGAGAAAACCAATGAAACAAAGAATTTGTTCTTTGAAACATTAAAAACCTCTTTCAAGAGAACCTATGCTGTGGTCCCTGTGTCTTAGTGTCTGTGACAGTGTGGACGGGACCATGAGGAAAAAATGTTTAGGAAAGGTAGGGGAAAATAACGGAACTTCTAAGTCACAAGTGGCAGAATCCTCATTAGCAAATGAGTTGCTCCTATGTCTAGAGCCAGGAAATCCAGAAAAACTGTCTGCCAAGGGTGAAAAATCTCAGACCCACCTCCTCAATCCAAAATAAACTCCTGGCATTGACTGTGGACATTTTCTATGACCACGACACTCACATGTAGTATGTTTGGGGTTGGGGTGTGGAGAGTAAGGAGTGGAATTAAAATCTTTGTATATAAAATAACACTGACATGTTGTATCTCATTTAACATTTACAGTCACCCACTTTAGAGCATTACCCTGAGGAGCTCTCTAGCTCTCTGACCTGTACGGATTTTCTTTATTGTACATAATTTAAATTTTAAAAATTACCTTTACATGAGAGATTGTCGGATATGCATGAAACGAGAACCAAAGTAGACATCACCAGTAACCAGCAAATCTACGTTCTGATGATGGTGGTGGGGTCAGGGGAGGATTTGGTGAAGCTGTTTGCACCTGATTTCAAAATCTACTTTGGTCCGGCCACTTCTCATCAGAGATGGTTAGGCCATCATCATTTATGGCTTTCCATCGTTGTTTGGGACTAATTCTGCCAAGTGAGAGACACCTCGGAAAGGCCCAGAGGCTGAACCGTGCCAGACCTGGTTGAAGAACTGCAAAGAGAGTAGGAGAGTGGTAGGAAATGGTGCCGGAGGCATGCAGTGGGCCTGGTTTCCCGCGCAGCACAAGAATACATGTTGCCTGAGCCCCATTTTTACATGCGGAAGAGAAAAGTGAAAAGTGATTGAATGGAGAAGTGAAGGCAACTTGATCCAGGTAGTGTTTCAGGAGCGGCGGCTTTCCCTGTGAACTTCGTAGTACAAGCTACCGGGGTGGGGAATCCATCGTCAAGACAGCAGCGTCCTAGTAAAAGTCGCAAATAGGACGCTGCCATGTGCTGCCTGTGAACGTACGGACTCAGCCATCTTACAGAATCAGATTCCACGATGATGGCGTCTGCATGGAAGGCGCGCAGTAGGCGCGGCCATATTGCCTCTAACTTTGAGGCCGTACAAGCGGTCACCGTACGGACTCGACTGACAAGGTGGCGGCGCCCTCGGGAAAGCAGAGCTAAGGCGCGGCCATGTTTCCTGAGAACGTATGGACTCGGCCACCATACGGCCTCGGTAGTCAAAATGGCGACGCCTGACAGATAGTCAGGGTTGTAAGCTGGCGACCGCTTGTTTGTCGCGGGGCCGACGCACTGGGCCTGCGCAATAGGAGTACGGTGCCCGGGAGGCGCTGCCAGAAGCGGAAGTAGTTGAGGGCAGCTTTGCAACTGCCGCGGACGTGGTGGCGTGGTCTGTGTAGGTTCGCGGGTCGCTATCAGGGGTCGAGAAAGGGTGCGCCGGCATTCGAGAGATGGTGAGTACGGGGTCCAGGGAGAGGGTCGGCGGTAGATGTTAGTGGGGTTGGCAATGGTGAGGTCCTTTGGCAGACGCGTGAGGTCTGTGGTGAAAAGTAACGCAGGTCTGGGCAGAATTGTGGGAGCCTGTGTGGATCCTTTATAGGCTCCTGTGGGTAGAGTGATAGGTGTCTGATACTCCGATTTTTTCCTGATGCGTGAACCGTCTGGGAGTTCTGTGAGGATCCACAGTGGGAGTCTGTAATGGAAGTTTGGTAGGGAATCCCTGATGGTAGTTTGCTGGGGTCCGGATGGGGGATTCTTTGAGCAGAGTGATAAAGGGTTTGCGATAAGTCGCTTTGGGTAGTGTGTAGTGTGCCGTGATGACTCTCTCAAGGATCCGTGGAGAACCGTGATGGAGGCGGGGGTGTCCGTGGAGTTAATAAGGGGATCTGTGGGGAACCGTGATGGGAAGTCTGTGGATAAATCACATGGCATTTGTGAGAACTTGTGATGGGCGCAGTGGTAGAGTGTGTGTAATGAGCCTTTCTGAGTGTGTGGATAGAGTGAGGGGTGTCACTGGGTAAGTCTAGGGTAGAGTAATGAGAGTTTATAATCAGAGTAATAGGGTGTCACAGGTGAGTGATGGAGAAGTTGTGGGGACCATAATGGAGAGATTTATGGGGAGCCATAATGTGAAGTCTATCGGCAGAGTGTTTGTGTCTGTGGTGAGCCCTGATGGAGCTATAATAGAGGAACGAATCGCTATGATGGGGGTTCTCTAAAGAGCAATAATTGGGGGAATCCCACAGGAAGGGGATGGTTCAGACCCAGAGCCTGCAGATGCTGGGGAGGACAGCAAATCGGAGAATGGGGAGAATGCACCCATCTACTGCATCTGCCGGAAACCAGACATCAACTGCTTCATGATGTGAGCCTGGGAAAGGTGGGCGGGGCTGTCACCTGGCAAGGTTGGGTGAGGCCAATTGGTGCCGCTCCTCACACTTCCACCACTCGCCTCATCCTCTGCAGCGGGTGTGACAACTGCAATGAGTGGTTCCATGGGGACTGCATCCGGATCACTGAGAAGATGGCCAAGGCCATCCGGGAGTGGTACTGTCGAGAGTGCCAAGGTGAGGGGGGTGGAATGGACAAGGTAGGAAGGGGGGCATTGATGGAGGAGGAGGAGCCATAATGGGATGTTGGGTCATGGGAAGTAGTGATATATGTTTGTGGGCAGAGTGACCGTTCTGTAGTGTGCCATAATAGTGGGTCCCACAGGAAGGGGCTGCTCTTTCCTGGATTGGGAGAAGAGAGCTATTGGGTAATTGTGGGTGGGACAGAAAAGGAGAGAATCTCCCAGTGCCAGCCCACCCTGGCCCCACTCTCTATCCAACAGAGAAAGACCCTAAGCTGGAGATCCGCTATCGGCACAAGAAGTCACGGGAACGGGACAGTAATGAGCGAGACGGCAGTGAGCCCCGGGATGAGGGTGGAGGGCGCAAGAGGCCTGCCCCGGATCCAGACCTGCAGCGCCGGGCGGGTTCAGGGACAGGGGTTGGGGCCATACTTGCTCGGGGCTCAGCTTCGCCCCACAAATCCTCTCCACAGCCCTTGGGGGCCACACCCAGCCAGGTGAGTGGCTGCGGTTGCAGGGATAGGTAAGGTGATCCCATCTCAGGCCCTACTTGAGTTCCTGATTTGTATTTCGGACCCCTTCCCTCAGCATCACCACCAGCAGCAACAGCAGCAGCAGCAGCAACAGCAGCAACAGCAGCAACAGCAGCAGCAGCAGATCAAACGGTCAGCCCGCATGTGTGGCGAGTGTGAGGCCTGTCGGCGCACTGAAGACTGTGGCCACTGTGACTTCTGCCGGGACATGAAGAAGTTTGGGGGCCCCAACAAGATCCGGCAGAAGTGTCGGCTGCGTCAGTGCCAGCTTCGGGCCCGGGTGAGCATGGGCAGAGCTGGGAAGGGTCAGGTTAGGGAGCCAGTGTGTTCAGGAAGAGCTGGTTGAGGTTAGGATGGGTCAGCCAGGTGGGGTGGGGTCTAAGTGCATACAGACAAGTGGGAAGGAGTCTGGCCTGTTCAGATGAATGGGTCATGACTAGGTGTACTGGGTTAGCATGGGAGCCCCCAACCCTAGGTGGGCCGGGTAGGGCCAGATGTTTCTGGGTAGTCAGGCTTGTCGGCAGATGGGACAGAGCTGAGCATGTCCTATTGATGAGGGGTGGGGAGGCAAATGTGCCTGGGGAGGCAAGGCAGGTGGGGCCAGGCACTTGTGGGAGGGGTTAGGGCCAGGTCACTCTCCATCCACCTGGGGCTGACCTGGGCCTTCCTCCTGCCGGCACAGGAATCGTACAAGTACTTCCCTTCCTCGGTGAGTCCAGCCCCCCAGGGCGGGGCGGGGCATGCGGGCAGGTTTATTCAGGGCCAGTCCTGAGATTCTGCCCTGCAGCTCTCGCCAGTGACGCCCTCAGAATCCCTGCCAAGGCCACGCCGTCCACTGCCCACCCAGCAGCAGCCACAGCCATTACAGAAGTTGGGACGCACCCGTGAGGACGAGGGGTCAGTGGCATCATCAGCAGTTAAGGAGCCACCTGAGGCTACAGCCACACCTGAGCCACTCTCAGATGAGGACCTGCCACTGGACCCTGACTTGTACCAGGACTTCTGTGCAGGGGCCTTTGATGACCATGGCCTGGTGAGCAGGCAGAGCATCCCATGGTGGAAGGGTGGAGGTTACAGAAGCAGAGCACCCATAATGAGGAGAAAGGAGGTGGAGGGTATGGAAGGCTGCTTTGGGAAGTAGTAGGTGGTGGATAGTCCTGAAGAGGGCATGTTGGTCAGTATATGCCTCACTTGCAGCCCTGGATGAGCGACACAGAGGAGTCTCCTTTCCTGGACCCTGCATTGCGGAAGAGGGCAGTGAAAGTGAAGCATGTGAAGCGTCGAGAGAAGAAATCTGAGAAGAAGGTGATGGAGAGAATGAAATGGATGTGGGAAGCCAGAGAGCAGGGGCTAACTGGGGGCTAACCAGGGTGAGAGTCAGAAAGAGGTGGGATGCAGGGAGAGATGGGTCTGGGGCTGATTTCAACTCCTCCCTGTCTTGACCTGCCTTGTTCCGTAGAAGGAGGAGAGATACAAACGGCATCGGCAGAAGCAGAAGCACAAGGACAAATGGAAACACCCGGAACGTGCCGATGTCAAGGATCCTGCATCGCTACCACAGTGCCTGGGACCTGGCTGCGTGCGCCCTGCCCAGCCGGGCTCCAAGTATTGCTCAGACGACTGTGGCATGAAACTGGCAGCCAAGTGAGTCATTCTTGGAGGATTCAAGGGAGTAAGGGAGTACAGAGTAGACTTGAACAAATCTCTCTGTATGTCTGCCAGTCAATACTCTGTCCACTGTTCAGTCGGCCAAGCACCCACCTATCTGTCTACCCATCTACCATTCATTCATTCATCTGCTTATCCATCTACCATTCACTCACCTGTTGATTTTCTTTCACTATTTAGTCATCCATCCATTCTGCCGTCCTTGGCTTATTCCACTTACTCATCTTTTATTTCCCCCTTTTCCACCTGCACTCAACCCACTGCCCCTGCAGCCGCATCTATGAGATCCTCCCCCAGCGCATCCAGCAGTGGCAGCAGAGCCCTTGTATTGCTGAGGAACATGGCAAGAAGCTGCTTGAACGTATTCGCCGTGAGCAGCAGAGCGCCCGCACCCGCCTTCAGGAAATGGAGCGCCGATTCCATGAGCTCGAGTCCATCATTGCACGTGCCAAGCAGCAAGCTGTGCGCGAGGATGAGGAGGTGAGCAAGCATGGGCATGGCAGTGCAGGGCCCAATACCTGATCCTGCCTGGCCTCACTGATCCTTCCACCCCATGTAGAGCAATGAGGGTGACAGTGATGACACGGACCTGCAGATCTTCTGTGTCTCCTGCGGGCACCCAATCAACCCACGTGTTGCCTTGCGTCATATGGAGCGCTGCTATGCCAAGGTCAGGGTGTCAGCCTGAGGGGGTCAGATGGTTTGGGAATATCAGTGGGTCCATGGGGGACAGATGTGTTGTCTGGGTGCTGTTTTGGGAGGGCATGCAGCACACATCCACAGTTCCCCTCCATTTTTGCTCATCCTTCCAGTATGAAAGCCAGACGTCCTTTGGGTCCATGTACCCCACACGCATTGAAGGGTGAGTGTGGGTGCTAGTTATGTGGAGTTACAGTAGGGAGGTTACGGCTGGGGTCAGAAGTGGAATGTTGGGGCAGGATACGGGCATGGCTACAGAAAGGTGGGCCCCCTTCCTTCTCTCTCCCCATTACCCTCTCTCTACTCCAAACCCCCAGGGCCACACGACTCTTCTGTGATGTCTATAATCCTCAGAGCAAGACATACTGTAAGCGACTCCAGGTGCTATGCCCCGAGCACTCACGGGACCCCAAAGTAAGGTTTTTCCCTCAACTCCTCCCATTCTCTCCCTTCTCTCTTCCTCACTGCCCCACATTTATCTCTTCTTCACCCCTTCCTTTCCTTTTCCTACCTTACCACTTCCATAATTCCCACTTATCCCTGCTTTATCACCATCTTTTTCCTATCTCATCATCTCCTGTTCCTCCCCTTTGCCCTGCCTTTTCTTCTTTCATTCCTCTCCACTTTCCCCTGAACTTTTCATTCTTTCCTTCTTCCCTTTCTGACCACTCCCCATTCTTATTCTCTTTTCCTACCTTACCACCCCCCCATTCGCCTCCACCCCTGGTCTCCCTACAGGTGCCAGCGGATGAGGTATGCGGGTGCCCCCTTGTACGTGATGTCTTTGAGCTCACAGGGGACTTTTGCCGCCTCCCGAAACGCCAGTGCAACCGCCATTACTGCTGGGAGAAGTTGCGGCGTGCAGAAGTGGACCTGGAGCGGGTGCGAGTGGTAGGTTTGGATGCTGGGTGTGGCCAGGGGGAGGTGGGTCTTCCAGAGCTCCTTCTCATGAGTCTTTCTACTCTCCTGGCAGTGGTACAAGCTGGATGAACTGTTTGAGCAGGAGCGCAATGTACGCACAGCCATGACAAACCGGGCAGGATTACTGGCTCTGATGTTGCACCAAACAATCCAGCATGACCCACTCACTACCGACCTACGCTCCAGTGCTGACCGCTGAGCCTCACTGGCCCAGACATCCTCACCCCCTGCATTCCAGGCGGGGAAACTTCCTGAAATCCCCTATTTGTCTGTTCCTTCAATGGTCCCTGAATTTCTCCTTATACCCATCCACCATTTGACTGCCCATCTGCCCTTACTAGAGGGTCTCAGAATTTTCTCCTCTCCTTGTCTGTCCCTCTGTATCTTCTCTGCCTGGTTGGGACTGTGGGGACTGTTCACCCTTGCTTCCCCCTTCCCTGGTTTTGTTAATAAAATTTTGAATCAAGAAGGTTAACTATTGATGTTCTTCAAACTTTACCCAGTTGCAACTATATTCCCAAACTCCTGGGGTGGATGGTCAGTGGCAGGTCCGTACTCAGGAGGGGCTGCAGTACACGTGTACACTGTGAGTATACAGCCGGCACCCACTTGGTGTAGGTTGTCCCCCTGAGGTGTGCGGATGTGACCTACTGAGGGAGAGCCCAATAACCTACATTCACAGCCTCTCATGTTGAGACGGGGTATTCAGGCAGCACTCTTTCGTGTGTGGCTAATCGATTTACCACTCTTGTGTAAGCAATATTCTTCAGACCAAAGGTGTATTCGATGATGGACACAAAGCCCCCTCTTTCTCCACAAACCCCTCTTTTGGGACCTGTATGCTGCAGGAGCCCACCGACTTTGTGCCAGTTATCCCACTTCGCCTTCTCTGGTTGTCGGGTCCAGTCAGCCGCACAAAGCTTTCCGGGATGGACCTGGCCTGTTTACTTTCAGCGCGGCAACACCCCGTTCCCGTTCCTGCGGAAGGAGCTGGGGCTAGCTGCGGAAGGAGCTGGAGCTGGGGCATGATTTGTCTGTGTGCTCCTGCAATTGTTCAGCAGGGAAGAGAGTGCAGGACACAAAAGCCCTGGGGGAGATATTTGCAGGGGCTGGAAAGCACCGGCGTGACCCATGCGGGAGGTGGGAGAGGAGGACTCCGGCACAGCCCCAGGTATCGCCTTCCCTCCCTCCCGGTTACTCCTTGCGGAGACCGCCTAAGAAACGGAGAACACTGGGCCAACCCCAACCCTCCACGCCCCCTTTGTTTGGGACTGGAGAGCGCAGGCGCAAAAGAGGTGGGCGGCGTGGGGAGAAGGCGCCGGTTGGCGAAGCGAAAAGCGCAGGCGCTGCGGTTCTCCGATAGGGACGCGAGCCGTAGTTGGACTTCAGCACGCAAGCGCAGCAGGTCTCGGCCAGGGGCGCGCGCCGCTGCAGGACTCAGCACGCAGGCGCGATCCTCCCTACTAAGGGCAAGCTCCAGCCCGGCACTAGTGCGCAGGCGTCTCGCTGGGAGCGGAACCCGAGAGGCGGGCCCCGGATTTCCGGTTTCGGGGGCAACGAACGGCCGCGGCGGCGACAGCTACCGTTTCAGAGGAAGCGGCTGTAGAGGAGGAAGAAGAAGACCCCAGCAAGGCGGGAGTCACAGGCGGGACCCTCGTCATGGGTCCACGGACCTAGAACAGAGGAAGCTACCGGCCCGGTGCCGAGCTGGTGAGACAGCCCTGGGGGTGGAAGTAGAGAGCGCTCAAGCGGAGGATGGGGAAGAATTGAGGCTCAGAACATTGACGGAGAGGGCCCTCAGGCCGATGAGTGGGAGGAATGGCGGCGTCGAATATTGAAGGAGAGGAATGGGTAGATTTAGGCGGAGGACGGAGAGAAATGGGGCTCAGAAAGCTGACAGTGGAAGTGTCGAGATCCTGGACGAGGACGGAGAGACATGGGGGAGGATCCGAACGCAGAGGGGAGACATCGGGGCTTCTTAAGTTGGGGCGAGAGAAACGGGTGTTCAGAACCCTGAGAGGGATAAATCAGGGGCCCTCAGGCTGATGATGGAGAAAAGTGGGGGCGTTGGGATACTGAAAAGAAGGGCCCAGGGGTTCTTATGGAAGACTAGGAGAAATAGGCGATCAGAATACTGATAGGGATGGCATGGTTCTGGGACAAGAGCAAAGAGGAATGAGGGGTTTAGAATGCTGAGAGGAGAAATCAGGGTCTTTTAGGCTGATGAGCAGAATGGAAGATAAGGATGCTGAAGGGAAGGAGTGAGAGAACTTTTACGCTATAGAGGAGAGGAATAGGGAGGTTCAGGGCTGAGATTGGGGAGGAATTGTGGCTCAGAACATTGACAGAGAGAAAATAAGTGGGGAGGATTTCAGGCTGAGAAACAGAAGGAATGAGGGACTGTTCAGGTCAGGGACATGGAGGGGTTGGGGACTCTGCAGAGGACACAGAGGAAATTGAGGCAATAACACCAAGGTAACAGAATGAAAGGATATCAGACAGGGAAGGAATGGAAGAATTAAAAGACTGAAAGAGAAATTGGGGACTCCTGAGTCAAGGAAAGGAGTGAATGAGGATCAGAACACTGACAGAGTGATGAGCCCTTGGTCTGAGGATGAGCGGAATGGGGGTCTCTTGGGCAGAAGATGGGAAAAATGAGGCCCCTCAGGCTGAGGATGGGGAAGGAATAGAAGGCCAATAGGGCAAAGACAAAAAATGTCTCCTGGACGAAGGACAGGCAGAAAGGAAAGGGGAGAGTGAAATGTTCCTGGGTGGCAGTGGGGAGAAATGATGGGCTCCCAGGCTGAGGATGGGGAGGAATAGGAGATCAGGACACTGAGAATGAGGAATGAGGACCCTTGGGTTGAGGATGGGGCTGCCAGGTCAGGAGGGTGAGGAATGTCAAGCTCCTGGGCCCAGGACAGGGAAGAATTGGGTAGGAATGGTTTTCTCTTCCTTACATTGGCTAATTGCTTGTGACAGTTTCCAGGTCTTGGACAAGTATTAATAGATACTATGGTTCGTGTGGCCTGGGGTGCAACATGTCACCTCTTAAAGCCTCAGTTTCTCACCTTGCTCCCTCCATGTTGCAGGCCACTGCTCCTTCCTTTGGCCCCCATGGCTGAGGAGTGGCTGGACTGCCCAGCCCTGGGCCCCGGCTGGAAGCGCCGTGAGGTTTTTCGCAAGTCAGGTGCCACCTGCGGACGCTCAGACACCTATTACCAGAGGTACTGGGTCGGTTGTGGGCAGAGTCGGGTAGGGTTGAGCCTGGTTAGGCAGAGTGAAATCAGTGTGGTTAAATTTATGAGTTGGGCTAAAATTATGCATATACAGTTGATTCTCATTATTTGCAGGTTCTGTATTTGCAAACTCACTGAAATTTGTTTACACTGCCAAAGTCATTATTCAGGTGTGCTTTCATGGTCATTCGTGGACATGCACAGAGCAGCAAAAAAATTTACGTCCCCCGATGCACACATTCTCAGCTGAAGTTGAGCGAGACTTTCTTATTTCAGTACTTGTACTGTCAACAAGTCTGTTTCATGGTCTACTTAGTGCTGTGGTTTTCAAAGTTTTGTACTTTCTATTGGTGATTTTGCTGTTTACAATGGCCCCCAAGTGTAGTGCTGAAGTGCTATCTAGTGTTTTAAGTGCAAGAAGTGTGTCATGTGCTGGGAAGGAGAAGATACATGTTAAATAAGCTTCATTTATGTGTAAGTTGTAGTGTTGTTGGCTGTGAGTTCAGTGTTAATGAATCAAAAATGTGGTACATCTAGAAAAGGAGAGGAAATTTGCCAGTTCGTACATGAGGCTGCTCCAGAAAGTGCTAAAGTAACATCTGTGGTACATGATGAACCTAGGGAAAAGGTGGAAAAGTGGCTAAATTTGTGGATCCACAAGATAATGACCAATAAAGTGTAGTGGACAGCACTATGAGGCTCAAAGCCAAGGACATTGATAGTTATGTTACCCAGGATTAAGAAAATGTTAAACCTATTGCAGGTTTTGTTGGCTGTCTCACACCTTTCAGAAAGTGATACATTGTTTAAAATGTTAAATTTGCATGCAGGGCAAGTTCTGCAGATCAAGAATCTGCAGAATATTTTAAAGAATACCTGCTCAGTGCTACACCGGAAAACTGTTAGGTAGAAGAGTACATTTTCAATGGTGATGAGACTGGCTTGTTTTACAAGGACATTGGCAATGCTATATAATGCAGATGTCCTCCAAAGCTCGTGGTTTTAAAAAAAAAACATGCAGTTAATTATTTGTAAGAAGAATATATTAAATAGGGTATCTTTAAATAGAAACACATAAAACAAAGTTGCGTAGGATTAGTTTACAAAAATGTTGTGACTAGAGGCTTGGAGGAACCTAACCTGTGGTTCCACTAGGAACAGTGGTTCTGTATTCACTAATTCAGTTTTTCAGATGACTTATAGAACATAACTACCATAAATAATGAAATTTGACCATGAATACGTAAACATACACTTTTATAAATAATTTACACTTAAGAATTTAAGGCGTTTAAGATATGTTAATGATACACTAGTTATTCAATTTTCTGTACTTCTGAACTTTTTTTGTGCCCAAGTTGCTGTTTTCCTGGAGCATTATAATAAAATTACAAATGCAGTTACATTTATTCATATTTAGTTATATATTTACTCACATATTTACAACTTGTATAAAACTTTTAACATTTATAAATATAAGTTCAGTTATCAAGAATGTAAAAGATCAGAGATTTTACCCTCATTAATTAGGTCAAGATAGTCACAGTTTTGTGGATGCTGGTAGGAGATATGAGACTCCTGGGTCAGAGATGAAAGGTAGTTCATTACTCCTAGCAAGAACAATATCTAGAATCATTATTTTTGTTCCAGTTTTACAAATGCCAATTCCTACACGGTCACATGAAGAGGACTAACTAGCACCTGCACATGCACTGAGTTGTATTGTAGGAAAGGAACCCCGAGCTTTAATTTTTTATAATGTTAGGACAGTAAGGATGTCTTCCTTTTGCTTTGGAGGGAGACCCTTTCTCTTATCTTCCAAGGTTGTTTGCTGTACAAACATCCTCGAAAAGATAATAGCAAAGGACAGTCAGTGCTTCTCTTACAAGACATGCAGAAATGCAAGAGACCTGTGGAGTGTTGTCTCCCAACGTTAGTTACTTTCACTTTGTTTTGTATGTAGTTACATTTGTTTGTTCATACGTTTACTTGTATGTATACATACATGTATATTTTTATACGTATATTTTTAAACACTTGTTTTTATGTAAGTTTCCTAATTTGTGTACTTAGTATGCAGTGCTAACACATTTACAAATCATTTAACATATTTATATTGTCACTTATATAGAATACCACTAATAGTATATGTTATAAATACGTGCACATTCCTTTATGTTTATATTATTTGTTAATGTGTATATATTTGCTGGCATTATAATATTTAGTAATACTACCTTAAATAGTCTTGCTATCCAAGGGTTAGTTGGGGTAGGGCCAAGTCAGGGCTCACAGGTAGATCCCAGGCTGCCTCCCATATCCCACCAGACCTTCAGGCCTGTTCCCCTCGCCCAGTGAGAGGGTTGCATAGGTGGAGTAGCAATGGCTCCACCTGGTTTTCAACCCATCCTGGCCTACCCCCTAGCCCCACAGGAGATAGGATCCGAAGCAAAGTTGAACTGACCCGATATCTGGGCCCTTCGTGCGACCTCTCCCTCTTCGACTTCAAGCAAGGCATCCTGTGCTATCCAGCCCCCAAGGTAAGATACTACACAATGTAGGGTACCCAGGCATGGGGTGACTGAGCCATCTAACACCCATCCACTGACCTATAATCTTTCTGCCCTTGTTCTCATCTCTAGGCCCATTCCTTGGCTCTCCCTAGCAGAAAGCGGAAGAAGCCTTCAAAGCCAGTCAAAGCTCGAAAATGTCAGGTTGGATCCCAGAGGGCTGAGGTCAGGAAGGAGGCCCCAGGAGATGAGACCAAGGCTGGTGCTGACACAGTCCCAGCTTCGCTCCCTGCACCTGGGTGAGTATTAGCCTAAAGTATGCCAGGTGGGTGAAGATTGTGGTTGGGCACGCACTCAGGTCCCCACACTCATGTTTCCCATTCCAGATATTGTGAGAACTGTGGAATCAGCTTCTCAGGGGATGGTACCCGAAGGCAGCGGCTCAAGACATTGTGTAAGGACTGCCGAGGTGAGTGGCCCTTAGGGTACTGGGAGGTAGGAGCTGGAGCAGGCCCGATGTTAGGCTAGGACATGGATGTCAGGCTAGAGGTTGAATGGTGAATGTCAGGGCAGGGGCAGTGGACAAGGTCAGATATCTGATGCTCCCTTTCCACTTCTGTTGTTACTTCTCCTTTTCCGCAGCGCAGAGAATTGCTTTCAATCGGGAGCAGAGGATGTTTAAGGTAAGCACAACTGGCCACCTCCCCACAAATGTGTGGTGGGAGCAGGATGTGATGGGGGCTAGTAGACGGTGATGGATTTACAAAGTGTCAGAGTCATTTTGTAGGGAACTGGTTGCAGTCAGCAGAAGGTAATGGGAGTTAATGGGGTATTAGACACAATGAAGAGTGGACCAGTAGACATTGGTGATGGCCTCAGTGATGGCGCCTAATCAGTAGTCATCAGGTGCAGTGGTGAGACAAATGGGGGACTAGCAGTTATGGTGATGGGAGTTAATGTAGAGGGTTAGCAGACACTTGAGGGTTAGTGCTCTTGGAGTCACTCTGCTTGGGTCTATGACTTTGCCCCACCCATTCCTGGCAGCGTGTGGGCTGCGGGGAGTGTGCAGCCTGCCAGGTGACCGAGGACTGCGGGGCCTGCTCTACCTGCCTTCTGCAGCTGCCCCATGATGTGGCCTCGGGGCTGTTCTGCAAGTGTGAGCGGAGACGGTGCCTCCGGATTGTGGAAAAGGTGAGTCGGGCAGGTGGGATGGGACCAAGGTTCACCCTAGCCTGTGGCCCTCATAGCCCTGGCCCCATGCATTATGCCTCTGTCCCCCTCTCCCCCCAGAGCCGAGGGTGTGGAGTATGCCGGGGCTGTCAGACCCGAGAGGACTGTGGACGTTGCCGAGTCTGCCTTCGCCCTCCCCGCCCTGGTCTCAGGCGCCAGTGGAGGTGCGTCCAGAGACGCTGCCTACGGGTGAGTTAGGCTGGAGGGGGCCAGTGCTGGTGGAGCCAGGGTTGGGGCAGAGCTCATTCTGCTGTTAAACTTGCTGCTGCTGCTGCTTCCTCCCAACCTGGCCTTGTCCACCTCATGTCTTCTTTTCTCCTCCACCGCACGCTCACGTCCCTGGCCTTACCTGCCTGCCCCTGTCTGCCAGCACCTTGCCCACCGCCTTCGTCGCCACCATCAGCGATGTCAACGACGCCCTCCCTTAGCTGTGGCTCCCCCTGCTGTGAGTGCCCCATCCTATACTCTGCTTGTCTGTCCCATGCATGCTTTCTGCACTCCCGGTTTGGGAGGGTCCTGTGTCGGTCTGGTGCTACCAAGCCTAAACTACCCTTTTGGCTTCCTCCTAGGGTAAACGTGGCCGTCTCAGGGGAGGCTGCGACTCCAAGATGGCTGCCCGGCGGCGTCCCCGAACCCAGCCACTGCCTCCACTTCCTCCATCACAGCCTCCAGAGTCCCCAGAGCTGGTGAGGCCCTAGTGGGCAGGGGGAAGGCACAACCCCCTAATCTTACCCAATACCTACCCTGACCCCACCCCATTTGCCTCTGCAGCACCCCAGATCTCTCATCCCCTCGCCACCTGCCGAATTCATCTATTACTGTGTAGACGAGGACGAGCTAGTGAGTGGCCCCATCCTACCTGGACAAGCCTAGACTCTCCCAGGGCACTTGGTTAAGCCCAAAGAAGCAGTTGATGCAATGGGCTTAATAGAGGAAGAGCAAGGCACAGTAATGGGTACTAGTATGAGAGAGCAGACAACTGGGGAGGGACTAATACAGGAGCAACAGGTAGACCGATAGTACGTAATGTCATATGAACCAAAACTCTGGAGGGGCAGAAAGAGGAAAAGTAGATAAGTGATTGGAGTTCTTATAGGATGAGTAGATGTAACAGGTGCAGTGATGGGAGCTAATACAGGGTCAGCAAAATCCCGCTGGAGGCGGGGGTGTCAAGGACATTGTCTTGGTAGCTCGATAGAGTGATGGATACTGTGATGGAGCAGCCAGAGTCTTAATGGCTTGAAGGCCATCTGGTACAGTGATAGTGCTAGCAGACACTGAGGTGTGAGTAGTGGGAGTCAGGTTAAGACTAGTGTTCAGCCAGTTCCCTCTGATGGAGCTAGTAGAGGAACAACAGGAACAGTACTGTAATAGTCCTAGTGACAGCACCCTGCATTTTCTCTGTCTCCCAGCAGCCTTACACAAATCGCCGGCAAAATCGCAAGTGTGGGGCCTGTGCAGCTTGCCTGCGGCGGATGGACTGTGGCCACTGCGACTTCTGCTGTGACAAGCCCAAATTCGGGGGCAGCAACCAGAAACGCCAGAAGTGTCGTTGGCGCCAGTGCCTGCAGTTTGCCATGGTGTGTGGGGCAGGAAGGGTCAGGTGGGTGGGGCAGTGGGTTTGGCCAAGGATTAGTAGACATTGTGCTGGGGTAAATGAGGAATCTGGGTGGCACTGGCATTGCTAACAGGAGACTAGCAGGGTCAGCAATGAGGGGTTCATATGTAAGCTGGTTCTGTGTCGCTGCTAATGGGGGATGAGCAGGCATATTGATCAGGGTAGGGTGGTGTGGTTGGGTATTGCATCAGGTGGCCAAACATTTCACCTTTCCTCACAGAAGCGCCTGCTGCCAAGTGTCTGGGCAGGGTCCGAAGATGGGGCAGAGCCACCCCCACCTTACCCTCGTCGAAAGAGGCCTGGTTCTACTCGACGGCCCCGTCTCGGCCATACCCTGAAGCCCCCCTTGGCCACACCCAGAGCCCGATCTGATCATGCCCATACTCCAATGAAGCAGGAAGCAGGCTTTGTGTTGCCCCCACCTGGCACTGACCTTGTGTTCTTACGGGAGGGTGCAAGCAGTCCTGTGCAGGTTCCTGGCCCTGCCTCAACTTCCACAGAAGTCCTGTTGCAGGTGAGGGCCCCACCATATTCTGTTCTTCCCAAGCCTACCCAGCCTTGTACCAGGAAGCTGGGACCAAGTCTACTGCAATCCTCCTTCACACAGGAGGCCCAGTGCCCTGGCCTGAGTTGGGTTGTGGCCTTACCCCAGGTGAAGCAAGAGAAGGCGGATGCCCAGGAAGACTGGACACCGGGCACAGCCATCCTGACTTCTCCTGTATTGCTGCCTGGCTGCCCCAGCAAGGTGGGGGTCAGTGATGGGTGATCTGTGAGCAGAGTGATGGTGAGCCAAGATGGTGGTTCTTTGAGCAGAGTAATAGGTGTGCTGATTGCAGCCTCTCCACAGAATTACCCCACCTTCCCCAGGCAATTAGCTTTGCCGGCTTTGCCGCCCAGCTAACAGAAAAATGGAAATCTGTGAGGAATGGGAAAGGTTTGTAGACAGATGGTTTTTCTGTGCTGAAGTGCGACAGAAGTGAGATCTGTCATCACAGTGACAGGTTGGCTAATAAAAAACTCTTTCCTCAGGCCAACCCTGCCTTTCTAACTGTTGCACATTTCCTACCTCTCCCAGGTAGTAGGCCCAGGCCTGCCACTTGTGAAGCAAGAGCCACCTGACCCTGAGGAGGACAAAGAGGAGAAGAGCAAGGATGACTCAGCCTCTGATTCAGCCCCAGAAGAGGAGGCAACAGGGGCTGGCACGCCAGTGGTCAGTGCTGGGGGACACCTCACCCTGTCCTGACCTTGCTTTAGCTCTACTATGTTGAGCCATGTTGACCCATGATGTTAATTCTTCCCCAGATCACCGAGATTTTCAGCCTGGGTGGAACCCGCCTCCGGGACACAGCAGTCTGGTTGCCAAGGTGTGCCCCACACAGTGAGGGTTGGGGATGTGGTGGGTGCTGGTCAGATGTGGGCCCTGAGTTTTGAAAGTTTAGCCAGCAATTTGGCATGGTGTAGTGGGAGGTAAAGGCCCCACACCACTGCTGATCATGATCAGTAAGGAGGTATGTGTATAACTCGAGATTTCTCGAGATTCAGGTCAGGACTCTCCTTGGTTGGGAGTGGTGGGGATAAGGGACTGTTGAGGGAGAGGACTTGGTGCCTTGTGATGAGATTAGAAAGAAAAGGGAAGGAAAGTTTGTTTCCCATTTTCCTAAAAACAACCAGTAGATGTCAGACTTATGTAAGTTCTTGCTCAGAGAATCATCATTTGGGGTCTTGAATACCTTTGGAGTCTCTAAGAGATGACCAGGTGATGAGTGGACAGGAGATCTGGGTTGTGAGATAGTTCTGTGATCTGGGTCCACATGCAACTGTGTGATCTTCATCTAGTTTTGCACCTTTTGGAGCATCCTCTGTGGAGGGGATTAGGCTGTGTTTCTTGAGCCTTTCCTGATCCTGTTAGGTTTTAACAGTTTCAGTTGCTATGCAGAACTTTCCGTGTAGACCTGGCAATAGGATGAAGGATAGGTGCTTGTAAAGACTGGGATGGTGGGAGGAGGGGAGGGGAATGCTGCTTCCTGCAGAAGTTGATGCCCTACACAGAGCACCAGACATAGGCAACAAACGATTGGCCTCAGCACCTGGGTTTGGTCCTACAAACTAGTTTCTGTAGGCCAGAAACCCCTCTGTCAGCACTTGGGTAATTACAGAGCTACTGATTCAGTCCCTGCTGGATACACTGCTGTGTGGGAGATACAGCAGTGAATACATTGACTAGGGAAGGCTTATCCTTCAGGAGACAGAGGACTTCTGTCTTCAGGGAGCTTATAATCTAACTGGGGAAACAGTTTCCCTGTGCATGAAATCATTACATAGAATGGAGAAGGTAATGATGTACTATGTTGTAATGGAAAATTTTAGGAGCTAAGGAATAATTAAGGGGAAATGGATGGCCAACAGAATACTAGGAAACGATTTTGTGATGCTCCATTTTTCACATAGTGAACCTCATTCAACATAAAGACGTGCTCCCTCTTCTCTAGGTCCAAGGACCTTAAAAAAACCTGCAACTAGAAAGCAGTAGACTGGAGGCTTCTGCAGACTAGGATTCAAGGTGATATTTACAGACTGGCATTATGAGAGACAACACTGATCTACTCAGAGGCTGGACCATAGAGCGATTGCCAGGGCTTGTGTAGGAGTCAGCAGGAACTGGAAAAACCTATCACCAAACCAGAGGAGCAGGCCTGTTCAGTTCTTTGAGCTTTTGGAGGAAGTAAGCAGAAAAGGAAGAGAAAGAGTAGAAAGTTGGAGCATCTGCTCCAACTCGTGCAAATCTTAGGAGCCTGAGCGTATTAAGAAGTTTGGGTGTTAGGGGTGGAGAATTTGGGGTTAGGTGATAGAATTAGAGCTCCCATAAACAACCTAAACAAGCCATCTTCATAAATAATATTAAATGGCTTTTGGGTGAGATTTGGCAGTGTCTCTAAATAATTCCTCAGGGAAACAGCAGTTGAAAATGTAATGTGAATAAATAAGGAAAGGAATTGGTATTTGGTGAGTTCTTCCATATGGACCCAATAGAGAACAGTTTTTTTTTTTTTATAGGAAGACATTGTTTTTACCCATTTTTGCAGGTGGGAAAACAGACTTAAATAACTTGTCCAGTGTCAAATACCTAGTATTGGTGGAGTCTAGAATCAAACCCAGGTTGTAAAGCCTTGTCTTTTAAGCCACTAAACTGTAAACTGTAATCCTATATTCAATAATGTGTAATAACATAGTAACAAAAGTTTCTAGTGAAACAAGGTGTGCTAATTTAAGCATTTTAAGAAATCTCTTTCATTATTGTCTTTAGCATGATTTAAGAAGTGCCAGGGTTGTAGATGGGGTCATCTTATCAGAGCCCCTGTGCATTCAGAGACTGGGTTCTTTCTAGGCCTCAGATGTTGCATAGGATTCCTCAAACCCTAAAGAGCATTGTTTTCCACAGGCCGTTGTCTATTTTGCTTATTTCCCTCACTTCCCCTCCTTAGCTAAAGCAGTCTTCAGAAGTAAAGCTGCCAGCCTGGCTCATCTTTCCCGACAGCTTGCGTCCCCTGCCCCTTGATGACCTTCGTGCTTGGTTTCTGCTCTCAGCCCCTGTTAAGGGCCAGTTTTGGCTCCACCCTGCCTCACTTTTCAATTCTTTGCTCAGTGCTAAAAGTGATTAGACTTGTGATTCATTACTTAGACAGCTTTACAGGGCTGGGACTCAGTGTGTGCCTCCTCACATTTTGTAGCCTATGTGCCTACATTGCCTTACTCTAGTTCCAGCCCTGTAACTTTATGTACATAATTCAGATGTAGATTAGCCCTTTTACTACTGTAACTCATGATAAAGCCTTCTGCCACCCTCCTCTGCCCCTTTCTTTGCCTCGCCCTACCTACTTCAGCCAGAATTGACTGGATAATTATCTGTTATTTTGCTCCCCTCAGGATCCAGCCACCAACCCTAGTATTCTGGTAATTTTGACAGTGATGTCCTAAGTGAAGTTTATTTGATTAGCATCCTGACTCACCATGTGTATCAGGGTACAGTTAGAAAAGCAACACCATTAATACAAAGATTTTATGTATATGTGTATATGTACATTAAGGGATATTATAGGGATTTGACCATATGCAGTTGTGGGAGCTGGTTAAACAGTCTGTAAGGCTGTTGTCTTTGCATCTAATGCTGGAGCTTGAAGTCTGCAGGGCAGGCAATCGAGGAAGGAAGGTGGACGTAAAGCGTGGGAGACGGAGGACACATTGGCGCCCACAAGCACAAGATGGAACCGTCGAGGATGGCCCAGAACCCACGTCAGTCTCTCATCACGTCCAGCTTCGATGATGTTCGTGTCCTGCAGAAGAAGCTGGTGCCCTTCACCACAGAGTTAAATATGCATCTGGCCTAGGAATTAGAGAAGCTGAGGGAAGATCCTGGGGAAGGTGGAGCAACTGCAAGCCTGGCTGCTGCCCCACACCAAGGAGGCAAGCCAGCAGATAAATGACAACGTGTGTGAACTGCAACAGTACCTGGTGCCCCTGTATCAACCTTCCAAGTGTAAAAACAATATGCTGCTGCTTCACTTCTGTCCTCCAATTATCATGTAAAATGTTTCTGTGGCCCATCCTAACCAGAAGCATGGGAAGGGAGTCCTGGGAAACAAGACTAGTCAAGGTGTCACATTACAAAGCCAGGCTGCCATGAATCAGCTCGCAAGGGTCTCATTACTCACCTGAGGATACCTTGATAAACCTACATTGCAGGAAATGCAAAGCTGAAGACCATGGATTTCATGGTGACTCCAGCAAGTACAGAAATTCTGTCAAGCCCACCCAGTAAAAATGTTGGTCTTGGCTCTTTTTGTTTTTCATTCAAGTATTGAGAACCTGGCCCATGGTAGGGACTGAACTTAATACTGGGATCCAGCAATGAAAAAGATATAGTCCATGCAGTTTTATTAAATACATCAATCTGTATTACCAATGGTGAATCGATATCCAACTTTATCATGGAGTTTAATGGTGAAAATATAGAATTCAGGAAACTATCTGGAGGACAGCCCTTGTGTGAACCTTGTTGGGCACAATAGGAATTGGAAATAATATAAATAGTTTCTGTCTCTAAGCTGTTCTATTTTAAAATTATTTTTAAATGATTTTTATTGTCCCATTTTCTGATTCATATATTTAGTGTTTCTTTTGGGAATGTCTTGGTGATGGTAACAGTGTTGACTGCCTGTGAGAAAGTGGGATAGTGGGTGGCAAGATAAAGGTCAGGTTCTAAGGACCTTGGGCAGATCACTTTTAGGTCTCGGGGGTTGGCCTTAGTTTGGCTGAAGGCCCAGGCTCACTGCGCTGGGCGGGGAGCCCGGCCCCTTCGCCCTCTGAATAGGCCCACCAGGGGGCGCTGTGACCGTGGTTATCCTACCTGGGTTCTGGAGACACTGCCCATCACCCTTGGCCTGTCCTGGGCAGCTCAGGGGCGTGGCCTCCGCTTGGCCCAGCTGTCTATTCCTGCGCCGGCCCAAAGGGAAGTCAACTCCCCTTCACTTACTGGTAAAACGGGCAAACCAAACTGGAGTTATGGGGCTTGCTCAGGGTGAGAGCGCGTCATGACAAGCTCAGGATGGACCTAGAGGGCCTGTTGTCACCAAAGGGCGGCTCGCGTCGCAGAAACTGATTTCGATGGGACCTTCCAGGCTGTATAACCTCAGCGTTGCCATAAGGGTGCCCCTGGATCTCAGCGGCTTTTCCCAAACCCCGTGGCTGGTTGAGGGCGTTTTCACTGCCTCCTTTCCTCCCCAGTGGTGTGGTGTCTGGGGTGGTTCCACCTAGACAGCCGGTGGGCCAGGCACCCATGGGACTCAAAGATCAAGGAATCTGGCCCTCAGGACTCCGTCCAGAGAACCCAGATGACGATCTAATTTATTTCTTTGTTTGTTTGTTTCAGGCTACATAAACTCTTAGCAGTAAATGAAAATGAGTATTTTACTGAACTGCAGTTGAAAGAAGAAGCATTATAGGAGAAAGACAAAATGAGAATTATTAAAAGATTATTAAAAGAGAAGAAAGAGACATTATTTTGTGGCCGAAAAGCTGAACCAGCATTCAGGAAATGGAATCCAAATCTAGAAACATACCATATAGAAAATCTGAAGTGGGTGAATTACAAATGATTAAGGAATGCTAATTTACAGTAAATTGCAGCCTTAACATGGTATGCACAGTAGTTGTCTGTTGGTTATTGTTACAAGACAATGACTGACTAGGTACTTAATTTCTTCTGTGCTCTCTATATATTCTGGTGTTATATGCTCACCCCCACTTTAGAATGAGTACCAAAGTGTCATTCATAACTGGCTTTTAGGTGTTAACTACTACCTTGCTCTTGGCTGGAAGTACAGAGGTGGTCTCCATCTGTGCTGAGTGCCCCTTCTAGGTTCCCTGCCTGGGATCCAGATTCTCAGGGCCTGATTACCTGCACTTCTGATCCACATGTCCTGACCCTGGTCTACTGTGACCCTTGATTCAGACTCTTGGTTTTTATTGTGCCCAGCCAGTTATGTCACTGCACTACTAGCCCATCTTATCACCTCGATCATAGGGTACCCGGGGTCTAAGCCCTGGTTTATGCCCAGTGCAGTAAGATTTTATTAACAGGTTTATCATTACTGGTTGGGTAGACAAGGCAGTTAGGCTCTTTCAGCCTTGTCTTAGCTGTAATAGGATAATACCTGCTGTACCATCAACTCGATATTTGTGACTCTCAAACGTTTATGTGTGAAAATACCTTGCAAATTGCTGTAAAGAACTACACAAATAGAAGGTTGTCTTGTGGTGATTTACATAAAGATTAACCTAGAGATGACCACGAAATTAAACCTTGCCACGAAATGTCCACTAACCTTTCTCATGCATTTAGACCGATTACAGGATATAAATAGCACAGTCAATTGGAATATAATTAGATCTTCGACTTCACTGCTGGTAAAGGAGGCTTTTTTCCTGCTATTTTGACGAACCCTGGAGGAAGGGGGAGAGGTCGGCAGGAGGCCTGGCAAGGGCGGGGTGAAGACCGCGCAGTCTCAACTCTTCCGCTCCAAAAGGAAGTTGTGAGTGCCGGCGTCGATGGTCACCATGGTGACGGGACCAACTTCCGCCCACTCAGCGGGCGCTAACCCAGCTACATGGACGCTGGCAACCAGATTTCTGTGTCGCGGAAGCTGGTCCTGTAGGTCGCCGAGGTTCGGTAACTGCGGTGGATGCCGTCCCCATCCTAAGGGGACGCGAAAATGTACAGCCAGCGGTTTGGCATCGTGCAGCGGGAGGTTAAGGGCCCCACTCCCAAAGTGGTGATTGTGGTAAGCACGGGATGTGTGTGTGGGACCCTACCGCTTTCTGCATTTGCCGTCACTCCAGGCCCAGCCGATCCCAGCCTGGCCCCCAGCCCGAGCTCTCAAGGGAAGCAGGCGCCTGATGAAGTGGGTTAAATTTGGAAAGAAGGAAGGATAAGGTCGCTCACGTAACTAAACTCCCGTACTCCGTCCCTCCCCCACCCCTCCATTCCCTTGCATCAGTTACAATATTTAGATTCGGTATTTGGAGAATCACCGCTTGGAATCTTGAGGGTTTTCAGTCTCCAAGACACCTAAAGGAGGTCGGACCCTTGTGATGTGGAATGTGTGTCACAGAGAGGGCGCTGGGCCAGGCAGCAGGAAATCTGGAGTCCGGGTTGACCATGATTCAGCTTTATGATCTTGGGCATATCCCTCACCCTGGGAAAATTGTCTAGCCTGTGAGGGGTTGTGAATGGCTATAGAGCCCCTCCTGTGCAAATTCAACTGTAACAGAAGTGTTCCTGCAGGCGTGGATAGAAATAGGACCATTTGTTGCCTATAAGGCTGGGGTGGTGGTGAGACACTGGGGGAGTGCTGCCTACTGCAGAATTTTATGGGTCCTGCTCAGAACCCCAGACACTTGGTGCATGCACCTGGATTCCTTTGTTTTTACAGACTAGAAAGTCTCTGTGTAATTGGGCAATTACAGGGTATTACTTGAGTGCCTGCTGTGTTCACTGCACGTGGAAGATAACAAGGGTGAATACAATGACCTGGGGAGGTCCACTATTCTGTGAAAGTCTGATCCCTGCCTCAAGTTGCTCATCATCTAATTGTAGAAACAACTTGCTCATGCACAGAATCATTAAAGGTTAACAATACGTAATGATGTGCTATATTGTCTGTGATGACACGTTATGAAAGATCAGAAATAATGAGGGATACTCTTTTATGCTTCATGGTGCACATAGCAATTCTCTGTAGACCTACTCTCTCTTTAGGTCCAAGGACTGTAGGATCTGGATCTGTAAATAAGTACAATGGAGGCTTCTACAGACTGTAGGGTTCAAGGTGATAATTACAGACTTCATAAGGGACAGAAACTAATCTACTTAAGTTCAGTATCCAAACACAGAGCTCAGGGGCTGGTGCCATTGGTCAGTTTCCATCACATATGTTGGGAACCAGTAAGAATTTATATTATATCAACTTACCACTGAACCAGAGAAGCGGGCCTATTTAATACTTTGAGCGTGTAGAATAATAAAAAGGAAAAGGAAAATGTCAGAATTGGTGCATCTCAGATGTCAGCGTGTAGTAAGAAGTGTGGATGTTAGAGGTTGCAGAGCTGTGGTGGAAGAAGAATAAAAACCACCATAGATGAGACTTGGATGCTGAACAACTCCAGGAGAAAGCAATAAAAAATGTAATGTCTGAAGTAATGGAGAAGTGAAACGAGCAGCTATTTGGTGAGTGCCTACTAGGGACCTAGTTATTTACTTCTCAAAATAGTGTTTTAGGAGGACTTTTTTTGTGATCATGGGTGGAGGGGTAGAGGTCAGATCAAACCTAGTGTGTAAGACATTGTTCTTTAATACATTAACCTGTAATACTAGAAACTATAATTTGAGATATTATAGTAACAAAAGCCTTCAGTGACTTTGAAAATACAAGATAGTTATAAAATTATTTGTTCTCCTGCCTTTAGCGTGGTTTAGAGTCCAATATCCACACATGGCTTTTGAACACTTGAAATATGCCTAGTCACATGTCAAGATTACAATATTTTGGATATATTGGTTAAATAAAATATATTATTAAAATTAATTTCCCCTGTTTCTTTTTATTTTTTAAAATGCAGCTACTAAAAAATGTTAAATTACAGATGGTTTACATTATATTTCTGTCAAACAATGCAGGTTTTGATTAATGCCCAGATTGTACATGGATTGGCATTACCTTGTTAAAGAACTCCAGGTCATACCATATTCAGAGACTCGGTCTTTCCTGATGACCAGTCCTGCCCAGGATGCCCCAAGCTTTAAAGGTCTTCCTGACCCCCTGGCTGCTGCTCTGGCTGTTTCGCACCACCCTCTGACCTATCCCCCTCTTCAGCCAAAACGTACCTTAGAGCCTGGTCCTTGCCCTGATAATTCCAGACAATCGATTCTTGATGATCTTGGTGCTTGGTTCCTGTTCTTAGCCTGTATGTCTATTGGGAGCCTGAGTTCTTATGTATAACCTGTCCAAGGTGCAGTCTTGACCCTGCCCTACTTTGTTTTCACTAGGTCTGCATTTGTAAAATACCATACATATTATAGAACAGTATTTGTTAACTGGCTCTAGACTCTCAATAATTCTGCTATGGATTAGCTACTTCCCAGGATATAAGCCCCAACATCTGCCTCCAACCCACCACAGCCCTGCCTTATTCAACTAAATCTAGGTACCTATATATGTACACTGAACACTGAATCTTTATCAAGTTGTCTTCAAATGTTGATTTTCTTTCCCTAGGAGACTCGTTTACCAAGACCCAATCCTAATATTCTGGTAGTCTTGACAGTGATGTTTTAAGTGTAAATGATCAAATTGACTCTCTGCCATATGAGTTATGAGTTTTATTACTGTAAATCAGCACCCCAGAGTCTCACTGCTCACCTAAGGATGACTGGATAACACTGGCCAGAAATACAAACAAAGCTCAAAATAATAGATTTCATGGTAGCCCTAGGAAGAGCAGAAATTACATCAAGCCCACCCAGAAACTAACTTTGTCCATCTGTTTGTCTTTCTCTCTTTCCTTCCTTTCTCCCCTCTTCTCTCTTCCCACTTCTCTCCCTCCCTCAACTTCCTTCCTTCCTTTTCTTCTCTCTCATATTGAGAGACCAACAGTGGTAGACATGCTTAATGCTAGGAATACAGACATGAAAAAGATAGTGTCCATGCGATTTTATTAAATATATTAATATGTATTCAAAATTATGTACACATTTCCAACTTTTTAGTGGATGTTTGTATAAAATGAACATATTGAGAGAAATCCCAGTTACCCAAAACGTCAGGAGCACAGCCCTTGCGTTAAACTTCTGGGCACAAAAGAAATAGAAATAAAATTTTACCACCAGGGGTTTTTCCCCTTTTATCATAAATTTTCCTTCTTACCCTCCTCTCTCCCTCCATTCCTTCCTTCCTTCCTTCCTTCCTTCCTTCCTTCCTTCCTTCCTTCCTTCCTTCCTTCCTTCCTTCCTTCCTTCTTTCCTTCCTTCCTTCCCTCTTTCTTTCCTTCCTTCCTTTCTTCCTTCCTTTTTTCCTTTCCTCTTTCTACAACTCACTTTATATACATTCTATATACAGTCTACCCTTGAGCAACACGGGTTTGAATTGTGTGGGTCCATTTATAAATGGATTTTTTTTTTTCAATAAATACCTGTACTATCTTTGATTCACAGCTGGAAATCTGGTACTGCAGAGGGCATTGATCTATGCATTGATCTATGCAATTTTATATAGGGGACAAGCATCTGCAGATTTTGTTGGGTTTTGGAACCAATCCTTTGTGGATATCGAGGAATGACTTAAATTTTGGGGGAGTCAAAAGTTACATGTAGATTTTTAACTGCATAGGGGTCAGTGCCCCTAATCCTCATGTTGTTTAAGGGTTAACTGTACTTAGATAGTAGCTCCTTTTAATTGAAAGTATTTTGATGGTGGTAACTATGCTGTCTACCCTCGAGAAACAATGGGATATTGAGGGGCAAAATCAAGATTAGGGATTAGAAGATCTCTAATTCTTGTTCTATCCAGGTCTGCTCTATTTAAAGTACCTTGGGCAAATCAGTTAATGTCTCTTGTTTAACTAGATAATCTGTAGAGTCCTGTTTAAGTATTTTACTTTATTATTTCATGAACTTTTACTCAAATAGTACTTCAGAAATATTTGAGACTGATTTGATGACGTCTTGAGTATAGGTTCAAAAGAATCAAACAAATTATACCATAGGCACTTAAGCTGTTTGCAGTTGTAGCAGGATGTATTAGTTGTATATACTACAGTTTAATTGAGTATTGGTGAAGGTCATGATTAATTGAAAATTTGCTATTAATTTTAGGGCTATTATAAGTGATAGCTGTTACTTGTTTTCAGAGAGCCAAACATGCTAAAAAACAAGGGGCTGAGCAACAACTGGAAAGGATCCAACGCAGTTACCAGAAACATCATGCTGTTTTGGAGTCCATTAAGGCAATGGAGAGGGATCGCTTGAAAGTTGAGTGGGACCAGCACAATGATCGCAAGTTTGTGGATAGTCTTGTGAAAGCAAGAATCAAGGATGCCATGCAAGGGTTTATCATCAACACTGAAGAAAGACGAAATAAGTAAGGCTCACAAACCTAATGAACCAGACTATAAAGTAGTCCTAAAACCACAACTTAAGATTGACGAATCAAAAATCAAGTGAATTTTTATAGTAAGAATCATAGCTGAGATATTCATATTCCTACCAAATTAATAGCTTTTGCGTATTTATATTTTCACTTGTGATATAACCTACATTTTTACGATAGCAAAAGAATAATTGTTTTATATTTTGTTAACTTTATTAATATCTGCTCATTTTATTTCCTTTGTTGAAGATGAACATTACATATTTCATCTGTTTGTTATCAAATAAAATACAGCACAGATCAGTCTCTTTATTGCTTTAAATGACAACTAGTTTTATTTTATGGAAGACTGCAATGATCTTTTATATCTTATAAAATTTATGATTAAACATGTAATTCTGAATTAAATTTATCAAAATAAAAATCAGTAAATGGTGCATGTGGCATCACAGTTTTAATTTTTTTTTTCATTTTGTTTCAGGCTACGTGAGCTTTTAGCAGCAGAAGAAAATGAGTATTTCACCGAAATGCAATTGAAAGAAGAAACAGTTGAGGAGAAAAAAGATAGAATGAAAGATAAAACCAGATTATTAAAAGAGAAGAAAGAAAAAGAGAGACAGGATTTTGTAGCTGAAAAGTTAGACCAGCAATTCAGGTAATGATGTCATAAAGCACACACACAGAATCTGAACTTGGTGTATTAAACAAGATTTAGGGATGGTAATTTACAGTAAAGTGTGGCCTTAAGAGGATGTACATAGTAGTTGTACCTTTAAGTCTTGGTATTTATATACACATCATTTAATAATGTGGACATCGAGAGTTTTTTGTTGTTGTTTTGCTTTGTTTTGTGGTAAGAACACTCAAGATTTCCTTTCTTAAAAAGTTTCAAGTATATGATGCAGTATTGCTGCCTATAGTCACCATATTGTACATTAGATCCCCAGAAGTTATTCATTCATGTTATAACTGAAAAAAAGTATATATTCTTTTCCCAACATCTCCTCATTTCTTCACCCTCTATCCTAGCCCCTAGCAACCAGGATTCTACTCTTTGTTTCTATATGTTCAGTATAGTAATTTATTTAAATTTTTTTTTTTAGATTGCACATATAAGTGAGATATAATATTTGTCTTTCTCTTTCTGGCTTATTTCATTTTGAATAATGTCTTCCAGATTCATTCATGTTGTCTCAAATGGCAATATTTCTTTCTTTTTTATGTTGAATAACATTTGGTTTTGGGCTATTTTTATTAAACAGATACCCTAGGATGCATGATCAGAACTCTTGAGGGTAGTGGTCTTGCTTTTGTCAGTTACTAGCAGAGGTGATATAATCAAGTGCCAAAGGATCTAAACTCTACGGTCAGCCTACCAGCTCTTGCCTCCCAACTCCACCACATATGAAATGTAGGAACTTATCTCAGATGCTTAGCCTCTCTGTGCCTCTTTTTTTTTATCTGTAAACTGGGGATAATAATAATAAAAACGAACTTGCAATAATGTTCATTGTAACTTTAGTTTATATGAAGGTTAAAACAGTTCATACATGTAAAGTCTTTAGCAAATAATAAGTACTCAGTAAACTGTTGCTAATATCACTACTACTGGCTGTGTGGCTTGAGAAGACACTTAGGCTCTCTGGGTTTCAATTGCTTTAACTCTAAAATGGGGATAATACTTGTTGCTACGTCTAAGCTGTAAGATGTTTGTGAGGATGAAATAAGATTTAATGTGTGACAGGACCATGGAAAGCACTCACAAACAAAAAGTTTTCCTCTTATCAATGATTCTTATCATTAAAATAGGTAGCTGTTCTATCTGTAGATAAAAGTGAGCATCCCTAAATCAAGACTTCTTAAGGTCAAGTGAATAGGTGAATCATTAGGATGTAGGGGAAAAATGTTTGGTATTCATTTTTTATCTTATCTCTTTTTAATTTTATTTTTGCATGTATTTAATAATTTGTTAGTAGTACCTTCATGTAGTTTATAAATAATAATCATATTTGTAGATGCTTAGAATTTTTTTAATGAAAAGGATACATAATTAAAAACATTTGAAGACCTACTGATTTAAAGAAATACTTGATATGGGTGCCTTCATGAAGTATTAATTCTGGCTTCCTTGACAACATGCATCATCAGCTGCCTTAACAGCATTTTTGTACTCTGATTTTATATTAAGGAAGAGAATTGCCTTAAGGAAATCATCAGAGACAAGCAGAAAGAGCTACATTTAAGAATATGCATTGCAACATTACAATAGAAGTCAGAAGTAACCTATATGTTCTTCAAATAGGGAAAGGTTTAAATAAACTATGATATATTTTATCAGCTCCATCCTATATCACAGAGCTTAGTAAACTATAATAAAGTTTTGAAGTTAGGAATTATTTTTAAAAATATTTCATGAGGAAACATTCCCAATATAACATTAGATAGAAAAGTTAAGATACAAGGAGTTATTGATATAGGTATACAGTTATGCAGAATGATCCCAATTCTAATAAAAATGCAGACACACAAGACTGGAAAGAAATATACTAACATGCTAATAGCAGTTATCTCTTAGTGGTGGGATTAAGTATTTTTAGTGTCTTCATACTTTTCTGTATACATACAGGTTTTCTGCAATGACTATGTATTTGTTTTGTAGTTAGGAAGAAAGCCGTACTTGTTATTCTTAGGCTTTAGATTTTTATTAATTGAACAACTTTCCTAGCGTATTAATCATAGTATTGGGAAGGACTTTAATAAGTTATCATGGTCAATTCTGATAGAATTTCACTGATGAATTTCAGACAAGTGAATTCATTTTTCATTGTTAAAGTGTTTTGTTTCTCTGGTAACCTAGTAATTTTAGCTTCTATTATCTTTGAGCTTTCCACAGAATATGGGTAACTGCTTCATATCATTTATGTTGCTAATAAGCATGACTGACCGTATATAGTTAAATCAATAATTATTTATTGGGCATTGGATAGGTAATATGGGGCATGTATTCCTGGAATGTATTCCTGAGTCCCATCACACAGAGATTCCAGTTTAGTTAGGGAAATGAGACTAATCCTAATCAAATGGTGAACAGTACTTAGTAAGTGTCAGTTTGTGAGGTATTAATCACTCTTACAATAAGAATTTAGATTTTATCCTTTCTTTCAGTCTTAGCAACTAAAATTTCATCAAAAGTTCTTTATTGTGCCCATTCTTAAACTTCAGCTTCTTGATGCTGATTTTGATTTAGAAAACGGGAAGACTTATTTATAAACATTGCTTTCAATCAGAAGTTCTTATACTTGGCTGTCTGCCAGAACCCCCTGAGGCACTCTAAAAAAATACAGTTGCCTGGGTCCTACCCCCAGATACTCTGATTTAGCTAGTCTGGTCTGGGAATAGGGGAGGGAAGAAGTGGGGAGTAGGATTTTGAAAACATCCTTAAGTAATTCTGAAGTGTAGACATTGTTGAAAATCACAGACAGCCCTTTAGTTTAAAAAGGGCTCATTAAAGAACTTTTGAAGAGACTTGAATTACTAAGACTGAAAGAAAGGATGAGGTCTAAACACTTAATGAGAGAGCATTTCTTGAATGGTGACATAAGTGTGGGTGTAAAAAGGCAACAATAGGGCTGTTTTCTCAGCTTTGGCAGGAACCCCTTCAGTGGCATGTGCCCTGCCTGGGAGTGAGCCCAGGGGCGGTGGGGAAACTTCATTATGCTATGCTGACTCTAACCTTGGATCTATCCTTGGATGTGCATGTGGGGTCTCTCCTCAACAAAGCTTTAACCCACTTGTAATGTTCCAGGGACCTTCTCTCTTCTCTTTCCACTACAATGATAATAATAGTTACCATTTATTGAGCTCTTCTTATCTACCAGGCATTTACAGCCATAATCTCTGATCCTTCCTTACCAAAACCTTGAAAGGTTTTACAGATAAAGAAACAGGCTCAGAGAAGTCCAGTATTTGATTCAAGTTCACATAAGAAAGGTTAAAACTAGGATTCAAAGCCTGCTGGGTCTCACTCCCGTGCCTGTATTTTGTCTGTGACATCATGGCGCCTGCCCCCATGCTGCCCCCTCACGTGTTCCCTCTGCTTGGAGTGCCTACATCCACATCTTTTGCTTTTACATCAGTGTCTGCCTGTACAGATATGTGCCTAAATAGAGCAGGGTCTCATGAAAGGCTTGGCTTTGCCTTTTTTAAAATTCTCCTTTCAGAGAGCGCTGTGAGGAGCTCCGTATTGAATTGTTTGGTGTCCATCAGAAGAAGGTGTGCGAGGAGCGGAAAGCACAGATTGCATTTAATGAGGAGCTGAAAAGGCAAAAACTGGTGGAAGAGAAGATGTTCTCAAAGCTCTGGGAGGAAGACCGATTAGCCAAGGAAAAGCGAGAAGAGGAAGAGGCGAGGAGACAGAAAGAGCTGGTAGAGAACACACGCCTGGGACTGAACGCCCAGATCACGGGCCTCCAGGCGCAGAGGCTGGCCGCGCAGCAGCTGAAGGAAGAAGAGGCGCGCTTTTTGGTGGGCCTTTTAGAATGCTTGTCGCGGGACGATCGACTCAGTGGGTGCAGTACACAGTCTGCGGGCCTGTTACTGTATGGTTTACCTAATGGCCTGGGCTGGTTCACAGGGTAGCATGGTCAGAGCCTGGGGTTTCAAGGCCCAGCTAATAGTGCCATCCCCATTGTATAGGGCAAGTTACTTCACTATTGTGACTTAGTGTCTTCATATGAAAAATGAAGCAAAAGGTACTTGTTGTGAGGATGAAATGTGATAATCACTGGCTGTACTACGGAGGTCTGGTGACAATTTGGCAACATTTCCCAATTTCTTTGATATAGAAATTGACAGTTTCCACATCCTATGAAAAAGTGCTATACAACAGCCACCTCGGTCCTCTGGCCACCAACATCGGTAATTTAATTTCGTTTCCACAAGATCACTGTATAGAAGTTAGAGTTATCACTGGAAACATGTGAAAACACTTGAAAAAGTAGCAATTTTATATGTATATAAAGCTTTCAGCAACTGATACTTTGTTACCACTAAATTTAGGAAAAAGGTATTATTTTCCTGGGCAATCTCGAGTATTGAAATTTGGAACCATAACAGATGTCAAGTATTTCAGAGTCCTAGAAGCCTTCTCTGGGTTTGAGACTGTTTTCTTTGAAAGAGTTTAGTAGAAGTTGTATAAATATTTTCACTTCTCTAAGACAAGCAAAATGGTTGCCCCCAGACTGCCTTATATATATCCATCCTCTGGTTTAAGATACCTAGTAGCTTTTTTCTCACACCAAACAATTCTCTGATTTTGTGTGGACTCCAACTAGGTGTCCTACAATTCAATTCAATTCTGACACTAACTACCCAGAGATACTGTCAGACTCCACATGTTTAAGAGCTCAGCCCCACAAGACTGCCCGCACTTCAGACACCAGTCACAAGTTCGTGGGTCCCCAGTTCTGTCCAATGTGGCTACAAAGTCAGAGGTTCTTATGATTGTCACTCAGGTTCGATGATTCACTAACACAACTTGTAGAAGTCTGGCAAATGCTTTATTTTCCGTTACTGGTTTACTGTAGAGGATATAAAAGGAAGAGCCAAATGGAAGGGATGTACAGGACAAGGTATGGGAGGTGGTACACAGAGCTTCCATGCCCTTTCTGGACGTGCAACGTTCCCAACATCTCGATATGTTCACTGACCCAGATGATCTCCGAACCCTGTCATTTGGGGGTTTTATGGAGGTTTCCTTATGTAGGCATCATTGATTAAATCACTGACCACAGGTGATTGAACTCCATTTCAGGTTTCTCTCCCCTCCCTGGGTGTCAAAGGGTGGAGATGAAAGTTCCAAACTTCTGATCACTGGTTTGGTCTTTGTGTTCACCAGCCCCCGTCCTGAAACTCCAGCCACCAGTCATCTTAGGGTACAAAAGATAGTCTTATCAGTTTGGTGATTCCAAGGGTTTTAGTAGCTATGTGCTATGAACCAGGACAAAGCTCAAATATTTATTTTTTATTATATCACACACTTAGCTATCTATCTATTTCTACACTTCTTTAAAAACTTTTTAAAAAATTTTTTTGGAACTCTTAGACTCACAAGAAGTTGCAAAAAATAGTAGAGTTCCTGTGTGCCCTTTTATAACCAAACATTCCTGTACATATGTATTATGTGTATGTATGTGTGTGTATGTCTGTATGTATATATGTATTAGGAATTTACATTGGTATAATACTTTCAACTAAAGTTAGTCCTTATTCAACTAAACTAAAAATCTTTTTTGAATTTCACCAGTTTTTACATGTACTCTTTGGGGGAATGGTATAGTTCTATGGAATTTTATCACATGAATAGATTTATGTAACCACTACCAAATCAGGACACAGAACTGTTCCATCACCCAGAGAAACTACTTCCAGCTACTCCTTTACAGTTTCAATCTCCCTCAACCCTAACCTTTGGCAGCCCATGATATATTGTTTGTCACTGTTATTTTGTGATTTTGAGAATGTTATATAAATTCCACCTTTTTAAATGTTTTATTATGAACACTTTAAATGCAATGGATACAATGAATCTCCATGTACCCATTTCCCAGTTTCAGTGGCTTAACATTTTGCCATATTGGTTTCCTCTGTCCTTTCTGTCCCCTGTGTTTTCATGTTTTAAAACAAATCCCAGAAATCTCATTTTCCCCTTAAATACATCTCAACTAGTGCATCTCAGCAACAACATAATTAAGGACATTTTCTTACACAATGCTAATGTCAGACCTAAAAAAAATTAATAATAATTCATTTTTATCATCTAAAATCAGCATCGTTTCCATCATTGTCTAAATTATTTGCTGTTAAATCAGAATCTGAACATGGTTGTTATAAGTCTCTTTCAGAAAGGGCGACAACTTGTTTATTATTCAAACCAGGGCACATTAAGACAAAGGGATGCGATCAGTTCATGACACTGGCAGATGTTAAATTAGAACTATCCTGGTGAAACCAAAACATGGCAAACAACTTTTAGTCTCTTAATCTTGAACATTTTTCTCCATCCCTTCTCTCCATGTCTCATAGTCTGGATTTGGCTAATCGCTTCTTTGTCTCATGGTTAATCTTTTAAAAAAGTGTGGCCTGGCTTTCATGTTTGGTACCCATTTCTTTTCCTTAGATACTGCCAGATATATTCACTTATATTATCTCATTTGTTCCTTACAATTCAGTGGAGATGTACATTAATGGAAAAGTCTAGTACACACCTCCCGTCTCATAAACCAATAATCATGGCTGTTGGGAGTTTCAGTTGAATCAAGTCAAATTGGGATTTGTGTTTCATTCTCACTATTACTACATTATCTCCTGTCTCAGTTGGGCAAGTACTTATCCCTCCAGGAGAGTTCAGCTGCCTCTGGCAGGAGGACTAATGCCTCAGTTACACCATCCCCAGGTTTTCTACCAAACCCACAATGCCCAGCAGCATTGGTACCCTAGTTAAAACTGCTTGACAAGCCAGGCAATAAATTAGCCAGCCAGGAGGGTCAGGAAGATGAAAAGGTCAGAGGAATGGGGGGATACTTGTAAAAAGTTAAATGTGGAAAGTTTAGTTTTGTATATTTAGCTAATGTGCACATTTCCATTTTTGGACTCTTATTGTTGTTTAATAATGTATCCAATTCGAGACATGCAGATTGCAGATTGCAGGTTTGCATAGAAGAGTAAAGTCTAGAAGTCCAGTACAATGAAAACTTAAGCGTAGTGGTAAGTGATGATACTGGGTTTAAAGATGATTTCTCTTCATACTTTTCTATATTTTGAACTCGAGAACTATTTATTACTTTATAATTACACATACAGAGCACCCTTTTACAAAGGTTTATTGCTGACTCAGAAATGAAAAGGTGAGTTTTATTTCTTATAGTCCCTCTAAATCCAGGTGTGTATATTTCCAAGAAACCCTTTATTTCTATCGCTTGAATGAAATGCATCAATTTATTGTTTTGTCCAACTGTGCTGGTGCATTGTGTTCATTATTGTTTTTACCTTAGGAAAACGACAAAGCTCAGGTGAAACTTGAGAATGAGCAGGAGACGCTAAAGAAACAGAAGACAAAACAGGAAATTAGAGCCACTTTGCAAAAAGCTCTCCAAGAGAAGATAGAACATATTCAACAGGAATACAGAGAAGAGCAAGACTTGGACATGAAGCTCGTGCAAAGAGCCCTGCAAGACTTACAGGAAGAGGCTGATAAAAAGAAGCAGAAAAGAGTAAGATGTTTATTCAGTGCCTACTGTGTACCGGATGAGATTCCTTGGGCTGTCAGCCTTATGGGAGCCAGCCACATGTAGAATGAACCATAACAGTGCTACCCTAAGTGTGGTCCATGAACCAACAGCATCAGCATCATCTGGGAGGATGGAAGATAGAGAAATTCATAGGCTCCCGAATCAGAATCTGTAAATCCAGATCTTGTCAGGAGCAAGAAGTCTGTTTTAACAAGCTCCTCCAGGTGATTCTCTTGCTCACGGAATTTTGGGAACTCCTATAATGTGTTAGCACTGTGATAGCCAGATGAGATCACAAGAAGTGGAGTAAGTATGCCTGGAAGTTGGGGAAGACATCACTGAGAAAGTGGTATTTGAGTTGGACATTGAAGGATCTGTAAAGCTTTGTCAGGCAAAGAAAGAAGAGAAAAGAATTCCAGTATTTATTTAGCTGTCTGTTTCCTTTGAAATTTGTATTGAACTCTTAAGGGCATAGTGCCTTTCCTATAGTATTATCTTTTTTATACTTTATTTTTAACAGCTGTTTTAGGTTCACAGCACAATTAAGCAGCAGATACAGAAGTTTTCCATATGCCCCTGCCCCTACATATGCATAGTCTTCCCCATTATCGGCATCCCCCATCAGAGTGGTACATTTGTTACAATTGATTAACCTATATTGATATCATTATCACCCAAAGTCCATAGTTTACATTAAGGTCCACATGGTGTTGTGTATCCTGTGGGTTTGGACAAATGTGTTTACCATGACAGTATCATACAGAGTTGTTTCAGTGGCCTAAAACTATCTCCATAGTTTTGCCTTTCCCAAAATATCATATAGTTGAAATCTTAGTATGTAGCATTTTCAGATGGCTTATTTCACTAAGTAATATGCATTTAAGTTTCTTCCCCATCTTTTCATGGCTTGATAGCTCATTTCCTTGTAGCGCTTTATAATATTCCATTGTGTGAATGTACCACAGTTTATCCATTCACCTACTGGAAGACATCCTTGGTTGCTTCCAAGTGTTGGTGATTATGAGTAAAGTTACTGTACACATTCATGCATAGGTTTTTGTGTGGATATAAATTTTTAATTTGGGTACATACCAAGGAGCATCATGATTGTTGGACCATATGGTAAGAATATGTTCAGTTTTGTAAGAAACTGCCAAACTATTTTCCAAAGTGGCTGTACTATTTTGCATTCCCGCCAGCAATAATGAGAGTCCCTGTTTTTTTTTGTGAGTGTTCTGGACTTTGGCCATTTTAATAGGTCTGTAGTGGTATCTCATTGTTATTTTAATTTGTGTTTTTCTGGACCATGGAGCACAAAAGCTATGTGGCTAAATAGGATATTGATAGTGTCCTAATTAGAATTTAATTAAGTATCCATGCTCACTTGTGGGATAAAGATTTCAATCTTGCAGATCTCAACATGAATAAAAATTTTACCCCCCATTTCGGGGAGAAAGGGTGGGGGCACTGAGAGATTTTGAGGAGCCCTTAGGCGTAGAACTGAAGAGGACTAGGAGACTCCAAGATGGGGTTGGGGAATGGCTTGACAGGGTTGAGGAGAGCAGGGCGAGCCTGAAAAAGGAAAAATAATACTAATTTGTATTTTTCTGATGACATATGATGTAGAGCCTTAAAGACTCTGAACCCAATTTCGATGTGTGGATGTGGGGGTTTTCCCCCCACACTGCCAAGCAATGCTTGGGACACCAGCTGGGTGTCCTACAATTCAACTCAATTCTGACACTACCCAGAGATAGCATCAGATTCCATAGGTAAAGGCTGTCCTACAAGACCAGTTTCTATTTCAGATGCCGGTTGCAAGCCCAGGTTGTTAACTGTGCTTCTGACAACTGGCTACAAATCAGAGGAGCTTCCAACGACCCGCTCCAACACAGGATGCCAGTCGCAAGTTCAGTTTACTCGTACTTTTGACCAACTATAAATCAGAGGTTCTCACAACTCCCTCCTTGGGTTTGATTAACTGCTAGAGCCTCTCACAGAACTCAGAGAAACCCATTTACTCACTAGATTACAGTTTTATTACCAAGGATATTAAAGGATACAAATGAACAGGCAGATGAAGGATACATAGGGTGAAGTCCTAAACAAAGGAGCTTCTGTCCTCATGTTGTTTGGGGCCCAGCACAGTGGAACATAAAAGTGTTCTGGTTTCCCAACCTGGAAGCTTTCTGAACCCTTTCCTTTTGGATTTTCATGGAGGCTTCATTACACAGGCATAATTGGTTAAATCATTGGCCATTGGTGATTGATTCAGCCTCCAGCCCTTCTCCCCTCTCAGGAGGTCAGGGGGTAGGACTCCAGGTTCTAACCATCTAAACACATGGTTAGTTCCCCTGACAAGCCTCCAACCTTAGGTGCTGTCCAAAAGTCACCCCATTTACGTAAGGCACCTTTTTTTGCTTTAATCATTTAGCAAATTCTAAGGGTTTTAGGAGCTCTGTGCCAGAAAAGGGGGCAAAGACCAAACATATTTATTTCTTATCATAAATTATTCACAATATCACAAACATCATGAAATCATGTATTATGTGACCTTTGGCTTCTTTCACTTAGCATAATGTTTTCAAAGCTTTTCCTGTGCTTACTGACCATTTGTATGTCTTCCCTGGAGAAATATGTTCGAAGTCTATTATATAGGCTTCTTGCCGAAGTCTATTGAAGTCTTTTGCCCAATTTTTAATTGAGTTATTTATTTTTTCATTATTGAGTTGTAAGAGTTTTTTATATGTTCTATAACTCCCCTTATATAAGTGGTTTGTAAATATTTTTTCTCATTCCATGGGTTGACTTTTCTCTTTCTTGATGGTGAACCTTGAAGTGCAAACGTTTTATATTTTGATGAAATCCAGTTTATCTAAGTTTTCTTTTGTTGCTTTTGCTTTTGGTGTCGTATCTAAAAAACTGTTCCTACACCAAGGCCACAAAAATGTGGTCTGTGTTTTCCTAGAGTTTTATAGTTTTAGCTCTTACATTTAGGCTTTTGATCCATTTTGAGTTAAATTTTGTATATGATATGAGGTAGAGGTCCAACTTCATTCTTTAGCATGTGGATATCCATTTGTCTCAGCACCATTTGTTGAAGAGATTTTTCTTCCCCTATTGAATTGCCATGTCAATTGACAGTGAATGTGACGGTTTATTCCTGGACTTTCAGTTCTATTCCATGAGTCTATATTTCCATTCTGGTATAGTGTCACAGATCATTGAAGCTTTTGCAGTAAGTTTGAAATCAGGAAATGTGAATCCTCCAACTTTGTTCTTTTTAAAATTGTTTTGATTATTCTGGCTCCCTTGCATTTCTGTTTGAAGCCAATTGGGATTCTGAAGGGATTGTTTTGAGTTCTATAGACTAATTTGGGGACACTTGCCATTTTTTACTGATCCATGAACATAGGATATCTTCCCATTTATTTAGATCTTCTTTAAGTTATTCCCATGATGTTTCTTAGTTTTCAGAGTTTAAGTTTTGTCCTTCTCTTGTTAAATAACTTAAGTAACTATGAGACTATGTATATAAGCCATTCTGAGGCTACACCCTAAGACCTTGCTGGTCTTACCACAGATCTATAATGTTCTCAAGAGAGATCAGAGATTGGATGAAACAACATAAATATAACACCATGAAATATGGAGAAGCCAACTGAAAATGTTTTATTATAAAGCCCAGTTCACAGCCTTAGTTGCACATTAAAATCACCTGGGGGACTTAAAAACTATTCCTTAGATAGGAATCTCTGGGGGTGAGACTCAACCCTTAGTGCCTTTTAAAGCTCCCCAGGTGATTCCTAAGTGTAGCTAAGATTGAGAATTACTATTATAAAGGATTAGGTGATGCATCTTCTGGTCAGAGACAGTGCTATAATAATAGTAGTGGCTTATCAGGTTAAGATTTAATCTACTTAAATGAAATTAAAGCTGTATAATTGCGAATTATTCGGCAACTGCTTTGAGAAACACTTTGGAAAAGTGTTTGAATTAACGTATTCAACAATGTATTTCAAAACATTTCAAACAGGTAACAAAGGATAGTACAGCGAACTCCTATGTGTTCCTCGCCTAGCTTCAACTACCATCAACTGATGACCATTCTCGTTTTGTCTACACTCCCACCCATGTCCCACCACCACCTCTGAATATTCTGAAGTAAACCCTCGACATAATAGTTCATCTATAAATGTTTCAGTATGTAATCCTAAAATACTGAGACTGTAACTCTAAAAGATTGTTTTTAAACATCCTCAACATCATTATTACACCTAGTAGTAATGAGGTAATTTTTATGTTATGTAGGAAGAAATGATAAGAGAGCAGAAGATATATCTTCAGTACTTGGCACAGCAACGCAAGGAAGAAAAAGCTCAGGAGAAAGAATTGGACAGAATAATAGAGGAAGAGAAGGAAAAGAAGTTGGCTGAGAAAGACAAGCAGCTGAAACTCGAAAAGGAGGCAAGGAAACAACTTGTGAATGAGGTCATGTGTACAAGAAAACTTCAAGTTCAAGAAAAGTGTAAGGAAATGAATTATAATTATATTTTAGCTGGGCTTTAATTCAAATTAAGTAGTAACCAAAAATATTATATTAAGTGGGTATTATGTGTGAAATACTATGAGGGAAGGAGAAAGGATTAAGGCAAGATTCCTGCTTTGCAGAACTTATTTAATTGAATACATGAAGTAAACATATGAAGAGTTTTATATCCTGGAAGACTTTGAGCAGTCGTGGGTTAAAGGAACAGTATGTCCTGTAATTAGTCTGTGTGCCTTAGTAATTAAGGACGGTGAGAAGGTAGGGCATAGACACAGGTTTCCCCCTCTTCCCTTTTATCTATCCCTCTTCTTTCTGCCGGTGTCACCATACCTCCCTACCTGCGTACCTTGGCTTGGGTAGTTTTCTCTGCCTATGATGTGTTTGTTCTTGAGAAATTCTGGACATCCTTCAAGGAAGCTCAGACATCTCATTCCTTGAGAGGTCCCCTGTGTACCCATGTTAGTAATAAATCCTCTTTCTGGAACTCTCACTGTGTCTTGCTCATGTCTTAGCATACCATTGTACTCCCTCAGTTTCAAACAGTGCTTGATTTCAAAAGAAAATATTTGTAGAGAGGATGAACTGCCACCTCTAGATTTCCACCATTTCATGTCCAGCCCAATGAGGCAGTAGATGGACAGGTGTACTGTTAGGGGACCATAAGACTTCACACTAGTTGTCTTTGCAAGAGAAAACTCATCTTGGTTCCGTTGATTAATTTTCTGCTCCAGGAATAAAACAGTGGTTGGAACTTAGGTCAGTTTTAGATGGAGTTTTAGGGAAATGAGAAGAAAGCTTATAAGCTAAAAAGATATCTGTATTCATTCTTGATAAATGTTTTAGAATATATTGAGAAAACATAGAAGTTTAAGTATTCAAGACCATTTATAAACAAGGAAACAAAATCAACTATAATTTTACCAACTCAGGAATAGCAACTATTCACAACTTGGTGTATTCCTTCCAGTATTTTTACTAGGTATGTAATTTCCCCTCACAAATCAGGATCATGGTGTATATATTGTTTTACATCTGGATTTTTCCATTTATCATAAACATTTTCCAAGTCATTTTTTTTCCGATTATAAGATTTGTAATGTTGCCTAGAAATTAATTATAAAAATGGACCATAATTTATTTTATCTAAATGCAACTAATGGACCTTCAGATTGTTTTGAATCTTTTTTACTACTACTTTAGCATTGCAGGTTACTGCCTCTGTAAATAATTTTTTTGCTCAAATATGATAGTTTAAGATAAATTACTGTAAGTGGATTTTGGGACCAAAAATATGTACCTTTTAGATATATGTTATCCTGCTGTAGTTATTCTTTTGTGAACTCTGTTTTCTTTGCCATTTTGTCGACTGGGATGCTTCAGTCTATCTTATTTATATAAAAGCTTTTTATACTATGACTTTTAAATATTCATTTTGTAATAAATAAAATCTCTCGTTAACATAAATGACAATCGAACCATTTGTCTTCAAGAAGAGAAAGGTGAGAACTGTGCCAGTGGTAATCTGGTCTGAAAAAGGCCAATCATAGATTCTTTAAAAATAAAAAATTATCTATAAATCATGGCACATATCAGCCTAAACCCTATTCATTCCTCAGTGGAGGTGACACTTATACCTTACTGATCTATGATCCAGCCCACTATTCTAAGCTCTGCCTTTCTAAAAACAACATGGAACTGATGTCAGCAAGTCTTGTCTGAAAAAAGCCACTTAGCAAAAATTACTTTTGTGTTTCTTAGTGCAACGAAAAGCAAAAGAACAGGAAGAACTTGCTATGGAACAAGAATACATAAATGCAGGTCTTAAAGAGCTTAACCGGGAAGAGAGTGAGAATTTTGCACGGTACGATTTTGTCTTTGTTGTTATTTACCACCGAAACAAAAAAAGGAGATATTTAACATGGAGGACAATGTGCCATAGTTCCTGCGTTATTGACATTATTTTACAGCAGTACAGTCATGCACCACATGATATCGTTTTGACTAATGATGGACTGAATAGCCAAAAGTGGTCCCATGAGATTATAATAGAGCTGACAGACTCCTTTCACCTAGTGATGTCTGAGCCATCATGTTGTAGAACAACTCATTGCTCACGTTTGTGGTGGTGCTGATGTAAATGAACCTACTGCTCTGCCAATCAGATGAAAAAGTACTGTATACTGTGTTTTTACTGTACCTTTTCTATGTTTAGAAATGTTTGGGTACACAAACGCTGTTGTGTTACAGTTGCCTACACCAGCGGTCTCCAACCTTTTTGGCACCAGGGACCGGAGCTCCTATGAGAATCTAATGCCTGATGATTTGAGATGGAGCTGGGGTGGTGATGCCAGTGCTGGGGAGCGGCTGCAAATACAGATGAAGCTTTGCTTGCAGGCCTGCCGCTCACCTACTGCTGTGCCGTCCGGTTCCTAACAGGCCATGGATGGGTACTGGTTCATGGCCTGGGGGTTGAGGATCCCTGGCCTACAGTATTCAGTACAGTAACATGCTGTGCAGGCTTGTAGCCTGGAAACAATAGGCTATACCATATGTACACACCTAGGTGTGTAATAGGCTATACCATCTAGGTTTGTGTAAATGCACTCTGTAATGTTCACACAACAATGAAAATCATTTAATGACACATTTCTCACATATCCCCATCATTAAGCAACATATGACTATTACATTTGTCCAAAGAGCTCAAGTGAATTTATAAAATCTCACTTAAAAATAAGCACCAATTGTCTTGTTAAAGTTCTGTGGCTTTTGTGTACATATTAAGTATTAAACTGGACAAAGATCTTAAAAAATAATATAAATTAAAAACAAAAAATTTTTAAACAAGAACCAACCATAAATTCTAATGAAATAACAAGAAGATTTTTCCTCCCATGATAAACCTTGAAATACAGTGTAGCCTAGTTAAATTAGCAGAAATGGCTTATGAAGATAGGAGTCCATGCAAATGTCCCCAGGAGGATTTTTGCATTGGGCTGGAAAACTGAAATGCTCTGGGTGCTTTGGGAAATACTACTTCCCTCCTCTGACGGGAGTCTCTCCAATCACCACAACCAGGCTCAGGTGGAGGAAGTGGGCAGACATCTTGCAGCCTTTCTCAGACCATAATAGTCTCTTCCAACTGCTGGCCATGACACTCAATTCAGGTGACCAGTGTGGTAAAGGAAGACCTGTCTCCTCTAATTGCTGGTCACCCTTCCTGTCCCTGGGTCTTGCCTCCTGACTTACCCATACTTGATGCATAAAAATAAGCTCTTTTCTTTCTAGAAAGAGTATGGGTTATGTACCCGAGCCTGTTGCCACTTTGGGGCATCTACCCTACTGACTTCCTGCTAGTTTCTGTTCTGGAGGTTTTTCCTTCTCATTTTTGTAAAGTCTGTTGTTAGAGATATGAGGGGGACTTAATGGATAGCAACTGTCTTCCCTGCCCCACTTGTGAATCAAGTGAAAGATTAGGAAAAAAAAAGTGTGGGCAGAAGATATCACAGTTACCTATTAGTACATAATAAAACACCCCAAAATTTGTGGTTTAAAGTGAGGTATGATTATTTCTCATGATTCTCTGGTTGACAGGGCTCAGGTGGGTGGTTCTTGCTTGGAGCCTGTCATGTGGTTCAAGTCACATGTTGGCCAGGGCTACATTCACCTGAAGGCTCAGCCGAAGTGGACACCTCAGATGCTTACTCATATAGCTGCATGTATGCTGACTGTAGTTGGGGATAGCGTCTGGTATTATCACCCAGAACACCTGCATGTGGCCTCTCCATGTGGCTTGGGCTTCTCACAGTGTGGTAGCAGTTGGTTTTGATAGGTAGAGTTCCAATGGTGAGCATTCCAAGAGACAGGAAGAGGTAACTGTGAGGCCAGTTAAGGGCTACCCCTAGGATGTGGCATCACTTTTGTCCTATTCTATTGGTCATAAAATACTCTCTGGGTCCGTCCAGATTCAAGGGGATGGAGAAATAATCCCCACCTCTTGATAAGGAGAGTAGAAGCTCACATTGCAGAAGGGTGGCTGGGAGAGGAGATATTCCTGTGGCCCTCTTTGGAAAGTAGAATGTGCCACCGAGGCAATACATGCTATAATCTTTATTTCTGATAAAAGCTGATATTAAAAATGTAGCTTATAGATTATAAAATGGTGCAACCACTGTGGAAAACAGTATGACGCTTCCTCAAAAAATTAAAAGTAGAACTATCATACTGTTGACTTAAGAAATGTCTAAACCTGTAGAGGATTTATATGAGTTTCTTTGAGCCAGAACTGACAATTTCTGGGAAGCAAAATCTCAAATACTCTGGAGAATGACAGTTTCACAGTTTCTTTTGGAATAAAAGAAAGAAAGTTAGGAAGATTACATGAGGGTGGGAGAAGCAAGGTGGGGATTGGATTACAGACTAGTTAAGATTATATGCTCTCTTGAGGGTGGTTATGGTTTATTTCAAAGATGTGTTAACCTAGACGCACAGAAACAATGAACAGGGTTTGCTTAAGGCAAAGATCAACCGTTCATTAAAAAAGTTATATGCCTGAGGTGTGACTACTTACCATGACCTGCTCATTTAGTAATTTATGATCAGGTCATCTTGTGGGGTTACTTTCCGTAGAACTCCTTTTTCATCCACAGTATGATTCAGCAGTCCCACTCTTGGGTATATATCCAAAATAATTGAAAACAGGACCTCTAAGAGATATTTGTATGGCCATGTTCATAAAGGCACTATTCATAGTAGCCAAGAGGTGGAAATAACCCAAATGTCCACTAGAAGATGAATAAATAAATAAAATGTGGCATATGCATACAATGGAATATTATTAAGCCTTAAAAAGGAAAGGAATTCTGACACATACTATAACGTGGATGAACCTTGAGGACATTATGCTAAGTGAAATAAGCCAGTCACATAAAAAGCAAATACTGTGTGATTCCACTTATATGAGGTACCTAGAATAGTCAAATTTATAGAGACAGCAAATGGAATGCTGGTTACCAGAGACTGGTGGGAGGGGGGACAGGTGAGTTTTTATTATTTGATGGTTATAGAGTTTCATATTTGCAAGATGAAAAAGTCCTTAAGATCTGTTTCACAACAATGCGAATATACTTAACACTACTGAACTGTACACAAAAAAAATCAAGATAGTAAATTTTACATTATGTATTTTTTACCACAATAAAAATAATCACACTGTAAATTTTAAAATGTGGCTTCTATATTTAAAATATGGCTTATATATGGAAGAAACTGTCTCGTTAATACTGAGCAGAATGAGGCATACGTACCCTCCCAGTCACTGGCAGTGTGAGACCACAGCAGGCCTCCCCTGCAGGGGCCTGGCCATTTGATAGACAGCGGAGTGGAAAACTGGCAGACCAGCCTGTTCCCAGTTTTTTCAGTCATTGAGGAGTGAGAGGGGATAGAGAGAGGCCAAGGACTCTCTCCACATTGCAGTAAACATTGTGAAATAGTTCTTCCCTAAAATCAATATTCTAAGATTATCTTAATTATTATTGTGTAATAAACATATTATTTAACTTTTCATCTATTCCCCACTCACCCTGATTTTAATGGGAATTTTAATTTGACTTCACAAATTACATTTTAATTGTAATGCCCTAAATAAATCCAAATGCTTACTTCTTGTAATTTTATACTTCGACATTTCTAATACTGTAGACGCTCCAGTTTAGCCCAGCAGTACAGGAAGCAGCTTCAGATGCAAATGTCCTACCAGCAGCAGGCCCGGGAAGCCCAGAAAGAAGAGGAACGCCGGGAGTTCGAGGCGGGGATAGCAGCAAACAAAATTTGCCAGGAGAAGATCCAGAAGGTCCTGCGCGTCCATCCTGTGCTGCCCCGGAACATCCATCCCATGCGGAGGTCATGCACTCATGAGCTTCCACCCTAGTTTTCCAGTGTTTTAATATTTTAACTACAGTGTGCTCAATATGTTTTTTGTAACTCATAGATAAATGTTTTTTTTTCCTCTGAGTTTGCATAATGATACATTATTTTCTTCCTTCAAATTAACTTTGTTCCTTTTTTAGATTTCATAAACTTACAAATCTGAATGATCTCCTTCATATCACACAGTTATTTTCCTGACCTACTCCTTTGCCTCCCTTTCTTATTTATTTATTAAGAACTGTACTTTCTTTTATCTCTCTAGCCATCTGCCCATGTCTTCTTGCCTCCTTTCTCTTTTTTCTCATAGGCTTAAATCACAATATTAACAGGGCATTTTTGCAGGTAGAGCTGGGATAATCAACCGCTATAATTAACCCACTTATACATTCATTAAACAAATATTTACTGAGTGCCTCCCATGTGCCAGACACCATTCTGGATCCTGAGACTTCGGCAAGAACAAAACAAACATCTTGATTTGACAGAGCAATGGGAGGAAGCCAAAAGTAAAGTGTTAAAGTGCTTATAAAGCAGAAAATGGCAGCAGTGCTATTTTATTTTTTGTCTGGTGGTCAGGTGATATTTGAGCAGATGATATTTGAATGAACCAGCCATGTGGTTTTCTGGGAGGAAGGCGTCCGGGCAAAGGAAAGTGCTGGTTTAAGGGCACTGGGGGAAAAGTCTGCGTGTGCATCTGAGGCATAGCATTCATAGAGTGAGTGAGGAGAGAGTGCTAGAGGATTAAACAGATAGGTAGTGAGGGCCAGATGATGTAAGACCTTGGAGCCTTGGTAAAGACTAGCTTTTACTTGGCATAGGAAGCTGTTAGAGGGTTTTGAATAGAGGAGCGACATGATTGGGGTAAGAGAGTTGCTATCTACCGTGTTGAGAATAGACTTCAGGGAGACAGGAACAGGGATTCAGTTAAGAGGCGATCACAGTGACCCAAGTGAAGGTGATGATAGTGTGGTAGACAGCCCCCAGGATGGCCCCAATGATCCCCTCCTGGTTTTCTGCCCTTGTGTAGTCCCCTTCCACCCTGAATCATGCCTGCTCTGTGTGACCTATTGGATACTGCAGAAATGACAGGGTGTAACTTCCAAGTCTAGGTCTTAAAAGACACTGTAACTTCCACCTTAGTCTCCTGGATTGCTCACTGTGAGGGAAGGCAGCCAGCCGCCATGTTGTAAGGTGAGGATGCTCAAGAAGCCTTCTGGAGAGGCCCATATGAGGAGGTACTGAAGTCTCTCACCAAAAGGCAACACATGACTTGCTAGTCATGTGAGTGTGCCATCTTGGAAGAAGACCCTTTTGCTCGCACACCAATTGAGCCTTAAGATGACTGTAGCCCTTGGTTGACATTTTGATTGCCTAGGCCAGCTATTCCTAAATTCCTGACCTCCAGAAACTAAGAAAGATAACAAATGTTTATTATGATCTTAAGCTACTAAGTTTGGGGATATTTTGTTAGATACTCCAATAGGTAACAAATACCGGTATCTTGGATCAGGGTAGGATCTGGGGCACTGTGAGAGAGGTCAGATTCTGACTCTATATTGGAGGTAGAGCAAACTAGATTTGCCGATGGATGGATGTGTTGAATGTAGAGTTAGAAAGTCAAATAGGACCTTCATACTTTTGGTCTGAGTGACAAATGAGTGGACTGCATTTATGGTGGGAAACAGTTGACACCTCTCAAACTATTAATTTTGAAGTGTTCTCAGCCAAATGAATTCAAAGAAATAGGAAATCACTTGGTAATTCTAGTCAATATTCTATTTGGGATTCTACCCCTGGGTTCTGCTCTGCAAAACATATTTCATATATGAAAGCATGTTTTGTGGTATACCAGTTTTTGAAGATATTCTGTGAAAGAGAAACTTGGAAAAGTCTACAATCTAGATCCCTTGCTTGGAGAGTCATTAGGCACAGTGGAGATATTTAAAGACTCTGAGAATCCCTAAGTAACAAAACCCAGCTACGTTTGTTTAACCCATTACCCATTTCCCATTTATCCTAAGGATACTCGCTGGCGGTGCTTGCGTCTGCAGCATTTACCCTGAGATAACTCGAGGATTACAGTCCTAACCTAACCTTATAATTTGCTACAAAGTATCTTGCTTTTATTATTACTTCCCTTCACTCTAGTATATCGATAGTCTCTGGAAACAAATGACATCATTCTACTTACAGCCTTCTGTTCTTAGTAGTGGTATTTCCATTTACAAAATGTAGTAATACTCGATCGCTGAAATTGTCAAATCCTGGGAAACGTAGCATCCCTATGCCTGATGTTAATTAACATCATTCTTAAACAGTTGTTAGCTGAAGATACCTTTCATAAATCCAATTTACGTATACACTTCTGTGACATTAGGATTAGAGATAAATTCATTTAGAAACAACTCCAAGAACAGTTTTTCTGTTTTATTTTCACATGGAAAACCAGTCAGATTTGCTTCAGCCTCAAAGAGCATGTTTATGTAAAATTAATGTTGGCGACAAGCTGCACTTTTTTTTTTCTGAACAGGAAATGGGTTAATCCTGTTACTCACACTTTTTCCTGAAATCCAATATCTATTAAAATACGATACCTTTTGGGAAGTGCTCATCTTTCTTCTACATGTTCACATTATTCATTACATTATGCCACGTGGAACATTCAGAGAAGCTTTCTGGAGGATATTCCTTTCTAAATAAAAGTGTTTTATTTCTAGTCTATGTTTTATGTAAAATTTTTAGACCACTTAAATTATTCTTTTAGACCCACTTTTAATAGCTATATTGAGGTATAATTTCCATGCCATAAAATTCACCCATTGCAAGTGATTTTTGATAAAAAAAAAAGTCACTATTATAAATTACACTGTGAGCTATGTCACCATCATCACAATCCAGTTTTAGAATACATCTATCAACCCAGAAAGTTCCTGCATGTTTGCAGTCATTCCCTATTCTTTTACCCAGTGCCAAGCAACCACTGATCAGCTTGCTGTCCTCCAGTTTTGCCTTTTCTTAAAATTACATATTAATGGAATTATATATTGTGTGTAGTCTTTTGTGTTTGCTGCCTTTTGGTTAGCATGTTTTTGAGGTCTGTGTATGATATTGAATGCATTGACAGGTCATTCCTTTTTATTGTTGTAATATTCCATTGCATGGAGATACTGCATTTTATTTATCAATTTACTAATTGAAGGATATGTGGATTTATTTCCAGGCATGGCTACTATGAGCATATGTTTTATTTCTTAAATTGCATTTCCCTAATGACTAATGATGTCAATCATCTTTTCATGAGCTTATTAGCCCTTCATATATCTTGTTTTGTGAAGTGTCTATTTAAATATTTCCCCTCCATTTTCTAATTGGGTTGTTTGTTTTCTGATTACTGCATTATAAGAGTTCTTTACATATTCTGTATACAAGTTTTTTTTTTTTTTTATCAGTTGTATGATTGGCAAATATTTTCTCCCAGTCCAAGGCTTGTCTTCATTTTTCTTAATGGTATCTTTTGACGAGCGAAAGTTTTAAATTTTGATAAGGTCTATCTTCTTTTTTTTCTTTTATGGATCATGTGTTTAGTGACATATATAAGAAATCTTTGCCTTACTCAAGGTCACAAAAGTATTCCTTTGTTTTCTTCTAGTAGTTTCAGAGTTTTAGCTGTTAGCATGGAATACTATGATATATTTCGAGGTTTTTTTGTTTTGTTTTGTTTTGTTTTTGTTTTTGTTTTTGGCACAGCAGGGGATAGTATGAGGTAATGGTCTAAGTTCTTTTATTATTATTATTATTATTATTATTATTATTATTTCTTTTTGTATATGAATAGCCAGCAGATCAGCACAGTTTATTGAAAAGACTGTCCAGTGGGCAGCTTCATCTATTTGCTCCATGTGGTTCATCATTCAGGAGTCTGTGGTTCTGCTCCCATTCCCATACTGGGATTATGACATTAGCATCTCCACCCGGCTTACTTAATCTCATTTGCTGCCTAAAATGCTGACCCTGTTTTGTTGGGGGGGTTTAAGACCGGGAATCTTGAGCATTTGTAAAATATGTGCATTTACTAGCTTTAAAAAAAGATAGAAAGAAATCAACATGCTCATATTCCTAATGTTCAACATTATAATTATTTTCACTTCTTTGAGTTTCCTCCCAGGGAACTCTCTCAGGGATGTTCTTATGGATAGTCATTTTTGCATTGTAAATGCCATGTTGCTTGACATATTATATTTACAAAGTATTATGGCTACGTGTAGTTTACTGAGTTTATGTACTATAATTTATTAGACATTTATTTCAAATTCATCACTATTATAAATTATTCTGTAACAACAATATTTATTTGAATTATTTCTTTAGGATCAATTAATTCCCTGGAGTGGGATTTCTGGGTCAAAGGGGATGAACATTTTTATACTTTTGCTTCAAGTGATACATTTGCAAAAGCCGTTTTTAGAGTTGAAGAATTTTTAGGAAAATGTTTTCAGGGCCTACTGGTGTTTTCCCTGAAGATTTACAATATATTTAAGCAAATTTTCTGCTGGACTCTAAGAGATTTTTTTGTTTGTTATTTTGTTTTTTACCCATTCATTCCTTCATTCATTCTTACCCTAGTTCTGTAACTCTACCTTATGGATTCTTTCAAGCCCCCTGTGGCCAAAGTTAATCTCTAATTCAAAAGGGGAAGTCTTTGCAAAAAAGAAAAAGACCATCATTTAAGCATTGTGGAAAATCAACATACGGGTTTTTTTCTGGGCATTCTACTCTATCCATTAATTTATCTGTTTTTTCTTACACCAACACAACGCTTGCAGTAATTACTGTAGCCTTTCAGTAAGTTTTGAAATTGGTAGTGTAAGTCATCCAATATTATCTTTTTTTCAAAATTGTTTTGTCCATTATACCCTTTAAATTTCCATTTCTATAATTGTTAAGATCATCTTGTCAATTTCTAAAAAAAAATGCCTCTTGAGATTTTAACAGAGATTGCATTGAATTTATAGATCAATTAGGGGAGAATTGCAATCGTAACAATAATGAGCCTTCCAATCCCTGACAAGATCTATCTTCCCATTCACTTTAATGTTGTCTTTAATTTTTCTCAGCAATGTTTTGTAATTTTCAGTGTGCTGGACTTTTGCTTCCTTCGTTAAATTTATTCCTAAGTATTTCTTTTTGATACTATTGTGAATGGAATTGTTTTCTTAATTTTATTTTTGGATTTTTCATTGTAAATGCTTAGCAATACAATTGATTTTTGTGTACTGAGCTTATATCCTGTGATCTTGCTAAACTTACTTATTATTTCTAGTAGTTTTTTGTTGTTGTTGAGATTCTGTAGAATATACTATTTCAGGATTACATCATTTGCAAATAAAGACAATTTTATTGATTTCATTCCAATCTGGATACCTTTTATTTCTTTTTCTTGCCTTATTGCACTGGTTAGTGCAATATGATGTAAGAGATTAAGTAGAAGAGGTAAGAACAGAATTCTTAACTTGTTTTCAGTTTTGATGGAAAATATTCATTCTTCAACCATTAAGTATGATGTTAGCTATAGGTTTTTCTCAGTTTCCCTTTAGCAGGATGGAGGATGTTTCCTTCTGTCCTTGTTTATTTGGAGTTTATGAAGGGGTGTTGGACTTTTATCAAATGCCTTTCTTGTGTCTATTGAGTTGGACATGTGGTTTTTGGTTTTTATTCTATCACTATGGTATATTGCATTAATTTATTTGCAAGTCCTAAACTAACCTTGCATATGTTGGATAAATGCCATTTGGCCATGGTTTATATTTTTTATATGTTACTGCATTTTGTGTATATATGTATTGTCACTGTGTTTATCTTGGAGCTAGGTCTATTGTGATGTCTTTTTCTGGGTTTGATGTTAGAATATTATTGACCATGTAAAGGTATTTCCTCCCCCTTTATTTTCATAAAGAGTTTGGGAAAGATTCATATTATTCTTTAAATGTTTGATATAATTCCTCAGGGATGCTGCCTGGAATTTCTTTGTAGGAAAATTATTTTTTATTGCTAACTTAATATTTTTACAAATGCATATTCAGATGTTATATTTCTTCTTGAGTCAGTTTTGATAATTTGTGTTTTTCTAGGAATTTGTCCACTTCATCTGAGTTATCTAATTTAAACACATAAAGTAGTTCATAAAATTTCCTTATTATTTTAAGCTCTAAGGGGTGCATAGTAATTCCCTCTTTCAGTCTTTTTTTGAAATTTGGGTTATTTTGATACTCTGTGACCAGTAAGTTATTGGAAAGTACAGTCTCTCCAACCAGTGTCTTTCCCTGCTCATAATTTAGTATAACTGCCTATCAAAGAGTGTAGTACTTGGATGATTAAAGTAATTAAAAAAAAAAAGTAAAAAATATTTTATTGTTAAATTATGCTATTTATCTTTTTCTTATTTTTATGTAAAGGAAACTAGCTTTTCATCATATGGATGCAAACATTTTTCCTTGTTTTTCTGCCCTATTCGTGGCAGAGCAGAAAGTTTTAAAGGGCCTAGATTCCTCATATTTTATTATCTAGTAGGCTTGATCTCACCTCTTCGGTCTTTTGAAATTTTTTTTCATAGCTATCAATAATTTTTTTTTTCCAGATTAGTATCAGTGTCATTTGGTTATCCTATTACTATTTTCATTTACATTGCATTTAAGTTCATCGATAGTTCAGGGATGCTGTCATCTTTATAATATTTATTTTTCCTATCTGTAAATCACAGTGTGGCACTATTCATTGCCTACCAACTCTCCATTTCCTCTCTTTTCTCAAATTAACAGGACTTAGTTTTTGTTTTGCCCTATGTGTGCATGCGTATCTGTGAATATGTGAGTTTGGCTGGGCATGCTGCTATACAAGTAAAGACTACATTTCTTATACTCCTTTGTAGACAGTGTTTATCCAGGTGCCTAAATTCTGACCAGAGATAAGTATGTGGGTCTTCCAGGAAGTCTCCTTCAAAGGGAGGGAAGGGAACTTTTGGAATGGCTGAGCAGGAGCTCTGCAAATCCTCTCCTCAAAAGGCAATGATAAAATGGGAAACGGTGTCAAAAACAGCCATTTCAGGACTCCGGAAATTGACCAAAGGCATACAATAAATTGGGAAGCATTTCTTCAAGAAAATCTGCTAAACCTTGTTTAGAATGGTGGAAGTCTGGCATTTTGTTACGTATACCCCTGACCTGCATGGAGTAGTAGCTCTATCAGGGCAGGGCAGGTTATGAGGACCTGTGGCCTCACTACCAGAGGGGACTGACTAGATTGAGAGCAGAATTTGAAAAAATCCAAGCTTAGGGCATTGTCAATAGCAATCTTGGTGGCATTCAGGGAGGGCCAACATCACAGCTAGCCTGAAGTTGTGATACTGGTTAAGACAAGCAACAGATAGACCAGCCCAAAATTTGACAGGAAGAGTTGGGGAACATGACAGCCATAATGGTCTTTGATAAGCTTCAATATATGCATAAGCATAAAGCTCCATACACACTCATGAGAGACCTGCACAGGCTCTAGCAGTCTACTGATTCTTGGCCAGATATGAAGTCTTACACATGTGGAAAGTAAAAGCTGAGGCAGATTTGCAAATGTCCTAAACTTTGAACGTGTTCCCCAATCTTCTCATAGCTCCATCAGCAAAAGGTAGAAGCCTTCCCAGCTCAATCACTTACTGGCCACTAAGCTGGCTCAGGGCAGCCCCTATGAAACCAAGCTTAAAAATAAAACGGTTATTTAGAAAATGAGCAGAGACATCAGAGTTATTTTGCCAGGTTGTATAAAGGGTCAAATAAAATTAAGTAATGATTTGTAGAAATGATTTGGTTAACTATAAAATTTTATAATATTAGGCATTATTACCTAGCCTGCCACCCAGTGTAGGATTCTCTCCTTAATATCCCTAATTTGTGGCCTCAAAGTTCTTACCTTGAAGTCTTCCAGTGATAGAGAGATTCTTTGTATCAGACTGAAATCTATCTCCCTGGGAAGATGTTTGCAAAACATTCAACAAAGGACTAATTTCTAGAACATACAACTGTTACAATCAATAAGAAAAAGATAATCCAGTAGAAAAATGGACGAAAGACTTGTGCTGACATTTCACAAAAGAAAATATGAAAATGGCCAATAAACAGATAATGAGATGCTCGACATTACTCATCATGGAAATGAAATTAAAACTACCATGCAATAGCTGCACACTCACCAAATGGGCAAAATGAAAAAAGGCAGGCAAGTATTTGTGAGAATGTAGAGCAACTGGAACGCTCATACACTGATGGTGAGAATATAAATTTAAACAATCACTTTGAGATACTATTAGGCAGTATCTACTAAAGCTAAAAATAATTTACCCTGTGATTTAGAAATTCCACTCTTATTTATCCAACAAAAATGTGCATGTGTGTGTGAGCGTGTGTGCAATAAATGACATTATAAAATTGTTTATAGTGGCATTATTCATAATATTAATAGTCCAAATGCCCATCCAGAGTAGAAAGGAAAATACTATACACAGAGAGAATGAACTTTGCTACGTGCAACAGCATGGATAAGCCTCATAGACATGATGATGAACAAAATAACCCAGACATAGTACAACATGCACTATGAGGACGAACAGCTCGAAAGCATCAAAACAAATGTTTAGTGTCAGAAATCAGGTGATTACCTTCTTGGGGAGAGATATTAGAGGGGGTATTTCTGGGTATTAACGTCCTGTTTCTTGATTTAAGTGGTGGTTTTTCAGTGTGTTCCCCTTGAGAAAATTCTTCAAGTGTACATTTAAGATTTGTGCACTTTTCTGTATGTGTTTTGTACTTCCACTTAGTTTTTTTAAATCGGCCTTCCTGAAATGGTTACCATGGGTCACAGTGCTCGTTTCTGGAGCGTTACAGGTTAAATCTAATATTTGGAGTCTACTATCATCTCTCTCTCCACTTATTCTCCAGGTACATGCCTGTAATTTATCCATCTAGTCTAGACCCATCTTCATCAGCATGCCCTCTAGTGGTCACACGCCATCTTTCCACGTTTGTGTTGAAATAGGATGCTCCAACAAGATGAAAGCAGTCCAGAAGAAGTCTGCAGAGCAGAACACAGTGGGACCATCACCTCCTTTAATCAATGCATTATACTTCATTTAATGCAACCCACAGTTGAGTGCCAACCCTCCAGCCACAATTGAGAAAAATGTAGGCACAATTTATAGCCAGGTTGTCGGAAGTTCAGGTGGCCCAGGATTTAAGTCTGGCCTTTGAAGTAGGGGGCAGACTTATGAAACCGAGCCTTTAATCTGTGGGGTCTGCATTAACTCCAGGTAGTCACTGTCAGAACTGAATTGAATTGTTGAAAGTTGGTATTTGGAAAATCAGAGAAGTGGTTCTTGGTGTTGGAAGACATCGCAGTTAAGTGGTAGTGCCAGTGTTTGAACCCAGTGTGATTATAGCGTCTGTGCTATTAGTCTCTCTGTTTTGCTGCCTCCCACAACAGGCAGGACAGGCAAAATCAATGAATTATAGGCTTTTAGAGTTTAAAAACTCACCACAAATGTTTTACTTAGTTTTCTTTATTTTGCAAATGAAGAAACAGAAGCCTGAAGAAATCTCCCATCTCTTGGTTCAGCACTTTTCCCATTACATAACATCATAATTTTCTTACCCAAATGCAATTTGTTATCAAAGCAGTCAACCAATATGTCCTTCAAGGCTTGCTGTTCAGGCAATATATAGCAAGAGGCTGTTTTCACTCCATTTCCACCACTTTGTGGTCTCTATCCAAACCTTTATGTCTGCTAATGTGGCATTTTGGAGCAAATCTATTAAGTACATTTATGCATACATATTCCATAAATTACACATGGGCATGACTATTTTTCCTTCTACAAACCATCCTTCTGATATTTTGACTACCTAATATAAACTGGGCAAACAGCCTCTCAGAATATAAATGAGAGTTTCATCTAATAGAATAGCTTCCTATAGAGAGAAGCCCCTGAGATGAGTGAAAGTGTATTTTATCACACCTAATGCAGGTCACAAAAGATGTGATTCTGTTTATGTCTACTGTGAAGCTGTTGTCTGGACAAAATTTCCTCCAAATGTTAATTCTTTTTTATAAATATAGTTCTGAGACGTGTGTTTTGGACAGAGCCTGCAAGTTATTAGCTTAGTGCTTCTAAGCATTATGATACGGGACTTTTATATGAAGTGACTTTATAGATGTGGTTCTGGGAAAACTGACGTAAGATTCTTGTTCCATGTGCTATTAATCAGCTGTGTGACCTCGGGCAGGACTTTCTGGGGTCCACTTTTCTTTTCTAAAAACTAAGGTGCTTCTAGAGCTGGAAGGGACCTGGGAAAGTGTGTAGTCCAAATCCTTCACTTTGTAGATGAGAAAGTCCCTTGAGTCTGTTGCCCGTAGAGGAGTACTGCCCGTGGTGGAAGCTGGGGCATTTATCACTCCACTCCTTTGGGTGCCCCCCAGGGACTGACTCCACCCCCATCCCCATCAAGTAAGAGGCTTAGGAAGCTGTGAGACGGCCCCAGGGGCGATACAGCAGAGAGATGATGGTGCCCTCAGGGTTTTTGACCCAACAGGGCTTTTGAACCATCACTAGAGTCTGGCAGGCAGAGGGGGGCAGTGATACAGGCACTGCAAAGCCAGAGGAAGTTGTTATGAGGACTTACGATTTGACCCACACATGGCTAAAACTACATGCTTTTCCTTTTTGCATATTTTCTGTTTGTGTTTTTTCTCTAATTAGACACTGAGTTGCTTAAAGCAAGAACCAAGTCTTAGATCACTCAGATAATTCCAAGCTTTCAGCATAAGGCTTTGCCCAGAGCAAGTCCTCAGAAAATATTTCATTTGTTAGGGGGGGAGGGGGAGGGGAGGAAGAATCCGTGGCCAAAGAGAAAAGGTAACCAGAGAGCCTATTTTTCTTTTTAATTATCCACATAAAATAGGGCCAAGCAAGCCTGAAATGGGATAAGGCTAAGGCTGAGAGACATGGGCCCCAGAGGACTCTTGAAATGGTCAGCAGCAGGCTGAAGCTGACAATTAGGAGTCAGAGAACCCCGACGATGATGAGGCCGTGCAGGACCTGAAGCAGGCAGGTAGTTGGGCCAGGAGGTGAGTCATCGGCAGTAGCAAGAAGGGGACATTTCTACAGCTCCTAGCTCCAGACAGAAAGTGTCTTTTAGCTTCTAGTAGCTACAGACATTGGCATAGAGCAGGTAAAGGGCTCCTGAAGGGGAGTGTAATGTGTTTGCACTCTCTCTCCCTACTGGGAGAGCTAGAATTTTCAGAGACATCTTGACTACATACTCAAGGCTGGTGACCATGGCACACATCTGTTTTTGCTGTGATCCTAGATGCAATTCTAGGGTTTTTAGATGAGTGGCTACTTAGGTCGGAAGCAGGTTAGCCAGGTTGATGTGGAGAGTGTGGGGGTTAAAGTGTAAGGTATTTTGCCCCTTCACTCCTTCTGGTTGCTGAGTAAAGTCCCTATTTTGATGGCAGGTTTCCCTTTGCCCCTATGCAGGAGTTTGAGGGATTTAGGGCTGATCGAGAAAAAACATTATGACCACGAGGTGGCAGTAGCATACACAAGCTTCAACTGGGCAATGTTTGCAGAGGTTTCAAGAGAGGTTAGTCAGTCCCTCAAAACATGAGACTGTCCAGAGGCTGATTTATGGAGATGAAAGGTCATCATTTGGAAGGGCAGGAAGACAGGGAACTCTTGGTGGAGAGAGAGGTCAGGAAGGGGTCTTACATGTCTGGGTGATGTTGCTCAATAGCCCAGTGGGAAGTCTCTGGGTCAGAAAACTCCAGAGGCCCTGACACCCTGAGGCCTTATTACTGCAAGGCCCTGCCTTATCGATAGGTAATAGCTGTTGCATGAGACATCCCTAGGTATGCAAAGCAGGCAGTCTCTAAATGGGTAAAACTTTGCAATTTGGGCTATTTTAAAATAATTGAGTGTGTAAGAATGTGAGTTTGGCACCAGTAGGCTTTTGAACTAACGCCTCTCGGCCTGCAAGGAAGGAATAAGCAACCTGGGGACCACACACACAGGCCACCATTGGCACTTTTCTACACCTCTGGGCACCGAGAATCCAGCCACACAGAGTTGATAGTCATCATTCCCTAGACAGACACCCTCCCGGCTCCATACACCCACATGTCCCCACTCCTATGCTTTTGCCCAGAGCCTGGCTTCAGGGATTTGGGACCTTCCCTCTCACAGGCCTCGAGAAAGTCCAGCCTTCCTTCACTGAGAGCTCATCTCAAATGTCATCTATTCCACAGTCTCCCAGACTCCCTGGCGGCACCCTGCCTCCCCACCCAACCCCAGCTCTTTGATCCTCTTTCTTATCACAGATGGTAGTTTAGCTGTGATCTAGTTTATGTCCGCTACTAGCCTGTGAACTCTTTGAGGAGAAGAGCCTTCTACTAACTGGGTTGTCTCCCTCTACCCAAATTCATATGTTGAATCCTTAACCCTAAAGTAACTGTATTTGGAGATAGGGCCTTCAGGGCCTTTAGGGAGGTAATTAGGTTTGATGAGGTCATAAAAGTCGAGCCTTGATTGGATAGGGCTGGTGTCCTTATAAAGGAGGAAGAGACACCAGAGATTGCTCTCTCTCTGCAGGCACAAAGAATCCATGTGAGGGCACAGTAAGTAGGTGACCATCTTCAAGCTAGAAAGGGAATCCTCACCAGAAACCAACCTGTCAGCACCCAGATCTTGGACTTCCAGCTTCCAAAACTGTGAGAAAATAAATGTCTGTTGTTTAAGCTCCCCAGCCTTTGGGATTTTTTTTATGGCAGCCTGAGCCCACTAATACAGAGTCCTGTCTTATTCCCTTTAAAATCTCTTACAGCACCTAGAACAGTGCCTGGCACACAGACACCCCTCGGCAAATGTTTGCTGAATTGAACTGTAGGTCCCAAATGAATGAGAGATGCATGGTGCTAATGGTCCCCAGGGGCTGGAATCTATGACAGTGGCCAGCCCTACTCCAGTAGACCTCAGAAGACAGACATAGGCCACCAGCCCTTATCTCTAACTGCAAAATCCAAAAAAGCTCTGAACCCAGAAAATTTGATGCTAAACCTCATTTAGCAGCAAAACCTGACCTGAACAAGTGTGAAACTACTTAAAATTATCTCATTAAGTTTTACTACAGAGCTATTAATGTTTCTGATGATTGGGCACTGCCCTAGCTCCAGCTGAGAGTGTTACAAAATGAATGGCTTAGGCATCTGCTACCTTTTTAAAATCCAAAAAATTCAGAATTCCGAAACATATCTGGTCCCAAAGGTTTTGGATAAAGGATTGTGGACATGTGGTACTTAGGGATTAATACCAAACCTACAGCTGTCGACTTGAGGAAGACCATGGGAAACACTAATTATCCAGTATGTAAATAAACCACAACTGCTATTTGAACAGAATGTAAAATAACTTAATCCTAAACTGGGGAGATGCGTGACTGGAATTAAAACATGTTTATTGACATGCATGCTATAGATGTCAGTGTTGTTTTTGAGCAGTCTATTTCATCAGCCTAGAAAATGTAATGAAGATTTTAAAGATATAATGAAAAAGTACAATATTATCTTGGAAAATAGCAGCAGTGCAGTTTAAAGTCCAACTGGCTCTTTGTAAATTGTACTTAACAACTGGAGAAATCAATTAAAAATGCAATTATGAGAATGCTTACAATTATTCATTATGATGATCAGCATTAATACTACAGATAACATGAGCAAAAATAATTTGCTACATTTACAAAGTATAGTCTGTTTTTAGCAGAACATCTCAAAGACCCTAGTAATCTCTTGGCAATGCCAAGGCCTCTGCTAGGCCCTATGGAGCATAAAAATAAGATTGAGGAGTTTATGATTTTCTTGAAGATCAAGACCTAGACTCAAGAAGTAACTGAAAATAGTACCAGCCAACATGTGATCAAGTTCTGTGTTAAGGATAATTAAGTGTGTAAAATAGAAACTGTTGAGCCTTCTTTTAAAGGCTCCAGAATTTCTATATAGCTTGGGCTGAAGGAAGGCACCTGGTTGGAAGACAGGAGTAGAGAGCATATCTTGAAGCTGTATTTGAATAGCAGACAAAGTTTTTGTTTAGATTTTATGTTTAGTTGGAGTAGCGTGGCAGAGGAGCTTTTGGTGACTTGAGGAGGAGGGGTGGTAGTGTCCAAGTCATACTTTGGAGCCACACCAAAGTGTGACTTTGGAGTTTTGGAAAAGGGAGAAAATTATGGTAGATGAGGTTACCAAGGAGGCTTCCAGGCAAAGGTGGCACTCAAGCTGGACTTGCAGGTCGTGTAGACTGTAGATGGCCTAGACAAGGAAGAAGATAATTGGACATGAGTCTGCTGGGTTCTGGTCCATAATGAGAACTGGACTTGACTCAATTGGAGAATCAGTCTTGGGAGCTGGAAGTCAGAACATTGCAGGGCAGACCCAAAAGTCTCATTTTCTAAACGAGAAAAAGGAAAATTTCCTAAACCCCACCAGTTTTTTGTATTTTCCTTCTTTCTTTTCTTTTTCTTTTAAACCTACAGCACTTGATATTCCTAGGTGGTCTCCCATCCAAGTACTAACTAGGCCTGACCCTGTTTAGCTTCCAAGATCAGACGAGATTGGGCGTATCCACGGTGGCATGGCCATTGACAAAACCCCATTAGTTTTAATAGAATGTTATCACCTGTAGAATTTCAGTAACTGCACACTTCGTCTCAGGCATGAGAAGAACAGACCACCTTGCCTCCTTTCCCTCTAAGGGCATGGTCTTGACCGCATGGTTAACACTACTAGACAAAATCATCTGGACTATTAGCACAAGGAAGAAGAAAGTGCATCATTAGGTGACAGGCAGCAGGGTGCCCGCAGAGCCTTAGTAGCTTTTTGAGTTGGGGCCTAGGTGTTGCACTGACTTCCAAGGTCAGTTGAGACATCAAAGAACTAAGGACGGCAGGGACAACCCGCCTCGACTGTTAGAAAATTAAGTGAGATGATAAAAGTACAGAGTTAGCCCTCAACAGGTGCTAAGTGCTATGACTCAGCATCAGAAACATTATAGACCATAATGTGCATCCTCTCCTTCCAATGGAATTACATAACTTCCCAGAAGTGCTCAATTTCTATTCCTAGTCAAGTTAGTTCTGGTCTTGAATAATAGGATGGCGTTTTTGAGGCTCTAATATCTTTCTAACACATTATTATTACTTAACAATAACTATTCAGATGCGTTTGGTGTCTTACAAGCATGTCTAGTTTTACTTAGTCTTCACCATAGTCATGGGCACTTGACAGGGATTTTTTTTCTTTGTATAATTGAGGTATAGCATTCATATGGTAAAATGTGTAAAATGCACAGCCTGGTGAATTTTTACACGTTTGTTTCTGTATCACCCACTAGATCAAGATATAGATCATTTCCAGCATCCTGGAGGTGCTCTCATGCCCCATCCAGTCAATGTACTCACAGAAATAACCACTATTCTGACTTCTACCACCATCCATTAGTTTTTCCGGAGCTTGAACTTTGTATAAATGGACTCATGCAGAATGTAGTCGTCTGTGTTGGGTTTCTTTCACTCAACATGTCTATATGGTTCATCCATGTTTCTGCATATGCCAGCAGTTCCTTCTCTGTTATTGCTGGGTAGTATCTCATTGTATGAATGTAGCCATATTTATTCTCTTGTAAGCGGGGATTATTAAACAAAATTTACAGGTAAAGAAATCCAGGGCTAGAGTGACTTAAGTCTCTTCAACCCTCAATTAGGCAGCTGGGAAAGTCAGGATTTGAACTTGAGTGATGGGGCTCCAAATGTAGTGCTCTTTCTGACTTTGAAGCTGTGCTTTCAGAAACGTTTTCTTTCAGGTTGCAGAACTTCGAACTACATGACATACGGTATCTTAAATCATGGGAAGAGAATAAAAGTTCACTCAAAAAGCAAAAGCAAGAATAAAACCTTATTTTGTTGTGAATCCTTCTGCGAAAATATGGGTATGTACTCAAAACGCACACCATGCAGCCTTTGAATAAATGCTTAGTAGTCCTGATTCATAAGGAAGAAATCCTGGAGTTACGGATTCAGTTCTTCAACTCTCTATAGCTGCAGTCTGAGCAATACTGGGGGAGAGGTACTGCCATGTTCCTACTGAGTGGTCCACGGGTGGTTAGCTGGCCTGGTGTGTGTGTGTGAGGTGTATATGTGCCACTACTCATGGTGACACTCCAAAGCCCTGTTGTGCATGGGGTCATACACCTCTCCTTGCAGTGGAAACCGAGGCACACTTCTCTGCCCCTGCAGGTCCCGGCTTTGAGGGCCTCTCTTAGAAACTGGCAGTGGCCACTCCAGCTTTTTTCCAAAGGGCTAACTGCAGTCTCGCTGTAGCCCTGGGGGCAGCCAGGTCTGGCACTTGACTGGGGGAGAGAAGCAGAAAGTAGCTCAGTGATTCGTAGAAAACTAGGGCGGGGAAAATAGAGCCAGACCAGGATTTAGGACAATTACACAAAACAACAGATCATTTCATCATAAATGCTGCAAATCAAATTCCAAGTCTGGGGCCAGGAACTGGAAAAATTGACGTGCAGCAAAAGGCAACAGAGGAAATTGCTAAGATTGAATATTCTCTCCCCACAATGTGGTGAAAGCAGGCATCTGCACTGGCAGGAAGAGGGGAGGCTCTCCCATCACTTAGCGGGGAAATTATGTTTCCTGCAAGAGGAGTCGCCCAAGGCACCCAAGTTATACAGTAAAAAATACAAAAATCAAGTTTTCTCTCTGGCTATTCCCATGTCTGCTTTCAGACAGCCCTCCCCTCCCCCAACCTCATGACGTTCACCTCTCGCCCCAGCTCAGCACCCAGTGGTCAGATCCCCACTTGATGACCCTGCCCCCTGGACACATCTCTTACGCCTTTTCCTCCCACAAGAACACCTAGCTGCCCACTCTCCCCCCACCCATAGCCAGTTCTCCTCTCTTTCTTTTCTGACTCAAATTCACATGTTCTTAATCCCATGTATACAATGCCCTACCCTCACCCGAAAATATTCTGGCAAACTAATCTCAGAGATGGCTAGGACCCAGGTGTGGATCGATGTCTCCTTCGACAAACCTCCTTAGGGCTTCGTGCCACCACGAGACTCCTGTAGGTGGACATTCAGATGGGTCTTTTGTTATTTCAAATCATGCTGTCATGAATAAACTCATGACTATGTCAGGAAAGTCCATTTCTACAGTGGAATTTCTAGGTCGAAGGGAATGTGCATTTCAATTTCTAATCCTTCTTGCCGAGAAGCCAGCAATATCCCCGTCTATGCTATTGATTAGAAGAGAAGGGGCTGATCGATGGCTCCAGGCACAGTTGTGCGAAGATGAACCTGACCTCTGTTATGTTTTTTCAACTTTTTGTATACAAAAAAAGGTGTATGTTTCAAGTCACATCTCAAATACCAGAATACTTGTTGATATTTCTGAAAGGGTCAAAGGACACAAAACTAGAAAACTCAGTGGCGATTACAACAAGGTCATTACCCCAGTAGCACAATGTGTCCTGGTGTCTGTAAAAGCACCCAGGCTAGCCCACTCTGCACTTGATCTCCTGCATATGAGTTGAGTGCTTGATTGCGCTGTCCACACTCTTAGCCTAGAATGTACCAGCAACCATGTTACCTTAATTCTTTCCTCTCAAAGTAAATGGCATCTTGTTCATAAAAGTGTATATGTTCAGTCAGAACAAAAATTAATTTTACAATGTAATCAGAATTTCATGGTCCAGTAGTGACAGTTCACAGTGCTACCTCTGTGTACCTTGGGACACTAATAACCACTGACCCAAAAGCCAAGCAGACCCTCTGATGGGGAGAAGGAAGTCTGGGAAGGTCCCAGACAATGGGTCACAGGAATCCTGACAGGTGAGTAATCACAGCATTGGGAATCTGGAAATAAGATATTGGCAGGTCCAGGCATCCAGGAGGAACTTCTGCAAATATTGGGACAAAACTGTAAGACATGGGCTTAAAGATGGGATCATAGGTCAAGGGGAGACAAGGCCGAGTCTTATCCCAGGAAAACCTGTTTATGACAGGGAACCAGGTAAAGATGAGGACACTAGGACAAGAGAAGAATTCAGTTCCTGTAATCACACTATAACAGAGACTAGGTTGTAAAGAAAAAAGCAGGATCCAAATGACTGGAATCGGGGTATAATTTGAGGCAAGAAGAGCATCAACACTGAGTTGGACAATTTGCTGACTTTAGACTTAAAACGGTTGCAGCTCTGGAGCTAAGCTTGCCCGTGGGTTGTGCAGAGGTGTGAGGAGTGGGGAGCCAGGAGCTGGACAGTTCTCTGACCACTGGTGGAGCAGGCTTTCAGACCAGCTTAAGCAGGAATGGCAAGATGCTTGAGTCAAAAGACAGCTTATGCATATGAGAATTTCACAGCTTAATTTATGGAGTAACACATGTTGAAATAGAAGTAGACCATAAACTTTTAGCTAGAGCATAAAAATAAAATCCTAAATGATATGCCTCTCCACACTCCAAAGCTGCTGAGGCTGGGGGTGCAAGTCGGTGGTTGGGGACGGGGTGGCTCTGGACAGAAGGAGCTGCCTTGCCACGTGAACTTGCACAGGACCAACCTTGCTGCAGTGTTGCACATATCCATGTAGTGTGGGGGGCTTCATGGAGAAGGAGGAACATGGGGTTGGCCCTAAAGCTGAGGCTCTTGACCTTGGGGCTGCTTTAGAAGGATCTGGGAGTGTTTAAGGACAAGAAAAATGAAATTGGAGCTTTTGGGATAAGATACAGGGATTGGTCTTTTTGAAGTGTTTCCCTAGGTGATGTTGACGTACAGTTGAGATCAAGAATCACGGCCTTAAAGGCTGGGTAGGATTTGGAAACAGACAGCATGTTCCAGGCAGGTTTTATTAACTTACAGGGTTATGTAATTAATACAAGCCCCGTGGTCCATCCTCAGCCCAACCTCTGGCTCTGATTCCCTCTCATTTCATCTCAGGACATGAGAAAGTCTCACCAGGAATCAGATAGAAACTTGGGCTCCACAGCAAGATCTTGGTTTAATGGTTCAATGTTGATTTATTAATGGGTGATGGGGGTGAAAGTCACACTAGCTGAGCAAGGTGAGTGGGAAGAGATTGTGAGTGAAATTCTCTGCTACTCGAACAGGACTTGTGAACACTATCAGCTTCCTAGTTCTTTGTAGAAATGTCCAGGCCAAGAGCAGCTTGGCCACTGACCAATTGTGTGGCTTTAGGCAGGTCTCACAGCCTCTTTGAGCCTCAGTTTCCTCATTTGTAAAATGGGACAATTGGACATTGACCTCTTCAAAAGATAAGGGCATTATGAAATATTGAAAATGAGAGAAAAAGCATAACTAAAACTAGCTGTTGAGAAAAATATCCAGAAGGGGGTGCAAGATGCTAGGGATAAACTATACTGTGGTCCTGGCCATCCTCTGGAAGGGGATCCTGTAGCTGCTTACCTGAGAGCAAGTGACAGTGAGGGGACCATTTATTAGAGGACTAGAGGCTCAGAAATACTTTAGTGAGATGTGCAGACTGTGGGCATGCGGGCTGTTTTGGCTGCATTTACTCTGATCCTCGCCACCTCATTTTTCTCCTCCCTTCTTTCCATCCAAGCCTTAATAGATTGATCATTCCATTCTGGGAGGAGAATGGGGTTGGCGGGGGGGTGAAGGGTCATTACAGTTACTTATGCAATAGCCCTTGGCTTTGTGAATAGCTTCTGTGAACAGAGATTTTGGAGGTTCTGGGAAAACATTTCCCTTTTCCTCCAGAAAAGAACCCTATTATTTTGGAGTGAAGTCAGGATGCCTAGTAGGAAGCAAAGCCTTTTATTCCATTTAGGATTAAAGTCAAGCTTTAAATGAAACCCTCCTAAAGGGGACATAGAACTTGTAGTCTTACCGAGTTGTAAAAGACAAACAGCAAACCTTTCCAGGGAACAAGCTTCGAAATGGTGGTTTTCTTCCCCAAGGTTAGAAATACAGCATTTGTGACAACAGCTCTAAACTTGCTTTGATGTCATAAGCCAGAGATATGGAGGGCAGCCACCAGGGCACGACTCCAAGTGGGGGTACGGTCCACCCTCCCACCCAGTAGTAAATTTATAGTATCCTTGACCGTGATAATTCTAGTTTGAATCCTCTGCTTGAATCCTCCGGGGACAGCAAGCTCCCTTCTCATGGGATGCCTGCTTGTCTCAACAGTTTTCATTAGAATTTGTGTTTATCCCTCATGGTTATCCAATATCTATCGTCCTGAAACTTACCCCCTGTGGTCTGGGTCTGGCCTCCGTTAAGCAGAACCAATCTAATCTCTCACATGACAGATTTTGAAATATTTGGAAATAGTTATGATGTCCCCATCTCCCTTGCTGGGGGCCCCAGCCCTCACCATTCCTCAGTCCAAACCTCCTTCATAGGGTTGCTCTGAGGCTCAGACAAAATCAAAGAAGTAAAACACTTGGCAACTTTCCTTGGCACAAAGTAAGCTTTTAAATGTTTTTATTATTATTCAAGGGAGGGAAAGAGCACATCTGATTGTGGGATTAGAATTCACAACGCTCTGGCCAAGAGTAGTATCCTCCTCAGGGATGTGGTTATTAAGTTCAATCAGTATGAATTGGGCTTTTAATTTGTACCAGGTATGATGGAAGCCAGAAAGTTGGAACCGGGTTGGGGGTGGGGAAGAAGGATGGAAATAAATGAGTTTCAGGTTGGCCAGGGGTCCCAGTGGGATTGCTAGCACTGCCTGTCTGGCAGGTGGGAAGGTGGGTTTAGGTTAAGGTTAGACTTGAATTTGTGGTAAGAGGTGAAATAGAAGGTGTCTGGGAAATGGGCCACAGTTTTATTTAGGAACCAGGAAGAGAAAGCAGAGCTAGAGAAGGACATGGAGAAGGTGTGGTTAGAGAGGCAGGGAAAATGAGGGGAAAAGTGATCAGAGGAGACAGGTTAACATCATGGGAGATTCCATTACTGCCCGATGCTTCAGAGGGAAAAGGCAATTCCAATAAGATGGGGCTCAGAGGAACCACTAAGGAAGGAATTAAAGCAGCAGCTCTTAATCCTGGCTGTCATTAGAACTACCTCATAGAATCCCTTTGCCCAGGCAGCACCCCAGAGAATTTCTGGGATTGAGAGCCAGGCTTCTGTTTTTCTAAAAGTGATTTTAATGTGCATAAAGCATTGAGTGCCAGTGAATTATGGAGGGACTGGGTGTGACTAAGTGGAGCCAGCTGGTACAAGCTACCACTTCAAGAAGTTTAGCAGGAAAGGAGACCAGAAAAAGTCAAGAGCCAGTAGAGAGTTGCTGGTAGAGACGAGACCACTGATGGAACACTCGGTGGAGAAGTGAAGAGTATCTGGAGCAGAACTGGGGATTGAGCCTCACCAAGGGGGCTTTCTAAGTCCCAGAGGAGAAGTGTGAAAACCCTGAGTGCTGGCCTCATCCCCAGCGTTTTGGATTCAGTAGGTTTGCCTGAGGCCTGGTAATTTGTATTTCTAGTACATTCCCAGGTGATGTTGACAGCTCTGGAGGCACCCTTCAAGAACTACTTGAATACAGAGAAAGAAAATATGCAGACAGATTTTTGAGTGAGAAAGGATGGAAACACTTACCTTCTGCTCTTGCCAGTGATATATCAGCTCCAAAGGGAATTGCCTGAGCTTTGGTCGCTGCATTTGTCAACCCTGAAAGTACAATCCTTTAGAATTACGGAGGAACTTAAAAAATTCAGATACTCAGGTCCCACTTTTAGCCGGTATATCAGAAATCCTGAGAGGGGCTTTCCTCACAGCTGTTAAGGCTCCCCATGTGATGAGCTTACGGACTCCTCCACGGCACAGTTGAGAAGGGCGTGCCACGTGAATGAAATGGGGACCCTGCACTCCAGGTGGGAAGCTCTTAAATAGGATGAAGCTCTTAAATAGGAAAAACCTTTCCAGGGCGGGGACTGCAGAACAACTGCTCTAGCGGGTGCAGATGGACGCTCTAGTGGAGCATCACCTTCAGAGGCTGTTCCTCTTTCAGGTACAAACGCCACCTTCTAAAACCAAGGCCGAGTCTCCTCCTACAGCTCCTGCTTCCCCCTCTGCCAATTATTTTCCTTGTCGGCTGAAATGTCTTTTTGCTGAAAGTAGAAGAGGCACTGAAGTGGCTGTAGGCAGCCAAGGGCCACTGGCGGAGGGGACAAATATAAATGATGTAGGGAGTAGCAGAGAATGTGCGTCGCGGAAACGGGAGAAAACGTGAGACTTCCCAGAAAAGCGAACGATCCTCCGAGGGGGTGGCAGGGAGCCTAGTTGGAAGCTGTGCGGGAAACAGGCAAAGTGAAGAAGAGTTACGACTCCACCTTTCTGACCAAGATTTCAGCGCAGGGAGCTCAGCCTGGCGGAGACGACCTTCGGTATAGCTAAAGTTGTTATGAGTCACCTCATAACTTACGACATAACTGAATCTTAATAAAGAAAACATTGGCTACAGCCATGTAAAATTCAGAGGAGAAGGCACGGAGCCTTTTGGTCATAAACATCCCTCCTTTTATTTCTCTTTCCGTTTCTGGTTACTCTCCTTCTCTTTTTTTTCTTGTCTGCACTACATCCCCGCCCAGCCTCCCCAGGCGCTGCCCGCGAGGACCCGGAGCGCGGCGCGGCAGGTGCGACAGCGGGCGCGCACCTGTCCCGCGTGCGCCGGCGTCCAGCAGGGGGCGGCCGCCGCCAGCTCCTCGGCCGCCCCGCCCCCGGCCCGGTGGACCCCGCGGCGGCGGCGGCGGCGGGGGCGGGGGCGCGGGAGGGTGCGTGCAGCCTGGCCCAGCGGGCTCACAGACGTCGGCGGCGGCGGCAGACTTGGGTCGCCCGCTCCAACGCCCGCAGGTGCCCCCTCCCCGGCCCGGCTCCACGCCGGCACCTCCTCCCACACCTGAGCCGGGAGCGGCGCCGCGCGGCCTCCTCTCCCGCCTGCTCGCAACTCCGGCCGGGCCGCAGCGACGCCGCCGCCGCGGGAGTAAAGGTCGCGCCACCTGGAAGCCGGCTGGACAGGTCGGGGGAAAGGGACGGGACACACACCAACTCTCGGCCAGCCAGGAAGATGGCGCCAGGCGGGCCCGCCGTGGACTGAGAGCCACTGGGGCAGCGAGGAGGCCGTCCGCTGGCACAGCAGCCCGGGCTCGGCCCGGCGCGCGGGGTCATGTCGGTCAGCGAGCTCTACAGCCAGGTGAGTGCGGGCCGCGCCCTGCGGCCGGGCGCGCACAGGTGAGGGCGGCGTGGGGAGGGGGCGGCGCGCTCCGGGCCGCCGAGGCCCCCCCGGGAGACTTCTTCGGCTCCGGGAGTCCGGGGGGGCCACCGGAGACCCCTCTCAGCCTCTCTCTCGCAGTCTCCTTGACACCCCTAACTTCAGGTGGTGGAGAAAGTTTGGCTGTGCCCGAAGTGCCCCGCACTGACCGGCGCCGGCCCCAGGCAAGGGCTGTCGTCCCCTTCCCGACGCCCGGCCATCGCATCCTCGCCCCGGCTCCGCTTCTGCTGAGTTCCCCGAACCGCGGGGACGTCCCCATCAGCTCGGAACCCAGTGCGTGGGCACAGTCTCCCGTGGTAGCCCTCGTCTCGATCGTGGACCCTACCCCGGGTGCTCTGTAGTGTGAGCTCACGAGGGCGACCCTCTAAGGCTTGTAAGGCTTCCTCTCCTCCTGAGTACTGCGGAGGGGGACGCTCAACTTAGGGGTGAAGAGCAGGAGTCCTAACCTGCTGGGCGGTGCGGCAGCTGGAGGGGGGAGGTGCTCGAGGAATCTCTGGAGATCCCAGGGAAGCGCATTCGTAATTCGCTGCGGAGGGGCACTTTGCGGTGGATACCAGGAGGGCTTCAGTTACCTTGGGGAGGAGGTCGGAGTGACACTGATCCTGGGGTGGGAATGGATTCCCGGGATGTGGATATGCGGGGCTCGGTTCCGAGTCGCGAACAGGTGCGATGGGGTGGAGACACCCCGCTCCACGGCGGTTGCTGTGATTAAAGTTCAGGACTAGCCGCTGCTTCCCCAGGCGCCCATGGCCGCGCAGCAGCCGCTGAGGTCCCTTTGGGTTTCCTCTTGGCGCGGGGGTGGGGGAAGTTGGAGCCTTTAAGCACGTCCCACCCCGCCAACCTGCTCTGAAATAAGTTTTGGATGTCTCCACGACGTGCCTGCCCGTTCATCTTCGGTGGTCGGAACGTGTTTGACAGTGCCTTTGTGCGCACATGCGTGAATGTAGGCTTCCCAGGACACCGGTCCGGGCCAACAGGTCTGGGTGGAGGGAACAGTGCTTCTTCCTTATCCTTACCTGGCAATTGCTCGAAACAGCCCCGCGCGTGGGCGAGCCCTTGCGCTGGGTGGGCTGGCTGCTAGTTTTCGTTTGGTGAATTTTCTAATTCATTGTACCTCCTGGAGGGGGACAGGGCCGCCGCTGAAGAGACCTGGCTGGGGGCGGGGTCACAGCAGCATCAGACACAAACGCCACCCCAGTAGCTGCCAGGGTTTCCCGACAGCTCTTACAGATGGATGATAGCCTCTGGGAGAAGACAGGGTATGACGTGGGAGTCGGGGTGAAATCTCTGGTGTTTTTGGCTTTGGGAAAGCACGTTTACCCGTGGGAGGAGCTTTCAAAGCTCTAGCTTTCAGTTCTTTCCCTGAAGTGAGTTATCAGGAACTTTGGAGGCTGGAAGCCAGCGAGGCAGGGAAGAATCCGAACTGGAGTATAAAGTGCCGAGTTTTGTTACTCAAGTGCATGCAAATACCACTTGTACTCAAGTAAAATGAGTGACTCAAGTGAATATAACTGCGGTATATGATAAAGTCCTTTATCAGACAATTGCTGTATTATATAAAGCTAATGGACAACTGAATAGACTCTTAATTTCTGGAGCCCTGATTTTGTAAAAGAATATTGGATTGCTCTTAAAGACAACACTTTTAAGGGAAGAGAGTTTGAGATTTAGTTAGAAATGAGTAATGTTGCATGTTAGTTAGAAATGAGTATATTACACACCTAGAAATATATTGCATGATAACTATTAGGAATGATGAATTAGTGGGAGTCTGAGTTAAAGTTTTAGTGTAATTTTGGAGACGGGTAAAACTGTTCCTCCAGGAAAAGGTCTTGGGAAGAGGCACAAGACACTTCAAAAAAAAAAAAAAAAAAAAAAAAAGCTTAATTGGTGCTAGTGTTTGGCATAATACAAACAGTATTAGAATTTCTTCCTAGGGCAAGGAGACTGAACCTCACTCTATTAATGGGTTTCTAGTTCTTAACCACTTTTAGGTTTGTGAATCTGGAATTGAGATTTTCCGTGGCTGATGCAGTAGCTTCCAGATTGTGTTTTGAGCAGTAGTTTTTCTGGCAGAGTAAAATATACTTATGCTTTGCTATGAGAAACAGTTGCATTGTTTCCTAACCAATATCACCTCACTTGCTAGGCCGGATTCACAGTATGCATGTGAATCATAAATTATACAGAGAAACTGTGCCTGCTATTCAGATTCACTTTGTTTCTTGGGGAGATGATTTGTTCAGCTTAGTGTATTATCAAAATAGTCAATGTTCCCTTTTGTTTTTCACCTGCTTTTCTAATGTGATGAATGCTGAATCCAGGCACACACTTCAATGTATTATGCGTGATGGAAATAATTATCCACTATATCAACAGCACATGTAAGTGGGGTGGAAATTTTAAAGATCTTTATTGATTATATCTGTTGCTTTAGTGACATAATTGGAAGATGTTACTAGAATGAGACACTTAAGCCTATAAATTAGCTGTGAGTATAGTTTCAGTTGAGAACTCAGTATATTTGTCTATTCTTAGTTACCAGGAAAAGACTTCCTCCTTTTCCTTCCCTCCAAGTTAGTTTTCTTGCTTTTTGTCTACCAGTTCTCTTCAACAGGTGGCTCACATGCTATGTGAATATTTTTTTTGGCGTTGATTTTAGTCACTTCCCATTAACAAAGGCACTTCTGTCTTCAGAAGACCCAACACTTTATCTTTCAGAAGTTGGATGGGATAAGATAATCAGTCCATGTCACACACTTGGAGGGTGATGTCAAGGTGAGTCAGCCTCATCAAATCTTACTGAAAGGTGGAGCTGATGATGGGCTCTTGTCTCAAGTGGCACATATGTGGCAAGTGTTAGTACTTTATTTCCAACTCACAAGAAAAGACAATATGGGCTAATTTGACTTGTGCGGGTCTAAGGAAGATGCTCCAACCTATACAAGCATGGTAATTATGATGTAATTATAATTGCAGAAAATAATCTGATTTTTAAAGTATAAAATACATAACCTCTTCCTCAGGCTGAAAAATACAGCTCTTCTCTATTGAAAGTTTATTCTGGATAAAAAAATTTAAACATTGTTCTTTCAAATGTGATTTTTAGAATGCTACTTTGATTCTAGCCAGTGGAGTGACTGGGAAATCACTAGACTGAAATCACTACCTTTAAGTAATCCTTTTCTTGCTTGGTTTTTAATTGATAGGTGGTGTCTGAGCAGTGGATTTTTGGGTTCCGGGAGGAGGTTACTGGTGGACATACCTTGTATATTTCAGTGGTGGCTTTGAGCACTGGAGCCTTTATTCTGAGGGCTCCAATTTGGGGCCAGTCCTTTGGAAAGTAGAACTCATGTGGTTTGGGCTGGTGTCCTCCAACTGTCCCTTACCTATGCTTCTGGTAATGTAGGTTTCTCCCAAGTATCAGTCCTGTTCCACCTCTAGCCTCCACTGCCTTCCCTCTTTGCTCACCTATCTCAGGTGGGCCTCTGAATCCAGTGCACCCTTGTTGGGTCTGCTGATAACCATCAGAATTTAAAAGTTTGTGTGCAAATTGTTATCCATTTCCCACAGCATATTTTTTGCCTGCTTGTTTCCTGTGAGCATGAAGCCAGCTTGCATCAAGTCACATCTCCCCACTTAGGCTGAGATCTGGAGAGCAGGGGCCGTATCAAACATTTTCAGGAGCCTCCAGAATGTTTAATGCTCTGTCTTAACAGGTACTTATTTGGGAGATTGTACCCTAGTTACCCCTGAACCCTCTTTTCCCCCCAAAGTCCTGCCAGAACTTCCTTGTAGCCGTTTGCTTGCTAGTTTCTTCTCATTTTCTTTTGGTTAATGTGTTCCTAATATTTCATTTTATTAGCTGCAGGATAGTCATGCACTAGAAGGCTTTTTGACAGCTCCAGGTCTGGTTAGAGTCTAAGCATATTATTGCACTTATTTTGTTCAACAAAGATGACATTCTCTGTCAGGGCCAAGGCACCTCTGAATGGAAACTAACTAGACATTCTAAATTCTAGCAAGATATAAAAAGGAAATACTATCATTTTCTGTGGTAAGGTTCAGCTGTAAACTATACTGCTTATAGTATAGAAGTTCAAATACCGCCTTCCCTAATTGATAGTGTATTTGTCACTATACATGTAGAATTGTCAAGATAAACCTAAATGGGTTTGAAATGGTAATTGACTTGTTTTGTAAATCAGTAGCTTCCCAGAAACCACATTTAAAAGCAACTCATTTTAAAGTGAGCAGAACCTGTGTGTTCTGACATACTTTTCTACACAAACACATTTTACATTGTCATTGGGTGACAAAACCTCTAAATACCCAAAGTTAACAATATAACATCACCCATGTGTCATGAGAGGAGGGCAGGTACTCATAGTTACAGGTGTTTGATGGAAGTGTTGGTCAGGTGGACTGCAGTAGTGGGGAAAGACTTCCTCTTAGTGCAGTGGGATGTGCCTGGGCCTTGAAGAATGAACAGACTTTGATACTGGGAAGAAGACACTATAAGGAGATAAGACTGTGAGTTTAAGCATGGTGACAGGGATGAGCTGGACAGATGGGGTAGTAACCATAGTAATAGTCTAAAACTTTATTATGAAATAATTTCAGACTTACAGAAAAGTTGCAAAAATAGAGTTCCTGTGTGTATTTTCCAAATTCTCTTGGTGTTAACACCTTATATAAACAGTGCAATTATTGAAGCCAGGAAATTAACATCCGTGCAATACTATTGTCTGCAAGCCTTATTGGAATCTTACCAGTATTTCCACTCATGACCTTTTTCTGGGCCAGGATCCCATCTAGGATTCCACATGGCTTTTAGCATCATAGTTCCCTAGTCTCCAGTTGGTGACAGTTTCTCAGTTTTTTTTTTCACAACCTTGGCCTTGTAAGAGTCTTAGTTATGACCCTCAATTTGGGTTTGCCTGATGTTTTCTGATGCTTAAATGAAGATTATGAATTTTTGGCAAGAATACACCAGAAATGATGTGCCTTAATGCATCATGATATGTCTCATTACTGGTAGTATCACTTTGATCCCTTGGTTAAGATGATGTCTATATATTGAAGAATGATATTTAGGAATTAAGATCTGGGTGCTAGGTGTGCTTTTTTTTATAGTCACTTTCGTTTTTTTAAGCCTGGAACTCAAGACATGTTTATGTGGGCAAGGGAAGGGGAAGAGTCAAATGTGACTTGAAATTTCCAGCTTGAGCCTGCACAGAAGTCAGGACGGGACAAGGATCACACTTGATTTTGACATGTTGGGGTGACAGTAATTTGTCTAGATGGAAATACTTCATTTATATTTGAAGGTAAAAGAATGAGCTTAAAGGAGAACTGTTAGGATCTGGCTTTCTTGCAAAGAAAGGGTGCCTGGGATTCGTTTTTCTGTAATGAAGAAATGCAACTATCTTAACAGCATCATTTTTTTAAGATCAGATCATGACCTTGTATAGTATAGGCAGTCCTGGCTTCTATGGTCACAATTTTGGTGTGGAGCATCCTGGGTATTGTGGTTAAAGGCTCTCAGCTCTGACACCTTGAAGCAGATACTTTCTAAGCTGTGACTTCTTTATCTGAAAAGTTGAGCTGGTATCTACATCATAAGGTTATTGGAGGATTATGTGATTTGATATATGCCTGCCTAGCACAGTGTCTAGCACACTGTATGTGCTTGGCAACTGCTCATGAGGTTGTTTCGCCTTTATTCTTGGTGCTGATGGTGCTTTTCTCCTAACCCTCTCATGCCATCCTGCAGGGGTATTTGTCATAACGGAACTTAGTGAGAGAGAAAGAAGGAAGAATTGCTACAAATAGCTGCCCAAGCAGTAGTCGACCAAGATGTGGGGGGAAAAAGGTTTCCACTCCTGCACGGCCCCCTGGGGAAGGAGCAAGAGCAGTTTAAAAGTTTTAAATTTAAGCTGTGCTTTCTGTTCTTCTATTATGGCTTTAAAGGAAAATTAAAAAGCATTTTTCACAATGTTCCTTTTTTTTCCCTGTTAATACAAATGATTATTGAAACAATTCATACAATGCAGGAGAGGCAAAGGCTCTGTAATCCCTTTCCCAGAAACAGCTACTGTTAGTCACTTATGTGTAGTCTGTCCAGTAGGGTGGTCACAGGCATCTGTTGAACACTTGAAATGAGGCTGGCTCCAATACGGATGAGCTGTAAGTGTAAAATACCAGATTTCCAAGACTTAGTACAAAAAAGAATGTAAAATATCTCATTTATACTTTCTATATTGATTAAATGTGCAGTAATGATATTTTGACTATTGGGCCAAAATGTTTTATTTGATTCAACTCAATGTGGCTACTAGAAAATTTAAAATTCCATATTTAGTATGCCTTATTTCTATTGTGCAGCACTGCTTTAGACTTATGCACGGTACAACGCATACTTAAAAAATAAATGGGATCATGCTGTACATGTTATGCTATATCCTAATCTATAGGTTTCCCCCCATAGCATATAAAGGTAATTTTACCATTTTAATGGCTGCATAATATGGCATTATGTGGATGTCCCGTAATGGTTTTAACCATTCCCATGTCAATGAATATTGGTTCCAATTTTTTGTTATTGTGGAAAGTATTGCAAACATTCCCGAACCTCTTTTATTTCCTTAGAAGTTCCTGAAGGTGGAATTTCTGGCATTACACACTTAGAGTCTTTATCTATGTGACCAGTAGCCTCTAGAAAAGAAAGTTTGTTTTCTTCCCTTCTTCCTGACACTGGTCATTGCTCTTCCTTTAAACTTACACTAAACGTTTCATTTTTGATTTAAAGTTGACTTTCATTGGAGAGTTGAACATCTTTTCATATGTTTGGTGTGTTTATTTGTAGTTTTTTCGTATTTCCTGTACTAAAACATTTATAGGTAAGTTTTTACTCACTTAATGATTATGTTTTTATAGATAGACTTTCATGGGAACAAGAATATTCAGGAAAAATATGCAAATGTATCTAAGATAAGGCACCTTGGCATGTGTTTTTCCCTTTGTTAGTTTGGAGCTTGCACCTTTGTGAGCTCTGCAATTGGAAAGAGACTAGTTATGATAGCTAACGTTTATGGAGTGCCTTTGAGCCAGGTAATTTCTAAGCGCTATGTATTAAATCATTCATTTAACAGTAACATTACGATATAGGTACAGCTGTCATTCCCATTTACAAATGAGGGACCCAAGGCTTATATGACTTGCCTGAAGCCACACACCTGGGAGGTAGTGGAGTAGGACCCCACTCCCAGGTGTCTGGCTGAGGGTCTGGCTGACCTCTCTACTGCCTTCCATGAGGTTTCTGTCTCATTGATGGTAGATATAGAACATCATTTATGCATAAAAGAGCCTCTGTATGGAGGGTCCTTTCTGTCTAGCACCGCCCTGCCTGCCAGCAGCAGAGAGAATCCTCCCAGAGGAGAGGGGAAAAAGGATAGTCTCCAAGTGCAGAAAGCAGAGCCGATGGTCTGACCATGCAGTTCTTTCCTTTGGGAATTTGCGGCTTTGCGTTCTTTTGCCACCACCACGCTTGCCCCGTGGGAATCCTGGTGCAACTTAAAACTGTCCCAGTTGTAGGCAGAACCCTTGTTTTTTTCTTTCCTTAGGCCATGTAGGCCCCCAGAGAGGTTCACATCTTCAAAAAAGGCTAAATGTAACAAAAGAGATGTACGTGAAACTCAAGCAATATAAAATTATTTCTGATTGTAAATTTAACCATCCTTTCACTCCAGGGCATGGTCTGCTTCTAGGTACTTTGCCTGGCCCCATCTCCCCCTACAAAACTGCAATGAGAGTGTTCTCTTTCCTACCATGCTTGATGTCTAATGGGCATTTTTTTCCCCCTTTCTAAACTGTGAGCAGACAATTAAGTATGGTACTCCTGGAATCCCTTCTATCCACTCATTTAGTCAGAGGTCTTCACCTTTATGAGTGTGCCATGCTCACCGCATATTGGCTGGGCAGGTGTTAGATGGAAAATGAGCTCACCCTCACTTGGGTTGTCAGCTTGGCCGTCCTCCAAGCAGGGGTGTCTTAGGCTGGACATGAGGAGCTCAGGTTGTCTGGATCCTGGTATAGGTGAGCATTGGTAATATCCTGCTAATTTGCTGTGGCAATGATCAAGCTTCCATATCTGAGTACCGTGTTAATGGCTCATAATTGTCCTCTTAACATTTATTCACTGATTTATACATTATTGCCCTTCTTTGAGCAATTTTAATAGTGACACAAGCCCTGCAGGTTTTTCTCTCCTTTGCTGAAGTTTGGGGAGAAATGAAGAGGCCTGTGAAAAGTTACTGATTTTTCCCAGAGAACCATTATAAAATTCAAATGCATTGTGATATGAAATCTTTAATGAGGAAAAGCCAGATACCTTCTATGTTGAATTCAAAGCCTTGGCTTCTTACCTCTTCAGCACTAAGAAGTTCAGGTCCTCGGGCTTAGAGACCAGCCTTTGCAAGGCGTAGATACCAGGCAGTAGAATGCCAGTTTCGTTTGTACTGACCTGGATACTATATGTCTTCAGGGAAGGATGAAAAGGTAAAACACGTGAACTGGTAAATTGTACTGTATTCAGCTATCGACTTTGTGTGCCCTGGCCATTCACTTTAGACTCTGGTTCAGCTTATTTTTGTTAACTGCCCATCCAGACCCCAGCACAATCCCACCACAGATATGATGTATGCTCAAGACGTGTTACCTGACTTTTTATGATGGCAGTATCATCTAAAGTGCTTTGGAAAAGAGTATGTATGGAATGATAACCATTTTTATGAATTTTTAAAATCCAGCAAAACTATATTGTAGAAAGATATACATGTGATAAAACTATGAGGAAAAACCAGGGAATGAGGGGAAAGGAAACAAGCATAGTAGTTCCTGGGAGGGGAGTGGGGGGTGAAGCAGTGCTGTTGGCAGTCTACTGGATTGCTTGGCGAGTTCATAGGCATTAATTTTATTACTATGCTTCATAAATTACACATGCAAAAAAGGTGGTGATGCTGGAACTAGAGTGAGCCTACAAAACCAAAATTTAAAAACCTTTGAGATTTTCTGATTCTCTGTTTTACTTTTTCTTATGTGCATGCAATTGATGGTTGAGCAGGTTTGCAAAATGGCAAAAAAAAAAAAAGGTGTAGGTTGAATCTTAGGCTCACATCCCTCACAGTTCCCACGGTATGGTTTTGTGTATTGTAGAAACTCAGTAAGTGCTGCTGAAGGGATTTAAAGCTCACCTGTACTCTCCTCCTGTTCCAGGCCTTGGCACTTCGAGGAAAGGCCTTTTTTTTTTTTTTTTTCCACCAAGAAGCCACCTTTACTGTAACATTCTCTTCTCCTGTCATTTTGGCAGAGCTTTGGCTCACAGTACCCAGTGGAAGGCCCATCTGTTCCTTCTGGCACTTGCCTAAATTTATGGAATGTGGAGCCCCTGTCAGGAGATAATTAAATTTTGTTTTTCTTTTTTATTGCTATGCCTAAAGGCTTAGCACAAGGCTTAAATATGGAATAACAGCAAAGTAACATTTGTGGATGTGAAAGCTGCTGTAACCACCTTGTGTTTGAATATCTTAATTTTACATATAATTTTGCTTACACGTATGTTTTTTGCATTTACCTTCCTAAGGTTATTTACATTAAAGCATAATCTCCCCCCACCTATTGACTCAAAATTTTTAAAAATTTTTTTAAATTTATTTTTTATTATTTTTAGACAAGGTATCCCTTGGTTGACCTCACAGATTGCAAGGACCTTGTCAGCTTACAATTCCTTTTTTTAATTTATTTTATTTTATTTTTTTACACCTATAGCACCTGGTCTTCCTAGGTGGTCTCCCATCCAAGTACTAACCAGGTCCGACCCTGCTTAGCTTCTGAGATCAGATGGGATCGGGCTTGTTCAGGGTAGCATGGCTGTAGACTCAAGGTTTTTTTTTTTTTTTTTTCTTTTTAAATCTCATCAGGACTCATGCATATTTGTGCGATTAGATGGGCACAAATATAGATCTCCTTCCTTCACATGAGATCGAACAAAGCAGGTGGCTTTCAAGAGAACAATGAATCAAGGAAGAAAAATTAAATCAAGTCTGTTTCAGTTGTCTTCTCCCACAGGGGTGATCATACTACTCATAGTTTTCATCTGGAAATTCAGACGCTATTTTATATTCATCACTCAGCCAACAAATGTATAGGTGCCTCCTACCTGCCGGGATATATGTCACAGCCTGTGTGAGAAGCAGAGAGGAAGAGCTCATCTCTGCAGGGCAGTCTTTTGACCTTGCATTCTTCCAAATGAGTGGTTTATTTGTTGTATAAATAGGCACCAAGGAGGTATTAGTACATTAAAAAGAGATAAATTGCTTTATCTTGTCTCATTATCAGATTTAATCACATTTTCAGTTTGCCTACACTCACTAATGAGGGCTAATGTTAATTTGTAAAATAAGGAATGTCTCCCTCGCCAGAAACTAGTGTTTCTTTGCTGTCAAGCTGCTTGGTCTTTTTAATTGTTTTACTGGGGATATGTGTGTATAAGTATGTAATAAGCTTTGTGTACCAGAATGATAGTGCCCATAAAATGAGATTAATTTTATAACGAACATGCTAGATCCCGTCCATCTGAATGAATGCTATTTCCTTCAGGATGGCCTCTTTGGCAGAAGGGTGAGGATACTGGAGTTTATCAATACCTCTTCTGAAACTGGCTTCACATCTGGTGTATTCTTTTGTTTCCTTTATATGGTGATGATTACTTTATGCCTGGAAAGTAGGCTTTCTATTTTGGAAATAGCCAAAATTTATTCAAAGGACTAAGTTGGTTGAGTAAGGTAGAGATTCACTGTTGCATATTTCTATTATAGACTAAATGTGACTTCCAGGTACTGATTCCAGTTTTGTGTGGCCTCTTACTTCCTGTCATCTTCAGGGGGAGTTATAGTCAGGCTTTGAATGCTCTCAGTGATCAATCGGTGTAGAGCTAAAAGGCTTCAGGAAAATACTCATTTGAATGTAGCAGTTCTGGTCTGTTTGCTTAAAAACTTAAGGGCTCACAGAATTTTATAGTTACACTGATTTATAGTCTCACTTAAATATATGTATATAATTAATATAAATTAATATATGAGTATGTAATTGTCCCAATGTTATGATAAGTATAATAGCATTAATATCTATTGATTGAAAAATCAAACAGTCCATTTCACCTAATTTCCTAAAATGCTCTTTTGAAAGTAGATGGAAGAATGCTCTTTGTATGTTCTTTCCCCTGCTATGTGTCAGGCAGGATGTTAGCTGCTGAACGGAAGATAAGAAAGGAGGGCAAAATAGCATTCCCAGTAGCCAAAAGTTGTAGAAGCAACCCGATATCCATCAGGGATGAATAGATAAGCAAAATGTTGTCTCTCCATACAGTGAAATGTTATCCTGCCTTAAAAGGAATTCTGACACATATATAGTATGGATGAAACTTGAGGACATTATGCTGAGTGAAATAAAACAGTTACCAACTGACAAATACTGTATGATTCCACTTATACGAGGTTCCTAGAGGAGTCAGATTTGCAGACAGAGTGGTAGCTGTGGGAGGGTGGAGAGAGTAGGGAATTGTTTAGTGGGTATAGAAGTTCAGTTTTGCGCTACGAAAGTTATGGAGATGGATGGTGGTGATGGCTGCACAACAGCGTGAATGTATTGAATGCTATTGAATTGTACACTTAAAAATGATTCAGATGTTAAATTTTATATTGTATGTTAAAGCGCAATTGAATATAAACTCTAAGGGTGGGGGAATAGGCGGGGAAAATACAGAGGTTAAGAGCATAACCCTCAGACTGGATAGGCCTGGGTTTTGAGTACTGGTTTCCCCTTTAACCAGCTGTGTGACCTTGGGCAATTGCTTAACTCTAGGCTTTAGTTATCTGTAGAACAGGGGCAAGAAGCTATGAAAACCCTTGGGCTTAAAGATGAGATAAAATGAGAAATGATGTGGACTGTACTAATTGTTGCTGCTAATCCTGTTGGTAGGAGAATGTCTTGTCCTTGGGGAAGCCGAAGGGCAGTGTGGGGTGAGAGCCTGAGGGCTGGGAAGGGTGCTCCGGGTGCTGACTCACTGCAGCCTTGGGTTGGATCCTCTTACCTAGCAAAGCACCAGCATTGATGAGTGTGCTTTTCCTTTTTGAGGTGTGGGGAAGAAAGGAACAAAAGGTGTATTAAGGTCTTGGCTTTGAGGACTATTTGTAATCTCAAATGTTCAGCCCTGGAGCTCCAGACCTAACTAGTTATTCCACAGTTTACAATTGTGGGATTTCCCCCATTTGAACTGAGAAGTGCATCCCACAGTGGCACAGCTAATGGGGTGCCTGCGTCTGTCTTTTAGCCCTTCCTGGCACTTGGTGTACTTGGCTATTTTGGTTGCAAGGTCACTTCAAGATGTAGGCTCTGTTCTAAGGATGCTCTCAGGAGGCAGGCTTGGCAAGGTCAGCACAGTATTAGGGGACCAGAAAGATGCTCATGACCTCCGAGAGTTTGGGGACCAGGTTACCCTGTCAATAGCAGAGATGCATTTCCTTCCATGTTGATGCCATCAATGTGACTTAGTTACCCTTGGCTCTGCTCTTCTTCCTGTCTTCTCACCCTAGCCATGGGTTAAATACCTTTTCTGAATCTCCAGTTCTGATTGGTTCCACTCTCCATCATTGTTCTGTGTCACTAATGACAAAAGCTAAGTTTTTCTGGAAAGCAGCCTCTTCATTGGCTGCTCCTGAGCAGGTATACCTGGTCCAGGTAGCTTTGGCCACCTGAGCCCAAGGAACTTTCCGAGATGACTCAGTCACTGGTAACCATGTGTTTTCCTTGGCAGAAGCTGTGGGTATTCCAGGCACTAGAGCCATGGTTGTCCCACTTTGGGGTATATCAGAATGATCTGGGGAGCCATTGAAAGTATAAATGCTGCATTTCACCCCTTTTGAGTAGGATTTGGTAGGCTCGTGCTGGACCTGGCCTCATTTCTTGCTAGATCATGATTATTTATGGTACTTGCATCCTTCTGCCCAAGTCTCTATCTGGTTTTTGATTATCATCAATTCCTGCCTTGGACTCTGGTGGCAGTTGCCATGTGTAAGCATGTAAGCTGCTCTCACTCCCTGGAAACCATGCTGGGATGTGGGCCTTAGCCTTTTGCTGTTACAAACAGCCCTATAATAAACTTTTCCTTTTGGGTTTTGTCCATTTCCTCTGCCGAAAGTGCTCTAGGTCTTCTCCTTTTTCTCCAGTTGCTTCTTCCTCCTCCTCCCTCGCCCTGCATTCCTTAACCTTCTGTAATCCATCCCTGATAAAGCCTCTAGGGATCACCCCCATTAACATCGCTGCAGTCTGTCTGGCAGTGTGAAACCAAACCCCTCTCAGCTGGCTGCTGAGGTTACACAACACTCAGCCATGTAGAGTTCTTACTGAATGGGACAGAGGCGAAGGGTATCAGTCTGACCTGTGCTCACGTCGCAATGTGAATCATTTCAGCAATCAGAAACTGCCTAAGTGCTGGCTGAAGAGTGACGACACGTTCAAGGCCGTAAATAACACCAGCAGCCCCGGAGCAGTAGCCTGTATCTAAAACGAAGGAGCTAAGCGCCAGTCGAATAATTAGTTAGGTTACAGCTGTTTTCCACTTGATCTCAGTAAGTCAACACTTGGCTTCACACCGGAATTTAAAATCTCACCTGATGCTGCTTGTGCTTTGTCAGCGAGTCAGGGGTCATTTTCCTGCTGAGCTTTGTTTATTTATCTCAAGTTTTTTTTTTTTTTTCCCCATTACTGTACAAGGCAGACTCCTTAAGGAATCATAATTTTTCACATACTTAGTCACTGTGGTAAACAGTGGTTAGTACAGGAGCTGGTTCATGGCACCGGGATGGGAAGTTTCATAGTTTTCAGTCATATACTTTGATTTAACAGTGTCATACAGCTGGAAAGTAGCATTGATTCTATTTCATGCCCATTTGGGCTGTGAACTCTGCGTTGAGTCTGAAGCTCTCTTGCAGAGATGTCCATGTTCAGCTCATTGTGTGCCAAAACTGCCCTCACCCACAGCTGAAATGTCTTCCTCTCTTGGTCTCAGTGAGTTGGGCAGTGCTGTGTAGCAGACATAAATATGCAAGAATCATCTTGATGTCAGGCACAATACTGGCTGTAAAAGGTGCATTAGACACGGTTCTTGTTAAGGAACTCATTCAGTGTTATAAGTGCTATCCAGGGGTATTGTATCAATGAAGCGTTTTACCAAGATGACAAGCGTGGTGGGTTGTGGCCTCTGTCAAGTCAGGAGTGGGGGAGGTTCCTTGACTGTCACTGCAGCTCTTAAGATGTGATTTGGAAGGAAGTCTTACCTCTTGCTCCTGTCCCTCAGTGTACCCGTCTGTCTCCTGCTTCTGAGCACAGAGGAGGGCAGGCCCCCTTGTTTAGTACCACATTTCAGTGGGTGGTGACAGAGGTGAGAATGGCATCACCAGCAGGCTTTCAGCTTCCAGAGCTGTTCCCTCCTTTGAGCTGCTGAAAAGCTCACAAGAATGGGAGCACTATTTGTTTACCTGGAAAGCTGCTTTTCTTGCCACCAGCCCTGGGGGCTCAAGACCGCATGTTAGAACGGGATGTAGGGGTGACAACCTGACTGCATTGGGTTGTGTAGGGCTGAAGCTTTGTTTGTATAGCCCATCAAGATGGAGAAAACTTCAAATAGTGCTGTCAAAGAATAATTCCCCCAAACACCACACCATTTGAGCAGGAAGGCAAAGATAGGGGTACATAGAACTCTGAATAAAATGTTTACAAGCAGTTATAAGAGTTTATTCACCCTTTCTTTTAAAAAATGAGTTTCTCTGGAGGATAAAAATACAATAATACCCAAAGTATGGAAGTACATTTGCATGAGTCTTTTTAGGGCTGCCTCCAGCATCCTGAGCTGTACCTTTCATCTTACCATGTCATCCTTTGTTGCAGCTTATTCTTCAGAACAAAGTTGATTCAGCATCAACTTTATGTAAAATGGCCTGTTCCCATAAAATTAGGATTATCTTGATTTACATAATTTATTTTTGCTGTTTTGATGTTTTAGACAGGGATGTCCTATGAAGTTCGTTCAAAGCTCGGTGTTCATAATCTCCCTTATAAAATAGCACTTTTTATTCTAAACAAATGTGGTAACTATGGTTTGGTGCTGGTACACTAACGTGGCTTAAGGTGACTTTGAATATAATCAGAGATGCACAGGCAGGAAACCTGTGCCAATAGTTTTTTTCACTTGGAATGATAAATGATGATCTTAAGAGTGCATGGTTGTCTTCTAGGTAGGAAAAAAACGCAGTTGCTTAAATCGTTTCAGCCTTTAGGAAAGGATAGTGCTATTGATTTTATGTACTATAATAAGATTGCTATCACATTAACCTCCTTATGACTTCTTCTTTTTTTTTTTTTTTTTTTTATCAAGACAATGATTTGCAAAAGTGAGACTTCAGAATGTAAGTTTTACAAAGTTCTTTGGGTGAACTGTGCTCTGTAGTGGTTCTTTGTTGGCCATGATGAAGTATTGGCTGGGATTGAGGACCAGCTCTGGATGGGGAGGTTGAACTTGAAGACCCAAAGAAGAGAGATGACCTTTGATGAGAACTAATTAACAGTGGCACTGTCTTAACACCTTGGGCAGATCTGGCTCATACATGCATCTGGGTGTCAGGAATGCAGCTATGTGTGGTAGGCAAAAGCAAACATTCCCCAAGGCACGAACCAAGAAACGAGAAAAATCGTTTAGTTGTGTGAGCGATCACCCTGCTCAGTGTGGCTATGTGCTGGGATGAGGGTGAGATGGAAGGAGGGCAATTGTTTTCTTAGGCAGATCAGAGCCTCTTGAAGTGAGAACATCTCACCGTGATGATGGACAGTGAAAGGGTTTTCAAGTGGGATTTTGTGCTGTATGACGTCTGCTTCATTATTGGCTTTAGAATGGAACCCTTTCCCCTTCCAAGATGTGGCTTTACTCAGCTATGTTATGATGTTGATGGCACATTTAAGGGGATCTCGGTGAATGGAGCTCATCCAGAGGTAGATGCCTAGAGCAAGGAATGCCTGGGAACTAGCATACGAGGAACAGCTGAGGGACCCAGGACGCAATAGTCTGGAGCAAAGGGGATGTGACTCTATAGTACTGCAGGGTTGTCATGTGGATTCATATTGCCCTTCACCGAGCACTACGAAAGATCGGAGTGGTCAAAAACAGGTCTCACAGGAGGTGGATGTAGCCTGGTGTGCAGCATCATGTGGCCAGTCGGGCCCCCAAGTGGTGGAATGGGCTGCCTTGTGTGGAAGCGAGGGCTTCATTTTTGCAGGTGTCCGAGCAGGCTGGCACCATCCAGCAAGGATGTGGTAGGGAATTGCCTTCGAATGAGAATTTGACCCCAGTGACCTTGAAAGTTTTTGCCTACCTGAAAGGTGGCAAGAAATGACTATTGGAAAGGAAAAATATAAAATTACGGTAAAAGGGGATAATTTAAAATATAGTAAAAGAAGCAAGGAAGGTGTAAACCTTTTTATTCTTGAGCTTCTAATCTGTAAAAGTAAACCTAAAGAAACGGATTCATAGTTTTTGTTAGAGAAGTGGATTTCCAACTCACTTGAATTTATTCTGAGAATGGAGGAATTACAAAGCTTTATTGATTCAGCAAAAATAGTTTAAAATGTGCTTCAGTCCCATGTTTTGGCGATTATTTCGTGAGGGAGGTAGAAAGGCAACGTAAAAGGACCATCTGCTATTTTATAGGATGTAGCCATTTGTAGGTTGCAAGTTTGGATACAGACAGAAAAGGGATGAGAATGCCAATTAGAGAAAGAAGGAAGGGCTATCAAGATGGAGGAGGAAGGTGAAAGAAAAGAGATAGGCAGGCTCAGTGTGGGCTGTGCCACCTGGCCGGGCTGGTGCTCTGTGGACCCTCCCTTCTACCCCTGTACAGAATGTTGCTCTGGTCAGCCTGAGAAAGATGCTGCAGCGAAATTGGATCAAATCCTGAGAGGCTGGCTGGGACCTGGTTTGCCTTTTTTTTTTTTTTTTTTTAGATGTCAGTTCCCTGTAATGCCCTGGAAGCTGATGATTTAGTTTTAGATTAAACATTAATCAGTAAGAGATTCAAGACGTGCTAATGTCATGGCTGGCTTCCCCCACCAGGCAGTCACTCTGCTTGTCATCCGATTGGAGCCCTGGCATGGAGTGTGTCCTTCTAGGAGCAGGGCCTGGCTTCTGAGGTCAGATCCTTTCTGAGGCTGCAGCATGTTAGTATCAGGCAAATCACTAGCACCCTGTGTAAAGCATTTGTGTAATCAAATGAAAAAGAAATAAGGCATTTTCCTTGTCACACATGTGCACCAGTGTCTAAGAGTATATTCCTGCCCTGCCCCAGCCCCCTCATTTTGGCCATTTGGGAAGGGAGAAGCAGCTTTCGAAGGAACCCACAATGGGTTGTCATCTGCTTTTGCCCTCCAGAAAAAATCAGCTCTTTATTCTTAAAGCAGTATCCTATATTTTTATATATACTCTATACTTTCCAAGTTGTGCTTCTAGTTGCCATTTTTTCTTATTTGCAAGAGCCCTCTAAGATAAGGAAGATAATGAAGGAGCTGACATTGAACTGTTAAGTGCCATATTCACTTACTCTGCAAAGTAGGACTAGATTGCAGAGCTCTAGGCCCTAAAGTCAGGTTTCCAGCATGTGGCATCTGGATGGTGTGCCTGACGAGGACCTGAGGGTTGAGCAGAGTGGGGAAGGACCATATCCTATGTACTTGGGGGTGTGTGTGTGTGTGTGTGTGTGTGTGTGAGTGTGTGTGTGTTGCTGGATACTCAGTAGCTTTTTTGTCTCTCAAGGACTTATGCTCCATGTCACTAGTTGCATTGCTGTTTATTTTTCCAGTTTCCAATCCATTGGTATGGTCAGGCTGTGTGCCAGAAATGAATGTTGATTTGCCATATGTATTGTAAGTGGCATAGAGACTGAGCATGGTGTAATGGCAAGAGCACTGAGCTCTCTGTTTGGAGATTTTTATTGTAATGTCTTTCATGATGCCAACTTGACATTAACATGGCGAGAGTTATGTGAAGCCAACTCGAGCAACTCAATGTATTTCTCTGGGCCCCAGTTTCCTCATTTGCTGAATGAAGGGAGTTGGACCAGATCTCTTGCATCCTTTCCATCTCTAAGGTTCTACGAAAGTGTCCCTTAACCTGAGTCTGAATTTGTACATTTAAGCAATAACAGTGCTGCCTCTTGTGCATTTTTTCCTGACTCACTATGGAGAGTGAAATGGTTCTGTCTCAAAGTGTGTACATTTCCAAAAGTCTCCATCTTGCAATGAACATGCTTAAAAGCAAACTTGTTTCTTGCTAGTCCTGTTTTCCCCCAGGTCTCCCTGTTTCAGTAAGTGGCATAATCCAGTTAATCCTGCATGCCCCAGATCCAGGCACCTCCCCTTAATACCCAGTCTACCAGCCTGGCCTGTTGGCTTCTAGCCAGAACCCCGATCCTCACTTTTTGCACACTCTGACCCATCCAGCTCACCACAGTCCCTGGCCTGGATTGTGGCCAGTCTCCTACCTGGCTTTCCTGCTTCTCCCCTTGTCTCCTTCCAGTCTGTTCTCCACACAGTAGTCAGATCAGTCTTGTAAAATGTCAGTCAGATTCTGCCAAAGCTCCCTGTGCTAGGACCTCTCTGTGTCAGGAATATATTGGGAGTTACAGTTCCCTGAGTCTGGACATGAGTGTACTTCTGGGCCATCTCTTTGCATTCATTTATTCATGCCTACATATTCAGGAGTGTCCTAATAATTTTGCTTTAATGAACACAGACCACCAGCAGTCATTACAGTGAGGGCCTTTGTTGATTTTACATACTGGTTAGATCCCCTTAAGAACCCATATGCTCTTCCCCCTCCCCCCAATAGATAGAGGGAGGAAGATCTATTGCCATATTTCCAAATCTAGTTTTGAATTTGGCTGTTAGGTAAGGAGCCTCTTCTGGCTTTCTCCCTGTAATGTTCTCTCTCGGGTTTGTTTTAAGGGTGCGTTATATGGACAGTGCTCAGCACTCACCGAATGGAAATCATTGGTGGTGGTTGGGTCCCCATCCAGGGTCATCCACACCCCCATTTTGACTTCATGACAGAACTTTGATCTTGAAAATATTCCTCCCCCTTGCAGCCATGTGTCTTAGGCTGAAACAGCTCTGGACTTCGTGTCATGTGACAGAGAAGTGTCCTGTCGAAGCCAGTTTGAAGCCTGCCTCAGAGCCAGAATATCATGACCGATACATTGGCAGTTGATTCTTGCTTTGTCTAATCACCTCTTTCCCACTGGCAGAATCAGCCCACACATCAGCTTAATGTATCTTGAGCTTTTCTGTATCTATTTGGAATATCCTTTCCCTCTCTCTTTCTGTATTCGTTCCGTCTCAAGACCAAGGTCAAACTTGGCTTTTTCCATAAACTCTTCTTGACTAAGCCTAAGGAAATCTCTTCTGTGTACTCTGAAGCACTTACTGTAAATCATGTCCATCCATTACTTGGTCTTGGCATTTGCTTATATCCACCTCTTAGGCCTTTGCCCTGTCACTGGTCTGCACTGTTATTTATTTCTTTGGTGACTGCCTAACTTTTTACATATTTGCCTCCTCAACTTATCCACGAGTGCAGAGACCATGCCAAGGCCCAAGCACTGTGCCTTACATACAGGCACTTGGTACTTACTGATTTTAAGAGCAGGGCATTTGGGATTCTGTTATTTCTGAAGTTCTCAGGGCCTGAAAAGTCCTAGCCAAGGGGATGCTAGCTGCAAAGAGAGTCTTAGGGAGGCAGCTGTGGGCTCACCACAGGGAATAGGGATGAGCAACTCTATAGTGATGAGCAATTTTGCAACTCTTCACTTCTGAAACAAATGTGAAGAAGTAGAGATGGAGGAATGCTGAATTTCCTATGCATTCTTCTAAGGTTAGGTAAAATGCATGCGTTTATTACTGCTTGCTATTTTCTGACCTTGTGTTCTAGCCATTTATAATCTTCCAGTCTTTAAGGAAGGAAATGTTATAAGCTGACAAATGTTAGTAATGGTATGCCATGTGATTTAGACATAAGGACACTGGAGTGGGAATCATGGCTCAGAATTCTTTCATTTATGCTATTTCCTTGATGTGAGAACTCGAGCAAGCGGCTTAATCTCTCTCAACTTTTTCTTATGTGTTAAATGGAAGCAGCTGTACCGTTGAGAGTGAGAAAGAAATAAAAATAATGGTATGAAGGAAATGTCAAAGGTTAAGGAAGGAATACTGGCCCAATGTGAGGTATTAGAATAAAGTAAATCATGATTAAAAAAGGAAATATAAATTGTTGCTTAAGAAACAAAGTTGAATTATGAATGAAATAGCTGTTTACGAAAGTCTCCAGTTTATGGACAGGTTTATTCTAAAAGTTACTGTAAGTATCTTAGTCTGTTTGAGTGGCTGTAACAAAGTACCGCAGACTGGGTGGCTTAACAGCAGGTTTATTTTTCATAGTTCTGGAGGCTGGAAATCTAAAATCAGGGTGCCAGCATGGTCAGGTTTTGTGAGGACCCTCTTTTCCAGATTGCACATGACTCTCTTGTATGCTCATATACCAAGGCAGAAAGGGCACGGTGAGAGAATGCTCTGGGGTTTTATAAGGCTCTAATCCCATTCATGAGGGCTTCATCCTCATGACTTAATTACCTCCCAAATGCCCTGCTTCCTCACACCCTCATTTTGGCGGTTAGGATTTCAACAGATGAATTTGGAGGGGACATAAATGTTTAGCTCATATCATGTAGCATTTAGAATTTTTCTCATAGAGACAGTGTTCTAAACGGTGCTCCATTTGAAAAGCAAGTATCCGAAAGCCTAGTGAACTCCGCCTTATCTGGAGCAGGTGCCGAGTGCTATACAGATTACATACAGCATTTTCTTTGGGAAAATGAAGACGTCTCCTGTCCCTCCTTCATAACCCGACCATCAGAGTCTTACTTCTAACCGTGTCCTTGATCTTCCCCCTCAGTGTGGCAGTTTGCTGAATTGTCAGTGGAGATGGGCCTGCTGTTGGCGTTTCTGGCCAGGCCTCTTTTGCTGCTCACAGATGCTGTAAACATACAGCTTCTCTGGCTTCTTGTTCCTGGAGCAAGTTGTAGCTTTTCTGTTACTTCTTGGTGTGTTTTCCAGTTAGCAATAGTGGGATATAATAGGAGTCGATTAGTGTCTCCTATTAAATATGTGAGTTTTGGTCATTTTGGTTGTGAGTGACAGAAAACCCTGCTGCAGGGGTGTGAGCCATCAAGGGGTTTATTTTCCTCCACATAACAAGTAGACAGAGACAGGCAGTCCAGGGCTGACGTGGCAGTACTGCGACCCCTGCTTTACTGTTCTCATTACTTATCTTGGGGCTTCATCCTCATGCCAGCATGCCTGTGTGTCAGGCAGAAAGGCGGGGGAAGGGAGAAGAGCAAAGGCTGTCTGTTTCTCCTTAAAAAATTTTTTCATTGTGAAATTGTTTTCACACCATAGAAAAATTGCAAGAATAATTCAAGGAATTCTCCTGTACTGTGAATTAGGCTTCAAGATTGACCATTCGACCTAACATCTCACAGTAAAGGATCCAGTCTGGGATTGCACATTACACCTGCATGGCCTCTCTGGTTTCCCGCAGCTGGGAACATTTCCGCAGCCTTGCCTTGCCTTGCATTGCCTGACTTGGACATCTTTTAAGGTCATAGCCCAGTCACTACTAGAGGGGCTCTGCATTTGAGTTGTGTATTTTGGCCAGATGCTGTGATGATCACTGCAGCCTATTGGATGGCACGTGATATCTTATTTGTCCTGTTACTGGTGGTGGTCACTTCGGTCATTTGTTTAAGGTACGTGTCTATCAGGTTTCTCCTTGGTGAAGTTGCTTTTCCCTCCCTTTTGTAATAAATATTCTGTGATACTTTGAGAAATACTTTGAGACAATGTAAATTTCTTTTCTCACCTGACTTTCACCTACTAATTGTAGCATCCTTGATGTTTCTTACCTGAACTCGTGTTTAATACGGTGTTTGCCAAATGGTGATTTATTATCCTCATTCCTTCTCTGCTTATTTTTTGGCTTGTGTTGTAAGGAGGTGCTTTCTTTTTCCCATACATAGCCATTTATTCGCTTAAATGTGTGGGCCTGTGAATTCGTATTTTGTTCCGTGGGTGATACGTGACTGTCACCTATTTTGTTCACATTGGCTCAGATCAGGTCAGTGGGCACCCCTTTAAACTGACTTCTCTGTTCTCTGAGCATGATCTCATAATTTTTCACCGTGGCACAATGTTCCAGACTCATCCCATTTGTCTTCCTCAGCCCAGAATTGGCCATTTCTCTGAGGACTGGGTTTTTTTAGTAGAGAGCAGTGCTTGGAAACCAGTTTCTGGATGTTAAGTTAGTAGTTGATTTTGGAGTGTTGCTGCCACCATGTCCTTTGAATGATAGAGCTAGGAAATGATTGTGTATACACATGTAATCCTATACACATTTTATACTTAGATGGTTTATGATATAAAGAAATGTAGGTTCACACAGTACCTTCAGATTCAGGCCAGCCTCACATTTCCACATCTGTCCTCTGCTCCTCTGAGGGCCTGGCTTCCACAGTCAGGGGCCAGTATCACACCTGGGCTGGGTTGGTTCCACCCTGCTCGTCTTTGGGCCCTGACTCCAGATCGCCACTTGGGCCCCACCACGCCATCTCTCAGGGCATCTACTTGTTCAGGCCTAGTGACCACAAAAAAATTTTTTTTTTAACTCTTTGAGATAATTGTAGATTCGTATGGAATTGTAACAAACAATAGAGAATGATGCTATGTAATATTAATTTTTCCTAATGGCAATAATTTGTAAAACTGTAGTACAGTATCACAACCAGGATATTGACGTTGGTACTGAGGTGAGGTATAGGACCTGTTCATCACCTCAAGGATGGCCACATCTACCTCCACCTGCCCCCATCTCCTCTTTAACCTCTGACAACCACTAACTGTCTATTTCTGTAATTTTGTCTGAATGTTTTATATATATACGGAATCATACAGTATGTAACCTTTTGGAATTGTTTTTTTTTTTTTTTTTTTTTACTCAACACAATTTTCTGGAGATTTATTTAGGTGGTTATTGATAATTCATCCTTTTTTATTGCTGATGGTTATTTCATGGTATAGATGTACCACAGCTTATTCATCCACTAAAGAACATCTGGGTTGTTTCTAGTTTGTGGCCGTTAGGTGTACAGGTTTTTGTGTGAATGTACATTTTCATTTCTTTGAGAAAAATGCCCAGAAGTGCAGATGCTGAGTTTTATGGTTGTTCATGTTTAGTTTTTTTTTTTTTTTAAATAAACTGCAGAGTGTATAAGTGATCCAGTTTTTCCAAGTCCTCATCAGCATTTTCTGTTGCCATTATTTTTTAAAATAAACTTTTAATTTTAGAACAGTCTTAGATATACAGAAAAAATGCAAAAAATAGCACACAGTTCCCATATTTCCTAGGCTCAGTTTTTCCTGTTATACTTGTTACAATTAATAACCCAACATTAATACATTATTACTAATTGAAGGCCATACTTTATTCATATTTCCTTAGTTTTTACTTGGTATCCCAGATGGTACTGGTGTAGCTGGGAGCTGGGGAAGCCTCGGGTTGTCTCTACAGGGTAGAAGGGAAGGGCCCCTAATGGGAACAGCTGTTTCCTTCCATCGGGAGGGACAAAGGGAATTCAGGCATATTCAAGGAAGAGACAGCCCCTGTTTAAAATGCCAGGTGTTAGAACTGTCTTTCCTGTCTGAGTCTTCTGGAACTGTTGGCCTCCGGAAGGATCTCAGTAAATCACTTTGCCACCATATTTTTCACTGTACTTCCTTAGCTGTTTAACAAGTTTGACTTGTGAGGGTGAAGGCCCTTCAGTGCACTTTGGCAGTTTGAGGGGAGGGAGGCAAAGGGAGAGATCTTTTGGAGTAATGAAGCCATGAGGATTGCTGTTAGTTCGGTCTGTGCCTTAGGGGTTAGTATTTTAATTAGCAATATATCAATGTAGTGCTGAATAATTTAGAGTTAACAAAGAGCCAGTTAAGGCCCCATGTGGTACTTCATGTAAGCACAATATAAATACCATAGAACCTTGCCCTTTGTGAAAATTTACAACTTTCTCTAATGGCGTATTTTATTTGAGTTGTTGGTTTAACCTAGACTGTAAGCCCCCAGGGCAGCAGTGGCCTTTACGCTGAATGAGGAGGTTTCTACAGATGACAATGGGTTTTTGCCTTGCACATGGGGCCAGATGGCAGGTAGGCTTGGCTTTATTTCTTTTGGAGCTTTGAACACTAAAGTCATATACAGGCATACCTCGGAGATATTGCAGGTTCCATTCCAAACCACAATAAAGCAAGTCACGTGAATTTTTTTGGTTTTGTGATGCATATAAAAATTATGTATTCATTATCCTGTGGTCTAGTAAGTATGCAATAGCATTATATCTGAAAAAACAATGTACATACCTTAATTTGAAAATATTGTTAAAAAATACCAACCATCATCTGAGCCTGTTGGATAAAAGGCACCGATAGACTTGCTCGATGCTGGGATGTTATGAACCTCCAATTTGTTTAGAAAAACCCCAATATCTATGACATGCAATAATTTGAAGCACAATAAAACAAGGTGCCCCAATATGTTGCTTTAGAAAATTGATGAAAGGAGCTCTAGGCATAAGACATAATTTCTTGACTATGGGTCATTGCCTGTCTCCGCTGGAGAAGCAGGGGCCTCATGGAGGGTGATGGGTTTTAAGCCAGATCTTAAAGAGCCAATAGGATTTGGGCCAGAGGACAGCAAGGAGGGAAAGCATTTTTATGACCATTCATGGGGCAACCCAATTCAAAATTTACCACTATTTGCTATCTGTGACTTATTTCTCACCTACTGTAAATTGAGTCTCTAGAGGTTGGGATTCTTGATAAATTAGCTTTAGATTGAAGGGGGAGGTGGAATGGTTTGGAGCAGAATGTGCAACTGAGGGAGAATGAATGGAACAGATACCAGGGGTCCTTTACACCCATCATGTGTAACTTAAGCCTTCTTATTTTAGAGTTCAGTAATAGAAAGTCTCATACCTTATACCAAAACCCATCCTCAGTACCTGGAGACATGGGATAATGCCAGCGAAAGCACGCAACACATTGCCTCCTTCAAGAGGTGCTTGGTAATGGTCTTTGAACTTTCAAATTGTGAATTCATACAAGGATGCAAAAGTAGAGGCAACCTCGTGCAATATCCAGAAAGGATTTTCCCAAGGAAATATGGGAGATTCTTTATCTTTGTTCAAATAGTCCTAGCTGGAGTCTGCTTGCCAGGGTGGCAGTCACTGAAAATATGCTTAGGGGGTTCCATTGACTTTACAGGTCTTTAATATCCTTTCTATGGAGTTCTTCCTTTAAAACTTTCTTGGCATCTTTTACATTTACTTAAAAGATTGAAATCATTGATTCACTCTATGCATTCAAGATTACTGTTCTTTCCAAATGAAATAAAAATTGATACCCAAGATTGTGACCTTCATAGAGTAAAATGTGTATTTGTACTTGTTTTCACTAAAGATGGAAATGTAGCAGGTCATAGTGGGGGGGGGGGAAACCTTAATTTCTCCCTTTCTGCCCCCGAAGCCATGCACTGAGTCTCTCTCTCAGTGGTATTTTTACATGAGACCTTTGACTCAGCCTAATCTCCCGGTGACGAATGTTATGAAATCAAGACTCCAAACCAATAAGTGGTTTCTCTTGGTAGGTGAGGGTGGGAAGTGGGAGTACAGAGGGGGTGTTTACTGTTTATTTAGTGTACAAAATTTAAGTTTTTATTTTTTTACAATGAGCTTGTCTTTAAAATCCTAATTAGAGAAAATGCTTTAATGACTACTATAATAGCTTATAATCAAGATGTCTCAGGTTAGTTTGTTTATAATTGAGTCTTCTGTTCCAATATTCATGGCCTAGAATGCTTAAGGTTAGAGATAGAATTTGGGGATAAGGTCAGGACAAAGTGACCTCAGGACACATGTAATGGCTGCAATTACTTGTAGGTCAGGTAACCCTACCCCCAGAGATCACTCAAAATGTGTGGCCAGTACGTGTGAAGCTGGGGTGATTTTTAGGAAGATGACATGCTATCTGATACCTGGCGTAAGGTGTAGTAATTCCTTTGGTAACTGATAAAAAGGAGAGGACAGGGACAAGTTGAGTTTAACCATCATTTTGAGAAAGAATGATTGTTGATGAACCATCAAATTTTGAGATATAGGAGAGTCATCCACCGGCTTTGTAACTTGAGAGAAGCATGTAACACCTTCCATCAACCTGTCCTGTTACTGTGAGTGAACATATTTCTGGAAGGAGAATCTGGCTGGCCCCGGTTTCCTAGCCAGGTTATTATATATATCCATCAGTAAATGCGTCTCTCTCCTGAGTTGGTCACCAGTTAGCTTTCTAGATCTGCAAGCCCACAGCCCACCCCTGGTTCTCTCGTGATCGCCCTGCAAGGTCAGGGTCATGGCCAGCATGGCAGAGACGATGGAAAACCCTGTCAGGTATCTGATGAGCTGCATAGCATCCTGGTAGATGGGGATGGGGAACCTCCATAAAGCACTTTACAGCTCATGGTGATAATATGTCAACACAGGTGATTCCCAGTCTTAACATTTCTTAGCTTTAGCTCCAACAGGAAGGAACATTTTTCTACTTGCCTCCCTTGATAGAAACTCAGATTTTTAAAAATCACCTCAATTTGAAAACCTTGTAGATTCTTATTAAACAGATCAAATTCCAAGGAGGAGGCATCGAGCCACAGATGTGGTGTATAATGTATGCGACTACCTTGTCAAGGCTGTGTTTTCCTTCAGTGAAAGAACTGTTAAATGGGAAATGAGAGGGGCTCACAGTTGTCATTTAAGGTGTGTGTCCTTTCTCTTCTCAGTAGACTCACTGATAGCGGGTGGGATGTGTTAGCAGCCATGACAGCGGTGTCATCGGCCAGGCTGGGATGCTTTATTTGAAGAGAATGCCATCCATAGTGAGGCATAGACTTTAGGAGATGTGTTTGAGGTTGGAAATAGAGGATGAAAATGAGACCTAAGTAACTCTAACGTAAAGATCACTGAAGTACAAATAACAGTGCAAAAGCTGCCCAGGGTTGGGAGTGGTGAGTCGCCTGACAGTCTAAACTCAAAGGCTGGTGTGGCCCAGCTCCTGTGATCAAGTCCAACGTGAGGATTTATTGACTACCTTGTCTCAAACCTAAAACCGTCTTGTGGTTGCAGGCAGAAGAGTGAGACTTAATTTTCCTTGAATTTTTTTTGGTCAGAAATGTTACACTCCAATAGTTTGAACTATTTTGTGATGCTATTTTTGTTAAAAATAGTAAGATTCTGTTCCTACATGGTAATAATAAGAGCTATCATTTGAGATCTCAGCGAATCAGAGTTTGCATCATGACTTGTTACTGATGCAAGCAGAGTAATCGCCCAGCATCGGGGCTGGTGTGGCAGGACCGGCTCTGGGTTACTCGTTGGTCCTGCCACAGCTCGAACGCTCTTGGTTTATGAGAGGTGGCTGGTGTCTGCTGAATGAAGCTGTTTTTTTCCCAGCTGGCTTTTAAAAAGAGATGCTGACCAGATCTGTGACTCTGTTCTTTGTTAGGAAAGGTGCTTACAGTCTTCTCGGAAATGCAGCGTAGAAAGTTTCCCACAGTATCAGGCACCTGGGCTGCTGGCGATGCCTGAAGGTAATGAAATGAGATACAGAAGATTATGTGCCCCAGGAGAGCTGTGCTCTGTTTCTGCCCAGAGCTGCTGCCAGGGGTTCCCCTTCTCCCTTGACATGACAGGCCGAGAAAGTAAAATGGCCTTGCACTTGAGGTTTCCAGGGCCGATATTGCAGTGGAGGGGAAAACCAGAACATGAATGGGGCCCCTGTTTGCTGATCTCCCAGGGGAGTGGAAAGCACCCAAAAGAAAGATACTACCCTGAAATGAGTGAGGCCAGGCTCTATCCACTCCAAGTTCTGCCTCAGGATGGGTTAGATCCTTTGGGGAGAGTGATGAGGTGGTATGGGGAGAAAAGGAATAAATATAAGCAGGCTGGGTTGGACTTCTCATTCACTGGAGGTCTGTATACACGAGGTCTTTAATCACTTTATGTCTAGGAAAGCTGACAACTTTGGTAGCAGTTCATTTCAGAAGATCTGATTATACCGCATTCCATGAAGTCACTTTTATTAGCTACAGTTGTATGAATACCAAACAAAAATCATGGAAATCATAAAAGCGCAGTTATTACCTCAACCAGCTTGTAAGAGGAGGTCCCCACTGAGGACACTTTGCCTCAGAGGGTGAGC
>CM053504.1:73432221-73458306 GCA_028627145.1 Eidolon dupreanum | reverse complement strand
CCCTGTGCAGGAGAGCCTGAGCACCCAGAACACTAGCCCTCGAGGCTGCTACTCTTATTGATCCCCTAATCATGGTTTCTACTTATCTTTGCTGATGCTTATATCTTCAGCCCAATGTTCTTCTTTAAAGTTTAAATAATAAAAATTTACAAGGTAATGTATTGACATAGCTCAAAATTCAAAATGGATGAAAAGGAATGTGATATGTTTCCCTTTTACCAGTCAGGCATATTTTATTTCTCTGGAGGCAACCAGACCCATTTCTTATGGATCTTTTTAGAGATTTGACATATAGATAACATATGTATAATGTCTATTACATATACATAGATAAAATACGTCTATTATGTATATAGATATACGTATGCAGTTGCACGTGTATATCTACCTTCCCCCATCCTTTAAAACTTTTTTTTGTCTGTTTTCTCCCCAGTTTTGAGATATAATTGACATAGTATTGTGTCAGTTTAAGGTGTACAAATGATTTGATACATTTATTACCACAGTAGATTTGGTGGTAATTGCCTCACGTAATTATTACTTCTCTTTAATGGGGAAAATATTTAAGATCTCTTGGCAGCTTTCAAGTGTCTAATACAGTATTGTTAACTGTTGTCGCCATGCTAAACATTAGATCCCCAGAATTTATTCATCTTATAACTGGAAGTTTCTACCCTTTGACCAGCATCTCCCCTGTTTTGCTCACTCCCCATCCCTGGCAACTACCATGCTACTCAAACTCAAAATGAGTTTGTCATTTTTAGATTCCACATATAAACGACATAGTGAAATAAGTCAAAGATAAATATTGAACATAATGCCATCAAGGTCCATCCATGTTGTCACAAATGGCAGCATTTCCTTTTTATGGCTGAATAATATTCATGTATGTGTGTGTGTATGTGTGTGTATTTTTTATATTCTCTTTATCCATCCACCCACTGATGGATATTTAGGTTGTCTCTGTATCTTGGCTATTGAGAACAATGCTGCAATGAAAATGGGAGTGCAGATATCTTTTTGAGATCCTGATTTCATTCTCTTTGGGTATGTACCCTGAAGTGGAATTGCTGGATCATATGGTAGTTCTGTATATCTTTAAGGAAACTCCATACTGTTTTTCATAGTGGCTGTACCAATTTACATTGTCCCCAATGGTGCACATCTTTGCCAACACTTATTTCTTTTCTTTTTGATAATAACCATTCTAACCGGTGTGAAGTGATACCTCATTGTGGTTTTGATTTGTATTTCCCTGATGATTATTCATGCCGAATATCTTTACCTGTACCTGTTGGCCATTTGTATGTCTTCTTTGGAAAAACATTCAGGTCCTCTGCCCATTTTAAAATTAGATTGTTTTTGCTGTTAAGCTATATGAGTTCCTTATATATTTTGGGTATTAAACCTTTATCTGATAGATGGTTTGTAAATATTTTCTTCCATTCTGTAGATTGCTTTTTCATTTTGTTGATTGTTTTTGTTCTGTGCAAAAGCTTTTTAAGTTGTAGTCACATTTATTTTTGCTTTTGTTGCTTGTGCTTTTGATGTCATATCCAAAAAAATCATTGCCAAGGCCAGTGTCAAGGGACTTTCCTCTTATGTTTTCTTATATAAGTTTTATAGTTTCAGGTCTATGGTTAGTCTTTAATCCAGAGTTAATTTTTGCGAGTGGTATAAGATGGGGGTCCAATTTTATTCTTCATGTGGTTATCCATTTTCCTGACACACTTTATTGAACAAACTATCCTTTCCCCATAGAGTATCTGGGCTATCGTCTCAAATATTAGTTGACTACATATGCAAGGGCTTATTCCTGGGTTCTCAATTCTATTTAATTGGTCTACGTTTGTTTTATGCCGGTATAGTACCATACTGTTTTGATTACTGTAGCCTTGTACCATAGCTTGAAATCAAGTGTGAGGTACCTCCAGTTTTGTTCTTGCTCAAGACTGCTTTAGCTATTTGGGGTCTTTTGTGGTTCTTTCTGAAATTTAGAATTGTTTTTTCTATTTTTGTAAAAAATGATATTGGAATTTTGATGAGGATTGCATTGAATCTCTAGATTGCTTTGGATAGTATGGATATTTTAATAATTTTCATTCTTCCAATCCTGGACGCAGGATATCTTTCCATTTGTCACCTTCAATTTCTTTGATCAGAGTCTTATGATTTTCAGTGTATAGAACTTTCACCATCTTGGTTAAATTTATTCCTGTTTTTCTATTTTTTGATGCTATTGCAAATGGAATATTTTTTTTAAAAAATTCATATAATTTTATTAGTGTATAGAAACACAATTGTTTTCTGTATGCTGATTTTGTATTCTGTACCTGGGATGATTAGTTTTAATAGTTTTTTTTTAGTAGAGTCTTTAGGATTTTCTATATGTAAGATCATTTGCAAACAATGACAGTTTTGCTTCTTCCTTTCCAATTTGGATGTCTTTTCTCTTTCTTGTCTGATTGCTCTGGCTAGGACTTCCAGTACTGTGTTGTATGGGAGTGGTGAGTGCTGGCACCCTTGTCTTGTTCTGATCTTACAGGAAAAGCTTTCAACTGTTTATAGTTATGATAGCTGTGGGCTTGTATTACATGGCCTTTATTATGTTGAGTTATGTTCCTTCTATTCCCAGTTTTTGAGTTTTTATCATGAAAGATTGTTGCCTTTTATCAAATGCTTTTCAGCATCTGTTGAGATGATTTTTGTCTTTTATTCTGTTATGTGGTGTATCACATTGCTTCCTTCCCTTAATATATCTTGAATATAGTTCCCTTTTGTTTAAAGAATTTCTTTTTTATGGCTATGTGGCAGAAGTTCTCAAGCCTCGATGTCAACAGAATTGTCTGGAGAGCTAATAGAGAACATAGGAACCCAGGGTCCTTGGGTCAGGACAAGGTCTTGGCCTTTGCATTTTGACCACATTCCCCAGGTGATTCTGATAAGGACTAGAGGTGAAAACCACTGCCCTGTCATATGCCCTCATATGGCTATGCTGTTTATATTTACCTGATGAAAAATCAGGCTGTTTTGAATGTTTTGGAAACCTTTAAGGTTGTCGAAGCTGGAGTATGATGCACCAGGGCGGTGGTGAGCAGGGGTGGAGTGACTTATGTGCAGTGACTTCCTTGACAGTTTCTACTGTTCTCTTTGCCCCTGCCTTTGCCTTCTGGGTCATGTTTCTGAGATCCACAGCGTGTGAACTTCAGGTCTCTTCTTCTGCCTCTTGTGCTTGTTTCTCTCTTCCTCAGCCTTTCTAAGCTGTGTCTAAGGGGTGCCGCTCTCCTCCCCCACTGCCAATCAGCCAGACACTCCCCGGACTGATATTCCCAGGGCAGTGTCAGAGGGAAATGTTGTAATCCCCCAAATGAATTCTTTTGTGTGACTGTAGGAAGTAGAAAATAGAAAAAGGAAGGAATGATTATTTAAAAAGTATGTGAAACTTGGTCTACGGCCATGCTACCCGGAACAAGCCCAATCCCGTCTGATCTTGATAGCTAAGCTGGGTCGGGCCTAGTTAGTACTTAGATGGGAGACCACCTAGGAAGACCAGGTACTATAGGTGTAAAAAATAAGAAATAAGGGATTATAAGCTGACAAGGTCCTTGCAATCTGTGAGGTCAACCAAGGGTTGCCTCGCTTAAAAAAAATAAAAATAAAAGTCTGTGAAACTTGGGAAATGTGCTTAAATGCAGTGACATCTGGGGATTTACTGAAGCTGAGCACTTTGTCTATCTTTTTGAATGACTGTTCCAGGTTTACAGCAGGCTGTGATCTCAGCAGGTTGGTGTCCTTCACACTGTGCCCTCCAGCTTGAGGGACTCCTGGCCCCATGTGGACATGGGGCCACCGCTGTGTGTAGTGGGGCCACCTCTGTGCAATGGGGCAGGCCTGGTGCAGGGTTTGAGGAAAGGACGTGCTTTTCAGTCATCATCGAGTGTTAGACTTGGTCAGGATCTCAGATGTCATCTCTGTTTTTGAAGTTTCATTTTTCATGAAAGGCATCTCTCTAATATCTGATAGGCAAGCATTTGAATTTCTAAAAAGGCAAATGATGAAAATTGCAGACCATAGAAGGGGATTTATCCTCCCTTCAGGATTTCACAGTGGGTTCCTTCATAGGTTTCTGACACATATTCTTTTCAGTGGCTCCTCAAAGATATCTAAAGGTGATGATTATGGTTTGATTGCAGATTCTTTCAATACTTTGGACTAGACTTAAGACCCCAACGTTAGTCTCATTTAAAGCAGTAAGCGACCTTATGAACTCTCTGATCTTGACTTGTATCTTTGTGTTATTTCTACCATTCCAATTGAGAGCCCCAAGTAGAGAATAAAGAAGGAAGACAGGGTTTCTGTCTGGTTTGATGAAACTTTTTGCCCGGGACATGGTGGTTCTTATCAAAGTGCTTTTAAGGGGGCATGAATAAAGGAATGACTTGAGACTCACTTCTCCTTGCTATTATTTTTGCTTTTATAGGAGGAAACCATCAGATCCTGGATTAATTGTGTCTTCAGCAGCATAGGCTGGCCTTGGAGAGTCATCTTCAAGGCTTATCAGAAAATAACTATGAACAGTGGGCCTCTATAGAAAACATTCCTCCTCCCCCCAATGATTTAGTTGTTCTTACTTTAAATTCTTCTGAATGGTTGAGCCTATGGATGTGTATGTAACCTCTATATGCTGTGAGAGAGGTGGAGGAAAGACATGTGAATGATTTTAAGGGATCAAAGGGTGTTTATGTATAGAGTTTACTTCCTTTCAAGTTTCAGCTGAGGGTAAAGTTCTTGAGTTTTACATCCCTACTTAACTGTTTTTAAACATTGGGCCTTAAAATAGTACCTTACTGGACACAGTGAAATGAGCATTTAATGTTCATTTTCTTCTCCTGCCTTTGACAGACTGCTATTGATCAGGCCCTTAGTCTTAAGAAGAATTACTGCTAATTAGAGTTATTAATTGACATTGGACTGTTAAGATGTGAGTCATATTATAGCACCTGACATATATTAATCTCATTCAATATTTACAACTGTGGAAGGTGGGAAGTTTCTGTTATTTTTTGTCAGAGGAAACTGTGTCCAGAAAGGTTTAGTAACTTTGATAAGGTCACACAGCTAGGAAGCAGCAGAACCCGGATGAGCCCCTGACATTGTCACCATTACACACTGCGTGTTCTGAACTTCAGCATGTTCTGAAGTTCACTGTCCTTAAATTTCTGGAGGCTCCTCAAAGTACCACTGCAGACACTATTTCAGCAGAGAAAAGGTGGTGGTTTGGAGGATGATATTCTGTCTTTGATTTTTGTGAGAAAACATTCAGTCCTTGACTTAGTTCTAAGTGGAGAAGGAGGTGTTGGCATGCTCGGGAAAGGGAGAAAACAGGAAATGTGCGATGTTTGCCAGTGCCCACTATGGAAACAGGAGCCCCTTTCAATAAAGAATTCTGAAGATTATTATTTTTTGGTGAAAATGGTGCTGGTGGGGGAGATTGTAGATACAGAAGCCAGGCATGTTCTCAGGTCCAGAAGCCAGGCATGTTCTCATCACAAAAAGTTCGGGCACAGATCTGATTCTAGACCCAGGTTAGTTTGGTATTCAGCCCGCTGAATAATTAGAGTGATTCATAGTTCATGCAGAGACCATGTTTGGAATTGAAGTCCAGCATTGCTACAAATAATAGAGGGGAGGTGGTTTTCCCCTGCTGTTTTGAAACTTGTGAAATGTCACATTATCACCTCCTGTCATGGTGACAAATAGGCTTTTGCACTGATCTCAGTATCCAGCTAAATGCTTTCAAATTGCCTTGTTGCCTCATAGGTTTTGGAGCTACAAATGCTTTTAAAGCACCACTCAGCTGACCTTACTACCAAAGAATAGTAATAATTATGATAATTAGCTCCAGGAAGTGCAAATCACTGTGCTAAGTGCCACAGTAGTATTTAAGAGCTTGGGGCCAGTGTCAGAAAGGAGGCTTGTTTGGTGGGCGTTCATAGGAGGTGGCAGGTGGGCAGGGGGCTTAGCACCTGTTGCTTTCCCATTGACTGTGATTTTGGATGTGGCTGAAGACCATTTCCGATAGGGGTTTGGCTGCTTCTCTTATAGTCCTGATATATTCAAAGGATCATGGTACAAACTGTGCTTAAATGGAGTGAAATGTCTCTTTCTGGTAACTAAAGCCTGGCAATGATAGGGAGTTTGAAGGTTTGAAGCTTGAAAATACTGATTTTCAGTGTTGATATCTCGAGATCAGTTGTGAGGAATCAGGTAGTTTTTTTCCAGTAACAGTTAATAGAGCCAAACTTTTGCTGTATGTGTGTTTGCATATCTTATTGTATCATCTCTTTAACGTTACACTCGTGTGCATTTCACATGATCTCTCGAGAGGGAGTGAATGGGGTAGCGTTAGAACCAGTAGCTGGGACTTGCTCCATCTCTGCATGTGTCCGTGAGAGTGTACGTCAAGCTGTGATCCTCACCTGGCATTGATTTGTCCCTGAAGGAAAACAGTCCAAGCCCTGGTCCAAAGAAACTGTTTAATCTTTTCTTTTTGACTCTAGGACTTAGTAGTCAGCTGTAAATAGTGATATATGAAACTTTATTTTAGTCAGGAGACAGTGGTGGGAAGCAGGATGTGAGGGTAGGAGGGACCTGGGGCTCTATCTTAAGTTGATACGAATGAGGAAAGCCAAGTTCTTTCCCTTTCTCCATCAGGGTCACCCATGAGGCTACAGGGTTGGAAGGATGGAGAAGCAGGGAGCAGGCCAGAAGAGTCACTGGAGCTGAGATCCAGTTGGGCCTCCAGGAAGGAGTACCAATCCTTGCCTAGCACTGCATGGGAATTTTAAGGACAAAGGTCTTGTTGTTCAAGCTTATGTTTCAATGAATAGATTAGATGAACATGTCAGGCAGCGAGTGATGAGACAATGCTGTTATGAGCAGCAGGTTGGCCTGAAGGCACAGGGTTAAGGCTTACTGCTCTGTCAACAGGCTGGGGGTTTAAGGGCTTTGGACTTGTGGCTTGTGGCATATGGGGTTCGAGACTGTGGGGAAGGGAGGACGAGAGTAGTGTCACCTGCCGCCATGAAGCAGGACATGCCTCTTGGAAATGTCTGGAGTTTGTTTGCTCCAAAGTCCAGTAGTGGAGTGACTGAGAGTACCCATTGTCTCATTGCGTTTTCAGAACAATTTCCTCAGCAATTCAGGTTTTCTTAGCCAGGAGGAAAGAATTTGTGGTGAAAACAAAGATGGGGCTGGAAAACAGAAGACTGAGAAGTACTATTTGGGGTGAGCCCTCATGTGCTGCTGTGTATCCACGGTGTCTGTGTGCACCATGAGCCCCACAGAATTTAGGGGTCACAGAGCATCTTCTCTGAAAGGGATTCATAGAGATTCCTTGAGTCGGCAGGAGCCCTTGCAGTGACCCTCTCTAACGGCTGACCTGCTACTGATTCTTAGATGTACTTTTCTCCTGTGGGAATTTATGAAAAAACATACGTAGAATAAAATATTGTCGACTCTGGAAAATTACTCACACTTGGACACATTAAGAGGAACCTAGAAAGAAACTTAAAAGATGAAAGTGAAAAACTCTGTAATGTTGGAGCTAGAAAGAACCTTAATAAGTTATCTCACTCCCCCCTCCGCCCCCTCCCCCAACACAAGGGTACTGTAGCTGGAGGAGAAGTGACTTGCACAAGGTCACAGAGCTCGTTACAAGCAGAGCTGAGACTGGATCCAGGTTGACCCATGGACCAGTGCCATCTTCCATCTTTATTGTGGTCCTGCATTCTTGCCCTGAATTCTTATTTCTATTCCTGTCCCTGGGAGTTGGGGAACAATGAGGGCTCAAGGAAATGCTCAAACTTTTGGGGCTACTAGAGGGAGGAGGCCATTAGCACATCACAGGCCGGAGGAGCAGGTAAACCAAGTTAGCATGACTGGGGCGGGCAGGGGCCAGTGGGAGGCTGGAAGAGGATGAATCTGGGAACAATTCTATACATTCCAACTGCTTTTTAATTGTGGTCTGGTGATTTCCTGTGGGGCAGTGTGGTAGGCAGGACACCATTCCCCAGGCTGAGTGACTGGGTGTCTTTTGGAAAAAGACCTAATCAGTTAATATCAATGTGTAAATTGGTTGACCATGCCTTCGTGTAATAATGGTTTAAGGGAATATTTGTATCTTAGTGGGGGGGGGGTCATTAAATAATAATGTTTCATTATAATTTTAAGTACACTTTTTAAATAGAAATACATCATATGCTTTTTCTGTCTTATGTGTGTGTCACAGGCAAGTGCAGAGGGCCTGGTTTTGCCTTTGATCCTTGGTATTGGTGATAATACACTCTTAGCATGACTGTAACCCGTGGGCACAGGATCAATTTTTTATTCAGAATGTTAGATGTTGACAGTAGCATTTTAGACATCACCGAGAGTCTGCTGGTGAAGGTGGCACCGGGTGAGATGTCATTTTAAAAGGATGGTGCCTAGAGCTTCTTACAGTCCCCTGTGAAGGTTGGCCCTAAACAGGTCCCTTTGATCCCTTCCTCTCCTGTTTAGGATGAGAACTGGATTCCATTCAGTGTGACTGTCTGTTAAGTCTCTCCTGAGTTTTATTAATGGTTTTGGCATTAGGACTCTTTCAGGTCTAAGTTTCATTGCATTTCATTTTATGACTCATTGCAATTAATGACTAATATTGGCCAGCATAGGGCTTTGATGTTTTTAAGGTGTCATGACGTACATCAGCTCATTTGGTTTTCACAAAAAAGCCCTGTGACCTGAGCAGAACATGGTTCTTGTCCAATAGTTGTAAGAATTAATGTTTGGAGAAAGAGGTGCGCCCCACAACTCCACAGCTGGGGCCCGAGCCCAGTGTTCCTGATTGCCAGACCATAGTTATTCCTGCCACACAACCCCTCATCTTGGAATAAATGCTGCTTGGAGTTCCAAGGCCGTAGAGAGGGAGGGTTGCGGAATCCACCGGAAGCCGATGGAGAGGGCAGAGAGCCTAGGGAGAATCCTGAAGTCCTAGGGGAGCTAATTCAGTCCTCATGGAGGATTCATTTAGGGTTCCCGAAACGTTTTGTGTCGGCAAAGCACACCACAGGAACTTTATAGTCTTTTGCAAACATAAGCAGATGAAAAATATCCAGGGAAGGGTTGGTGGCATCCTGTATAGATGGTTTCGCTGGCCTACAGAGTACTTTCACCAGTGGTGTGGGACGGATGACAGAAAAGCCCTCCGAGGTGTTCATGATAGAAAAAAAGCCACCCTCAGTGCATTTATTTTTCTGATTTCTGTGTCAGTGCCCACCAGCTGGGTGGACGGTGTTGGTTCTCATTCTTGTTTCCTGAAAGAGCTTTGCCAGGGCCCAGTAAGGTCTTCTGTAGCCACCACAAAAATTAAATGTGTCTGGCACTTAGGGTAACTTCTAGACACTATGGAGGTTGTCCATACTCTCCTGGAGGCACTAAGGATGTTCTCAGGCATAAGCCCTCTCTGTTGACTCTCATCTATCAAATTCTGTGGGCCAGCTGGGGAGTTTTTCCCTCATTCAGAAAGACTTAATTATAAGTCCTAATTCCTTCTGCTGGCTAATAGTTAACCAACAAAACTTTTTATATTATTAAGTAACTTCTTGGAAAAAGTCACAAGAGAGTTTTTTTTTTTTTCCAGCTGGGGCTGATGTATTTTTAATTGTACTCCCAGCATTAACCAACATTCTTAATCGGATCACTAGCAGCTGAAAGCCGATTCCAGCGCAGCCTTTCGGCAGCCTGCCTGGCGTTCCGCCTTGCTGGGGTTGCATGGGTGTTTTTGTTTTTGACAAGCTAGTTCCGTGCAGGCTGCTCTGGACATGGCTGAGTGTTCAGGTGGGCTGGAGAGCTCTGTCCTGGGGGCCACCAGGTAGGGGTTTGAAGAGGTCCTTGAAAAAAATCGGTTAGGTTTGGTTTTTGTTAGGGTGCTGAAGAAAGTATATCACGTTCATTTGAGAAAATCTGGAGAAGTCAGACAAAACAAAGCCACTCCTCTGGCCTTTCTTTTTGGGCAGAGGCTCCCCTACTAGTAGCCTCATTATTTGCTCTGTAGAGGGGAAAGGGAGAGAATATTAGGCTGTACTTTGGTGCACACTAAAGGGCACAAATTTGGGAGCCAGACTCCTGCCTGGGTTTGAATCCCAGCTCCACTTCTTACTGGTGACCCCGGGCAACTTCCTTCACCTCTTCCTGCTTCAGTTTCCTCATCTGTGAAATGGAGATGATATCTAATAGGGCTGTGAGAATTAAAGGAGTTAATATGTGAGAGGCACTAGGGAACAGGACTTCACACATGATAAGCTCTTTAAGTGTGGCTGTGATGCTTACATCTCCAATATTAATCTGCTTGTTCATCATTTGTCTGCTTTCTCTAAAGTTGAATGGAGGATAATAGCTCCAGTAATTTGAGTTTTCTGCTTACTCAGAGCTTGGTATTTCTTGTTTCCTTTCATGTTCAGGCATGGAGCATTTATGGTATCTCCGTGACAGTGGTTGTGCATGACAGAATTCACACAGTGTGGAATCTTGCCCATGACCGTTCCCTGGAGCGGAAGGGAATGCCCTGGGTTTGCAGTGAGTGGGCTGTCACAGGCTGTGATTGCAACCAAGGGATTCTAATGCAGCAACTGTTTTACTTGGAGGTCCTTGCCTTTTCCAGAGTTCTGCTGTCTATGCCTCCAGCTTCACCACCATAGGGCAAGACCTAGGCGTGTCCTTAAGCTTCACTGAGTGTTCCCTGTCACCTAATCATGGCTGAGCTGGCCATGACGTCCCTGAGGTTAATATGGAAGGTAAGGGTGTTTGGTAGTGATTCATTGCTGACATTTAGCAAATTGTTTTTCTGTAACTTTGATTAGGCCATGCATATGTTTTATGGAGGTGATCCTCTGCAAGTTTTGTCAATAAAAGGTCTCTCTTTGTGGTGGACTGAAGGCTGGTTTGGTACTTAGATTTCACTCCAGGGCAGTTTCCCACTGGTGCCTCCCTTCTCACTGTGCCACTTCCTGCTTTAATGTTCCTTTGCGTTTCACATTTTATCCTCGCAGTCCTTCTCTGAGGTTAACAGCATGGTGGTTCTCCATTTGACACTGAGGCCAGAGAGCTTAAGCTTGGGACTTAGGTGTGAAACGATTTCCGATCCTCAGAAGGCGATCTTCTCTCTGGGAATTTGGCCTTTGCACCTGAGCAGGGTGTTGAACTACTCCCCAAACTGCTGATTAAGTCACAGGGAACGTGAGAGTCTACTTTCAGAGGAGCAAAGCTTTCCTATCAGTGTGCCCTGCACCGTCATCACACACACATACACAACAGTGTCCTCTACCTGCACAAACGCAGTAGCCACTTTGCTCCAGCCTTTTCTACTCTCATCCGTGTGGGATTTCCCTTTCCTAAAGTTCTGCGTTTGTGATCGACAAGATCACAAGCATCCTATCTGTCTGCATGGAGGGTCACATTCAGAGTCTACCAATTGCCCGGAGATAACCTGGTCTACCTCACAGTCCTCATTCCTCAGGCTGCCCTCTTCCCCTTCAAAGCCACTTCCTCCTGGACTTCCTTATTCATTCATTTGCTCCAACCTTCTTGCCTCTTTCCATTCTGTTACTTGGACTTCTGGGAACTTTCTTCCCTCTCTTTCTTTGCCAAGTCTATGGTAATGTGTTAGCCTGGGTTCTCCAGAGAAACAAAACCGTGTGTGTGTGTGTGTGTGTGTGTGTGTGTGTGTGTGTGTGTGTGTGTAATTGATCCATGTGATTACGGAGGCTGAGCAGTCCCATGGTCTGCTGTCTGTAAGCCAGAGACCCAGGAGAGCTGGTGGACAGTTCCAGTCTGAGTATAGAAGCCCGAGAACCAGGAGAGCCAATGGTGGACATTCTGGTCCTAAAGTCGGCAGACTCAGACCCAGGAAGATGCAGGCGATTCAGTTTGAAACTGAGGCCGAGGAAAAACTGATGCCCCAGCCCGAGGCCCAGGAAAAACAGATGCCTCAGCCCAAAGGCAGGCAGGCAGAAAAAATTCTTACTTGGCCTTTATGTCCTATTCAAGACTTCAACTGATTGGATATGGCCCACCCATGTTAGGGAGCAGAATTTGCTTTACTTAGTCTACCAATTCTTAATCTATCCAGAAACATACTCGCAGACACACCAGAATAATGTTCGACCAAATATCTGGGTTCCCTGTGGCATGGTCAAGTTGACAAATAACATGATTACAGGCAGCAATCTCTAAAGTCCCATTTAAATCCCATTTGCTTCATGTTTTTCCTTGCTACATTGACTGACCCTTGACTGAACCTAGCTGGATTCCTCTTACTCTTGTTGACTTCACCAGAGCTTAGCATTTAATGGCACCTACCTCTCCACTGTTCTCTAATGATCTTTGTGAAGTACCTTTTGTCTCTTGTACCAGGTTTGAAGGACAGATACTATCATTTCTATCACTTTTGTCTCCCCCATGGGGTAGAGTGCTGGATCCTGTGGGAGGTGCTCACTAGAAGCTTGTTATGTTAGCTCAAATTCCCAATGGATGAAACAAAAGACACTGAACTTGGCTCCTGATGTTACAGACCAAAGTGATGGGTTTGGACACCCTGGGATTTTGCTGCTGCAGGCAGCTCGAGAAGGGGTAGCCCGTATTTGGTGCATAGTAGGTGCACAAATGTTGAGATCCTTGAAATTTTCATCAAATGCTTTTGGATTGTTGTAGGTCTCATGGCTTGGTGGGCAGAGCAGTGGACTCTAAATTAGCTACATAATCTCAAGCAGCTTGCTCTTTTTTGGCCCCATTTCCTGTCTTTCAAGGGAGATGGTTGGTTCTGCCTCACTTGCCTCTTGGATCTTGTGAGGATGGAATAAGATAATAATGAATGATAATAATAGCTAATTTTATTGTTGTATATGGTAAACAGTGTCCTTAACACATATTTTACGTGGCAACTTATTTAATTTTATAACTCTACAAATTCTTTTTTTTCAGTCAAGGGACTGAGGTCCAGAGAAATTTAATAACTTGCTCAGAGTTACAAAGCCAGGGAGCAGCGGGGTCGAGCTTCTAACCCAGGACGTCTGGTTCCACAGTGCGCACTCTTAACCCCCGTCACATGCTTTAAGAGTGTGTGGAAGGCATCGGCAGCTTGGAGAGCTCTGCGGCTGTTTGGAGACCCATTTGAGCAGGTCCTGGAGGTGATTAATGCTTGATGCTGTCTACCCAGGGCTTGGCCACGAATGAGTTGAGAGCAGGAATGTGTGAAGCAGCTCTTGACTTGTCAGTGCCTTTGCTCACCGGAGTGACTCGTTGGCTTCATTCCAGGCATTTCAGACAACTCAGGATTCTGCTGCTTCCCAGACGGTCTCCCCACTAGTTGCCCTCTAATTTACACACTTAGCTTAGGTCTTCACCTTGTGGCCGGCTCTCAATTGTAATTAAATGATCACGGGTGTCTGTCTCCCTGGGGACTGTACGCTCTGTCAGAGCAGGGGCACAGGCTGTTGTGTGTACTGCTGTGTCCCTAGTGCCCGGTGTGGCATCTGGCCAGGGACCCACATCTGGAAAATGAGCATTACAGTAAGACCTAATGGAGTTGGTTTTTTGTTTGTTTGTTTTTACTGTGGTAAACCACACATAACAAAATTTACTATCTTAACCATTGTTTAACTTATAGGACTGTGGCATTAAGTACATCCACATTGTTGGGCAATTATCTATCACCACTGTCTATCTCTAGAAATTTCCATCTTCCCAAACCGAAACCCTGCACCCATTTAACAGTAACTCCCTATTCCCCTTTCTCCCTCACCCGGGCAACCATCATTCTTCTTTTCTCTATGAATTTGCCTATTTGAGGTCTTTCATGTAAGAGGAATATATAATTTGTCCTTAAGTTTCTGGTTTATTACTCTTAGCATAGTCTCTTCAAGGTTGATCCATGTTGTAGCATGTGTCGGAAAGTCCTTTTTAAGTTTGAATAATTTTCCATTGTATGTATATACCATGTGCTGTTTATCCATTCATCTACCAGTGGGCATTTGGATTGTGCCCACCTTTCGGCTATTGTGAATAATGCTGCTATGAACATTGGTATGAAATTATCTGTTTGAAATCCTGCTTTCAGTTCTTTGAGTATACCTGATGCTGAATAATCATAGGGTTGTTCAGAAGATTAAATGATCTAGTCATTGTAAAGCTCTTAAAGCTTTACAATAGAAATATTTGCTAAATAAAAAAACTCTAGGTGTCTTCACTTATCTTGATGGATCCCTTGAGTGAGAGTTTCAGTTTGTTTAGAAAGGTATATGGCATAGCACCCTTTGAGACAGGAGAGCTGTAAAGGCGGTTTTGTGTCCCCCTCCAGCCCCACCCTTATGGCTGGGCATCCCCAGTAACTGTCCATACAGGCCAGAGTTTAGAAGGGAGAGGTCTTTGGAAGACCAACCTCAGAGCAGGGGTCTGGGAGCAGCCAGCTGGGTGATGGGTGGCTGGGGAGGCGGGGCTTGGTTTCTAAAAGCTCCTATTCTAGTTGCTCATATCTGGTCCTTGATTTGAGTCTGGTTTCCAGGGTTGCAGTCTATTCATTAATCTTTCTAGTGTTGCCTCTGTCCTCTCTGTCTGGGGAAATTAAAGTACATCTTCCGCATTCTTATTTGGATGTCTGCAGTTTATCAAGATGGGCATTCTTGAAATACTTCAGTTGAAGTTACCTTAAAAAATATTGTATACTATTCAAAATTATCAAGTGGCAGGAGGGATGTGCCAAAAACAAACAGTGATGTGGAGTTCTTGATTCAGGGACACTGATAAAGGTTTGACACTTTACTCATAGGTTTATGCATCTTCTGGATTGGAGATTTGTGTAGAGATTTTCCACAGTTCATACATACAGTATCTTCTGGTTCTAAAGCATTTTCTGGTTCTGTAATAGTCCTATTCTTCGATTTTTCTTTTCCTATCTAATGTTCCCTTGAAAATAGAGGTGAGGTTGAAAAACATTCACACTTTCCCTAAGCCTTTTAAAAAAACTTTTATTTTTCAATTAGAATTGACATTCAGTATTCTTTTATATTAGTTTTAGGCATAATGGTTAGACACTTATATAATTTACAAAGCGATCCCCTTGATTAGTCTAGAAAAAGCATGGCAACAGCTTCCATAATGGAAATGTCACTAACCCATGACTTGAGGGCATATGATGGGACAAGGTGTGCCAGTCTCCCTTGGAAATGAGTGTCTAACTAGTTACATTTTGATGAAAACATGTTTTAGCATCGTGTGCTCGAAAACTCTTAAAAAGGAATCTTACAGTTTTACCAAGAAATCTGTAAAACTTTGAGGGTAAAATTGTCAGTTGCTAGAACCTTTCCCTACTATCAAAACCCAGTTTAAGTAGGTTGTATTATCAGAGGGCATATCGGCTATTTGCACCCAGAATCTAAGGAAATTTCATGATAATCATAGGTTAGAGTGTTTTTTACTGAATTTTTTAGATGACAATTCAAATCACAAGTAACACGCTAATGGAAGTGGTCTTATTTGATCATAATCAGTTCATGGGCCTATTAGTATTTACTCAGATGACTGAGCTTTGGGGGAAAACCACATTATATTCTTGTGGATGGGGTGTATGTGTGTGTTGAATATGTGCACAAACACACACTATTTGATGATACACATGATCCACTAGGCAGTAAGACATCCAAGGGTAGGGTCAGTATTCAGCTCAGTGCCTGGCACACAGCAGGCTTCCGATAGGTATCGGAGGAATGAACAGACAGTGACAACCATTTGTGTCCTACCTGTGAAAATGGAAAATCTTTTACCCTCTTGTAGGGTCTTAACATTTTAAAAAATTATTAGGCGAAATTCACATAACATACAGTTGACCATTTTAACGTGTGCAGTGCAGAGGCGTTCAGCACACTCGCAGTGTTGTGCACCCACCTCCTCTGTCTAGTTCCAAAACGTTTCCGTCACCCGCAAGGGAGACCCTGTGCCCACTTCTCCCCCTCGCTAACCCTGGCAACCACTAATCTGCTTTCTGTCTCTATGGATTTGCCTGTTCTGGATATTTCACATAAATGGAATCATACCGTATGTGACCTTTTGTGCTGAGCTTTCACAAAGCTTAACATTTTACAAGTTCATTCGCATTGTTGCACGTATTAGAACTTCACTTCTTTTTGTAGCTGACTAACAGTCCATTCTAGGGATCTACCGCATTTTGTTTATCCATTCCTCAGCTAATAGACATTTGGGTGGTTTCCACCGCGTCGGCCATCGTGAATAGTGCTGCTGTGAACAGTCGTGGAAAAGAATTTGAGCACCTGCTTTCAATTCTCTTGGGGATATGCCCAGGAGGGGAATTGCCGGATGGTAAAGTATTTCTGTGTTCAACTTTCCCAGGCAACACCAAGCCGTTTTCTGCTCCATTTTACATTCGAGTCAGCATTGTGTGAGAGTTCTGATTTCTTCACATTTTTACAAACACTTGTTTTAATTTTTTTGATTCTAGCCATCCTAGTGGGTGCAAGTGGTATGTCGTTGTGGATTTGATCGGCAGCTTTGAACCATTTTTAAATTAAGCAAAGAAAGGAAGAACCACGTTTTTACTCCTCTTAGGGCAGACTGTTTTTAAAGTGAATTTTGTGTGATCAGGAGAGAGGTGGTTTTGTGATGAGAACTGTCATCAAGTGAATGCTTCCTCTGTGCCTGGTGTTCTAGTGCTTTTTGCACATATTATGTTGATTTCTCAAATTACCCTGCTTTTTACATGAGGAAACAGACCTAGAGAGGCTATATTGTGTGCTTAAGTTTGCATAGCTGCTGAGTAGCAGCTTTGGGGTTCAATTTAGGGCTGCCCATCTGACTCCAAATGCTCTCAAGAGCTCATGTTCTTTCATAGGGAGTTTGAATCTTGGAAATAGGAGAAAAGAAATAAAAGATGTCTGTTTCCAAAATTTTAGTCAAAAGCAAAGCCTTTACAGATTGTAATAAAAAAGGGCTGATGGTGGTGATAATTTGGGGTTCTGGAAATCTGGGCTGTATTCCGATACTTCCCTGAGTCAGGGCCTCAGCTGCTGGTGCGTCCCTGGGCTGGTGGCTCCTGAAGGGAGTGCCCGCTTGTGTGTGAGGGCTACATGGTTTCTCTCTTGTCCCAGTGACTCTGTTAAGTAGAGACTTTGTAATAACATTGAATGATGAGGTTAAGAAAGCATATAGGGCAAGCCCCAACTACAGTAAGTTCTGAAGAACACCTTCCTTTAGGTGATGGTTGGTTCTCAGGAAATGTTGGCTGAACTAAATTGAGTGTAAGTTCCTGAAAAAATATCAGGTTGAGTTTTATTTTACGTGCATAGGAACGTGATATTTAAAAAATAGACCTCTGGTGAATACCGTCATACATAATGACTCTTTGTATCTTTAAGGTAAATCTGATTTTTACACATCAAGTTTGTTTAGTGTGAAATATACCAACATTGGACATTTACTCTTAAAAAGGTCATCGATACTGTAACTCAATTATCCTACCGTATAGGGGTATCAGTTCAGGTATTCTAACAGTGTTCATTAAGCCACTTTGTTAATTGACACTGAGGATGAAGAAATAACTGAGGCTTTAAAATGCTTAAAAATCTTTTAAAAAGGGACAGATATGCAAACTGTAAAATAAAGGCCATGTGTATACATGAGGGGTCTCACAGTGCCGCTGGGAACATTCAGAGAAGGCTTCGTGAAGGCACTTGGAGGGACGGAAAGGGAAAAAAGAAGCCATGCTTTGTGGAGGAGTGGCCCAGACTAGGCCTAGGATCTGAAAGTCATGGTAGGTGGAAAATATTTCAGGTCTGAGGAGTTGTGTATACAGAAGCCCAGGGGAGAGAAAGTACAATGAAATTGCCAGGAAGTTGCTGGACCTGCTGGGCTGCAGGGCAGGTGGGAGGTGAGCAGAAGAGATCCTTAGTTGCCCAGTCTGGCCTAAAAGCTCTCAGAACTTGGGAAGGCTTTTAAACAGGACATGGGTAAATTTCTTCCATCTCCCAGCTACCCAGGAAGTGGTAGCCGTCTCATCAACTATTCTTCTGAAGGTGGACTAAACTTGAGGTGTAAACTAGCAGGATAGACTGCCCCCAAAACAGGGATAGCCCCTTACCCTGGCAAAAAGCATCCTCCAACCCCAGGCCAGGCAGGATTTATCACCTGCTTTTCATTGAAGGCGCAGATGTGATGTGACCTGCTCATGTCAGGCAGCTCACTTATGAGAGGGCCAGGGCTGGCTCAGGAATACTGCCAGTCCTCCCTGGGTGGGCAGGAACAGTGCTCCTGGCAGCTTGGACACCTCTTCGTTCCAGGAGTGCTTCCTTAAGAGGTGACCTTTGGGACCTCACACAGGGTGCTGTGGGTCCCAGCAACAGGTCAGTGTGGCCCTGAGAAGTGAGGTGTCTCCTTCCTGCTGCCTTAGTGAGTTAAAGAAGGATTTCAGGAAACAGACTCTAGAAACCTAGGTGTGGTCTTCTTGGCCAAGGGTAGAATGTTTCTGGGTTGGAAGCCATGTGACCTGGGGTCATGGGCTCTATAGGAGGCCTGTCTTAAGCAGACCTCACCTGCAAACCTCTGGAGTCTTTCTGCATTTAGACTCAAAATACTGAAGAGGAATGCTGACTGCAAAGGTCGGGAAACAGACCAGTTTCAGACATAGTGCTGTGTCCCCAAAGGGAAATTAAAATGAAAAACACATCTCATTGAGTCCTGGTTCCATCTCTGTAGATCATGAAAGTCAAAGTGGATTGTTTAAATATTTAAGAAATTTAGCAAATGTATACATATATACAGTATTCTGTCTGTGGGGTACACAGTGGTGCTTCTCATTTGATACCCCTTTGCATGCTCCATGAACATTAAGAATAATGTTCTTGGCAGACCCATCATTCAACTTTAGAGCCATGAGAAGGCTGCTCCTCCCAACCCTCCTCTTCATAGGCCACTATGGTCTAGCTAACTAGCTCATTTAAAATATTTGTAACTATTAGAAGGTACCAAAGCAAACTACATTTTTTTTTCTTTGTTGGCAAGATCCCCTCTAGCTAATTCTATTTTCTTTTAGAGTTTTCTGAGGTGCGCTAGGAAAAGTACTTGAAAAAGATCAGGACTCAAACAACTTGGGTTGATTTATATTCGTGGGTTTTTTCCCTCTAATGCATCCTCCCTCAGTGGAGAAAGGGAGACACGTATAGATACTTGAGCTGGAGATCAGGGGAATGAATTCTTTCCGCTCACTGACTCTGGAACTTCCTGTAAGCCACTGAATCTCAATTTTTTCTCATCTTTAAAGCGTAGAGAGTGTCCTTTCCGCCTGAGTTTCTCTATGACCCTGTCACGTGAACTGGGCGGACCATTGAGCAGAAAACTTCTCCAGCCCATGAGATTACTCTGTTTGCAGCGACAGCAGTCTCTGAATCCACAGACAGACAGTTCAGGGAGATGGAATGCAGCTGTTGGTGTAATGAGTGAGGAGAGAAAATAGAATTTGTTGAAGATTAAAAAAATATTAAGCTGAAAGATATGAAAAGCCTGTAGCATAATTACTACTCGGCTCTGTATTCACAGTTGGTATAAATACTGTCCAAGGGCCCTCCCAGGTTGGAGAACAGCTCTACTCAGCTGTCTCCTCAGTGGGAGCCTGTTAGAGTCCAGTTTTCTGGGCTGGTCTCAGACCTGTCGAATTAGAATAAGTGGGAGGAACCTAGCAATCTGTTCTGACAAGCCTTGCAGGTGACTCTTCTGCTTGCTATAATTAGAGAAACTTTTCTGGAAGCCTGCCATTTGTGGAGAAGTTAGGGATCATCGACATTTTGTAGGTGAAGAAGCAAGGCCGGAGTGGTCAGTGGCTTTCCAGGGAAGTCCATAGTAGACTGACTCCCAGCTTTGTCAGTAAATGGATGAGCTGTAGCTTAGGCCATTATGACACCTAGCGTGGTCTGTGACCAGCAACCTCAGTGGCACCTGGGAGCATGTTAGAAATGCAAATGCATGAGTCCAGGCCAGATCTATGGGTCAGTCTCGGAGGTCAGCTGGCCTTCCAAGATGTTCTCAGACACTGGTGTTCATGTGAACCACTGGCCCAGGCTCCTACCTTTGAGTTGAGTGATCCTCATCTCAAGAGACACTTATTTTAAGTTACTAAAGTCTGTGATGACCCTTTCCTGAGACTGTTTTATTGGGATTCAGATTGGAAGCATGTGGTCCTATCTGTAGATTTGTTTTCTGGTAGCAGCAGACTGGGATCTGCTGGTTTGTCCCAGGCAAACCAGGATAGTTGGTCATCCCTAGCTGTCCTCAGCATTTAAAAAGGAAAAAAAAAAGTTGATTGTACCCTTCTGAGTTGGAATCATTTGACAAACATTTTCTTGATTGTACTGTGTGTAGGAGGCTGAGGCGGTAATAAAAAGGCCATTTTTCCTTAAGCCTGCGGTAATGTATGGCTGTCACTCGCTTGAGCCCATTATCCTTTTCTTCCTTTCATCTCCATGTGAAACCTGGCAGTGCAGGAGCACGGTGGCGGGGAGGGGCTGGAACGCCCTGCACTAATTTTTGCTCCTTTTGTACAGTGAGTGGTTACTATGCAGTGCTGGATTGTGAGCCCCTTGGATGCAAAGCATGGTGTGACACATGGTGGGGATATTATTATATAAGCTGGAGAGACCCGTTCCGTGTGCTCAGGCCCGAGGGAAGGAGGGGTCCGAAAGAGGGAGGGATGTTTTTAGTAACAAAATCATTTCCATTTATGAGCTAAAGCTGGGAAGCTCTTTGAGCATTTGCCGAGTGTAGCTTTTCCTTTCCCTCCTGCTCTGCTGGGTGGTGCCGGGGCCTACAGACAGAGAATAATGGCCCTGTTTTCTTCATGCATTTATTCTCTTCTGGGCTTTTCAGAGCATTTAAGGAGCAAGTAGGTATTGCTAATGCTCCCATTTTGTAGATTATAGGTTTTGGTTCTAGAGAGGGAGAAATCTAGACTCCCAGGGAGAAAGGGGCAATGGTATGGTGTGTAGAATTATATAATCCAAAATTCTTTTTTGGATTGCATAAGTGATGTCTTCTGGAGCTGTATCTTGTCCTGTGCTCAGAGATCATGGAGAGCTGCTTCTGATCTGTGAATGGGACTGGGAGTGTGGTCCCAGGCCTTTGGATGTTTATGTAAAGGTGCGGGATATTGGAACTTCTTGGAAGGGCCTTGAAGAAAAAGCCCAGAGAGCTTAGGATTCTTGGGTAGGCCATTTTTTTATGGGAGTTTGAGGTGTCCTCTCTAGACTTATTTGTAGAAATTTATTGATATCCCTTGCTTAGTCATAATCATCCTCATTAAGTTCTTTTTTTACTCTCAAATTGGGACCAAAGAATATATCCAATCATGTCTTGACGAATTGCATTTTTGAAATGAATTACCAAATACTTGAATGAATATCCAGAGATTGCTTATTATCAAAGAGGACAAGACTAATGTCAGCTTACCTCAGAGCAAAATGTCAACTGCTGGATGTATTTCATAGCACTTAGTAAATGCTTATAGCATTTCTAGGTGTGTCGTTGCCAAAAGGTTGGATATGCGTGGCTTATGTATGAAACGTGTTCATACCTAAAGGATGTCGCAGACACTGATGCTCTGTGTCGTTGGTTTGGTGTGCTGTTTTTTATACCTCAGTGGTTCTCAGACTTTGGCGTGTATCAGAATCATGCGGAGGGCTTCTTAAACAGATTCCCAAGTCCCACCCCTGGAGCTTCTGATTTGGCTGGTCTAGGACGGGGCCTGAGAATGTGCATTTCTAACAAGCTCCGGGTGAGAATGATGCTTCAGATCCAGGGACAACACTCTGAGAGCTGCCCTAAGCAGAGCAAAGGTCAGACTCCCTGAGGTCAGGCACTGTCCTGCTTTTCTGTCTCCCACCGCATCAGCTGAGCACTCTACACATTGGTGTAGCTCAGTAAATGCTACAGGTCTGTTTTTGCTGCAGAAGTGACAGATTTCAGTTTGGGTCAGTGAAATCAAGCCTATGTCCTTTGTTGGCAGAACTGCTTCTTAACTCATGTCTGAACTGTCCTCTTTTGCATCTGGGAAACAAGCATCCTGTTCCCCATTTATTCATTTAGTAACAGTGAACTTCTAAGGACTGATTGTAGGACACTTAGGTGATGGCTGTTGATTAGAAGACAAATTGTAAAGGACCTCTGCTCCTGAAGTACCCCATCCATATAGCAGAGAGCAGTCTGTTGGGGATGCAGCTCTCCATGTGTTCCTAGGGCATTGAGAGTTGAAGAAAGGTGACCACATCTTTCATGGAATGATAGTGATTGCTGTGTGTCCTGTAGCTGAGAACTTTGGTCTCTTTGGACCACAGGGATGTATGGTGTGATCATTCTTAGGATTCTGCCCTGGACTCTCAATTTTTCTAAAATTTGTTTGATCCACTTTAAATCTTCTAGGAAAACCTTAGCCCCCTTATTAGGAAAGTCACTGTACTTTAATTTACAGTCTAAGTCCTGGAGAGGTGGGGGAGCTGGGTAGGGACTAGGTAGGAGATAGAAGGAGTAGCGATGATGCTTTTTTTTTTTTTTTGTCTTGTTATTTTAGAATAGTTGTAGCTGGAAACATTCCAAGCCTGTTTTTTTTTTTTTTTTTCAAAAGTGGGAGGGAAGTAGGTAACCACTACCTTTAAAAAGTAATCCCCCCAAACCTCACACAATACCATCCCTTTGTATACACAAACAGAATCCTCACCGGAAAATATATTCACTTCTAAACATCCCTCGATGTGTTCAGAGCAGATAATCTGATAATGGGTATTTAAACATTAGTCTATTTAGTGGTTCTAGAATATTTTGTAAGATGTCAAAGCCATACTAATGATCAGACTCCTATCCTAAGTGGACTTAATGAGCTTCAGTGGTACACCCACAGCTCTGAGGACAGGGGCAACATTTTTTCACCACTGTCTCTTTAGAGCCTGGCAAAGGGCCTGGCCGTGGTAGGTACTCAATACATATTTGATAAATGGGGAATGGAAGTTCTCTTTGAAGGGACAAGGTTACATAACTATCAACTTCCCTTATGTAAGGCTAATTGAGTCTAGCCTTAAGGCTCAATTCCACAGACATATTTTGAAGATTAGCCAAGGGCCTGCTCTTGTCTGAGGAGTGCGGGGAAGAGGCGGGAGGGAGGGAGAAGCCTGCAGCGTGTGTGAGGAGCTGAGATGCAGAGAGAGCAAGCAGCTCAGGCTGTTACCCCACCTCGAGGATCAGGATCGGTGAAGAGCTCTCGTCACTGATAGGGCAGATGTGATGGAGCAGCGGACAAAGGCACAAGTTATGGAGTCAGGTGTAAACGACTGGCAAGCACAGACTGCGGGCCAGCAGATCATGGAGTCAGAAGGGGTCCTGACGGGTTTCAGCTTTCTCTTCTGTACTGGTGAGGAGTTGAGGGCTCATAGTAGGAAAGTGGCTCACCTGAGGGCAACCCCCTTGTTAGTGGTAGAGCCCAGAGCAGAACCCAGGTCTCTGGCTTTCCAGGTCTTTCTCTGTTCCATCTGTGATTTTCAGCATGCGCTGTGGAGCGACCAGGAGCCTCCTGTGTGAGGGAAGGCGGTGGGCAGGTAACCATGTGTATTTTCTCTGATGCTGAGGCTTCACTGAGGAGTTAGCCACCCCAGCCACAGGCTCCACTCGTTGACCTAACGCCAGCATTGTTGGTCCCACCCTTCCGCAGCCATTGCATCTTTGCTCTCAGATGCCATGGCACTGACCCTCAAGTAGAAGGATGAGCCCTCATTTCTGCTCTGGTCCTTTGTCTCTTTGCCAAGTTCCGTCTAAGACAGTGCGAGTTGAGGCTTCTGAAGGAGTCAGCTGACGCTTGAACATGCTTGCCCAGCTCGGACAAATGTCTGAATTGGGAACGGGTTATGTAACCTTATTACATAAACCTGATTCTCCCCAAGGCCTCAGTTACCCCTTAATTAGAAGCCAGCTGCCCTCAGAAGCCAGGCTGCCCCTCTGAGCTCTTTGAGGATTCTTTGGGTACCTTTCACATGATGAGCCTTCCTGAGTGCTACCTTGGTGACCTGGAAGAGTTAGTGCAGCTTTGGAAGGTGCCTAGAAGTTAGGCAATTTGATGTTGCTGTGACATTCGAGCACGTGATTTTTCTAGCGATTAATTTTTATTGTATTTTCCAAAAGCATCAGTCTGTGATAATTTGGAAATGTAATAAATGGTCCTTCATAGATATTTTGTGGTCTCAGTCATCCAAAGTCTCATCCCGGATTTAGCAATAATAATAGTTAATGCATATAAAGCACATGTTCTGTGTTAGGTTTTATACTAATTACTTTTCAACACGTTACTCAATCTCCGTGATTATCCTATGAGGCGATACTCCAGTGTACTAGGATCCCCGTTTACAAATGCAGAATCTGGGCCTCAGGGGGCGTAGGAAATGAAAACGGAAGGACAGGGGCCTGACATCAGGTCTTCTGCCCTCACAGTGGGGCCTCCCTGAAGCCCTGTGTAGTCTGGGAGGACAGCAGCCTGACTGGTCAGCACGTCCGTTCCCACACGGCACTGAACTTTGCGGTGGAGGCGTTTCTGCGTCTCTAATGTTCTTTGTGTTTCTTCCACCTCCCCTTTTCCCTTTGGTTTGTGCTCGTGAAATATGTGCTGCAGTCAGAAGACTATTTCTTGGCCTAAATGACAGCAATTGCTATTCTTACTGAACATATTTTTTTCAGTCGCAATGTCATGCCTTCTGCGGACACTAAGGTTTTGAGGAAAACATCCCCATGGATGTGGATTCTGTAGTTGCAAGTGCCCATCAATAAAATGTAAAAGATAGTGTTTGGCACACCTCCCTTCCTCCCTTCTGATGCCTAGACTGCCTTCTCCCCTCTGTCGGAATGTGGACGGCAGGCCCAACCTGGTGACAGTGACTGGTATTGTGATAAAATTCAGTATTATAATAACATGATGTTTTTAAAAAGAAAACCAAATTCTACCACCTTTTCCTTCTTATATCAGTGCCTCAGTTTACTCATCTGTAAAATGAAGATAATGCCACCTGCCCATTGCCACTGCTTACTTCATAGGGCCAACATCAAGCCAGGTGAAGTAAGAACCTGGCGTGCTGGATACTTTTAAGAGAGGAGGCAGAGGACCTTCAGATTGAGCTCAGGTGGTAGGCAGATTTTAATGGTATAAATGGGGCTGTGCGATAGAAGTTTAATCTTTTGCAATCTGATCCCATTTGTTCGGTCTTGGGACTTAACTTGGGAAATCAATGAAATGAGTTAATTGTGTGTTCTTTTTTCAATTGGTGTAGCAGCTCTTTCGGCTTTGGACAAAAGCTAAACCTCCCATGTACTTTAAGCTAAAATAGCATTTGAGATGCCTGGGAGATAAGAACAGCAGCCTGAATTGCTCCCACAGAGGATAACAGCGAAAGCCCATAGGGGAATGGAAAGGAGAAGGGTTAGGAGGCACTCCTGGTGGGTCCACTGTGATAAAAACCCCTGCTTACTGCAGTCTTCATGGGCTCGAGCTGCAGTATCTATCTCTGGGTAATTGATGCTTTTTTGGACTTTCTTTACTGTACAAAAATGAATTGCAATTCCCTATCTGCGCCCAATAATTAAAAGGCCACATTTGATGTTCAGACATAAAGAAAAGGAAATAGCAGCTTTGACTTGAATAATTAATCCGTATCAGAGTAGTGTTTCGTGGCCTGGTGGTGAGCTTTTCCCCTGAGGTTCACTTGTCCCTAATCCTTAGCACAAGTGTGAAATGTCATTATCTGCCTCCAGATCATGGTGAGCCCTGCAGTAAAGTTGGCAGAATTTGTCACAGCAGCAGGGAGGCGTCAGTGACTTTGGAGAGCAGATCAGGCTTCTGGTTTTATGTCAAATTGCTTCAGGATGGTCAGCTTCCCGAGGGGGTTTTGTCTTGTTCACTGTTCTGGGGCCAGAACTTGGAGCTGTGCTGACCACAGAGGTGCTGAGCAGATTTTTTTTTTTTTTTTT
>CM053504.1:73358085-73432121 GCA_028627145.1 Eidolon dupreanum | reverse complement strand
TGAAATAAATGACCCAGTTTGTTTTAATTCACCATTGTTGCAGTGAAAGTAGAAAGCCGCTACATTAGAGGTTGTGCTGTTAGAAACTGGTTCATTTTCATAAGCGTCTTGACAGTAGGGATTTTATTGTCATTAGTCTTTGTTATTTATCGTTGATAAACCGATATTGAGCTTCTACTGTGTACTAGTTTAGAAACCTTCAGCGGGAGTTAATTGCTGCAGTGGAAGTATGTACGCCGGGTAGTTGGGACCAGAAGACCCCGAGTCTGCCCAGGGCGTACAGAAAAAGGTTGTCCATAAGAATCACTATGTCAAGTATCACACACAGTGGGTGTGCAAAGGAAGACACTGTTGGTGCCGCTTGGCTGGTTAAGGCGCTGTGGGGTTTCTGAGCCTCGGGGCACAGACCCCCCCGTGTCTTCTGTGGAGCTGGTTTGGTGGGTGTCAGTGGCTGGCTCAGTAGAAGCCCTGTCTTTATCTCCTGATGGGACATCTCCATGTTCATGTTGAACATCCCGTGACGGGTCAGTTAGTCGTGTACAAAGGACTCCTCGTTTATTCTACAGTGGTGTTTCTCAAAGTGAGTCTCTCGGAGCACCTGCAGCCTAGTTGCTTTGGGCGTGCATTATGGGTGTGGATCCCTAGGCCCATCCCAGATCCTCTGGAGAGAGCTTCAGTTCTCTTTATTATGCTTCCCCCCACTTAATATTTACGGCCTTTGTTTCCTCCTTTCCACCTTTTCCCTTCAGTTGTCACTTCCTTGGAGAGGTCTTTCTTGATCACTGTCTAAAATAGCACTCGTGGTTTCCTTACTTGGGTTGTTTCCAAGCCCCTTAACATGCTTTGCTTTTCTTTGTAGCAGGTCTCTGTGTGTCTGACTTTGTCTCCTCTACTAGAATGTGAGTTCCGTGAGTGCAGCAACCTTGTCTTTTCCTCCTCTTGTATGCAGTGCCTTGAGCCTGCCTGGCCAATAGCAGGTGCCCCATAAATGCGTCACATAAAGGTCTCCAGGTGACTCTTGGGTATGCTCAGGTTGCCTTATTGGAAGAGGGGATGTGTGGGTAAGAGGCAGTCCTTCAGTAGGTTAAAGAGACCGAAAAGGCTAAGACTTAGAAACTCCAGTTCTAAGGTTTATTTAGTAAACTTAACCTTAATGAGATACCTTACCTGCATAAACTACAGAGAATTTAAAGACCTTACTAACTACTGGTGGTAATTGTTAAACATTCTGCAAACATACAGCAATAGAAGTTTAACTATAATGGCCATTATTGATCTTAGTTATGACTGACCCCTTAAGTAAAATAGAATTTTAGCAAATTCCTGCTTCTTTCAAGTTCTTTCTTAACTATTTAACTCAGAATATGTATTTGAGTGGCAGATGCAGTCTGTCTGGAGAACACCAGAGCTTGCAAAGAGGACAAAACCCAGAAGGCCTTTTCTTCTGCTTACTAATTTAAATCATAATTTGAAGTTGGGTACATATCCTTTTCAATCTGTGACCGATCTAACAAAATAATTTACTGTTCAGTGCCCTTTGCAGCATAGAGATTTGGTGCTCTTATGAATAGAACTGCTTCTGTAAGATAAATCAGTTTAATTTTTTTAATTTGATTTCTCTAGCAAGAAGTGCTACTGATTATAAATGATGGTACGGATGCCTATAGTGCTGCCCTGACTACATATTTTTGAGTTGACAGTGGTTAAACCAAGGTGTCAACATATTGAGGATAGAAGGCATAGTATCGGTTCCCACTCTGGTAATCTTGGGGCTATTCTTAGTATGATCTTCTCTTTTTGCTGTTTCCTTTCTTAATATGATCTTGTTGAGAAAAGAATGTCAAGGGATTGAGAAAATGCTCAGGCGAATGGCAGTTTTGCAGCTTGTTTTTATACATTAGAGTCAAAGGAGAAGATGTAAGGTGGGTTACATGAAATCTGTTGGTGGTAGGTTGATGTGGGAGAAACAAAGTGGGGGAAATCTCCAGAATTGGATAAAAACAAACTGGAGAAACACTACTTTTACATTGGTGGGTACAGGATAGTTAATAATCAGCATTTATAACACACAGAGATGGTATTCGGGGAACAAGATGATGATGAGATCTCTGGTCTCGTGCTCTGGTGCCTGTGGCTTTGAGGGGTTGAGAAAAGAAAATTACTCTAATATTTCAAAGTGATGTTACCCTAGATGCATGAGAACAATGGTCAGAGCTCATGTAAGGTAAAGGTGGACCTTTGCTAAGGAAGCTGTGGGCCCAGGACGTGACTACCTGCCATGACCTTGCCCAGTTAGGGATTAATGATCAGACCGTCCTGTGTGGTTACTTTTGGTCACAGCTTGTATGGCCCACCATGCAGCTGCCTGATAGCTTGTCAGGTTTATTACATAGCCCCTTTTTCATTCATAGTCTCCACCAAAGAATGAACACCTTGACAGAACCTTTCCAGAGGGACCATGTGATATCTGAAAAAGAGTCTCATTATTGTAGAAATCTCATTGTGACCATTTTAAAGTAGCTCTCATATCTGTCACTATTCTGTTTATAGTGTGCTATTGTAGGATGCTCTTCTGATGTGTTAGTGTTGAGTAATGAATTCTTAAATCTGAATTCATAGGTGTTTGGCTTTGTATTTTCTCTCTTTACCCTGTTTTTAACTCTATTCTGCTTTTATATATTTTTCTGACAGACCCAAATTCTACATTGTCAAGATCTCCCAGGTAGTCAATATCCTTAATAAACTCATTCTCACCATTCCTTGCTACTCACATGTTTAGAAATTCTTTACTAATGGAGTAAAAGTTTAGTTCTTTAACTTCCATCTTTAGGGAGTCCTATACTTTAGGGTTTTGTATTTATGAAGTGTGACTGGCTGGTTTGAGTGACACATGTTTAGGAATATAAAAGCACATTTGACTGATTCAAGAGGAGAGGCAGGGCAGATTCAGAGCATCGCTTTGGAGTCTTACAGATCCAAGGTCAAATCCTAGCTCTAGTAATTGTCAGTAATGCATGCTTGGCAAGGTGCTTAATCTTGCCAATTAAGTACCCCATGTACGACAAATGAAAGTAAACGCAATTCTATTTATTCAAATATGAGAGTGCCTACAAACTAGGATGAAACCTTGTCTATTAAGCATTGCCACCTTTAAGAAAGTCACCGTCAGTGGACCAGGGGTGGGTGCCAGCAAGCTGGTGATCTGGAGATCGTGTTGTACAGGACTTTTTAACTCTTTTGGGGGCATTTTTCAAAATTTATGGCTGCTTCTCTCCCTACTTGGGTGTCCAGCATTCATGGTTCTTAACCTCGGGTCCTATAACAAAAATTCTGCTTTCATGGAGAGGTATATGGTCTGTCATTTATGCTCTAGTCTTGACTGTGATTGAGTGGGTTAGGGTAGAAACTTTCTCATTGTGGTTCTTACAGATGGTGGAAGCTGTGGATTGGGAGGAGTTAAAATGGGCAGGATTTTATGGCCTTACCTAGTACTAGTGACTAGTTAGCCTTGGTCCATGTAGCTAGTCTCAGTATCCTCAACCCAGTGACTTTATTCTCCTTGGAGCCTTAGAGAGGACAAAGTTCTAGCATGTGGGACAATTCAAAGCCTGGGGAACTGTGCTGCATGAGAGGAAAGAAAAGGATGCTGGTGCTGCTGCTCCTGGTTTGTGGGCAACACTTGGAACAGCCAGGTTCTGATGCTTGCTTCTGGGCCAGGCTGGACTGTGTTTGAGCAGCCACTGCCTGGTATCGGGCATTTTACTAATGGCAGACTCTTCATCTGGTTTCATATTCCTAATGTGTAACCCTCCTATGTCTCTGGTTTCTCATTGGGACTGTGCGATGCTGGACCACTGGGGAGATTTGTTACCTGGCTTCTCTCCATTTGGGCAGCATTTCTGCTGTCAGTTCTCTCTGAACACTGTCTTCCTTTCTCCGGGGTTAAGGCTTAGGGAAGGGTTTTTATAGTTTCTTTCTCTCTCTCCCCCCTTAGTATGTGGGATCAATATTGCCTTAGGACTTAGAGTGAAGATTACATGGTACAGAGACGATATGGTCAAGGACTCAGAGATGCCTGACCGTTGCCTCACCACGTCCCCTTCTTTCCTGTGGTATTCTTAAGAAACAATTGCCAAATAGTAAACAAAGTTCCAGTAGATTTTGATTGTCCTTGAACCCAGTGCCTTCCAAAGTGGAGTTCTGGGTTGGAGCATTTCAGTTCAGGTGGTAGTATTGGCTCCTCCTCCCCCTGAGTCACATCTAGAAGTCTTATCTAGGGGTCTTACCATCCTCTGGTTGTCCCCTGCAGAGCAAAGACAGGAGGGAGAGAACAGAGAGCGGGTCTAACAATAGGGAACCTTTGTCTCTGGTTCAGTTTGCTTATGTCTCTAACTGGAGGAGAGAAAGTGAAGAGAGGGGAGAAGCACTGTGCATGACCTCTGGACCCCAGTGACCATACCCTGGTAACAGTCAATGTTCTGGAATCTAACCAGTTCTCTGTTTTTTGGGGAAGAGTAAGGAACTAGGTGGAGGGGGTGATGGGCACCTTTTATATCATGCAGGCTGTTTCTTACTTGAATATAGTTTAAGGGTAGCTCCGTGCACGGTAGCTGAGGTTTACTTGTTGATGGGCCCATTGTTGCACAGTAGTAGATGCTTCATAGATGCTAAGTGAAGTGGGGATTCCCATGGCTGGAAAGGTATTCTCTCAAGCCCTTGCTTGAGCAGCAGAACCCGCATCACGCATGACTGTCTTCAGTGTGACAGCTCAGGAGGAAACAAGCTCCTGATTTAGCAGAAGCAGATGTCACATAAAATACTTGCTTATAACCATGACAAAGTGAAACTGTGAATTAGTCATTTAAGAATTTACTCTAGTGAGTATCCAAACAGATGTGCTAATGTAGAAAGAAATATGCTCCTTCCTTGCTATTACTGGACCATGTGTGCAAGTGGTTTTATGCTCTTCTTCCAGTTTCTAGCCAAGGTATTTATTACTAAAGCATCTGGGCTGTGAATCTTAGCTCTGAGCTTGGAAGATGCCTACTGGACAGTGGGAGGTAGGTCCCTAAAGGTGACCTGAGGACACTGAGGGTCTGTGTGTGGACTAGGGAACTTTGGCCTTATGGCTGCTGTTTTTAACTGGCCCAGTGAACTCATGGCAGGCACATGAGGCCCTATTAAATATTTGTCTGCATTTAATTAGCCCTTTTAGTAGAAGATAAAGGTAATAATGTGAGTAATGTTGGATGTCCATTACCATCAGTGAAGCCAGTTGGCTTTGCAGGAGGAAAAAATAACTGCAAGGCATCTTGTATTCCTCAGCTAACCATTCTGTAAATGCATGTAGGACAGTTGCTGAAAGGATGTGCAAATCCATCCCCACCACTTGAAAGTAGCTTGAGCCTCGACCAAAAATACCTGTAGACTTCAACTAATGTCCTCTGGGGGTCAAGATCACCCCTGGTTGAGAACCTGTCATTTAGAGTAAGGTCATCGTGTTCCAGGGTGAAACCTTGGAGGTGAAAATCTCAAGAACCAACTATATTTTATTTCTCTACGAGGCAAGGCTAGTGGCGGTACATCTAAGCCAGACCTTTGGGAGTGGAAGGTCTGTTTTCTCACGTGTCCCATGGCTTCCACTGTGTGTATCACTGTTGCCAGACAACCTGCCCTGAGGCACAGTTTTCACATGTCACTGACCTGTTGTGAAACCTTGAACAGCTTCCTGTGCTGAGAAGCCTTCCTTAATGTGCCCTACTCTACCAGTCCAAACTCACTTTCCACTATTGCTTTTCCCTTCCTCACGTTTAAGTAGTTTTAATTCTGAGCAAAAGGTACAAAAGATGAGGACGTAGATGTGTCTTAGGCTGGAAATGTGCAACCACAGACTTTATTGAGCAGCCCCAGATTGACACATGGGGCGGGGTAGGTATCATTCCTTTGATCAGAGAAGATTAAGTGGAAACACAATGGGAAACTTGTGCTTGAGGTTTAACAGCAGTTGCTAAGGCCGCTCAACTCTTAAAATTGCTTGGATCTTTCACATGGAGGCCCCTGCTGTCCGTTCCTCGGCTCTGTTCAGAGGAGTGTAAAGGCATACAGTGTTGACAGTCGGCTGGATGCTGAGGGAGCACAGATGGCCTTGACATCTGCAGGGTTTTCTTGAATCGAAGGAATCGGGCTGCGTGGATCTCAGGTGCCATAGTCTGACCTGCTCCGCTCTGGCGTAGGTCTCTTCCCTGAGCCAGCCCTCAGCTGCTGTTGGTACCCGAGTTCCCTGTGCTCCAGGAGCAGGTAGTTGGGTCACTGCATCGATCGTCTAGGAGAGTTTACTACGTGGTCTGACTTACATTACCGTTATCTACATCAGCTCATTCCTGTCTCTAAGCCTTTGGCTTTTCCATCTGTCTAAATCCTACTCTCTCTGGCAGCCTCCGCCACACTGCTGCACTTTCCAGTCCGTCCCACACACTTGAACACTTACCTGTTTTCGGAGCTGAGTTGTGGTTGTCAGTGCTCACTCTGGCAGCACATATGCCAAGTTGTCGCTTACAAGCTACTTTGAAGTAAGGGCTGTATTTTTCTTTGTATTTTCTTCATGCTAACAACTAGCTTGGTGTAGTTGATGGCTATTTTAGTATTGGTTTTGATGGGGATCTTGGGGACAACTAACATGAACATTGTCATTGGAATCCAGAGTACATGGCAACTCGGTTTGGAGCCTAGCTCCAATGCAACAATTGACAGTTGACACTTTGGCCCTTAAACAATTTGAGCAACATACTGATGAGGTAAACAACTGACTTTAAGCAATGTATTACGAATCTGTGAGTATGAACTGTTTTTGTTTTTTCGTTTTTACTTTTTTTTTTATGCCTATAGTCCTGGTATTCCTAGATGGTCTCCCATCCAAGAACTAACCAGGGCCAACCCTGCTTAGCTTCCAAGATTATTAACTGTTTTTAAAGTATACCACTAAGTAAATGCACACATTGACCTGTGTGATTGGAGAATGTTTGATGCAAACAAATTACATTGCAAAGTCAGGGTTAAGGTGTTTTATTATGCAAAGAATCATTTATTCTCACCTTGAGAGGTGGTTTCTAGCCTAGACTTCAGTGAGGCTGGTCAGTATTGTCCTTTTCTGGCCCATACCACCATCTTCTTTGGCAATAGCAGTGTGTAGTTTCACTTTTGTTTATATTGAGTGTCAGTTTCCTGGCTGATGACTTTTCTTTGTCATTCCCAAGCTGTGCTATCTCTAGTTTCTCTGCTCTATCTTGGTTTTAATCGAATGTTGGTTTCACCAGGGTCTGGTCTACTGCCTTGATTTCCTTGTTAGCATCATGCCCTTTGGCACCTGCAGTTGTTTCATGAACTGTCAGGTGTTTGCCTTTAGACCTTGCAAGGCTAGGGACTTGCATCAGTGTGCGGTAAGCCAGTCAAATTGAATTACTCCATTTCCTGAGCAAACTCCTGGGGTTTTCAAAATACTGCTGCTCATATGGTTCCCTCTTCCTGGAAGGTCCACTCCTTCCCCTATCTTAGCCTCTTGAAATTCTGCCCATCCCTGCAGACTGATGCCTTCTCTGACTTTCCTCCTACACCCATTCGCCACAGATGAACCCCTTGAATCCATGTCACCTCTCCCATGGCACGCCAACATATCCTTACCTGACCACTCTCCTTCCCTGACCACTGGCTTGTGTCATTTGATAGCACCTTGTTCAGAACCTAAAGCTCTTGCCTGTTATGTCTACAAATCCATCATGCTTATTGCCTGGAAAGTAAGCCCTACATTGTGCTGCTACACAGTGAAGAATGATTTTCCACAAACATTCCAGAACTTACATATCAATAAGTTTTATTTTTGAGAATTCACTTTAGGACTACTCTAACCACACTGCAATTGCTCGAGAAGTTTTGAAACTTCTCTTACAATTGTGTTCAAGCCATTTTATAAGTTACCTTTGGACCCCATGTGCTTCATCAGAACAATTAAATCTCTATTGGAGACTTTTGATAGGCCAGGTGATATAGTAGGTCTGGGAATCAAAACGATGGGTAAAGCACAGTGCCCACTTTCATGGAGCCTGCAGACTGGCTGGGATGAGTGTATGGGTGACTTTAGGACAAGCCATGCAGTGGCATTTCTCCTTCACACTGGCCCTGTGCATGGGGTGCCAGGCGAAGCTGAAGGGTCTGTGATGGCTCAGCAGGGGTTATCCAGAGGTAGGAGTGTATTGTAGCCACACTGAGGAGCCAGCTGTTGTGCCCAAGGGTTAGTGGGAAGTTACTGACCCTGAGGAGAGGAGTTGGGAATAGGGTAGGAAGCAGGAATGCAAGACAGTGAGGGAGATTAGAATTTTTTTTTTTTTTTTGGAAGGATAGTCAATGTGAACCAGACCAGTGGCAAAGGACTTGTACTTAAATAGAGTAGATCAGCCGACCCTGGGGCAAGCAGTCACATTGTAAAGATTAGGTTCAAGGTTAGGTTGAAGGAGAATGAAAACAGTGGTGAGTCGAGTTCTAGAGTCCAGAAGGCCTTGAATAAGAACCTAGGAACTTTGGACTTAAAGACCTCTGAGAGCCCTTGATCCTTCTACAAGGAGTGACAAGGCCAGATCTGTGTTTTAGGATGGATTACTGGCTGCTATTAGTAGAATGGATTGGAGGGGAGAGAGACTGATGACAAAGAGGCCAAGGTATACTGTACTCTCTAGCCTATGTCAAAAGACAAAAAAATGCCCCTCATCAAGATGATTCAGATGGGGGAAGGGGGAAAGTTCGATGATGGCTTAGATGTTAGATGACCACATGTCCTTGTTGGGCCCTGAAATGCCTAGTTTATACCTGTTGGCCTATTATAGATGAATCATATGAAGCTGCCTTCTATAGGTTGAAAGGTCAGATGTGGCAATTTCATATGGTTCAACCTAATGTTGAAAGCACTTCCTTTCACTCTCATAAGTGAAAGGTTTGGACAGTAAATAAACTGGTATCCTAGTTAGATGTGAGGAGATGAGGCATAGGAATATCTTTTGCAGGGTTCTGAGTTTGGCGACCAGGACAATGGAATTAGATTGAGAGGCAGGCGATACTAACCTATCTAGTTCACTCAGTATGGGGCGGACTGACACTTTCAAATAATCCATTCCTTTTGTAAAGATGGAATATTTTTTTCACTGCTCAGAATATTTGAAAGCAGAAAGCCTCTGGAGGTGGTTCATGTAGGAGCCATAACAGCTGTCATTCAGGCTCCTGGAAGATTGCTTTGAGTAGCATGGCTTACATCTGGATGTGTAAGTTCTCGTGGGCTTTTCATGCATGAGTCCCCTGCATCATGGGCATTCTTCATGCAGGTGGCTAGAGTGAGCTGGTCAGCCTAGGCCATGGGTTGATTCAGTTAACTGTGTCTGTTAAATGATACAGACTATTTCCCCAAAGTCAGCAACCCCATAGACGCTTGTCATATTCACATCGAAGGCTGGTCATGGGTGGGTCTGTGGCTCAGTGCAGACCCACTGTCCTCAGTCCTGGAGCCTGGTGCACATGCCTGCTTCATTATGTAAGCAGATGCTAAGTGTCCCATGGAGATGTAGAACTGCCCTGGTGATAAAGCTGGTTTTAGTCTTTTTACTCATAAGATCAAGCATCAGTCCCTTGATCATGGGTTAGCTGCAGGCCTTGGTGTGCTCAGGTGGGACATGCAGGTGATTACACCTGCTTCTATTTCATGGGTGGAATTACTAGTCATGCCAAGGCATCAGCCCCAAAGCCTTAATGGCTTTGTCAGGCAGACCATGACAGTAGGAGATAGTTTAGCAATTTTTTTTTTTTTTTGTAATGGGTACACTTACGAGGGTCCCAGTGTGGGAAATGTTTAAAACATACAGGTTTTTATCATCGGGCAGATCCATAGGCAATGGGTGTTAGCTTCAGTTTTTAGTGGCCTCATGGTTACCTAGTGAGGACCACATCAAGTGGCATTGTGTGTTATGTATCAGGTGTACGGGTGAAGAATTCTAAGAACACCGGAGTAGTCAGTCTGTATTAAGTCTTTGATAAGATCAACACTGATCTGCATATCTTTTTTTCTTTTTTTTTGATAACTGTTCCCACATGGCAGTAGTTTAGAGGGAGGGTCGTCTCTGTAGGTTTCTCCTAGATGGAATGAATTACTGTTTTCTATATATTTCATTATGAAATATTTAGTATTTATTTGAATTTGTGAATGTTATAGAAAATTGGTGAGATGCAGAAAACAATATAGAAACAAATATCGTCCATAATCTAACCACTCTTTCTCTTAATACATTTTCTCCTTTTTTTTAATCCCACCTGCTCAGAGGTAAACTGTTAAATTTTGGTGTAAACTTTCCAGACTAGCTCTTTGCATACACAAACCATGTATCCATAGATCCATCTTTGTTTTAAAACTAAGATCATACTACATACAATGTTTCATAATTTATGTTTTTCATTTAGTATACCTTGGTTATCTTTCCAAATCATTCATGTTAGTCTACTACATATCTATGACTGATATTTGCATGGATAACTGTATAATATGTTACCACTCCACTGCTGATGGAAATTTAAGCCAGTTCTCAATGATAAACCATGCTGCAGTTAATATCCCTAGTTACTTACTTCTTTATTAGGCTAGAGCTTTGGGAGAAGAGACTCCTAGACTTGGCCTGATTAGATCAAGTTGCCCTCCAGGTTTAATCCATTTTGCATCTGTCAACAGCATGAATGTTGTTTCCTCATCTCTTGGTATTACTAGTATTTTAATATTTTGCAAAATGTATAGGTTTAAAAGTGGTATCTCATTGTTTAACTGTCATTTTCTTGAATTGTGAGTGAGGTCAAAGATCTTTTTATATGTTGATTGGCTCTGTATTTCTTTGGTGAATTTTCTATTGACAGATAGTTCATATTTTGTTCCTGATTTATAGGCGCTTCGAGAATAATAGATAATAAACTTTTCTCTCTATATCTGTGTAGATTTCTTCTCATCTTCTGTCATTTGTTTTTAAATTTATTTATGGAGAGTCTTTAAAAAAAATGAATGCTGTCAAATCTGTCAGGCTTTTTTCTCTATGGATTCCAAATTTGATGTCATGCTTATTTAGGCTTTCAAATTCTTAAATTATTTTTGGAGCCCAACAGTCTTGACATTTATTCAGTGACTCGGGAAGTTAAATAATATCAGAATATCTACTTAATGTGTTCTGTTTCTACTTATTACAGTGTCATTCCTCCCCCACCCCGCCCCAATTCCATTTTGAGCTCTAGTATGTCACTGGCATTCATTCATGGTGGTGACTTTTTCGGAAATTGAATATCACTCTCCTGTTGGGAAAGCCTGAAACTCATGATTCAGCTGAGCATTTGACTAACCTCTTCTAGGAGCCTTGTGGTTTCCATAGCACCTTTATAGCCCTTTTATAGCTCTTTGAGCAGATCGGGTGCTTTTTCATTAAAAAGTGACTCTTAGCCAATGTCATGGGCTTCAAACACACCCTACTTTACTGAGGTATGTTAGATCATTGCCCAGAAGCAGGAGCTCTACATTCTAATCTCCATTCTCCGTGAAGGTCTGTGACCTTGGGCTTGTCACTTAACCTTTCTAGTCTCCTCTACTCACTTTTTAAATGCAAGACCTTGTCATTCCTTGGTTTTATGATTTTTTTCATGTTTCTTGGTTTCATGATTCTTCTGAATTTCAGCTTAGGGCTCTCCCTGCTACTGCAGTTTTCTTGGCTGTCATTTTCCTCTTCTAATCTTTTCTTTCCATCTTTTGAGCCTCTTATTTGAAATCCCTTCAAGGCAGAAAGTTATTCATTTGGATGCTTCTCTTTGTTTCTGCAGGCCGTGAGATGTGTCTGCCTCATTTCCTGGACTCTGTCTCTGCAGCTGAAATTAGAAACCTACAGAAGCATAACAGATGCTAGAATCTCATGAAGTAGCAGGCCCGAAATAGCCCCGGTCTACTGTCAGAGGGCTTGTCCAGTGACAGCTCATGATAGGGCTGTCCTGGCTGGTCATTGTACTCGTCCCCTGTTTCTCAAAGACTTTAAAGGGTGGTCTCAGTGCATCATCATTCTTGGCCCAACTGTTTTCCTTTCTAGTATCATTTCCCCCATTTTTCCTCTTAGTGTGTTAGTAGTAAAAGCTTTGGGACATTTTCAGTACAAACCTGTGTGTAAATAACGGCAGTTCAAATTTGTGGAAGCAGCAAGCGGATGGATACCAAATAGAAGTCAGGGGGTGTTGAGCTGACTGGAACAGCATGTGGCAGTAAGTCAGGTGGCTTTGGGACACATGGCTTATTTGATAGACAAATGAGTGCCTGTGTACCCTCAGAGACTCCTGCATGAGGAGAGAAGCAGCCTGGAGCAATGGAAAGAAGGCAGAATAGTAGCCAGATTTGGGTTGAAGTTTGAGGGGACTACCCATTGCTTTTTGTTCTAGGTACATCCCTTCCCTTCTCTGAGTATACCTATTTTGTGGGGTGGTTGTGAGGATTAAGGGGTGAGATTCATATATGTTGAGTATTATCAAGTTCTGTCTGTAAATGGTCACGATAGCGTTAATATTTGTGGTTGTGGTGATTGAATTTCTAAGAATACAAGGATGCGTATGAAAATAAGTTGAACATGATTAACATTGGAAGAGACTTTTCAGATAGTGCCAAAGAAAGTGAGAGGAGAGAATGTCTGCCAACCTCATGCAGGAAGGGAATGGACAACACTTTCATCCCTAAATACACATTGATAGATCAAAACTGCTATGAGACGGGCTGCCACATATTTAATAAGATTTTTATAAATTTCCAGTGCATTCAATGACTTTGTCCAGTTTCCTTTGACCAGGTGGTAAGTGGCTGCAAGGCATCACATCTATAATCGTAGGTGGGGCCCTCACTAAGAGAACTCCCTGCTAATACGTGATTTGAAATGTCACATAGAAATGTAAATGCTTACTATAATTTGGGCCTATGGGCTGTGTGGGCTGACCTAGGAACCCATCACTTCTAGGATTGTTTCTATGGAAAAAGTTGAGTTCCAGACTCAGAACTTAGAACACAGCTTGCTTGAATATTGTGAAAGGAAACCCTCCCCCGATGCTACAGGAGGGTGTAGGAGACATGGTGATACAATGAGTTTCTTTTGGAATGGATCCAAGAGGTAGTCGCTGCCCTGCGTTGCATTGTAGTGCACACCAGGTCAGTTGTAGGAAGACTTTGGGACAGCAAATGCTAGGGAGCTACTCTGCTTTGATTTTTAAAATTAGTTTGAAATCTTCTTGGTGATTTTTGTTAAACCAAGGATAAAAAAAGGGCAGTAGTAGCAGGAACAGCAGCAGAAAACTCACCCATGGTTGGATGGTGGTGATTTCCTAGTTTAGTATAAATGCTGACTGTAGAGCATATAAATATTTGAATCCAGATGGGTGTGGAGACAAACCCATTCAGGGATATTAACATCGTATAGCTGTTATTTCTTGCAATCCCTGTGTCTTAGTCCTTTTGGGCTACTACAACAGAATACCATAGACTGAGTGGCTTATAAACAGTAGCAATTTATTTGTCACAGTTGTGGAGGCTGGAATGTCCAAGATCAAGGCTGACATGTTTGGTCTCTGGTGAGGGCCCACTTCCTGGCTCATAGACAGCTGTCTTCTCACTGTGTCTTCACATGGCAGAAATGGGGAACTCTGCTCTCTCCAGCCCCCATAAGGGCACTGATCTTGTTCATGAAGGCTCCACCCTCATGATCTGATCATCTCCTAAAGGCCCCACCTCCAAACGCCATGACACTGGGGATTAGGTTTTAACACATGCATCTGGGGAGGGCATAAGCATTTAGTCCACAGCACCCTGTCAGCAAGCAATGGTTCATTCTCCTGGGCACCCGAGGTTTGTCTTACATGCATGCCTTTGTTATGTGCTTTTCATATTTCCAGTTCTTGGAGGAAGGGTTCCTCTAACTTGAGCTTCAGATAAACTTTAAAAAACGCTTAAAAGAAGCCAAATTGCCTTCCAGAAGGTTACTTTTGCTAGATGCCTGGCCAGGAATTATGGACATTTTAGAGAGAAATTTTTCCCCACATGATATTAGTGAGGCTAGGAGCAACATCAATCAGCCATCAAGAATCTGTCAGGCACTGGCATATGTCTTCTACAGTGAACATTTTGGAAGAATCAAAGATGTATAATACACAGCCCTTCTTCAAAAGAAGTTTATAATGTAGATGGGTAAGTAAGATAGATATGCAAAACAATGACTGGAAAAGACAGTATAAAATGAATTGCTTTGCTACAAATCTTTTTTGGAAGATAGGGGATATAAATTATACATAGAAGAATGCATACATTTTAAATGGCAGTGTGCTCAAATGTGTAATCTAGACAATTTGGAAAAAGCTGATAATTTCTAAAGTACAGGCTCAAACTGGAGAGCAAGGAGAGCAAGACTATGTATGGGATGTGTGATGGGATAGGCCAACAGGTAGATTAAAAATTTTTTTTTATTGCTCTCTGTTTTATTCTTAACGAGCTAACCTGGAGTTAAATAGAAAGGAACACGATTTTTGCTTGAATGATTTTAAAGTCGTCTTAAAAATATTTTGCCTCTGTGGTTTTACCAGTGTTGCCCCCCGTTATTTAAGCTGTGTCTGGGGTGGCAATAAAAGGACTCCGTATCACTTACTTTTCCTTTGTGTCTCATACCTGTTCCCACAGATAACGTGCCACGGGACGTTTCCCAAGGCTCAGTTCTGATCTCATTTTTGTCAGGTTCAGAAACTTTCAATGGTTTCCTATAATATGAAGTCTTCTGTGTGTTCGGGTCCTCCGCGGTCTGCTAGAATCCTGACTTTTAAATTTTATTTCCTTCCTTTGCACACGAAACTCCCAGCCAGTTTACAGCACCCAGTTTGTGTGGGTCTCTTTTGTTTACTCCTCTTCCATCTCTGCATGTCTTTCAAAGATTTGCTCAAATGTTACTGCTACCATGAGGCCTTCTCTTACCTTTCCAGCTCATAGAATCCCAGCCACCTCTGTGTTACTGAGGCACCCAGCCCCCACAGCTGTTGTGGCCCTTGCTACTTTCACTTTTGTGGTGTTGGTTTATGTGGAATTTTTTCTCCCTGCTGGAGAGAGGACAGAGTGCCCAGGCTCTTCTCATCTTGGTTTTCCTGCACCTAACATCACCTGTGCTTCCTACACATGTGGCCTTCTATCCCTGAGAAAGGAGCCTCATGAATTAGAACTGGTAGCCTCCAGTTCTTTGTGCTCCATGGCTTGGTCCTTCAAAGCTACCCCGTCAATGCCTGGGCCTCTTTTTGCTACTCTTAGGTGTTCGTTTGGTGGTTTTTGTTGGTATCTGTCTGCATTGTTGATGGGCACATGCAGACAAATACACTATAATTCTTTTAACCTTTGCTTTTTAACAGAGTCCTCAAGATGTTGTTTTATCCAAGGGAGTTTTCCAGAGCAGCTGGGGTGGGGGCAGGTATATAAACAGGCAATCATTTGCAAACATCAAAATCCTGCCTGGCTACAACTTAAAGAAGTCCCTGCCCTCTCAGGATGCTAGGAGAAAGCTGAGATAGTAGGATGCGTCATTGGCCACATGATGTTAAAGTGGTGGGTAATGTTGATGCGTGCTCGTTGTGTTGTTCAGAGCTGTCACACACACTAGAAGGGCCAGATGTGCTGTCATGGTGGGTTTCTTACAGGATTTTGTGTAGAGGGCTACAACTCCCAGTCAGTCTGATCTGGAGATTTTGGTAGAGTAACCTTCTGTTTTGGTGATCTGTTGCTGATGACAAACCACCCCAATATTTAGTGGCATGAAAACAACAGTTTGTTTTTATCTCTCATGTTTCTGTGGTTTGACTAGTCACATCCTTTGGCAAGCTCTCGTGGCTTCAACCTTTACCTGTGAGCATAAGACCTCTAGGCTCATTTCTTAAGCCTTTGCTTCCTCCTGAGCTCTAGACATAAATATTCCACTGACTGCTGGCATAGTTTGTGGGATTCCCCCAAACTTGGCCTTTCCACAGGGGAGCGCTTTATCTTTGACTCAAATGAAAGAATTATATAATTCATTTTTATATCTTTGGTGCCTGCATCGTGTATGGCACATATAGGAGACTTCGAGTAATGTTTGATGAAATGTAAGTAAAATGAACACTTGTCAAGGCCCATTGATGGTACAATGGCTGAATAATGGTGTGTATACACACACACACACACAGGAATAGTGACATGAGTGAACCAGATCTACATGTATCAAGAAGGATAAATATCAATGTTGAGTGGAAAAAATGAAATTATGGAATATGTAGGATATGCTGCATGCATCTAAAGTATACAAACAGTGTTGTATATTTATGGATATATATTTGGTCATGGTCCACAGACAGATGCAAAGGGATCCTACTGTCAAGATAATGGTTATCTTTTGGCATGTAGGGAGGGCAATGGAATGGAAGGTACCCTCAACAGTAACTGTGAATTAGTTTAAAAAATATAAAGCAAGTAGAAATAGGCTATAAGATATATGAACATGTTTTGGGGATATCAATGTCAGCTCTAATTCCTCTGTGCTTAAAAAAAAAAGTCAGCAACATTTTATAATGGAAAAATCAGGTATATACCCACAGAGATAATTTTAGTAAGCCTCACTTAGTAGTCTAAGTAGAGACTTGATATGAGGGTCACACTGCTGTACCAGACATTAGAACCCAGACGACATGGCTCCCACCCCACTGATCTTTTCATTCCTTCCTGTCATCCTGTTAAAATGTTTTGTAAAATTGGTCATTTTCTGGCGACATTGATACTGACTGCCTATTGCATGTGTTTGTCAAGCTCTGTCCTGGGCACAGGATAGCCAGGTGATATCTATGGCTGGGCTCCTTATGCCATTGTTTTGACATCTCTTTATGGAGAATCTCTGTTGGCACCCTGGTGACAGCAGAGAGCCTCACAAGATCGTTTAAGGGAATCCCACAACAAGGGCACTGTGTGTGGTCCGAGAAGGCCAGGCATTGGGAAGTGCTAGTCAGCTTGGCTTGGTGCCTGTGAGGACTTGGAACCACGTCTGAATCGTTCATGGGTCTGTCCTGGCATCTGCCATGTTGGTGCTTAAATATTTATTTGAATTAATGGGTCCAAGTATGTTTTATTAATGTGCCATTGTTAATCAAGATGGGGATGACACCTTCTCCCTGTGTACTGAGAGTCAAATGTGATTTATTAGGTTTAGAAAGGTAATCACCAAGAACCTGGGAAGAAACCTATCTGGAAGGAGTTTCCTGAGAATGGCTGTGGAGGTTCTTTCGTAGGCATCTGATCCGAGACCCAGGTGCTTACGGAAACTTCCTGGCTGCTTTCCTCAACTTCCCAAGGGCCACAGACTCTCTTCTTGTACCATTGGGCAGCCAGACTTAACACACAGGGCTCTCCTGCCTCTCCGTACTTCCACTGGTATATGAAGCACTTTGCTGTTAGTTCAAAAACAGCAGCATCCTGAAGACCTGTAGCCAGTAAAAAGGACCACATTCCCACAGCAAGGTAGCCAGGCCTTGCTGGAGACATTGCAGTTATGGGGTGGATGGTGGATGGATAAGACAGTTGTCCTCTCTCTAGCCCCTGTCTACTGTGTTAAAAGCTACAGCGGTCAAAGCTGAAATAGGAAATACAGCTTTTCAGAAATAAAAACAAGGCAGATTTCTACCCTATTGTAAGTGGCTGCCTTTCACTGTGTGCGATAGCTGTTGTAAATGATCTTTCTGTACTTTTATGACATTACATCACTATATAACTTAGAGTTTTAACCAGTCAAATTATATCAATTTCATATTATGTATGATCTCAAGAAGGTGATAGGTGAATGGCTGGTGTCATTTGGAAAGTGGGTAAAATATTCTTTGTTTAGCTTGGGATTGGAGATGGAGCTGGTTGTTAGTGAATCAGTACTCTAGATCTTACAGGTTTAGATTAGATTTTATGAAGTTCTAAAGAATATATGACATACAAATGCTTTTCCTGTTATGCTTTTTGTTTTGTAAACTAACATGCTAAGCGTTCATACGTTGGAAAAACTACCCTTGACTTCTCATCATGAATCATCTAGACAGAATAAGCAGGAAAGGCTGAGAGAACTGTTACGTGCATTTCAGGCAGGGGGTTTCCTGCTTCTGAACTGGCAGGTAGAGAAAATGGACTGAAATCCCTGAATTGGAGTAGGAAGACCTGGGTTCCATTCCTAACTCCACAGTTTCATAGGAAAAGTAGGCAGAGTCACTTAAATTTGCTGAGCCCTCCCCCCACCCCTTAATTTCAGTAGAGATGGAATACTACCTGCCCTACTTACTTCTCAGAGGAATCGTGAGATTCAAACTACGTAACATTTTACAGCCCTCCAAACCGGAAACCCGTTCCGTTGTCATTACCATCATGGCAAGCGTCAAGATTCCGTGGCAGCGTAGATTTGGTCACATGTTCCTAGAAGGTAGGAACGTAAAGGACTTGGGAAGTCTCCAGCAAGGCTAAGAACTGTGTGAGTGATGAGTTCCCCAGCCCTGAGGGCATTTATGCCTGAACTGGACAACTGTCTTTTTACTAGAGATTCAGAAGAGGGAAATTAAATATTGAGTTGGCAGTTCCTTTCCAGGGTCCTCTTCACTCTTAGGTGATGGAGCTGAGGTTCCATGTCCTGTGAACACGTCTTTGTACCTACTAACCCATGTAATAGTCCAGGGAGAACAATTAAAAACGGTTAAAGCAAGTTTTAAAAAAACTGAATATAACCTAGAAAGAGAAAGCTAAGAAAGGACAATTATCCCACTCTGTCGGTATTGACACTTGATTCGTCCTAGATAAAGGGTTAAAAGGAACACATATCTTTTGATACTTTTATAGGTGAGATAGTTGAGCTCAAGTGGGTAATATGTGCTGCTAAGTGCTAACCAACAGGTGCCAGGCACCGTTCTAAAGACTCTACATACTATGTCATGGAATCCTCCCATCTGCCCTAGGGGAGGGATCCAAAGATAAACTGAGGCCCAGGGAGAGTATATAACTGGCCCAAGTCACACAGCTACTATGTAGTGGGCAGTCTGGCTCCAGAGTCTGTCTTACAGTGACATTTCCATGGCAGTTGTTCAAGGAAATGACAAAGCTATATCCCGTAATTCACTTCACAGTAGACTGGAGTGTTGTGCCTGAGGATGAATGAATCTGAGATCCCGGATGGTCTTGGGGATCAGGGTACACCCAATAGGAGGTGTACCTCCCTCCACCCCCACCCAGTGGTTAGTGTCCTTGGGGACCAGCCTTGTAACTGAGCTCATGTACTTGCAGAATGGCTGGCCAGATATAGGGAAACCCTCTGAGGCTGTGGGTTAAAGTGAAATTAATGTCCCCAAATAAGAATTGAACATTTTGTCTTTGCATCCCATGTTCTGGTGCTCACACGTCACATGCAACATACTTGTCCAAATTGGCGGCTGCTTCCTCACTTGTATTGGGGTGATAGCCTTGAGTTCTTTAAAGTAAAATGAACCTTAGTGCCTAATGGTCTCAGCTTTTGGGGGTGCAGATGCTGGGGAGGGTATCTGTGAATGAAATTTAGCTCCTAATTTTACAGTAAATGTTAGGCCAGACATTCCCCTGAGGGGGAAGGGATTAGGGCTCAGAATAAATTCTATGTTATTAGGATTTTTCACCTATCTGCTCACAGTCCTTGCTTTAAGCATAGTAAAGAGTGAGGCTCTTGATCTGAATTGGTTTTAGTTTTCAAGAATGCATTTTAAATATAGGGAGCCCCTACTAATATCAGTAGATTATTATAAAAAGTTCTTTGAGTGTTTGGAGTTTTAGGATGAATTTCCCACTAGAAATAGTCTTTTTGCAGGAGACTTACTAGGTCAACCTATTTGGTCCATAATATAATTGAGTTATCATGTTCCCAGTGTGTAGTCAGGTGGATCCTGGGTCCTCAAAGGTCTAGCCTGGGCATAGGGTATGGTGCATGATTTAGGGGTAACTGTGATGTCTGGCATTTTACCTACCTCTGGTTATATTTGACCCTCTTTCCAAACCTCCTCCAGCCCTCGGTGCTATTATGAGCCCTGAGCCCCATCACGCTTGAGGTTGCCTTGATCATGGTAAAAAGACATTTCATCTGAGCAGCTGCTTTCAACTGGTTGTCTCCAAATGGCACTGAACTGATGTGTTAGAAGAATGTGATTCACCAGTATGCCATATTCCTATTAAGTTGTATTTGCATTTTCAGAAAAGAATATTGTTAAACCAAATGAATCACTCTTTGATGAAATTTCAAGCTGTATAACCAAGACTTTGGGAAACATGAAACAAGAGTTGACAGGACAAAAACGGCCACTAGACTGGCTTTAAAACCCTTCTCCCTTCCCTTGTCTGTGCTTCTACATATGCAGTTGTGAATTTCTGCATTCTGGATTTTCTAACAAAGCTTATACATCAGAAGGAGGGAGAGAGATGGTTCCGTGTATGAGTCAGAATATTAAATGTAACTTGCACTGAAAAACTTGCCCAAAAATATGGCTTTTTTTCTCATATGAGTCTTTATGTCCCAGGACACCTCACTTGTGTACTTTGATCAGAATCAAAGCCCCTAAACCAGCTCCAGGGTGTGGCGACTCTGCTTTGGAGAAAGAGTTTGTTTTTATTTTATTACAGTGCAGGGATTGTGCACCTTGACAATGAAGATGTTTTTCTCTTGTGGTTTTTTCCTCCTTTCCCACCACCTTTACAGTAACTAATGGATGACTCACCTGTGCGTGAAGTATGTGACTCATCTGGCAGCATCCTGAGCCATTGGTTAGCTTTTGTTGGCCCTTAGCGAGTTGTTTAAAAATAGCAGGCGCTGGTTTTCTGAAGAGTTGAGGATCATCCCATTTGGGAGAATGGGCTATGGGGTCCCTTAGGCTCTGAAAATAGGGTGTCTTTATCCTGCATTGCCCGCCAGTCCCCTTGTGAGTTTAGGTTAGGGTACTTTATCCTGAGGGCTGCTGACCCTAAGGGAGGGAACCACTGAAGAGTCTGACCTAAATGTAGGCTTTGTGGGTCTACTGAAAGGTGAAGGAGGAGGGAGGGAATGCTGGCAAAGCCACTTGAGAACACAGCCAACACTTTCTTGAAAGGCATGTTTGAGTCTCTGGGGACTCATATCTTTCTTCTAAGGTTAGCTGACAGTACTAGTGGACGCGTGGACACTTAGAACCAGAGTACGTGCTTGGTTGGGTCACCGCTACCAACCTTACCTCTTTTCATTAATGCTTATTCCTTTAGTGCCGAAAGCTGTTAGCATCCAAGTAAACAGACCCATGAACCAGCTAATTGTAATCTCGACTCATTTATCAATTCTGAATGGAAAGAAGGAGGTGACCATTAGTTAGATATGCTTGGAATTAATGTACTTTCCCCCTACTTTTTTTTTTTTTTTTATTCCTCTTCTTCCCTTTTGTCCCATCCTGCTGCTTCTTTATCTCCTTTCTGCCTCCATCCTACTGAGGCAAGTCATACCTCTCCAATGCCTAGTGGCCCCTGCCCTTAGAGTGTTGGGAGCGAGCTCCATGTGATGGTCCATTCAAGCATGCAAGCTCATAATTGGGCTCGCATTCCATTCACTCCCCGCTCCCCCACCTCTTCATCCTGAACGTTCTCCCATCGCAGTGAATGAGCTGTGCCTCTGGTGAAAGACTGCTTTTGGGCACATCTTTAGCAATTAAAGAAAGAAAGAAAACATCCTGCCATCCCTTCCTTCATGTTGCTCTCACAGCTGTGGCTTCATTTGAGACTATTTTTTAAGTAATGAGATCATCCCGAAGATGTCGGGTTAGCAGGGGTTATCCTTGAGGCATTCTTGGCTTTGGATTGCAATTTGCAGTCAGACTCACTGAACCAAAGTCCAGCCTTTCTGATCACTCTGCAGTGTGGCATGCCCTGGCCCGAGGGACATTTACTGGTAGAGCTTCAAATTGCCACTGGTATTTGTCTTTGGAGCCAGGGTGTGGTGACAGGAAAGAGTGCTGGGAGCTGGAAGTCACTGGCCCAGGTTTCTGGCTCCATGCTCATGTTAGGGATGAAAGCTCATTTCTCCTCTATCCAAATTAGTGTCACAGCTTCATTTTAGGGAACTTAGGCTTTCTGTCCTATATTCCTCTCTCCCCTTTTGGTGCCTACTTCCTTTAATCCAAAAGCCAGGAGCTCTTGGTCTTTTTTTTTTTTTTGGAAACGCAGTGTAGTATGGGTGGAAAGGGAAGGACCTCAAACCTATTGGCATCCAGGCTTGCTCATGGCCCTGGGCAGGGTGAGACGCATCAGCTAAGGGCTGCGGCCCCCAGCCTTTACAGAAATAAGGGCTATAGTGCCTCACTGGAAGAGTTATGAAGATTAAATTATAATGAATAGAAAATACCTGGTGTGATGACAGACTCATAGTGGTGCTCAGAAAAGTCAGTCTTTCTCTCACCTGCTGTGAAGAGGGAAAATGATGCTGATTCACACTATGGAATTAGTGATACTTCTCCTATGTGTCAGCCTCCCCACTGCCCCGACTCTTCATTGTCCAATTGAAGTGTAAAACTTGGATTCCCTCATCCCCCATGTCTTGGCATGCACCTGAGATACCTTCCTTCCTTCTCTATCCTGTCGCTTTTCTGTGAGGTTTCCCAGGCCCATGGAATCCAGAAAACTTTCACCTGAACATTAGCATTGGGACAAGGACAACTGGAATGTCTCCGTTTCCTCCAGAAGTGAAGTGCCTGTAATACACAGGGTTTCTTCTAGCTCAGATTGGTTCTTTTGCAAATATTTTAGCACCTATCATATATCGGGCACCATTCTTGGACCTGGGAATGGAACAACAAAATAGCTAGGTGTCTAACCTCCTGCAGCTTATGTTTATGAGCCTGGCACAGGCAAGAGATGAACAATGTTGTTTCAGAGTAATACTATGAAAATATAATGGGGATATAGTAGAAGGTGATTAGCAGAGCATGTTTTTAGATTAGTTGGTCAGGAAAGGCTTTTTAGAAAGGTGATATTTAAGCTAAGATTTATATGACAAGGCAGAGCCATGGGGAGCTGGTGGATTACAAGTTCAAAGGCTCCAGGGAAAGAAAAAGAGGCCAGTTGTGGGCTGTAGTATAGTTTTCTGGGGGATGGAAGGGATGGAGTTGGAGGAGAGGACACGCAGTGTTTGCCAGTTTTGATGAGGAGTTCAGATTTTATTCTTAATTCAGTGGAAGATTTTAAGCAGAGGGTGATATGATCTGATGTGCTTTTTCAAAAAAATTCAGATTGCTGTTTGGAAGCTGAGAGCTGAAGCAGAGACCAGGTAAGAGGGTGTAGGCACAGTCCTGAAGAGACGAGAAGGGGCAGGGTGAATGGGGGAAGGGTCAGATCCAGGGTGCCTTTTGGAGGCAGAGTCAATGGACTTGCTGATGGATTGCATGTGGATCTGAGAAAGCCAGGAGAACTAGGCTTTTGGCTTGAGTAAGCAAGTGGATTGAAGTATTATTTTCTGAGATGGGAAACACCAGGAAAGATGGGATAGGATAGGATTCAAGAGTTCAGTTTGGCCTTTTAAACTTACACATATTAGGAACCAAAATAAAGACATTAAATTGGGAATGTGGTTTAGATCTCAGTGCAAAGGTTGCGACTGTTGTGTACATGAGAGTTAGCAGCTACAAGATCACATCGGGTGTGTGTGTGTGTGTTTATGCGCACATATACACGTATATATGGGGGGAGGGTAGGGAAGAGGAATCTAAGAAGCTAGTCCCTCCATCATTTAGGAGTGGATGGAGGAGAGGAACCAGTGAACTGAACAGTGGAGAAGTGGCCAGAGAAGGAAGAAGACCATGAGAGTAGTCAAGAATGCTAAGTTGTTTGGGAAACCTGGCATTTGTGGAGAGGAAAACTTCATTCTGCACTCATGTTGGCTTGATCTCAGTTGCTTAGCTTCCAGAGGTTCTTGGCTTTTCTTATCTTTACAGTTCCATCTGGGTACAGAGTATTGTTAGGTGATGAAATTGATATCAATTATTCAGTGGTCTGTCTTATATTTTAATGTTTTTATTCTACCATCTGGGTACCCTTTATACGGTGCTGGGCTTCAGGGGTGGATGCCAAGAATAGCAATGATGACAATTAGCATTTGTCCAACGCTTGATAGCTAGAAACATACTTTTATATTCACCACTCAACTAACATTTTTTCTAGCTTCTTCTGAGTAAAGGTTCAGGTGAGAATCCCTTAGCTAGGAATTAAGTCCTCTGCTATGGTGTGACTTCGACCTGCCTTCTGAACTTAGTCCCACCACACCTGCCCACAGGTCCTTGGCTTCAACCCAGCTGATGGCCTTGCAGTTTCTTGCCTGGGATGTTATCCCTTGTCCATGTGTGCTTTGGGTCATGTGCATCAAGTTCTCTGTGGGAACTCCTGGACTTCTAGCCGAGAAGTCCATCTCTAAGGGCTGGTACCACTCCCTACATTTAATTATGTACTGATCTCCAGTGACTGTATCCTGCCACTTACCTTTAATTGATGATTAGCATTTCTTTTATGTTTTGCCTAACTATGTCAGTAGCTCCCCAAGGGCAAAAATATGCCTTAGAAGTCTTCCCACTGCAGTGCCTGGCAGTGTCATCTTTGGCTGCTATGAGGGGTTTATTATCTGATTAGAATTTTCCTCCTTTGATGCCTTTGCAAGGTAGGACAGACAGTTGCTACAAATGAAGAAACTGAGGAAGGACGTGGGACTTCCTCAGTGAGGACAGGTTTGTCCTGGGTCACAGCGGTTGGTGACAGGACAGAGACCAGCGTTCAGACCACCAGCTCCCATTTCCAGCTTTCACTCGGACCATCCTCCCTGAACACAAGACCATTCATTGTTTACTGAGGTCACATGTGAATTATGCTGCTTTTCCACTCGCTTACGATGAGCTACAGACTTTGGACAGGCTTCGTGAAGCTCGTAAGAGCCTCAGCTGGACTATGGCTTGTTTCCTTTGCCCTCACAGGTCAGAAGCAGATGTTAAGTACTCTTTAACCTTTCTTCTTCTTCTTCTTCTTCTTCTTTTTTTTTTTTTTGATGGCTTCTGGTTATATAAGCTGCAGATGTGTTGTAGCCACTTTTTGCCTGGACAATCCGAGTGCCTCTTCATAGCATCAGTTCCTGCAGGGCTGAGGTCAGTGTTTACTGGAGCCCATGGAGAAGACTTGAGGAGGGGTCCCCGCAGAAATAACAGGGCCTGGTGGTGCCAAGGAGACCTTGATGACTTCCAATTCCTTCTACTTCCCTTGATGCCAAGCCTTGTGGGGGTTGCTTGTTCCCCATGAGGGAATATGGGTAGCCTGTGTGACACAGTATACTCTGGAAGTCACCTAGTGATTTGTCCCTTGTTAACAGACAGGGCAGGAGCCTGAGACTTTATGGAGTGTCTCTCGGATGCTCCCCTGTAACTGTTAGACCTGGGCTAAGGGTTCTGCCCTCGGCTTTCTTCCATTTAGCTCTAGAGAAACACAAAAACACATCATTGCATCAAAGGTTTCTAAATCTGTTGGACTCAGAAGTTCCCACAGAACCAGGAATTCTGACAGATAAGGCCTAAGAAGTTAAGGAGCTATGACTGTGCTAACTCAGGACAGGCAGCGTTGTCAGACCTCCGTGGTGGAGTTCGACGACAAAGCCGCTCTTCCTTGCACCCAGGTGTTCTCAGCCTGGTGACAGCCCTGCGCCGTGGGTCATTTAGGTTGTACGATATTTAGGGTTTCCGGTGGGAGAGAGCATTTTGTGCTCGGAGTAGCAGGAATCTACAGTGCTCAAGTCCATCCATTCAGCCAACACATACTGAAGCTCTTTCCAGGCCCTGTCCTAGACGCATGGGACATGAAGATAAGTGACATTTTATTTCTACCCTAGAGGGAAGGGAAACCTCTATACAAGTGAGTGTAGTACAGTTGAAACGCAGCGTTACAGTGGAAACGCAGAGGGGGAGAGACCACTCGGGCCAGTAGGAACAAAAAGGCTCAACCAAGGAAGTCATGTTGAAGCTGGACCTTAAAGGTAGAGAGCAGTGGGGAAGGTGGAGGAAGGGAGGAGGATGTCCAAGGCAGAGGAAAAAGCCTGAGCAGAGGCACACAGGCGGGCAAGCTTGCGAGGTATTTGGAGGCACAAGCTTAGTGCGGCCGGAGTGTAGATGTGGGGCAGGGTGCCAGGGATGTGGCTAGAAAAGCCATTTGGGCCAAATTGCGAACAGTCTTGTATGAAATTTGTCCTGTAAACAACATGGATGTTTTGGAACAGAATCACAACTTCATGCTGGATGAGGGGTACTTTTGTTGTTGTTGTTGTTGTTTTAAGATGATAACTCTAGAACAAAGTTTCTCAACCTTACTGTTGATATTTGGGGCTGGATAATTTTTCGTTGTGGGGCTGTCCCACGCATTGGAGAATGTTTAGCAGCATCCCTGGTCTCTAGCTATTAGAAGCCATCAGCACCCCCTCATCTGCCAAGATGACAACCAAAAGTGGCTTCCCTGGGGACAGTTTTGCCCCCCTACCGTCACCCCAGCTGGAAAGTGCTGTTTCAGAATTAAGCAGTCTAGAAACTCAGTTGGAGTAGGAAGAGACTGAGGCAGGAAGACTAGTTAGGAATAGACTAGTATTTTGGGTAACAGATGAAGTCCCAAGCCAAGGCAGCAGAGCAGGAATCTAGAGGCGGGAGATGCCCGCGGTATCTGGCACGTGCTGTGCCTGCATGGTGTGGCTGGACCAGCAGGTGTTGGCGGCTGCCTGGAACATCGTGCAGGGTGGGAGGCGCTCCGGCGGGGAGGCAGCTCTGTTTCTGGGTTCATTCTGTTTTAGGTGTGTGAGTTGGCCATGTCCCGTCCCTTCCCCCGATCTGAGTGTCCTTCGTGTGTAAAACGCTACTAGGAACACCTGTGCTCCCTCCTGTCTCATGGAGTTCTAGGATTTCATGCTTGTGAAAGCCCTTCAAAAACTGGAGTTTTCTAAGGGAACAGCACTTTTCTACAGCCTGGAGGAGTCGGGGCAGTGGGGATATGGGTGGGCCATGTGCCGTTCCAGCTGTGCGCCGGTGCACGACGAGGCTGGACCACCCTGAGCTCACGTGAAGCCCTCGGGTGTGGGGATGGGGTGTCAGGACTTGGCAGGGAGAAGTTTGCTGGCATTTTGGTGATTAACATCACGGGATGGAGCACTGTCATAACACGATGCTGTACTTCATCCTTCTGTGGGCAGTAAAACAGACTCTAGAGCTAAGCATTAACCCAAGTGTGAAGGTCCCATGTTAAACACAAGCCAATGGTGGATACAGCAGATGCAGGAAGGGCCAATAAGTGATCTGTTTTAAACATATTATTTATTACCAAGGAGCTTTCTTCCTTGCACCCATTCCCTACTGGTTCTCAGGACACTCTTTAACTCTAGAAAATAGTGTGCTTTGGGCCAGGGAACGCTGTCACCTGCTAACTAAGGACAAAATACTGTTCACTTAAAAACAAAGCACAAAACTGATGGACTCCTACAGATGATCTCCGATTAGAGAGAGGCCTTTCTGTTGAGCCACAAACCATGATTTTTCCATGGATATGTCGGAGGTCAGCATTAAAAGATTTTCTACCATAGGCAGCCCTCTTCCTGGGAAGCAGGGAGGCGATTGAATGATAAATGCAGATGTAGTGTTTAGAGCGTCTTTTACTTCAGCCTACTCCCTGGGACAGTCAAGGCCTGGAGAACACGAGTGATCCGACAAGGCAGTTCTGCGGTTTGGAGGTTTGGATGCCGAGGGAGGCCGTGCCGCTGGGTCCCCTGCCTCGCAGACCACCAAGCCTTCCACACCAACGTGCAGTTTGCCTTTTGCGGGACCTTTCCAGCTCCATGTTCTCAGTCATCTGGGAAAGAACAGATGTGCTTCAGCCTGTGTCCAAAACTAGGGTGATTGCTGTTCTTTACTTTGGTCTCTTCTTGTACATGTTTAGGTTGTGTAAGGTGGAGACGACCTAGATCACTTACCATCGCTGGCGGTGTCATGGTCATTGCTTTGTGAGGTTCCCCCAGGTTCTCTTCCATGCTGTGCTGGGTCTCCTGGAACCAGGGAGGTGGCAGGGGCCACTGGGGATGCATCTTAGATGCATCCTAGACCTAGATGTATCCCTATTTAACACCTACATGGTACTAGAAAGAATACAATGTTATTTTGTCCAGAAACCCGGATGATTGAACACCTTGACTGTTTACTTATTTTAAGGTTTGGGATGCAAACCTATTTCCTTACCCACCATTAATCCATTAACGCATGTGTCAAAAGCTTATTGGCGATCTAGTATGTAAGGCATTTGTATAAAAGAATTTTGTTGGAGAATGGGACTTACTCTGGTTGCCTCAGAGTTTTGGGGTTCCTGTGGATTTAAAATGTTTCTAGTTTAAAAGTGTTATATGCATAATTTTTCTAGAACTTGCCTGTGGTACACTGGGTAAGGAAACCAGCACCAGCAAGACTGAGTGCTTCTTTGTCACCTCCCCTCATGATCACCGTGTTATTACTAGTAGCAGTGATAATTCAGACCTGGAACAGCAGCCTTTCCGAGTAGCACTGCTCACCTAGGAGTGTGTCGGTGCTGCTCAGGTGAGTCGAAGAGGTAGTAGGCGAGGCTTCCACTTGCACGTCCAAAATTAGCTCCGGCAACGGGTTGCCCACGTACCAGTTCAACAGAAAGCCCCGTTAATCCTTCACTCAGCTCATACCCCTTCTTCCAGTGGTTTTTCACGATAACCATTGGGGAGAAGGAAGTTTGAGCTTAAAAGAAGAACCCACATTCTCTCATTTCGGCTTTTTTCATTGAGCTGAATCCTTCCCTGCCCCATCCTTCAGATTAGAGCCTATAAAGTGTCCATGTCACACCAGCTGTATCTGTCCTTCCCTCTTTTTCTAAAACGTTCCTGTCTTTTCTGGTTAGTAACATAGAGGATTGGGTCAGCAGTTCTTTCAAACTGCAGACCCACTTTTCAGCAGGACCCGAAGTGACATTTCGTATAAAACTGCATCTGAATCGGTCTTTAAAACGCAATCATTTGGCATAGAGGAGATGAGTTAGCCGTGATTATCCTAGAGAATCTATGGCTATCTGACGGCAAATTTGTTTGCTATTAACACTGGATAGAACTTTCTAAAGAATAATTCAGCTCCAAACAGGATGCATCATTGATAATGGCTGCTCAGTGATTCTTCTCAGCCCCAGGATGAAAATCAGAGGCATCATTTTAAGGTCTTTGGTTAATGGTGATTTAAGCAGCAGTCACTCATTTCACTTCTTAGCTCTAAAGTCACAGTCAGTTTCATGGCTGTTACTCAGTGGGAGTGTGTGTTGGTTCTGGAACATTTTTCCCTTTTCCCTGAGGTCCCAGCACGTCAGATGCTCTCACAGTGCCTGGGTGCCAGTGTGACCTTCATTCTTAGCACTAAATGTGTCTGCTTAACTCACTGAAACTCCAGATAAAGCTCCACCTGGCAAAATACAGTGCGAAAAAAATTGGAGTTAGTTGAGGATGAGATAAAAGAATGCATGGATCTAGAGGATTCAAATGTTGTGTAAGTGTATCACCAAGGAGTGTGTGGGAGAGGCGGTTCAGAGGTGTGGAATGACGAAATGCCTGGTGAATGGCATAAGAGGAATACTCGGGCAGAATTTCCAAGTCCAGCTGTTTGAGGGTGGGGGCAGGATAAACGACGATCTCGGTTTTGTTTCCGCTCTGAGTGCTCACATGAGGACAGAGAGCAGTTAAGGACTGGGAGCAGGCACGCTGGAAGGTTTAACTAAACTCTCGTATTGAGGATTCTTTTTCTTTATACATCGATCAGTAGATTCTGATCTTTTAATGATAATAGTCTCAACCATGTCCCATGTTTAAAACCCGTGCATATTTTTCCATTGGCCATGGAATAATATAAAAAAATCTGTCCTGTGGTTCCTGAGGTGTCTCCTGCGTGTCTCCTTAGTGTAATTTTGGGCCCTTTCCTCTACACTCTGTCCCACTCATACTGGCTTTCTGTCTTCAGTGAGCATCACTCCTTCCTGCCTCAGGCTTGTCACGCAGGTAATCAGTCAGCATAGAACCCCACCCCTACTATGGTTTCCCAACTCCTTGTCCACTGAGGTGTCAGCTTGGACCTTGCTCTTTAAGCAAAGCCTTTCCTGATGACCCAGACTAGGTTGGGTGCCCTTTAATATGCTGTGAATTTCTGCACTGTTCAAGCAGTTGTGACCATTGCATTGGATTAATTGCGTAATGTGATCTGACATCCTTGAAGATAGGGATATGTCCTTTTTTCCATTCTGTTCCAGCACTTTGCACAGTGCCTGTCATGTGGTAGGTGTTCAGTAAATACTTATGGAAGACTGAATGAACAGTGAAGAATATTTACTGAGTCAGTCTCCACACCGAAGTGTTTGAATACTGCGGCATGGGGAGGATGCTGTGCTTTATCCTATGAATGGAAGGTTGAGAGCTGGCTTGAGTCCCAAATGCAAGTGCCTAAGTTGTTTAAGTTCTAAGATAGGTGATGTCTTAAAAACAAAGCAAGAGAAGTGTATCCAGATGCAAGGGACATTTTCCCAAAATTTTTTCCTCAGAAAAGAGCAGCTTCCCTATGCATTCTATTACTTAATCTTGATCAGTGAAGTACTGTCTGTAGAAGATAGCTTAGTCTGAACTGATTTCAGGCAGTGCTGGTTTTGGTCACTTAATGGAACAGGTTTTAAATTTTAAAAATGGAAGCAAACAAACTCTGACCTGGTGACTATTTCTAGGGCTGTGACTTTCTAATAAGTGTTATGGTGATTGTAAACCGTGAAAGACTTTCTTTGGGGAAAGCAGTAAACTAGTCTTCAACTGTCAGATTAGGAGTATATACATACGAGACAAAAGTGGAAAACAACTATCCAGTGATGGCATCATATACGGTTTTAAAAAGTTGGAGTATTCCAAAGAGCTTAGGTGGGAAAGAAGATGATAAGCTCTGGAAAACTGCATTAAATGACTTAAAGATTTGTAATATGCCTGTAGATTGGTTAAGTTATGTACTGAATTGCTGTGTACAGAGAGAATACTCCAGGAGCTGTAGTCATGTTGCTGGAAGTAAGATTTCAACAAAGTTTTAGCTTCTTTATAGGATCCAGATATATTTAGCTGTAAGAATGTTCTAGCTTTGAGTAAATCTTTCAACTTCTTCGGCAAGCAGGTTAATAGATTTAACATTGCAGCTTTACTTTATAACCTGGCTTGCTTTTGACACACCTCTTTTTAAACAGGGACTTTCAGTGATCTTTCCAAAACTTTGTGAACACATTGCTTTATAGCTATTTCTGTGTCTCGAATGTCACTGCAGCTCTCATCCTCAGGTGTACTGCTGGTATAAACTCACGGGGCAAAATGACTCAGCAATGTTCCCTGAACACCAAGTGCCTCCCATCTTGTCAGTTTTTCACTTGAGGACATACCACTTACTCTACCAAAAAAATCTGCAGGGCAGTAAAACAGCCAGGTAAAACTTGCCTTCAACAGCCACTTGGAGACTTCATTAGCTTCAAACACAGACAGACGTACAATGTGGATTAAGACGTCATGGAGTCTGATGATGTAATCAGATATCAGAAAGAGTTGAATCTTCCCAAAAGACTGGATTGAGATGACGTACTGCTCTAAGTATGTAAGATAACAAATATCAAAAACAGGATTGTGACGGCCAGTGCCAGAAATGTGTAGATGGATCTGTCTTTGGGATGTTTGACTTTTGTTTAAATGATAGGAAGTACTGGGTTTCATTATAACTTTGCTATTTAACTGTGCATTAAATATGTTACAGAATGAAGTTTGCTTCTCTTCTTTTTACTATCCTCCTTTATCCCAAGAGTGCTGAGTGGCTTTTTGCTCTCCCAGTCTCTATGCATTAAGTTACAGTTCTTCCTCCCTGCATTCAGATTAACTTGGTTTTCTCTCATCTACAAAAGGACATGGAACAAGTTCGGAAGAGATCTGAGCTGGGCCTCAGGAACTTGTCTGACTGGCCCAGAGATTACACGTGGATTTTCAGTAACTTAGTTTTGAATAAACAGTATATTGACATATATGTAATGTAATATAACAATTCTCCTTGGCTCTGAGTTACAGGCAGCTTCCTAGTGAAGAGCATTTAGGGAAAAGAGAAAGTATTACTGGTCCGGAAAGCCTTTAATGGGATGAGTAAACAGAGAAGCCAGGAAGCTGGACTTGGTGCTGGGGGAGGTGGAGTTAACAAGCTCTAGAAATAAATTGGAAGGGAGGAGTGTCTGTGTTCTCTTGACACTGTGTGCACAGGGTTCTGTTGGGATTATTTGTGCTCCCCTGGAGGGAGTCCCACATGTCCCATTCACTCCCCGGGCCCATTCCTGCCATAGTAACAATAACTACCGAACACTTACTTTGTGCCAGATGCTGTGCTAAATGTTTTATATACATCATTTAATCCTAACACAGCCCTAATACAGAGGATATTCCCTCACTTTACAGATCAGGAAGCTGAGCCTGCGTTGGGAATTGAGGCTGGTACGCAGTGCCTGAATCTTAACCTCCTTCCTCTCCTGTCTCTCGTAGTGGAAACTCAGATGAAACGGAAGATGCCTAGCAGCATTCTGGTGGGGGATGTTCTTGACTTTGGCCCCCAAATTTCTGGGACTAATCACCACCACTGAGTTCAGGACGTGGTTGGTGTCTGGGCCTCTGAAACATGATCTTCAGATGTGGAGAGGACTGTGGGAGGTTCTGCTCAGATGGGGTAAAAAGCCTAGTTTTGGTTCTCCAGACTCTTAACTTTGCAAAATAATGAAATGTGACCCACTTCCTACTACAAGGGCAGCTAGGCCAGGTGTTTTCATAGTCCCTGCAACGTGGTGGTACTGTGCCAGATCCCCAGCCCCTGGGGAAACTGCTATTGTGATAGTGCAAAAATGAAACTATTGGCTTGGTTTGGAAGTGTTTTTTTTGTTGTTTGTTTGTTTGTTTGTTTGTTTTTTACTTTCTGACCTCTCCACAGAACTATTGCTTTAACAGGAGAAGCTTCAAAATGGACACTTTTGCAGCAAACAGGAGGCATTATTTATGACATTTTTGAGAAGTGTTTAAGTGTGTTTTCCTAACCTCATTGAAGAACTGAGCTATATTCTCCATTTTTTAAATAAGCGATACAAGGTTTTTGTTTGTGTTTGGCTTAGAGGGTTTTTAGTCTCTTAGGGCTTATTAGCCTCTGTGGTTCTCAGTTGACCCTCTCATCACTTTGTCCCTGGACCTTGGGGTTCCAGGCAAAGTTGGGGGAGCAGCTTGCCGTCTTTTGTTAGGTGTGATCCTTCCTGCCTCCAGCGGCATCTGAGTTCCCAGTCTCACCTCCCTACCTTTTAACAATTATGATCTCCCTTGACACCCACAACCTGTCCGCTTATTTCAGTGCTGGTGACTTTTGTTTGATGATGCTACTCTCTGTGATGGATCTGAGACTGGTCCTGCATGGAGAAATTTGGTGGCTTCTGTGCTCCTTGAGAGATGATCAGCTCAGTCTCTCATCTTCCCCAGTGAGTTCTAGAACAAAATTCACATCCTGAGCAAATGCTATTGACTCCTTTCTGTATTTTATCAAAAAGATCCTTCCCCCCGTTACCCCAGAGCCCTGATTTTAATTATAGAGATGAGTGCCCACTAAGCCATGGCATCATGTTAGTGCAAGGAGTACAGCCTTGAACAGGCAGTGTTCCTGCTCCTTGTCCCCTAGACAAAGGGAGGGATGGACAGACAGTTTACTCAGCCAGCCATCACGTTAGGCTGTGGGGTCACCACTTGTCCATTCCCAGGCAGCTGCGCCCAGACTACAGGCTTGAAGTCAAGGCTATGTTGCAGTCACAACTTCAGCCTGCCCAATTAACTACGAAATTACCTGGTGGCTTAACTTGGCGTGTCATTGTAAATGGTGTTTGCACTTTTTTTTCCCATATGTAATTACAAGACACATTACTTGTATAAAATATATACTCAGTGGGACCTGGGCTGCTGTAGGAAAGTCAGTATTTCTCCGTGAGAAGGAGACTGTGGGGGACTAGAGATCTTTTCTCTGGTTTTGCTCCAAACTCAGCTATTCACTGTGCACTTGGGCAAGTTAGTACTTTTTACCCACAGTTTTCTCCTCTGTGAAATATTAGTGGTAACTCTATTTATCTTGCCTCAGTTTTAAAATTAAGCTGAAGTGATTAAAGTACTTGAAATTACTTATATTAGTGTAAGGTTATAGAGGTGGCATTATTAATAATTCCAGGGAGTGAATGTGTCCAGTGTCCCTATTTCCTCTGAAGTCAACTTTGGTTCTGAGGCTCACTCTGAAATAGTGTTTTTAACTCTGATGGCACATTCATCACTTGGGAAGCTTAGAAACAAAACAAACAAAACAAAACAAAAAAACCACAGCGCTTGGGCCCTACTCCCAAAGATTTAATCCTAATTATTCAAGTGTAGGACATGGGCATTGTTTTTGTTTTTTGTTTTTTTTTGTTTTTTTTTGTTTTTGTTTTTGTTTTTTTTTTTGAAGATCTACAGATAATTCTTAATTGCCAGCCAGCATTAAGAATCACTTCTCTCAGGGTTTTGGAGTTGAAGCAGGCTATATCCAGGCATCGGTTTTAAGGCATGGCTACCTATATACTGTCACTTGCAAGACTTCCAGAGGATCCCAGTAACATGGAAACCCTTAGGCTTGTCATTTGCCCATTTCTGTCTCCTAATACTATGCAAAATCCCATTAGGATCCTGTCTTATAGACTAAACAGCATGCAGTATCATCATCATCAATCATCATCATCACTATTGCTAACGCTTACAGTACTCTGATATGGGATTGCATTTCATTCTTGGAACACCTCATGAGGTGAGTCTAACTTTTACCCCCATTGTACGAGTGAGGAAACTGAGGCTTAGACCCATTCATCAACTTACCCAAGCTAATAGTGTGTGGCTGGAATGTTTACCCAGGCTGTCTAGCTCTAGAGCCCACACACTTAACCACAACACTATACTGCGTGATAATTAGTATAAATGAGTCAGGCTCTGCCTTCCTTGATATTGTCTTTACATTTCAGCAGGGGGCTTTCTGGAGATGGTGCTTGAGCTCAGGAGAAAGAATCCACTGCTGGATTTCGTTTTCCACCACAGGCTGGTGGGGAAAGGCTCTGGGCACACGAGGGTATGTGGGGCCCTGCAAATTACAGTTGCCAAATCAAACTGCAGAGACCGCCGGTTCTCAAACTGGCTCACACGTGGGATGTGTCTGGGGAGATTGAGAAAACACCGCCTGGTTCCCACTCCAGAGATCGACGTAATGGGCCCGAGGGGTGGCCTGGCTTGGGAAGCCGGAAAAGCTTCCCAGGGGATTCTCACACGCAGTGGTTGAGCGCAGCTCATAGGCAGCCACTCCCTCCAGACGTGGGTCTGAGGACTCCTCCCGCGGGCCCTGCAGAGGTGGAAGAAGCGAGCCGGGAGCAGGAGAAGGGCTCTCTGTACTAATTGATGCATTTCAGTTTGTGGAGACATCTGTCTGCCTTTCCCTGTTAATACACGGGGTTCTTTCCAAAAGAAAAATCACAAGTTTTTCCTAGGTAATTTCGCTATTTTGTTTACTTTGATAGGATGGAGTTAAGCGTTGTTAAAAGGGTAGTCACAAATGGCTAGTCACAAATGGCGCAGTACTGTAACTGAGTTATGTGAATGAGCTTGTCTTTCTACAATCTGCTGCCTGCAGGAAAGCTGCTAGGGCTCAGATCCGTGTGAAGGAATTCCTTGAAGGTGAGAAAATCAAGCGGCAACAACAAACCTTGGTTCTAGAGCATTTCCATCTGACTCATAGAAATGTTGGCTTTCTGTTAATTAAGATATTTTTTTATCTTACTGCTTTCCCAGAGACCAGCAGTGAGAACCCATGCTGGAGACAGTGTACTGGGCGCCGTGTGCCTCATCTGCAACCAAAACAGTTTTTTAAACAATTGAGGTGAAATCCGCACCACGTAAAATTAACTATTTAAAGTGAACAGTTCAGTGGCATTGACTACAGTGTTGTATGCCCCGCCTCTATCTGGTTACGGAACATTTTCATTACCCTGAAGAAACCCTGTCGCCTCCACATCCTCCCCTTCTCCACCGCTCGGATCACGCCTGTCTTCCTCAAGTCCTCGCTGGCTGCTACAGCGCTGTCTCTCCCTTCTCTTCGTCTGTTTTCTTGGCTGTTTACTTGGCACTGATTATGTCCCATCTTGGGCTGGGTTACAGAGGCCGTGCATCTTCCTTGGGTGGGTGAGTCTGGGGGAAAAAGGGACAGTGGGAAGTTGTTTGCAAAGGCAGCATGTAAAGCAAAATTTGATTATGGTTAAATTGCCCTTGAAAGGCCTATAATTCGCTCATCAAATGTGGTATGCGTGATGTTGGGTAAACAGCTCTGCTCAGTAATTCACAGGCACATTAAGCTGAGAATCCATGAAGTGGGATGAAGGTGGGAAGGCAGGAAGCGGAGGCGACACCTGCCTGCAGATGTCACTCATTGACATTGTCACAATGCAGGGTTTACTTTGTTCTGGGTTAATGAACTGCTGTAATCTCAGTGCATACCCACTTGTGTCTTTGTTGTGGAGGTGGAGGAAATGTGGCAACATCTGGCGCAAAGTGGGCACATATTAGGTGCTCAAATGTTTACTGGATTTGAGTCTAAAGCTTGCTCGAGGAGATGTGTAATATACACTATCCTTTAAAAAGGTGTAGAAGAATTTGACCATCTACTTCCTCTCTTTCTAAGTTAGCATTAACTGTTTTTGCCCTGTCTTCTCGTCTTGCCTGTCCCTGCTGAGTGGCTATTAATACTCCCCTTAGGAAATGGTCCCATCGCCCCTTAGAGAATGTTTTTATGTGAATTATCTACCCAACTAGATTCTTGAGTTCCATAAGGTCAGAGGATAGATCTCCATGTTTGTACTTGATTACAGGTGCGTATCACAGTGTGTTCCATGTATAAACCAGATGCTCCATAAATGCACATTCTCTATTGATTCCTGTCTCGGTGAACATTTTTTGAGCATCTGCTACATGCTGGGGATACAGAGCTGCTCAGTAGTGTATCTGAAAGATTCTGAAGTAGTGAGATGAAACTGACATGAAAGAAATGACTGCAAAACCATAAAGAAAGTTAATCACAGAGAAATCAACTGTGGCCGCTCCGCATTGGGAAGAGCTAATAACTCTGTAGGGCACAGGGAAGGAAAGGTTTAGTGAGGAGATGGCTCTGGAACGTGGACTCTACCTATGTGGACAAGCGAGGGAGGGGCATTCTGGGCTGAGGAGACAGCACGTACAAAGGTAGTGGGCTGCAGACCTTTTCTGTAAAAAGCCAGATAGAAAATCTTTTAGGTTTTCAGGCCCTAGGATCGATGTCACAACTACACAGCTCTGTCACTGAAGTGTGGAGGACGCCGTAGACAGTATATAGATGGAATGTGGTTGTATTTCAAGAAAACTTTGGACACCAAAATTTGACTTTCATGTACTTTTCATGTGTTATAGGAATATCATTCTCTTGAATTTTTTCAGCCATTTAAAAATTTAAAGGCCATTATACAAAAACAGATGGCATGCCGGATTCGGCCCAGGGGCTGTGTGGTTCGCTGACCTGGGTATGAAGGCTGGGAAGTGTGAGATTGGGTGGTAAGAGCAGGAAGTTTTTCAGGGTGCGCATTCTGATTCAGTGGCTGTGGGTGGAGGCGGACACGCAAGCCCCTAGGTGGAGAGGCTGAAGTTCTCACTTGGTGTAGCAAAGAGCGAAAGTATCTTTAGGGTCCCTTTATGCACCGGATGCTGTGATGAGTTCTGTGGGTATGGGAAAAACATAGAAGACAGATGTCTGCCTACCAGGTGTTTTCAGTCAATTTAGAGAGAAGAGATTTTTATAACTAGAAAGATGAATGGGCCCTCCCGGAGTATGAATTGAACAGAGGTAAAGCCAGGCCATGAGATTTCCCAGTGCTGGGTGCAATTAATCGTTTAGTGAGTAGTGTGTGGGGTGCAGGGTTAAGGCCAGAGGAGACCCTGAGGGAGCTGAGACTGGGCTCCTTGGCTTCCAGGATGTAACACAGCCTGACAGCATGCAGACATCATCACCTCCACTCAGTTTCTGTTTGGATTTCCCCCATTCTTCTCTCAGTTGTCACTCTGTCATCTTGAGCTGTTCCTGACACCATTTACACTGAATGGAGACTTTGGTTGGAGTAAAATTTCTTGGGCATGTTGTATTCCCTCTGACAGAAGGGAAGCATCACTCAGAAGGATGAGAACTCTGGGGGGGCTAAGGAAAGGTCTCACTTGAAGCTTGGGGACAGGGTCTTACAAGTCATTGCAGCTGGATGGATGATGGACATAAATGACAGTGGAGGAGGTAAGTTAGAACACCTGAGGGGTGGAAGAAATGTTGACAGTTAAGGGCAGCAAACACTCAAAGTTTTCTCTGGAGATAACTCAGAACATTCTTAGTCTTAATCTAAAGCTCTCAGATACTATACAGTTCTATAGCATCTTCCTGTAAAGATGCAGTAACACCTTGCTGTTAGGCTCAGAGGCGGAAGATTCTGTGAATGTGGTTCTTTATAATGCCAAAAACAAATGACCTTGGCTTTGTATCCTGAGCAGGGGTGTCAGGGAGGCAAATTGGTGGTGATTTGCATTCATGTTTATTGTTCTGGGTCCTTTGCCTCATGACTTTCACTGTTCAATAGAGAATTAGAGATAAGTGTAGCAGGGGCCAGGGGCTTGCTTTTAGAAAAGGCCAGTGACCACCTGTTTGAAAACACTGTGAAAAAGCAGGGCCAAAATAAAGGCTGCAGGCTGCTTGTGTCCAAGCAACTGACTGCCCACAGGGTCTGTGCCTGGAGCTGTCACCCTCACAAGGGAGGTGGGTTATGTGGACCCCCAACAGCTTCTGGCTGGCCTTTGGTTTTCTAAGAATCTTCGGTGCCCATGAACCGTGTGTGTGTGTGTGTGTGTGTGTGTGTGTGTGTGTGCGCGCGCGCGCTCACAGCTTCTAAAGGAAACAGGCCCTTGGAAGTCACATAGCTATGAAACAGAAATTTAAAAACTTGTCTGACAGATGTAAGTGATGCCAGGAGTGACAGCCAGCAGATTCAGCTATAGCTCTTCAGTGCTTCAGATCTGTGGGTCTCTTTGGTTGCATGTTGCACTCACCTTAGGAGCTTTTGTGTCACCTCACGTTCTGACTGAGCTGGTCTGAGGTGGAGCCCAGACTTGGATTTTTCAAAGCTCCTAGGTGATTCTCATATACACTCAGAGGTGAGGATCCCTGAGTTACATTGAGAGTGCATTGCCATTTACCCAGGGCTGGATTCTCTGCTGCTAGGGTTTGGCTAGCTGAATGATCTTGCACATCTGGATAGCTCCTAGGGAAGGTTGCTGACGAGGAATACATACATGCACTTTTGACTTGTCGACCACTCTCTTTCACTTCTGCAGGAAAATGGCTCTGTCCCTGAATGCAGACTATCAGAGCAGAGATTCCCTAAGCTTTGGAGATTTGCTATGCCATTTTGTTGTGTTTTACACATGATGTTTTGTTATTCGCAGCACATTAGATGCTCCCTCTGACATCACTGTTTTTATACCGTCCTTGGAGATGATGGCGTAAAACTCCGGATGTAACCAGATGCAGGCTCAGCAGTCTCCTGGGAGAATTCTAATTTCATTGATCCATGATAGCCTCTCAGGATCCAGAGGGTGCCCTCTGTTACCAAGCCTGTGAGGTGTTAATCTGTTGTCACGGTATTGGATCACCTTGTGTCTTGAAATGAGAAGGAAGCAAAATGTGTCCAAATGGCTTTAGACGGTCTCCTGAGGGCCCCCCCGTAGATAGCAACACACATTTAGAAACCCGAAAGCTTCATTTTGCATCTGAGTTTCTTCCGTTTTAATTTTTCAGTACACAAGGGTCTGGATCCCTGACCCTGATGAAGTGTGGCGCTCGGCTGAATTAACCAAGGACTACAAGGAGGGGGACAAGAGCCTCCAGCTCAGACTGGAAGATGAAACCGTAAGTGCAGGTGGGGGGTGCGGTGGCAGCGGGGGTCTGCTCAGCTGGACTGGATGGAACAGTGTGGGCTTGAGCTGTTCCCGCAGGTCGGAGCTTCTGAGCCCCTGGCATCTTCTTTGTTGCTCTTGATGATAATGTTATATGAGTGTGCTAAACCGTAAAACTGCTCCATGGCTGTCACATAGGTGCCTGTTGGTGTTAGCAGCTGGGCAGTCACGGGTGCCCGAGGCCAGAATCTGCTCAGTGGAGCGAGGGAACCCTGCTGTCCCCACCATGGGGTTGGAGCATCAGCAGGAGATGAGGGAGGTGAGCTGCTGCAGGGGATAGCGGTCCCCCCCACCACCACCACCACGGTGGGGGGACCGCTGTTGACCCAGCCTGCCCGGGTTGGGGTCCCGGCTCAGCCTCTGCTAGCTTTGTGCCTTTGTGCAAGTTAGCAGCCTTTCTGTGCCTGTTACTTTATCCATGACATGGGGGTGATCATTTGCCTAGGACGCTTGTGAGGGTGAGTCACCATGTGGCCCATACTTAGAGGAGAGCCTGGCACATCGGCACTCAGTGTGTGTTTGCTGCTGCACTGAGAGCCCTTTTTCATTAGCTGACTTTCAGGTGGTTTCACCAAGGTGGTAACTATGAAACCCTATTCTTCCTAGGTCTGATTCAGTTTCTCTTTTTCATGGGCCTTTGTGGCCACCTTGCCTTGTGATCTGTGCGTTTCACAGATGTTGGAATGCTTGCTTTGTGCTGGGTCGGGGGCTGTGTAGGTGAGTGGTTGTGGCCCTGCCATTTGGGGGGGTGCAGCTCAGTGCTGGAGGCAGCAGGAAACACGAACACGGTATGGCAGACCTGCCGTGGTCACGGAAGCCAGTGCGCCGGACGTGGGAGGGACAGAAACGAGGAGACCTGCTGAGGTGAGGCGTGGACGCAGAGAGGGAGGTGGCGAGGAGCCAGCCACTGGAGATGCAGGGTGCGTGGGCTGAGAGCCAAGTGCGTCCCACGCGGGGGTTGTGCGTGCCAAGGCCCCGAGGCCTCGGTGTGTCCCTGTGGGTGTGTTGAAGGAAAGGAAAGAAGGCCAGTGCACCTGGTGGGAGCCAGTGGAAGAGGGGACGGCGATGGGTCAGGCACGTAGCCAGAGGCCCTTTGTGCAAGGTTTACTGTGGGGGAGACTGAGAGAGAAGCAGGTTTTGTTGAACAGTGGCAGGAGGACATCAAGAACTGGCTTTGGGATGGGTTACAGTCGGAGGGGCTGCAGAGCAGGCGTCGTGTGGCGGGGAGGCTGGGGTGATTGTCGCCGTCCTCTGAACTGCCGCGGCACTGGAAGTTTGTGCCACCTCATTTAGCCTTTGATCGCTTACCGTCTTTTTTCTCTGTCAAGCATTTTGGTTTTCTCTTTCTAGAGAGTTAATGACCTGCTTGAGAAATGGACCTTGTCTCATGCTTGGCTCTCATACTACCTACTGTGGTTGGTGATTAACTCATCGGTTAGTACCAAAATTGACCATCCTTCCCTGACTAACTTCTGTTTTTTTATCAACTTGAGCATACCGCTTGGTAAAACTGGAACAGTGAATTCATTAAATGTTTTTACACCAAGACGCGCTCGCCTCACCTTCCCCTTCCTGGAAGGCTGACTCTGCCAGGCTGATTCTGCTAGCCTGCTCTCGGTTTTGAAGTGAGAAACAAAATTCCCGGCAGATGCAGTCATGTTTACCATGTTGAATAACTTCCCACCGCACGCCCGAAACAGAATAAAATTAGTTCACCCACTTCAATGGTGTATCTTCTCCAACAGATTTCATCTCGGTTGATCTTTTAAGTGGGCGGGTGTTTTTAAAGCGTGGTAGGGAGGTAGTGAGGAATGGTTTGTGTTGCTAACACGGAGCAGATGCTTGCCTCCCCTGCTGAAAATTCTGCCCTGTGTGACTGATCCTGGCAGCTGCCCATGACCCTTTCCCCCCACCCCCCAAGTGGCCGGTCAGTACGTAATCAGAAGGGACACCTGGGGCTGGAGATAAGCAGCTCTCAGAAGAAATGGGCTTGGAATATCTGGGTGTCCAGGTTGCTCATGGTTGCTGGGATTTGTCCATTGCTGGCTCTGAGCTGTTCTTAGGAGCGACCCAGTTGAGCTGTGGACCAGAAGCAGGAGCACAGAAATTGGATGGCCTGACTTCATGCTTGAAGAGAGTTCCTTCTGGAGCTGAAAGCATCCTTGATATACCAGGCTGGCCAGAAAATCTATCCCAGCAGCCCCTTTCCCCACCCTACCCGCTCTTCTCTCTGAAGTCCAAGAGTATAGGCTTAACTGCAGCAGCAAAGGCTGAAAATGAATTAGTTCCCTTCTAGGGCAATAATGTTCAAGGTGGCCCACTCCTCAGTGTCCCTCAAGGGAAAGGTATTTCTTTCCCCTGTTGCTTGCTTATTTACTTCTTTTTATTGTGGTAAAATATACAAAACATAAAATTTACCGTGTTAACCACTTTTAAGTGCACAGTTCAGTGGCATAAAGTATAGTAGTCCCCCCTTACTGGTGGTTTCATTTTCCGGGTTTTAGTTACGCACGGTCAACTGTGATCTGAAAATGTTAAACGGAAAATTCCAGGGATATAAGTTTCAAATCACACGCTGTTGCGAGTAGCGTGATGAGATCTCGCACCATCCTGCTCCATCCCACTTGGGACGTGAATCATCCCTTTGTCCAGCGTATCCACGCTGTACTCACTACCGGCCCTAGTCATTTAGTCACCATCTCAGTCCTCAGATCAGTTATCAGAGCGAGCGAGCGAGGGAGAGACCACAGTCGTGTAACTTTTAGTACAGTGTCTAGTTATAATAGTTCTATGACACGTCAGTAATCTCTTAATGTATCTAATTTATAAATTAAACTTCATCATTTTTATGTATATATAGGAAAAAACATAGTATATGTAGGGTTCAGTACTGTCTGTGGTTTCGGGAACCCACTGGGGGCCTGGAACACATCCTCTGCAGATAAGGGGGGCTGCTGTCCTTGCATGGTGTGCAGCCATCTCCACTGTCCATCTCCAAAACTCTTTTCATCTTGCAAAACTGAAACTATTGAACAATAGCTCTCCTTGTCCGTTCCCCCTTTCCCTGGTAATCTCTCCTACTTTCTGGCTCCGAGTTTGATTGTTCCAGGTAATTCATAGAAATGGAATCATACGACAGTTGTCCTCTTGTGTCTGGCTTGTTTCACTTAGCACAATGTAAGATGTTTCATATTTAAGCCTACGAGAAGATGGGAAACTTCTTGGGGGAGAAGGACAATGTGTCTTCCCTTTTTCTCCCCACAGCTGTGCTAGGTACAAGGTATCTCACTGTGGTAACCCTTAGCACAGTACTGTGTTTTTAAACTGGATCAAGCCTCTCCGTGTGTGCACGCCTCGGTGATAAATGTAACTTCCTCATTCTTTGCCGGGAGTGGAACTCTGCCTGGCAGGCGGTCTCTCCGGCCCCCACCTCCCATACAGGCTGCTTGGCTTCTGCCCTCTAGTGGCAGGGAACGGAACACTCGCCTCGTTTCCATGGTCTCACATTTAAACTCTGTATCCAGTGCCCAGCAGCCACCTTGATGGTGAGTGCTCCCTGTGTGCAAGGCCCTGACTTAGTGTTCATGAGTGAGAGGAAGATGGGAATACACGAGCTTTAAAAGGAGTAACATGCTCCATCTGTGTCTCGGCATATCCAAGCCCTCTACGTTTACCATCGTCACCATTTTAAGTGTACAGGGCAGTGGCATAAAAAAACAGTATAGATAGGGTTCATTCCTGTGCCACCACCACCCACCTCCAGATTGACATCTGTCTACTTAATATCATTGACCTGTTCTCCTCCGGGTGTCATGATCTTTTCTTATCAGTTAGTATATTTTGCCTGGCTGCTGCTTCTGCTTGGAGATGGGCGAAGTAGTCATTTTGCTCTCTCATCCCCCGCCCCCCAGACATTGGGCAATGTCTGGATACATTTTTGTTTGTCATGACTGAGGAGGGAGGTTTGCTATTGGTATCTTGTAGATAGAGGGCAGGGATGCTGGTAAGCGCCTCCTTCTCTGCTTCCCCAAGGAAAGAATTATCCAGTCCTGAATGAAAACGGTGCCAAGGCTGAGAAAGCCTTGTTTAGGCCCATAGAGGAAATGGTCTGGATAAACACCAAGTTCAAAGCTAAACTGGGGGTCCATGATTCTAACAGAATGTGGAAGCTGTGTTTCCCACAATAAATTGAAATCAAAATATTAACTCTGACTTCATATTTTATGCTGCTGTAGTTTTGTTTATTGAAACTTTTTGTTAATTCAATTAGCAAAATTTGGTTTGAATTTTATTAATTCAAACTTTTTAATTGTATATTTTAATTTATGGCCTTTTTCTTCCTTTAATTGCTTGCATCACCATTCATTCATTATCCATTATTAAAACAATTATTGAGCAATTATATGCTGGTGTCTGGTTATACAGCAGTGAAAATGGCACATCTGCACCTTTGTGGAGCTTTCAGTCTGACTTATAAAGAATGTAATACACACACACACACACACACACACACACACACTAATATAGGGTTTAGAATATGAAAAGTTCAAGGCCAGGCATCTTTAGAAGTCTATTGGAAACATGGTGAGCTACCTGACTCTGCCCAAATGCACCTTCTCTCTTTACTCCCCAACCCCACACTTGTTTTGAAACCCACTTGGGCAGTTCCCTCTGAGTTTCTGCTGACTTCCCAAAGCAGGAACACTTATCATGGCAGAAATGGTATCTAAATACTCCACCACTGTCCTCATCCCCCTTGCAGTTAGGTGAGACCCCGTGATGACCTTTGTCCGGAAAGCTCTAGGTAGAATTGATGGATACCACTTCCAGAGAGCAGAGAACTGATGGGAGTTTGTCAGGCTCTCCCTTTTCCTGTCTGGTGAATGTCAAGGCCATATGTTGACATCAGAGCGACCTGTGGAGCAAAGCTTCCATACCAACCAGCCTTGGACACCTAGCGTGAATGTGAGAAACCTTTGTGGTATTAAGCCATTGAGGTTTCAGGGTTTATTTTTTACTTTCTCATAACCTAACCAATCCTTCCTGACTAAGAAGTTTACATGAAGAAAAGAGTATTTTATTTTTCAAGTTATTAAGTACCTACTCTGAGTTTAGGCCTGTGCTAAGTAGTAGGAGGGTAAGAATAAGAAGGTTCTTTCTAAGAGACATCTTTTGGGGGACTGGAGAAGATGGTGCTAAAGTGAAACACAGAACTTTTACAGAGCAAGACACAGAAGAACTTCTGTCCAATAACTATTTGTGCTTTTAAAAAGCTCGTTTAGGACATAATGTAAAACAGTCTTTTAATACAGTGAGAAACCAGCCCTCTCATCCTGCGGTGTAAGGAAGTGATGGGGTCAAGGCCTCACTGCAGTTGAGTTCAGTGGGTCTCACCTTTGGCTACACATTAGAACCTCCTGGTGAGTTCTTTAAAAAAATCACAAAGCCGAGGTAGCAGCCAGACCACTTAAATCTGAATTTGGGGATGGGACACAGTAGTGTGTCTTTTTATAAAGCTCCCCATGCAATTCCAAGGTACAGGAAAAGTTGAGAGCCACTGCTTGAGTCGACGGCCAGGACTTGAGTTGGGTGCCATCTCCAGTGGAGTATGATCCATGAAGCTCCTCAGGGTCCCCTTGCTAGCTGGCAACCATATTTTTACTGACTTGACTTTTCTCCAAATCAGAAGATTCTGTGGGTAGAGTAGGAGAAGGAAGTTAGCTTTCTTTACCTACCGTGTATGGTTACTGTTAGCTTCAAATCACTGTGTCGGGAGTTGTCAAAGATCTTTGTTTTCTTGCTGCAATACCATGTAACATGGACACAAATTGAGGGAAGGGAGAGGCCATGAATAAATTAGACTTTCCACTCAACTAATATTTTTTAAGCACCTACTAAATATCATTGAATCGCATACTCACAGAGTTTAGGGCAATCTAGACCAGCATGTCCAGTAGAACATTGTGCTTCAATGGGGTGTTTTCTCTGTATTGTCCAGTGTGGTAGTCACTAGCCACATGTGGCTACCGGGCTTTTGAAATGTGGCTAATATGACTGAGAAACTGAGGTTTTAATTGCATTTAATTTTAATGAATTTAAATAGCCATATGTGCTGTCCGATTGGAGAGTACAGGTGCAGAGCAGTCCCCAAACCCTGTCCCTCCCTGTACATTCTCAAGTGCTGTCCAGTCCTGTATGCTAGTTGGGGGCCAGTTGGAGACCCCCATCCATTCCTGGTCTCAAGGGGTCTGTCTCCAAGGTCTATTCCAGGTAAGTGACTGACTGATCATTAATTTTGCGATGAGTGTTAACAGTCAACCTGTTTTTCACCTCCGAAGGCCCAGTTCTTGTGTAGTGATGTCTTTTGTGCCAGAAAGTCCACGGTCCCCGATCACATCATAAACGTTTCGATTTCAAATAAAACCATGTTAGCCATAAATGTTTTTGATGTTAGCGGCAGTGTTAGAATCAAATTCCTGTTAAAGGGAAAAAAAAAATCCTTAAGTCTTTCATGCTCTCCATCCCTCTGGATGCACTCACACACCAAGGAATCTGTAGCTTCGAATGCTGAGTTTGCAGCTCTGCCTCTTTTCTGCTGCTCTGGACAGTTTTACTCTTTATCAGTTTTACTGTAACCAATACCAGTAGCTTATTTGTGGGCCGTGTTTTCACAAAATTGCATATGCGTTTTCCTCTGCATGCTTTTGGGAGAGCCTTTTGTGGGGGAGATTCATCTAAGAAAAGATGAAGTGCCAGCATTTCTGCTTCAGTGTTTAAAGACACTGACTGGGCTCAGATCCCAGCTTTCCAATCTGAAAACCGAGGGGTCAGCTAGGTGGGCGCTGCAGTTTTGCAATTGGCTGTTCCCTGCGCTGCTTACTGCGGTAGGGTGGACAGCCACGGGGGAGAGGTAGAGCAGATGTGCTCCTATGGGGGAGGGACTTCTCCATTGGGAGGTCTTCAGAATGCCTCAGGGGGGGAGGTCTGGTTAGAGTCCCAGTGATACCACTAACTCAGCAGGAGGTGAAGGGGTCCTCCGCTCTAGAATACGATGAAATAAAAATCAACTTTCAGCACTCCATTTCCCCTTGTTTCCCACCTTTTGGAAATTTTGTCTGCCTCATGTTCATGATAGTTGTTTCCTGGCCTCCTCTATGGAGTAAGTGTGATATAAATAAAAGAACTTTTCACAGAAAGAAAAGAGCCTTGATTAATACATAAAAAAGAAAAACCAACAACAGGAAACTGACAAAATTGAAAACCTCGCTAACATAGCTGATCATTGCTGTTTTGTGTGGCTGTTACTCCAGACAGACCTTGATATACAGTTTTAAATAAATGGAATCTTATATTTCATTCTGTAACACACTTTTTCTTAGATTCAGCAGAATGCTGTGGGTAGCTGCCTGACTGTAAATATAGGCCTGTGTCATGTTTTACTTTGATATTTATAGCTTCAGCGAGTCAATATCTTTGCTAGTTTATAGGACTGTCTACTGAGGCCAACGAAGAGTATATCCACGAAAAGTTCTGACTAGGTGTTGCCAGCTGCCCTCCAGAAAGGGCAAATCAGTCTGAACCAATAGCAGTGGATCTGTTTGCACATACCCTTCCTAGTTAGGATCTTGTTAGTTTTTATACGTTTATTTATCTGATGGATATTAATGCGAATAACCCTCGTTTGCATCATTTTGTTTAATGGTCAAATTGAATAGTTTTTCATTTGTAGCTCTTATTTTGTGACTTCTAGCCTATGCACAATTTTTTGTCGAGGTGTAGATTTTTCTTTGATTTCTTAAAACTTTTTGTATAATAAGATTATTAAGTCTGTCATGTACTGTAGAATTACTATCCCCTCCTCCGGTTTTACTCTGCATATGCTATGTTTTATGATTCTGATTTTAATGTTCTGTATTATAGTCAAATTAATATTCTCCAACATTATTCTGGCTTTGCTTTGTTCTTTAAAATGAATTTCTTCCAAAACTTTTACAAATATTTGCCCACATTTTTTAATGCTTTTGTTTTTTATTCTGCTTTTAGTTTTCACATTTGTTTTATCTAAAATTTATTTTGGTATGAGGAGTGAGAATAGAACACTGGCCCAATATTTTTTATAAATGGCTGCTGGTTTATCTACCACTATTATTTGGAAAATTCCTTTTAAACATTTATTTGCAATTTCAATGTTATCATGAACAAATTTTCTATATGTGCTTGCTCTTACATTTTATTTATCTTTGTCTATTTTAGCACTATTACCATGGTACTTTAATTGCTGGCTTTAATAATATACCTTAAGATCTAGTAGTACAGTTTTGCTAAGAGTGAGATGGGGGAGGACATTGATATTTATATTTTCTTAAAATTTGACTGTTATCTTAGTAAATTAAGGCTATGTCCATAGAATTTTGTGAAAGGCTCATATAGAGTAGTTATTCTTAAATAATGATCCATGAGCCACCTGTATCAGAACTACTTCGGAATTTTTAAAAATTCAGGTTCCTAAGCCCCATCCAGAGTTCCTGAACATAAGTAACATTTGGGAAACTGTTTTTACAAACTCTCATGATTCTTTTCTTTTTTACAACATAATTTATTTTTATTTCTTCCAAATATGCTTTGTTTTCAATGTTTTTAAAAAATTTTTTTTTTATTATGGCAACATTTGTTAACGAAATCCAGTTAAGTTTCAGGTGTACAGTTCAACAGTAAGGCATATGTGTGTCTATGTGTCTGTGCATACACACACATACATGTGTGTATATTGCATTGTGTGTTCACTGCCCATAGTTAGATTTCTTTCTATCACCACATATTTGACCCCTTTTACCCCATCTACCTTCCCCCTCCCCCAACCTTTGGTAACCACTAGTCTATTATCTATGTCTGTGAATCTCTGTTACTCAGTTAAAACGTGGTAAGTAGCAGCCATGTTCCTTCTGTTTAAATGTTTAAAAACAACACGGCCATCTTTTTTATTACATGTTTGTACACACATAATCAAAGTTGTAAATATATCCTGTCAGTAAATTTATGTAGCCCAAGTGCTATTGAGTACGGAGATAATACCTTGCATTTGAGATTTGAATTTAAGATGTGTAGTCATACTCCCTGATTACACACACACACACACACACACACACACACGCACGCACACCTCAAGCCCCTATTCTACTTTAGGTCAAAGTAAAATCATTGCCCTAGAGTAGCTTGCAGTTAGGTTGTAAAAAATTTATGTACATCTTGAGGACAGTTATGGAGGGCAGTTTATTGCAAGGTAATCCAAATAAAAAGTGAGTGTGTTGGTTGATGAGAGAGTAAAGTAAGACCAGCATGAAATGGGGCAAACAAAAGGAGGTTTCCTGGATGGGAGAAAGAACAGTACTTCTGTTGCAACTAGAATTAAAGACTCGGTAAGTATCTTTTCATTGAGAAGCAGTAGAATGCTTTATTAATCTGGTCATTGTGCTTCCTGAATTTCTCATATCATTCATTCTTTTACCTTGATACACTGGGATCATGCTAGCAGCAAAATTTCCACTTGGGCTGATTTCATATGGCAACACAGGTATTTTGTTCAGTTTGCCTTTCTTTGAAACATGTTATTTATCTTCATCACTTCTGATCTGCTTAGCATAGCCAACAAGACAAGAATTGAATACAAGCTAAATGTATCATAACTCTGCCTTCTTGTGTCTGTTACTTGCATTTAGATTCGGGAATACCCCATCGATGTCCAAAGCAACCAGCTGCCCTTCTTGCGAAATCCAGATATCTTGGTGGGAGAAAATGACCTGACTGCCCTTAGCTATCTACACGAGCCTGCAGTTTTGCACAATTTAAAGGTCCGTTTCCTGGAGTCGAACCATATCTACACTTACTGTGGTAAGTGAGGGGCATCTAATAGCTGCGTGGGTTTGAAAGTGCTTCCAATCTTCAGACTTTATGTGTTAAACTCCAGTGGTTAAGACTCCCACTTTCAGTCTCATTTATAAGTATCTCTCATCTGAGACCCTTGAAAAGTTTTCAATCAGTGAATGTGGCTTCATTAGTTTGCCCTCCATCTTTGTGGGATGCTTGGTGTTAATCACAGCTCAACCAGGGAAGACGTGGGCCACACTGTGTGGCTTGACTGGCTTAGGCAACAGCCCTGGAGTCTTAGGGGAGAGATGTCCTAGCTCGGGCATGTGCTCTCACCACCAAGCGTAGTCCTGTACGTGTATTCTAGTTTCCTACTTGAGAAATGGATGCCTTTTTCTCTGACCCTCTCACTTGCTCATGTACAAACATGGTGCATGACGAACATTGGTCAAATTCATGAGCAGATGCATGACAAATGCTTTAAACCAGAAGTCCTAAAATCCCCTCATACTTGTTTTTCATGAAATTTCTCGATTTTCTACATTTCAAATCGGGTGTTTCTTTTTTGGAGTATTGTTAAATGGTATGGTAAAAACACGAACCCTATAAACGTACATGTTTATCCAGACGCTTCAGCTGTTCAGAGTGGCGGACGTAGCACAGAATCCTAATTCATTAAGAAGCACTCGTTTCTTCCCAAGTGTGTGACCTCAGAGTAGAATATCAAAATTTGAATTGAATGTTACAAGAATTAGGGTTTTATACAACTTTAGAAACCAGCAGAATATGTGAGGCAGTTCTTAAGGGAACTCTCCAAGTCATTACCCATATCAAGTGGACGTTGTCAGAGCCCTGTGCCTTATTTTTCAGACAAAACTCCATCTGAAGGGAACTTCAGATGTTGGGTGCCATCTTTCTCTCTTTGCCCTTTACTTGGATTATTACATTTCCTCTCTCTCTGTCTCATATATATTTTTTTCCTTTTAAGTAGATTTTACTTTTTAAGGCAGTTTTAGGTTCATAGCAACACTGAGTGGAAAGTACAGAGATTTCCCATATGCCCCATTCTGCCAAACATGCACAGCCGCCTCAACTATCAAAATTCTGCTCAAGAGTGATACATTAGTTATAATTGATGAATCCACAATGACACATCATTGTCACTCAAAGTCCATAGTTATATGAGGGTTATCCTATGGGTTTGGGCAAAACTATACTGACATATATCCACCAGTATGGAATCATAACAGTGGTTTCACTGCCTTAAAAGTCATCTGTGCTCTGGCTGTTCATCCTTCTCTTCCCATCAACCCTTGGCAACTACTGATCTTTTAGACTAGCTCCATAATTTATAGAAGACAAAATTCTGTGGTTGGAATCACAGTGTGTAGCCTTTCAGACTGACTTCTTTCACTTAGTAATATGCATTTAAGTTTCTTCCATGTCTTTTCATATCCTGATAGTCCATTTATTTTTAGTGCTGAATAATACTCTATTGTCTGGATATAATATAGTTTATTTACCCATTCACTTATCAAAGAACATCTTAGCTGCTTCTAAGTTTTGGCAATTATGAATAAAGCTGCAGTAAACATCCATGTGCAGGTTTATGTAAGGATATAAATTTTCAGTTCCTTTGGATAAATACCAAGGAGTGTGAATACTGGATCACATGGCACGAGTATGTTTAGTTTTGTAAGAAACTGCCAAAGTGGCTGTACCGTTTTGCATTCCCACCAGCAGTGAATGAGAGTTTCTGTTGCTTCACATCCTCATCAGCATTTGGTGGTGTCAGTGTTCTGGATTTTGGCCATTCTACTAGGCATGTAGTGGCATCTATTAGTGTCTTAATTTGCATTTCCATAATGATATACGATGAGGTGCATCTTTTCAGATGCTTATTTGCCATCAATATATCTTCTTTGGTGAGCTGTCTGTTTAGATCTTTTGCCCATTTTTTAATTGGCGGTTTATTTCCTTGTCATTGAACCTTGAGCTCTTCATATGTTTTGGATAATAGTCCTTTATCAGATATGGTTTTTGCAAGTATTTCTCCCAGTCTGTTGTTTATTTTCTCATTCTTTTGACCGTGCCTTTCTTTAAACACTACAAGGGAACACAATATAAGAGGTTTCCTATCCTGGCATTGACCTTCCCATTGCTGTCTTTTCTTCCCCACATGACTGGAAAAGCTCATATTTCTTGAAGGCCAGTCACTAGTTCTTTTGACACAGAGAATATGCACCTGTGTAAAAGAAAAAGGTATGGATTTCTGTCTTGTCTTGAAGATCGAATTTGTATTTTTTCTCTTTTTATATTCTCAAATATCTATTTACCTTGCTCTTCCTTAAAAGAAGATTTGAAAAGTTAGAAGGTTTACTGATTCTTCAATCACTGTGTATTTCTTGAGTCTTTCATTGCAGTGCATCCTTTTGGGGACATAAGATGAAAAAAATGGTGAAATGAAAGATAATACATGATACAATGTGATGTGAGATAATAAGAAATAGCTAACACACTGGACTTAACTATGCAAAGTGCTGGGTTAGGTGTTCTCATTTTCTATTAATCATTTTATCCTCAGGATAATCCAGGTAAATGCAATTATGCCCATTTTACAGGCTGGAATTTGTAATTTGCCTTATAATACTTAAGTAATTTGCCTTAGTCACCCAGTTAATAACTGACTGAGCCATGATTTAACTTTTAAGATGTGTACATTGTACTCCTTGTCTATAAGTTATTTGTATTTTAGTTAAGGTAACCCATACTCAAATGAAAAATTAAGTCTCTTTACTATATTTTAATTCCAAGATGGCTTTTTAAGCCCAATACCTGTTAGCAGAGTTAAGGATCCTCTTTTCTCTGGTGCTGAAACACTTTGCACATATCTGTGCAAGATGCACATGTGTGTGTGGTGTGTGTGTGCACATGTGTGTGCTTATTTCATGCTTAGAGTATTTGGAGGCCTACCCTGTCATTCTCTTCTCTACCTGGGCCTAGCCCTGTGCCTGGTAAACATAGATACATCTTGCTTTAGTTGAGTGATTGGTTGTGACTCATCCTGTTAACCTATCATTCTTTAGTTTTGATGCATATGAATGAGGACTTTAAAAGTTGACACCAGGTGGCCATTGTGCTACCAGAGTCTGACTACAACTGTCTGTTTTGCAGGTATCGTGCTTGTTGCCATTAATCCTTATGAACAGTTGCCAATCTATGGACAAGATGTCATCTATGCCTACAGTGGCCAAAACATGGGGGATATGGACCCTCACATCTTTGCTGTGGCAGAAGAAGCGTATAAGCAGATGGCCAGGTAACAATCATCGCAGCCCAGATGTCTTCCTGGGTAGTCGGGACAGAAAGGGGAGTTGTTATCTTCTTTGCTGCTTTTGCTCGATGGCAGCAATGGTGCCTCTAGAGGAAAGATCTTAGAAACAAAACGAGCCCAGGTTCTGTTTCTTAGCACATTTACTCATATGTCTTCATCTTATTCTGATGAACTGAAACCTAGGCTTGGAGACCAGTGTCTCTTGAGACTTATTTCATTGTTTCAGCAGAACAATAAATGCCTAGCATTTCATCTCTCTTTAAATTTTTTGGAGGCCTCTCTCCTGCCCTCCTGGTGTAATGAATCCATTTTATAGTGTCACCATTCACTTTACAGATCTCACTGAAGGCTCCCTTTTGAAGGAACCAGGGCTCTTAGAGAGTTTCTTGAGATGCTAAGCTTTTGGAGTTGAAATAGAAATTTCAAATTACTAGTCATGCATAGATAGTATTTTGGGTTTTTTCCTAGAAGTGGATTTCTGTTTAGGCACGTAAGTAGATCTCATTTTTGCTTCCCCCGCCCCCTAGCTCTGAAGGATAGGTACAGGTTATTTCCTCAGAAGACAGGCTAGGTGATTGTGTTAGTCAGGGTTCTCTAGGGAAATGGAATGAGAGAGGGAGAGGGAGAAGGAGAGGGAGTGTGTGTGTGTGTGTGTGTGTGTGTGTGTGTGTGTGTGTAAGAGAGAGAGAGCAGGGGAAGGGGGTGGAAGATTTTTAAGGAATTGGCTCAAGGCTGGCAAGCTGGAGACCCACGGAAGAACTGATGTTGCATTTTGAGTCTGAAGGTCATCTACTGGCAGAATTCTCTCTTTGGGGGCGGTCAGTGTTTTCTTCATACAGCCTTAAACTGATTGGATGAGTCCCACCAATATTGTAGAGGGTACTCTGCTTTACTCAAAGTCTGCTGATTTAAATGTTAATCTCATCTAAACAATACTTCATCGGAATTATCTAGATGAGTGTTTGCAAATGTCTGGGTAATGTGGCCTGGCCAAACTGACACATAAAATTCACCACCACAGTGTTGGTCTTGAACTTTTCAGGCATAATGTAGGGAAAGATAGTTTTACCAAAGATTCAGTAGAAATTCATATTCCAGTTAACACTAAAATGCTGGATAATTTCAGCCAACTCTTTCTGCAACCTCCAGAGAACATCTTGTGGAACTAGCAGCATTCATTGTAAAGTCCTTTGGGTGAGTGTTGGGGGGCTGCATAGGCTAATTTAGTAATTAGAGAATTGAGTAATTTCTGTGAGAGGAGAATCCCATTTAAGGTAGGCTGTTTATTCAGTGAATTTACAGGTAAATTTTCAGTGCAATTAAATTTCCATGAGGGAACATTGCTTTATAGGCTTCCTTACTGATTTATAATGTTTTATTGCTGGCTGGGGAGATCTATATTTTAAAAATCTGCTTCATTATACTTGTACAGTGACCATATTCAAAATAGGCAGTGATTGGAGAACTAAGCAATTTAAAAATTGAGTGATCTATAACCATTTTATTTCTCTAAAATGTGGTAAGGGACTACAGAGCTAGAATGGTTGCAATGTTTGACCTCCTACATGCCATAAAAAGGACCACATACTATATTAATCTGCTATCAGGGCTTGACTAAGAGTCACTTATCTTGGTGTAACCTACCGATGCATACCTCCTAACTGAAAGTGTGGTTCAAGGTCACATAGTGTAGAGAGCAGACTGAGTTTGAATGTGTTGCAGCCCCTGGCCCTGCTCATGTATTACTGTTGGAGGTCAAGTGTATGGTCAAGTGCAGGGAGACCTGGAGTCCAGACAAGCTTCTATGCCTTGGGAGACTCATTTAAGCTGAGTCTTCATTTGCTTCATCTGAAGACGACTGTCTTTCCTCCTTTATGGGATGATTTCTTTATGGTTGTAAAACAGAAGGGGAGTGTGGCTAGGTTCTGATGACTTCCTGCCGTGCTGGAAGTTCTGGCAGCTCTCTAACACCTTCGTGGATGTCCCTGGTATCTGACTGTTTTCCATACCCATTCTCTTCTCTTTGCCAGTTGCACTTAGATGTGTAAGAAATTTCAGTTCTTTATTAAACTACTTCTTGAAATCCACCTATAGCTTTGAGAATCTCCTACTCTCCAGCTTTATTCACACCATAGGTCCTCTTGACTAGGTGCCTCCATTCTTCTCTCCCACGCCTGAAGCTGGTTATTCTGACTGGTTATTTCACTTGTTTGGGTCCTTATTCACACTCATTAGAGGGGAGGGGATGTGGGCATCCAGGGTGGTGGTGGTCTGATCTCATCTAGGGTAATAATGCATTTGATGATTAAGGGGTTTGAATGTTAAAACTGGACCAGGAATTGCTTCCTTATGGGTTTTCTTTAAGGTTTATGGTCATTTTACCTGCTGAGACCCAGGATGTAGCCAAATAATTTTGCTGAAATTCTTAAGCAATTTTTGCTCATGAACATGGATCAGAAGTGTAAAACCAGCACATGTGGCCACAGGAGAGAGCTATTTTTGAACGTTCTATTGTCAGCATCTCAGGGTTTCTGTTATTGACCCGAGAGATGCGTTAGAAGCTCCAGCAGAATCCTTGCTGTGCAAGGAAAGAGGAGACCCATTGGTCAAATGCAAGGAAAGTTTTTGCTGTATTTCCAATATGGGCCTTTTCTGTCAATTTCGAATGCTGGAACACATTCATTTAACAGTACTTCGCCAATTTTGTGTTGTGCTCTTCCTGACTCATCAGTAGTTGTTGAAATAATTATGGGATTCAAGTAGCCATGACCTAGCACAGGGTGCTTTGAATCTGAGCCTCTGTAACAGCTGGGGTAAAGTAAAGGGAATGAGAAACTAAAGTTAAAGAACTCCAGTCTTTGAACTCCAGAGATGCAGTTGGCCTTGGACTCAGCAATTCTTTCTCTTGATGTGCTGGGGACTGGATTTTTTGATGTGGCTCACAGTGGTGTGGGGACTCTCCATCTCTTGATTTTGTATGTGGGTGGGTGAGGAGTGACTTTTATCAAAACTCAAAGGGATAAAGACAGATCTTCATCCCCATCCTGACAGTTCCTGCAGAGTCTTCCTGTGCTGGAGGAAAGGAAGAGGAGAGAAAACGAGAGGATTTGTTCACTGCCCACATCCCTGTTAAACTCACCAAGTCTAGACTTGCAAGTAAATGGGGATTCACAGTTAAGAATGTTAAAATAGTACGAAACATCAAATTCGTGAATTTTGTCTTTTGCATGAGAACGTATAGTTCCTTGTGAGAAAGGGGACTGACCTCCCCTGCGAACTTCTTTCCTTCTCATCCTCCCTCCCAGTCTGAGATCCCAAATACTCTCTCCCTCATTTTTACCTGCCCCAACTCTAGCCTCAGCTCCTATGTTAAATCATATCAGTGAACCTTTGTGAAGTGTCAGTTATTTACTAGGCTCCTTACTGAACACTAAGAAATGTAAGACCCACTTAAGGAGCTGACAGTGTGATTGGAGAGAGAAGACATCAGTAGGCCAGAAAGCCCATAACTACAGGAAATGTTAATAGAAGCCATGCCTGGGGTCATTTGAATTGAGTTTAGAGATGTGACTGTCATAGATGGTCCAAGAAAACTGTAGGATTTAAGCTGCACCTTGATGGATACATAGAGTGAGAAGAATGCATCTAGATGGGTAGAATAGAGTGATTGTATCCTTAGAAGTGGGGCCTTAAAGGACATGGTCACAAAACCACAATGACAATACTGTTTCACATTCATTAGGATGTCAGTGATAGAAAAGACATAAAAGTAAATGTTGGCAAGGATGTTGATAAATTAGAATCTTCGTACACTGCTACTTGGGATGTAAATTGGTGCAGCTGCTTTGTAAAATAGTCTGACAGATCTTCAGAAGGTAAAACGTATAGAGCTACCACGTGACGAAGCAATTTCACTCTTAAATATACCGAAGAGAAATGAAGGCATAAGTTCATGCATAAACTTAATACACGAGTATTCATAGCAGTATTATTTACAATAGCCAAAAAGTGAAAGTCTAAATATCCTTCAGTTGTTGGATAGATAAACAAAATGTGGTATATTCATACAGTGGAATATTATTTGGCCGATAAAAGGAACAGAGTGCTGATACATTCTCCCACAGGGATGAACCGTGAAAACTAAGTGAAAGAAGCCAGACACAAAAGAGCACATATTGTACGATTCCATTTTTATGAAATATCCAGAATAAGCGAATCTGTAGAAACAGAAAGTGGATTTGTGGTTGCCTAAGGCTAAAGGTTTGAGGGGAAATGGTGAATGATTGCTTATGGGTGTGTTTTTTGGGGGTAGAGGATGATGAAAATGATCTAAAATTTTGGTGGTGGATGCACAGCTCTGTCAGCATACTGACACCCTTTGTGTACTTTAAATGGCTGAATTGTGTGTTGTGTGAATGATATCTCAAAAACTATCATAAGCAAAGGCATGGTCAGGGAACAGCACCTAGGAAAGTTTAACCTGCATGGCGAATGGGTCTGGGGGAGGATTGTGGGCTGTACCGTTAGAGACAGAGTGGGCCAGACTGTAGAGGCCCGTGAAGGCTGGTGTGAACTTTGAGAGAAAAGTGTGTTTGTTAACCAAGGGTACAAACATGGTCAAATGAGTTTGGGAAACCCTGGATTAATCAAGTGAAGCATCTTCCTTTCAGGCAGGGCTTCCCAGAGCAGTTATTTGACATGCATTCCGAGACTCTAAGGTAGGGGGATGCATTTTGCTGGGTTTGCAAATCATATTTAGACGCAAAACTGTGTTCAAGTATTATCTCAAGGGACTAATGTTCTGTGCAGCATCTTTGGGAAATGCTGGCCTAGAACATCTCACAACTGTCAAGTGAGATTTGTTATCCCCACCTTGCAGGTGAGGGAGGATGGAGACTTACAGATGCTGAAAAATTCTCTACAATTGTGAAGATAGTAAATGGGGGAAGCTGGAATTCAGCCCCAGCCTGTTGGCTGAGAGGCCGTGCTGCCTCCCTCAGCGGTGTTTGCTGACTGGTCAGGTGGTCTTCCCAGAACAGAGCAGACTCTGGTGCTCTGGGCATCATGAAGGTCCAGGCATAGACCTTTCCCCTGCATGATTCAAAGGGCCTAAGGTTCTGCAGTGAGGCTAGAGGGTCAGTGCATTTTTCTAGCTTTGCTGGTGGGATTGGGTCAACTTATTGAGCTGGCCAGGTCTGATCCCTTTTTTGAGTTGTTTATTTTTCTGAAAGAGTGGGGATGCTGCAAAGCAGATTTATTTGCTCAGGTAGCCAAGGTAATTGAGCACACACATTTCCATCTGGCTCTGCTGTATTGCCAGGCTGTGACTAATAGTGAAAGATGGGGCTGCGATCGCCTGGGATCCTGAGGGAGGAGTGTGCAGCTAGGTACACCTGTGGCACGGGGCCAGAGGGTGGTGACAAACAGACCCTGTGGGTGGGAGCATTCCTCAAGACGGGGAGGAGGTCCTGGAGAGAGAAGGCCTGTGCTCACTGTGGGGTGGTGGAGTCTAATTTATCAACCCTGGTCAGGTCCCCAAACTGGGTACCTTGCTCATTTGGGTCCCTACAAGCATGAAGAGGTTGGAGAGAATTTGAAGACCGTCCAGGGGAGCAGTGTGGAAATGAGTGTCCATAATGAAAAAAGTACTCTGACACCCCCCAAACCTCCCCCCGCCCCAAAAAAAAACCCCGATAGAAACACTTCACTTTGGGAAACAGGAGAAGGTGTTTAAGGATGATGGTGTGATGGAAGTGAGAGGCTGGCCTCTGCTGACAGGGACAGTGGAAGCGAGCACATCGGCCCCTCTCAGAGCAGGGAGAGAAATTCCTGACTGTGGAAGTGCATTGCAGAAGGGAGAAGGAATGAGGAAGCTCTGCATTTTCTATGGAACTGACAACTTTAACATCCTAGCCATAGGAATGGAATACTTGGGTCGGATACACGAGAATGGACTCCGGGCTCTCTAGGATCTCAGAGGCTGCAGACAGTTTGGAACTTGAATCTTTGGGAAAGAATTTTGTAAAAAAATTATAATAGGTGACCTAAATTTACTTTGCTTTGAGATCAAGTTTTAACTAGACCAATGTCAGTTTCCTCCTCACTTTCTGACATACGGTAGTTTGTCGTTCAGGGTGGTTGTACAGTTTGGAGGGCGTTCGGGATGTGGAGTGTTTTCCGACAGAGCCTCATGTTCATCATTGTGCCGATGGGAGGGGAGCCCGGTTTTGTGTTCTGTAAGTTGTTTGCTGTACATGAGTGCCCAGGGGTCTGTCCCTGGCAGTGTTGTCTCATGCACCTATGGTGTGTGTGCAGACAAACCCTTTGGCCTCTGTGGTCCTCAGTGTCCCCACCCTTTAAGGAAACATCAGCTCTGCCTCAGAGAGGGGCTTGGTCCCAGTAAGAAGTCATGAGCGTTGAGCACTGTAGAAACGGGGGGCGTGGATGTTAAAGCTGACAGATGCATTGGCTGTGGTTGAGTACAGTGACTGTTGGACTCGCCAGGGAGGTCAGTGATTAGGGAGCAGTGACTTGCTGAATTTCTACAGTAAATTCTGAAACCGTGACTTCCGTCAGCCCTCAGTTTTGAATGAAATTTTGGTTTCCTTCCCATTCATTATGCTTTCAAGTCAGGACCCGGTGGCTTCAGGACAAAGTATAGGAGATGCTCAAGATGTCTAAACACAGGAACAGCTTTTAATTTCCTCTCTGACACTCTCTTATTTCTAGAACGTGCCCTGAGTAGTTTCCCTTTGTCCACAGGGTTGCTCTCTTCACCGTGCTGTACACCTGTACCTGTTCTTCCCTGGTCACCTTGCTCTCTTACATGCCCTCCTGCCTGGCCCTGCCGGCCAGTACACACCCTTTGCCCTCCCCGAGGGGTGCCACAGCCCTGAGGTTTGCAGCAATTTTCAATCCCTTATAATCCCTTAGATGATATCGTTCTTTATATTTCTACCTATCATGTTTAAAATGCTAGTTTTATCATTTAAATTTCTGAGTATAGGGGAAGGTTATTTAATTGTGTCGTGAATGTAGCTGATGACATCCCTATGTTAAAAGAGATTGATAGTGTGTACTGCCATCTCCTTTTAAAATCGTGAGTTTAGAAAGGAATAGGACTGGACCATTTCTTGGTCTAACTTCTGTGACACTGCAGAGGTCATCAATGTTACTTAGAGTTGATTGTGATGTACCCAATGTGCCTTGTGAAGTTAAATCCCAAATCAAAAATCATAGAGCTGAAAGACACTTCAGTTTCTTAATATTGACTCTTTATTTTACCTGGGGCGTCATAGCATGTCAGAAAGGAGAGAGCCTGCAGGCATCTGGTAGAAATTGGTTGCGCTATAAGGATTCGGGAGACCATGTCCTGGCCACTGGTCCTTAGGGTGCCAGTTGACCATCTCCAGTACAGGTAACCCTCTCTCGCAGGTGTATTCTGTTTTTAACCTCTTTTGTCATTGGGCATTTCTCCCTTACACGGTGCTCTCCTCGGTCACTGTTCGCTTCCACCTGCAGGTCTGAGCTCTGTCCTGCGCACTGCACAGTGGTCATCCCCATACACATGGCAGCCCTGCTCTCATGTGTCCTCTCCCCACTCTGGGCCAAACATCCTGGCCCCACAGCCAATCCTCCTCAGTATGATTTTCATGGGCCTCTCCCACTGCGGTCACCCGTGGACACCATCTGGTTGGTCTTTCTGATTTTGGTGGTCTCAATATGGTCTGCTGGGTAAGGTGAAGAGTTACCACTTAAACAGAATTTCTGTTAGAGGAGCCTATAAATTATATCAATTTTTGGCAGGCATTTTATATTGTTGACATTCAGTAAATTTGCAAGCTGTTAAATTTCTGTTCCCCTCCCCCCATCCACATATGCAGAAGAACTATTTTCTTACAACTTTAATGAGATTTAATTGACTGGTAATAAACTGTACATATTTAGACTGCAGTTACACACATTAAATTGCATGTACAATTTGACAGATTTTGATGTATGTATACACCTGTGAAACCATCACCACCATCTAGATAATGAATAGTTCCTTAGCTCCCAAAAGTTTCCTTGTGTTTCTTTGAAATCCATCCCTCCATGCCAGGTAACCACTGATCTTCCTATCACTATAAATTTTACCTCCTTTAAGATGTGTTGTCCTCATTCTGTAGATGTGCAATTGATTTTCTGTATGCTGAGCAGGATTAACAGTTGCCCATATTAAATTCCACCTTTTGTCCCCGTGTTTCATTATTTCAGTGAGCGTATCTTTTTGAGTCAGATTTTTGCATCTGATATATTAGGTCTCCCTGGCTTGATACATGTGCAGATTGAACAAATCTGCTGCTTCTGCTCTTACACACTGATTAAGAAATATTAATCTGGATGAGTTTTGATAGCACATGGGCAACAGTTCTTTCTCCAGGTACTAATAATTCAATCTGATAGAACTAAAAATTTAGTCAGGTACTTGCCTGCATTTTTAAATCTTGTTGAAACCTGTGCACGCTGGGTTGGTCAGATGTGCTTTTTGGGGTGCCTATGTCTGAGGAGGTGGCCTGCACAGAGCCTAGCCAGCAGCCCGGCCTCACCACTTCCTTTGCGTTTTCCAACCTCGTCAAGTTCTTTGGCTTAAGGCACTTCCATGTCCTCAGCAGGAGGATGTGTGTGTTCACTTCCCTTCTCAAGTGTAAGAGAGAAACAGGTTCACATGTGTGAAGCGCCAAGCAGAGTCCCTTGCTGGGTGGTGCCCAGTGGAGGTGAACTCTTGTGGCTGCCACTCGCTGTTCTTGTTACACAGCCTTGTTCTGATGTCAGAGTCAAACTTGTCACCCCACATGAGTGTCTTTTGAAATTCATAGTGATGGCGACGTGTGAGTAAGATTTAGTTTTTCAAGGTGTCTGAAATAATTTTCAGTGAAAAAAGCTAATAAAATGCGAAGCCTAGCGGGATGAAATGGCATGTCTATTTACATCATGGTAATGCCTTTCATGCCATGTTAACCACTTTCTTTTTTAACTGCATATTTTTATATTTATAGTCCAGAAGACAGAGCGGCTGTAAATGGTCTCACATTGTGCCTTAGTAGGAAAAGAAGATGCCATGAAACAAGGCAGCTCGCTGTCCAAGGTCAAGACTGCCTGAGTTCTCAAAACGTAGCTGTGTGACCTTAGCATCTTAAGTTAACCTCACTTTGCACCAGTGCCTGCACCTATAAAATGGGGATAAATACAGTGTGTAACACATACGATTGTTAGAATAAATGAGTTGATAAATGCAAAGTGCTTAGAATGATTTCTGGCACAGAGTAAGTGTTCAATTAAGTTTCTGATACTAGTGATGGCAATAGTGAAAACATGGAAAATAATAGTTGATATCCTATCACTGTCATTCACAGTGTCCAAAAGAAGTGCTGGTAGGAGAATTCAGAGCTGAGTGGGATTCCCTTTGTAGGTCACCATCTGAGAGCAGGGCCAAGTGAGCAGTGGAAGGGAGGCGATTCCATGTGACTAGGAACGTTCTTTTGAACATTTTTATAGGTTTATGTTTCAAATTAGAATTATAGACATTTATAGATGGTTGCCAGTCTGTCTAGAGGAACCATAGCCTCAACTGCATTATGTCAAAACCGACTGTCATATACAGAAAACCAGCAAGTATCAGTTTTGCACTTTGAAATTGCATTGTTATTGGCCGAGCGGCCCCTGGAGTGGTGTTAGAATGTGGACACCGCTGCCCTCGCAGTGATGCCGTCGTGAGCCTGAGCAAAGGGAAAGTTATAGATGACCCTGTAGGAACTCAGTGACGGTTCGGTTGTCTTACGGGCAGTTGCTTGAAAGATGGCCTGCCAGGTATCACTGCCTGAGCGTGGGGTGGAGGCCGCAGGCAGCTTTTCGCAGTGGTCATTAGTGAGACTTGGTCACTTCTGTTGGTTAGGGCAGTGGTCTTCAAACTGCTCAGGCACATCAGGTTTTAGAATATAATTCACTGGAGTGTGGGAAAAATAGACATTTACTTTTTTTTTCACATTCTTTTAGTACTTAGAATAACATTTGTATATCTTTTATAATGGACACAGTATATTGGTACAGTGTCACAGAAAGTAATTTATAAATGTATCGTGGGGAAGCATGCTCATGGTTTTCCCTGCTGATAGCTGTGCATGTTCAAAAGAGATGACTAGGTTAGTGTCCAGGGAGTGTCTGAAGCCACAAATGAAACGTCTGTAGACTGGTTCATGGTCCATAGAGGAGAAGCCGTCGCCCAGCCACCCGCAGTGGTTCCTGTGCTACAGGAGGCAGAAGGTGAGGGCCAGTGGCTGACTCAGTGCAGCGCAACCTCATCACCGGAGACATAATTAGGAGTGCACAGCCATTGTCTCTCTGTCAGTGTCATCTTTCTGGACTGGGTTAAAGAGCACTATATTTTTAGTAGCTCTTCGGCTATATTAGGACAAAGGTATACAATAATGGACATTGTTTGGCTTAAAAATAAAAAGAAGAAAGCCCTGGGAAGGTTGGTTATCATGGAGTTAAAGAGAATTGAATCCAGTACAAGACTGGCTGGCCTTGCCCATGGATGGAGATCAGCAGAGGTCCCCCTAATGGCCCTGCATTGGAATCTCTGAGGGACACTCTCTCGCCCCAACTGTTTTAAATCAGAATTTCAAGAGTAGAAACAAATCATCTGTATTTTTTAAAACTCTGCATGTGATTCAGAAAGGAGCAAGTCTTTGAACCAGTGTTTGGGAAACTTTTGGAATAGATGAGTATAATTTCTGGGATTCAGAACTGTTGCTCCCCAAAAGAATCTGTGTCACAGGTTTTAATGGTGTCTCCAGTCTCTAAGTGCTACTTGGTTGTTTTTGACATGTCAACATGAATTAAGGGTCTGAGAATGGGTTTTGATCAAGGAAAGAAGTTAGAAAATTTGAAAGTGTGTTAAAAGGTAGAGGGTCGTCCAGGTTTAGTAGATGCCTGGCCTCTTCTGCCATGATTCTCAGCGGCTGCCCAGGAGAATCAGAGAAGGTTTCAGAGTAGTGGTGCCCAGGCCTCACCCCTAGAGATTGAGTTAAACAGATGGGGCTCAGGTGTTGATACTTATTAAACACTCCCAGGTGCGGTGTGAGGCAGAAAGAGAACTTTGCTGAAACCACCTGTATAACTCTGGAAATCCACCTGATCTTTGCCAACAGCAGAGCCTTGGGAAGTGTGAGAACCCTTCTACGCATGGGAAATGCTGCAGAGAGCCTGCTGGTGATGCAGTGGGTCCAGGAGAAAGCCCTGTGCTGATGTCCTTTAGAGACATAGCAGACACATTTAAAACCAAATGTTTTTGGAGCCTGCCTGGCTCCTGCCCCCATCATAGATTAATAATGTTGGAAGCCGGAGGAGGGACACCTACAGCCAAAAGATGACAGAAATGTATTCAGTCCTCTGTATTCCCAGAACTAGAGAACAAAATGCCTCATGATCAATGACCTGCTTTAAAAAATATGTCCTTTCTGGTTAAAAAGGGAATTAACCTTCTTAGAAGAGCAATACCAAGAGTACTAGAATTATGGGATGTCTTTTTAGAAAATGTCTTGCACCTAGTAGCACAGAGAGAAAGAATGGGGAAATCTTAGTACCCCGTGACTTCTCCGATTAGTCACTCTTACTAAGAATAGAGCTATATCCCTAACCTAGTGTTTGCTGGGAGGTTATTGAGGACTTAATATAGGCATGCGAACTATTTAGAATCTAGCTGCATTTAGTTTAAATGTGTAGTACCAGTCTTCATCTAGGATATTGGGAATCAATATATTCTCACTCTAGTTTGTTCTGCTCCCTCACTAGGTCGTTGGGCCTCCAAACTTTTATTCTATATGTCATTGCCCATATTGAGCCATCACAATTACCTGATATGTATCAACTGTAGCTCAGCAACCCAAAGCAGAGGTTTTTCTTGCCGTGTGTATGAGGTTATTTCTACAATTCTGTTCATTTTACTTATATTTGCAGAGCCCTTGTTTCGCAGAGGGCTCACAAAATGCACAGAATGACTGACTTTCTTACATGAAATCGGAAGGCTTTTGAGGTTAAATTTTTTGTGATAGGGGTTCCTTTTTTTTTTTTTTTTAACATTTTCTATGTTGTGGTACCTAGTTTTTCTAGAAATGTCTAGGCTCCTTAGGAGGTGGCCATTCCACTGTTTGAAACTCAGAGGTAAGCAAATATCTGCCTCCCATCATTTACTGCCAATCTAGTTCCTGCCTCTCTTCTGGAGCAGCTGCAAAAACAGTCTGCTCTGGGGATGCTCATTTTAGTCTTTTCTTCTCTATGCTGAACTCTTCCTGGTCTGACTAGCATTCTTCATGCAACAGTTCACCATTCTGAATGACTTGCTCTGAATATATTTCAGTTTTTTGAAATATCTTATGAAATGTGGCATCCATTATTAGCCAGGAGTCCAGATCTAGACTGACCAGAGGAGGAGACCATGCCTCTCTCCTTTTCTCCAGGGATATAAATCCCTAGGTGGCTCTATTAATAGACGTTTACTAATTGTTCCTTGCTGTGATGAATGATAATAAGTCAATGGAAATACTCCATCACTTCTCATCTGAACTGTGGTAATGGGCATTGACAACAGTTCAGTATAAAGCCATCGCGAAGTAGTTTGTGGATCCTGTCCAGATCACACAGCTAAAGGTCATTGTTCCTTTCAGCAATCAAGTTTTCCTGTTCTCCAGCGTTCGTTCCTCTCTCACTGAGTTGGGCTGACGATGCAACCTTCTTACAACTAATCAAAGATGTCTTTACTGTCATGGTACTAAATCATCAAAATGACTTTTTCATGAGATGTTGTAGGCATTTCAGTCAGTGAAAGAACATATGTATGTGGTGGTCCTGTGGGATTATAACGGAGCTGAAAAATTCCTATCACCTAGTGCTATTGTAGCGCAACACATTACTCACGATTTTGTGGTGATGCTGGTCTGCCAGTCACACAACCGTTCAGCACATGCAGTTATTTACAATACATAATACTTGATAATGAAAATAAACAACTATATTACTAGTTTATGTATTTAGCATACTGTACTTTTTATCATTATTTTTGAGTGTACTCTTTCTAATTATTTAAAAAAAAACCTTTCTGTAAAGCAGTATGCCTTGTTATGCTTGCAGCAGCCTCATGTACCTCGTGTTTACCACGTCTCTTGATGGGATCTTTTTCTCTTGTGCTTGATTTAATCTCGTTTTGTGCAGTATCCTGCTGGGCAGGCTCGTTGCCTAGGAGCAGTAGGCTATGTCGTATACTCGAGGTGTGTGGTGCGCTAGACCATCTAGGTTTGTGTGAGTGCCTCTTTGAGGTTTTCACAACAACAAAATCATCTAATGTTGCATTCCTCAGAATATATCCCTCTCCTTCACTAAGTAGTGAGTGCATCACTGTAGTGAGACTTTTTCAAAGAAATGGCTAGTCTGGACCACAGAACAAGTGAATTTTGGTTAAGAGAGGTAGAAGGGAAGATAGTGTTTTCTAGAACAACATAGAATGGTCAGCATAGGAAGGACAGGTGTGGATTGATTCTATAACAATTTGGAAAAAAAAGCAGGAGGGCAACAGAAGTCGACCTGAGCCCTGTCCAGTTTCTATCCTCTCATTTGTATTTTAATAACCCATTAGCCTATCTTTTAAATTTTACAAAGGAAAATGTTAAGAACTATGACTTCTACAGTTTATTTTGTGTAGTAGGTGAGAGTTCCTGGACTAACTACTTGATAATAGTACACTTTAAAGGTATGTTTAGGAGCTTTTCATTTTTCAAATGTCAATCAGGTCTTATTTGGGGGTCTGTTATGTCTGTCTGATTTACTGTCTTCTCTTCCAAGTAGAGAAATAGCTCTGGAATGTAACAAGGTTTCACATTGTTCTTCCTTTAGACAAGCGAAGTGCAATAGCGCACGCTGGGAGATCACAGGGTCTGTGGGACAGATCTTCATTTGAGCTGGTTGGAGACAAGTGGGCTACTTCCTCCTCCCTCCTTTCTTCCCTGTGATATTTTAATTAAAACTACTTATTAAATCCATCATTTATTAGCCTGAGAGTGGTAGCTGAAATGGCTTCACACCAAAACCACTGTGTTATGGAGTCATGTTACAGTGGCAGCCCCCTCATCTCAGAAGCAGCTGTGTGGTGCAGTGATTAAGAGCTTGGATGCTGGAGCCAGCTGCTGGAGTCTGAGTCTCATGCTGCCACTAAGCTGTGTGACCTTGGGCAGGTTATGCACACTCTGTTTTCTCCTCTGTAACATGGGGATGATAAGAACAGGACCTTATTCCTAGGAGTGTTCTGAGGGTCAGTCATTTGCTACATGGAAAATCCCTGGCACATGGAAGGTGCTGTATAAGTTAGCTGTTATAATTTTTGTAAAGCATTTCACGATTGACGGTGTTAATCCAATTCAAGCAGGATCTTCGCGTTGATATTTTAAAGATTTCAAATGCTTCTTTAGACACTTTTACAGTGAGTTCTGTAGTATACAAGGAATGAGCAACTTAAGATCTTTCTCAACATATCTTTTTTTTTTTTTTAATCAAGACAATTTTTAAAAGCAGCTTTAGGTTCACAGCAAGATTGAGGAGAAGGTGCAGAGAGTTCCTATGTACTCCTGCCCCATACATATGTAGCCTGTCTCATCATCCACATCTGTTACAATTGACGAACCTACAATAACACATCAGTCACCAAAGTCCATAGTTCACTTTAGGGTTTGTGCTCGATGTTATACATTCTGTGGGTTTAGACAACTGTATAAATGGCATGTGCTCATCATTATGTTATCACATAGAGTATTCTCACAACCCTAAAAGTCTGTGCTTCACCTAATTACCCCTGCCCATCATCGCAATCCCTGGCAAACACTGATCTTCCAACTGTCTCCACAGTTTTGCCTGTTCCAGAATGTCATATAGTTGGAATCATAAGGTGTATAGCCTTTTAAAAGATTGGCTTCTTTCACTTAGTAATATGCATTTAAGTTTTCTCTGTCTTTTTCTAGCTTGCTAGGTCATTTCTCTTCAGTGCTGAATAATATTCCATTGTCTGGTTGTACCACAGTCTATCCATTCACCTACTCAAGGACACTTTGATTGCTTCCAAGCTGTGGCAGTCATGAATACAGTTGCTATGAACTTCTTTGTGCAAATTGTTGCATGCACATAAGTTTCCAATCAACATATCTTTTAAAAGAAGCCGAAAATATACTACATGAAAATGCAAAGTTCTTTATAGCATAAGGAAGTGAGACTAAAAAGGGTACATGTATCATCAAGCAAAAACATATGAGCAACTGAGAAAATATCCACTCTTAAAGTAGCCCATTTGAACTCCTATGTGAGGTCACATGCAAGAAACAGAAACAGAGTTGCATAAATAGTTATACTGAAATCTGCACACTGACTTCTATGTTACAGGATGCTTGAATTTTCCAAAATTTCTATAGGCAATTTATTAAAATTTAATGTTAATTGGCATTTCTAGGACTCTGCAAAGTCGATCAATCTAGTGGCCAGGGGAATCACAGTTTTTGAAATGTTTTATTTGATACACTTTTGAAGTAAAAGGAGTGCTGTTTGATTTGCCAGACAAAAACACCTCAGAGTTAAGGGATTTGTATTCCATTGTAGCTGCTTTAAAAAAAAAAAAAATCACCAAATGTAGCTTATTGAGAAATAAAATGATTGGAATTGTTTCTAAATAATATTCTATGTCTCATCTTTTGACATGTTAGAATTTGATAGGCTCTCAAAGTAAAAGGGATTTTTCACTGCTTATCCTTTAAGAAAATTCACAAAGCTATTATATATAACCCAAGACAAATGAAAACGTGTCCACACAAATCCCTGTACATGAATGTTTATAGCAGTATTATTCATAATGACTAAAAAATGGAAACAACCCAATGTCTATCGACTGAAAAATGGATAAACAAAATGTGGCATATCCACACAGAATATTATACGTATTGTTCAGCCATAAAGAGGATGAAGTACTGACACATGCTGCATGGATAAACTTGAAAAACATTATGCTAAGTGAAGGACGCCAGTAAAAAACTCATTATATAGCAATGATTTCATTCATATCAAAGTCCAGAATGGGGAAGCCTCCAGGACAGAGTAGATTAGCGAATGCCCAGGGTTGGGAGGACTGGTGGACAATGGGAAGAGACTGATAATGGACATGAGGTTCTTTTGGAGGGGGATGAAATGTTCTAAAACTGATTGTGATGATGGTTACACACTCTGTGAACATAATAAAGACCATTGACTTATACACTTTAAATGGATGAATTGTAAGGTATGTGAATTATATTTCAATGAAGCTGTTATCCCCCCAAAATTATAATGAAAGAGGAGAGAGTAGCAAATTTAGAGGTGCTGTTTTAGAGAAGGTGTAGAGGAACTACATTTCTTTAAATTAAAAAAAATTTTTCAATTACTGTTGACATTCAATATTAGTTTTAGTTGTATAGCATAGTGGTTAGACATTGATGGGACTACATTAGATGGTATCATTTGAGCCTAGACTTGATAAAATAATGTTGAGATAGGTAGGATCAGGGCAGGAAGGAAAGTGTGAATAATATATAGTAAAAAAACCTGTTCAAAAAAATGTATTTGTATTTTAGTAGGTACATACTACCTGGGAAAGAATTCGGTACCACACTCATGATAACGAATATACACATAAACCTAATTCACTGTTTAAAAGACAGTTTCTCCAAATCATGAGCCAGCCTTTTAAATTTAAGCTCCATTAAATATAAAATGGGGATTTGAAAAGAAAACATTTTGGTTTTGGGTTCATATAGGACTAGATGCTGGGCTAACATATATCCTGGTGGAATTGAGAGTCTGGCACAGCAAGGGCCCATCTCCCTGTCACGGCTGCACAGTCCTCTGATCTTGCTTCCGTTGGGTTCCGAAGACCTTTCCCGCTGCCCGACATCTCCCATCTTTGGCGCTTTCCCAATATCCCTTCTCCACCAGAACGTGGAAACGTGGAACGTGGCTCAGCAAAATGCACAGGTTATGGTTGCTAAACAGGTTGATGAGGTAAGCTTCCCAGCCTAGGAGCCTATGGTACTTTCAGGAGACCAAGACCGGAGGTGACTGGTATGAGCAAGGATCTTAATACATTCTAGGTCGGCATTTGACAAATATAAGGTGGAGCACCAAGTGCTCATCCAGAGAGCACCCGGCAGGGAAACGTGCTGCTTCTACAGCAGGAGCCATTTCTTCCACAGGCGGCGCTAATGATGCTCCTGTGGGAGGTGCCTGCTCATGTCAGTGGTGCAGAAAGAGGGAGCCTCATGAGCTATATCGGGAGGGGTTTGTAGATGGGATAACACTGTGTGACTTCATGCAGTCTCAAAGAAGAAAATTGGCAATCCTCAGGAAGCCGGCTACCTTCACCCTGGGCACACCTGCTGTTCCAGGCGAGCATTTCTTAAAATTTAAAATTTCTGTGGATTTTGATAAATGACACTAAAAATAGCACTAAAAACACTAAAAAAAATATATAACCATTTCAGATTTTTCACATCCCTCATGGGATGAGGGGCTTCTCACTACTATTACTGAGAATAGCCTGGATTTCAGCATTTAAGATTATTAAAGGAGAGCCCAGATGGTTTTTTAAAAAAGATTAAAACAGCAAACAAATTCTGGTCCTGGGACTATCTGAGGATTGCTTTAATTACATTACCCAGCCCCCCAAAGCGTGTAAATATTTAGAACCCAACATCTTTCCTAAGGAGTAGTCAATTATCTGCATTAAAATGGTGCCTCTGCTCATAGGGAGCCATTGTTGAATATTTGACCCAAAAGGAGGAAGCTTATGACAGAAGGGTTTTTTTCCCCCTAGAGGGCAAGGTAGTTACATAATTATGCTTGTACTCCATAATTGTCCTTCCAGGAGAGACAAGGAAAAACTTCTCTAAGTCTTTGGTTCTGCTCTCTGGTCCCTGTCCCTTGAACCCAGCACACAGCCAATTCCTATCTCTGAAATTCTGTCACAGGAAACATCTGAGTTTTGGCCAAGCTCAACCTCGGGGCTGTCATCCTTGACATCTAACAAAAACCTCTCATGTCCCCCTTCCCCAGAGTCTCAGACTGCTGACGACCTTTGCTACACATTTCAACACACATGCTGCCCTTCATTTTAGGTGTGCTCACTGTCCCTTTCTTGAGTGTCAGCCCCTCAAGGACACAATTTTCATGTACTTAGAAAGTTCACAGTTTTACCCCATTTTGCCAGGTAAGTGGTGAAGAAATGCTGTGTGGCAGCTGCGTCCCCCTGCCATGTCCTTTCTCCTTTCTTCCATGATGCTGAGAGTTTGGTGGGCACTCCAGTAGGGCTTGACTTGACCTCTTGGGTTCTTGTCCACTTGACCCAGCACCTGTGCCCACAGGCGTGTGGGGCTGTAACCAGTGGAAAGTGCTCAGTGCCACACCCTCTGCTGGGGCTGGCATCGGAGGGGCAAGCATGTGCCTCCGCCAAGGAAGCCCTCGCTTTGGACAAATCACTATGCTTTGTACTGGTTGTCGTGCCTGTCAAGTGGGTGAAGGAGTTATCTAATCCGACTCGCATTGTCAGCAGAAAGGTAAACCGAAATTTTAGATGCAGTCATGTCGGAGGATACAATTGATATTGTGAGTTTTGATGATCCAGTGTTACTTGGGTCTCCCATTTTACTGCTCTCGGCCACTTATATTTGTACTATATAAAAATACATTTGAGAGAGAGCATAGGGAGGTGAGGAATCAATAGAAGCTGTCTGTTAGAACCAAGATCTTGTTTACTGTCTTGCCCAGCCCAAGTAATTGAAGGATCTTGTGAGTCTATTTTTGCCGGAGGCTGCTACTGCAGAAGTCCAGGGCTTGACATAAGTGTAGTCTTTTTATCTATTGAAATGGTTCCATTTGCCATCTTAAAATTCCAGGGAGTGATACAAGTAGGGAGGGCGCCTTGGCAGACCTGAAAGGGGCATACCACGAGGAGTGGGGCTGGCACATTGAGACATGTAGGTGGAATTTCCCACATGAGATAAATCTAAGACCGTATCAAGCTTGTGTGGGCTGAGATCAGGGAGTAGCTTTCCTCAATTTTAGTTTTGTTCGTGTTCTCCTTAGAGGTGGCAACTTTTCCTGACAGCCTGATGATTGATTTGCTTTCCACTAATAGGTCTTTCCCACCCATTAAAGCAAGTTTTTCTTGTGAGGACTCAGATGTGTTTAGAGGCCCAGTGGCTATAATTTATTTGTATCCCAGGATCCACAGACTTGGGACATTGTACCAAAGAGACCATGAATAAGAGTGCTGTTGATAAATAACTAGAGCTGCCATTCATTGTGCATTCATTCTGAGCCCAACAGTTACATGAATTATCCACTAGGCCATGAGGCTGGCTATGTCTTTGCATGGACACTTTCATCCTGTGGTTGAATGTGTTGTGTGTTTGAAGCGCCCTTGCATGTTGGAGGGGAAGAATACTGGACTGGGTGTCCAGTTGGGGCTCTGCAACTTAGAGTGGCTTTCAACAAGTCATTCAGCTTCTTTGACTCAGTTTTCTCCAAGGGGAAAGTAGGGGTAGCAACACCTACTTCTAGCTGGATTCTCAGGGCAGGTTTCCTTTGAGTTGGGCCTGGAGGGATAGATAGGATTTACATATGAATTTGGGGAAAGGAGATGGAGAGAGAATTCCACATATAGAAAAATAAAGCATTATAAAAACAGTCACGGGGATGTAAAGTACAACATAGGGAATATAACCAATAATATTTTAATAACTATGGTGTCAAATGGGTACCAGACTTCTGGGGTGATCACTTTATAAGGTATATAAATGTCTAATTACTATGTTATACATCTGAAATTAATATCATATTGTATGTCAACTAATTGAAAAAAAAATACAGGAAGAAAGATATAAGAAAGTATGATTAAATGTGGAATAGCATGAATAGTTTTACTTGACCAGAACTAAGTTTTTGTATTCCTTGGAGCTGGTGACAGCTCCACGCAGATGATACTTTGCAAGGGTTTCTTTTTCCCGCCTCCAGGTATTAGCAGGCAGTTGCATGCTCTTTTTAGTGCATGTGTGTCTATGTACTAATATCCAGAGCTGACCAGTCTGCCTTGGTATTTCAACTGTGTGGGTATCAACAGTGTAAATCCAGTTAATGAGGAAACTCTGCTTTGATTTCTAGCTGATTTATTATAAACTATTAGCTAGAGCTTGGGATTAAATGTAAAGGCTGTTATTTTCTGCAGCCAGGAGGAATGGTTAATAAATTCACAAATTCAGGACTCTGTTTAGCCTCTTAAAGCTAATCTTTGTTTTAAGTTCAGTGTTACATTGTATTATGCTAGTATTGACCTTATATATGTTACAAAGTATTTGAATTGCAGCAAGTACTTAAACATATTTATATAGTGACCTATTTAATTAAGCTGTTGAGTCTATAATAGTGGTGAAGAAAAAAAAAAA
>CM053504.1:73301133-73357585 GCA_028627145.1 Eidolon dupreanum | reverse complement strand
ACAGGCCATCGGAAATGCTAAAACCACTCGCAATGACAACAGCAGCCGTTTTGGAAAGTATATTCAGATCGGCTTTGACAAAAGGTACCACATCATTGGGGCCAACATGAGGACCTACCTGTTGGAGAAGTCCAGAGTGGTCTTTCAGGTGCGTGGTGTGACTGAGGCTTTTTTGTATTTTTTCCCCCACGGATGATGTTTGTTTCTTCCCGACCCAGTTCCTGTGCCCCCGGAGCAACGCAGCTTTTGAGCCCGGAATTGGATGTGCCTGTTCTTTTGGTTTTCTTTATTTTCTTTCATCAATAAGTGTTCAAGTGCTACAGGTATCATGCCTGAAAAATCTTTTACCAGTTCTGTTGTTTTCAGCGGGTATTGTTTTTGGATTCGATCAGCAAACAAACTGAGTGCCTATTATGTGTTAGCCTGTGCTGAACACCGCTGATACAGTGAAGAATAAGATGACCCTGTTCCTAGTGAATTTCAGAGTCATTCTCAAGGGTGTCCATGGGTTTCAGCTTTCCCCAGGAACCTCCTTATTTGGTAGGTTATAAAAGGAAGAAAAAACCTACTCGGTCACCTCGTCTTCTTTTCAAATACATGGGGTTCCCGCTTCCCACCCGCCTCAGTTCTGCATTGCTCTGGCCTCACCTTCCGTTTCCTCCTTCCCAGCTCCTCCTTTGCTGTTGGTGACCTCTCCCTCCTGCACCCTGGCCCTCCCCCAGGGGAGCCGCGATGCTGGTGTGTGCTGTGGTGCGAGCCGGCTCCACGCTCTTCCCCTGGGTCAGGTGGCTTCCTGGCCTTGACATCTCAGCTGCATTCAAAGGGGACATCAAAAAAAGTGTCAACTGTTTTTTCTTAATGGCGCCCGTCTCCATGCTAATGCTTACCAAATATCCAAAAAATTTTCTAACCAGCTTTATTGTTTTTTTCTCTTTTTTCTGCCCAGCTTTCTATCGACCTCCCAGGTTGGGTGTGACAACCCCATACCGTTCATTTCACTGTAACAAAACAAACAGCCTGCTGTGCTGGGTGCGGGTTGGGGTGCTGGCCATGGCTCTGGCCAGACTCTTCACTGAACACCCCTGGAGCATTCCCTTTCCTTGCCCTCTTTGCTCAGCCCTCCTGAAGGCCCCTCCCCTCCCATGACAGCCGGCTTAAGCAGGTCTGGCCCAAACACTCACTCTTAAGTCCTCCCTCAGTCGTGGACCTTTCCTGGCTGCCCAGCCTAATGTGATGGGCAAGGGCATAGCTTTTACTTAGTTCCAAGCCTCCCAGAGGAGAAAGGGAGCCCACACCAGGGAAATTACAGTCTGTGCAACATTAGCCCAGCAGCGCAGCCTTCTGAGTAAGTGTGCGTTGATTGATGGACCCACCGTTTGTGGAATAGCAATGATGTTCTTCATAGGAGGAAAAAGAAAATGCATGTTTTCTCTTAAGAGGTAAAAATCCTCAGGTTGAAAGAAGGCCTCATAAAAGGGAATGGAAAATCTGGAGGTGGGAGTTGAAAGGGGCAGAGGTGGAGGAATACGGCAGGAAAAGCCTGATCTCTGTCACCCAGAGCACCTGGGATCAGAGTGGCTGAGGGGACGGTCTTGGTGGGGGGGGTCACTGCCCTAAAACTGTTTAACTTTGTTCCACCTCCAGGCGGATGACGAGAGGAATTACCACATCTTTTACCAGCTCTGTGCCGCTGCCAGTCTTCCGGAATTTAAGGAGCTCGCACTCAGTAAGTTGACGGTGCGGGCCGGTCCTCTGGGTGGGCTGCGGCAGCAGGTGGTACATCTGGGTGCTCTGCTCAAAGCCAGCTGTCGTGGCTTCTTGTTTCAGCTCCGCCCCCCTCATGGGCACATCCCCTAGACCTCTTCAAGCTTCGCTGCCCAGTTAGTAAAATGGGGTTAATTGTACCCAGGCCGCCAGCCACAGAATGTGCTTTAGGAGATAAGAGGCAGGGAGGAGAACAATGCCTGCAGAGCATAAAGGAGTTTTCAAGCATTGTTCTTTTGAAGAATGTTTCCACTTTTGATATAAGATATGTGTCCCAACCATGAGGATCTAGATTTAGCTAATGCTCATTGCTTAATTGTAGTAAGCCCATTTTAAGCCATATTTAAGGACTGAGACACAGAAAAAGAAGGAAGGGGAGAGAGGGTAAAGCCAGAATAAAGTGGGAATGGCCTGAGAAGCCCGTAGATAAAGCCTGAGCCTCACACGGGGGACAGTAAGAGAGGGGCTTGGAAGGGGTTTGAAGCTAGACTGCTGAGTGTTAGTGAACAACAGTTCTCTGGTTTCTCCCACACAGGCAGAAAGTATGTGGCACACTTACAGCCACCAGACAGCCTGTGGTTGTCACCTTGTTGTGCTCCCATCAGATAAAAAGACAGCCTTTCATCAGGTCCCCATCACCCTTGTGTCTGCTAATTTGTTTGCCTAGGGACCTTAGCAAGTATAGTTTACCTTGAGATTGTTGACTTGGAGCTAGTGGAGTTGCCAGCCAGGACCAAGCAAGGAGAGTGAGCAGGCTTTTGTTCTTGTGACCATAGCAATGTAGCACCTCTCCTTGGGGCCTGGCCATCCCCCTCCTATGCACAGGGCCTTCGTCATGGAATATTGACTGACTCCTGACACTGAGTCCTCAAAGTCTTCCCCTGACAGATGTGTGAGATAAGGACAAGCCTGGGGGCCACACAGCACCTTGTGTTTGCAAAGCATCTTGTCTGTGGCCTGTCATCTGTATGAGAAGGTCCAGTACTAGCAGATGTTGTGAAGAGTTGGGTGTCTAGACGGAGGTTGGTTGGTCTTTGTGCAGCTGGGAGAAAAATAGGCTTCTGAGGCTTTGCTGTCCTGGACTCAAACCCTAGCCATCTTTCAGGGCTCAGTACCAGGTCTGCTTCTGACCAGCTCTTGCCCAATCGTTTTCTTTCTGGCTTTTTTTCTATGAGGGGCTGGGGTGATGGGAGACTAGGTAGAAAGAGGGCCTGAGGCAGGGGCTTTTTAACCCAGCAGGCCGTGCTATGTTGTAAATATTTTTCAAGGTCTGTTTTTTTAACTAAAAAGCTAAGAGCTCCAGCTAAGCTCCCAGGTGCTAAAATACATCCAACTGGTTCAAACCTCGGCATGCCCTCTTTACTCTGCTTTACTCACTTAGAAATGAATTCCTCTAGCATTATGTGCCTGTGCCATGCAATTTAGCATTGGTTGCTTCATATATCAAACCCTACACAGGCAGTGTTAGGCACTGGGGATGCAGCATTGAACACAACAGTTATGCGTTCTGCCTTCACTTAGCTTACCGTCAATCACAGTACAGAGTGATAAGGGTATGCTGAGTGACGCATGGCCGAGGAGGATCAGAAGGTTCCTAGGGGAAGTAATATGTAAATTGGAGCCCAAAGAGGAAGCCCAGGAGGGCATCTGTTATACTGGTTGTGTGCTGTACTGTAGTTCAGTGCTTGCAAGTGAAATCATCGATAAGGACAAGGAGTGACTGTTACAAGCCGGTTTGGTGAGCACTGCCTTGAGCCGGCACCCAGAGGCTCTAATGTTGGGTTATAGTCAAAGTGACCAACCAGGAGGGCAAGCCACATTGAGGGCCACTGCCGTCTTCCTCTCTCCTTCCTAGAGAGGGAATACAGACTCAGCTGGGCTTTTCAGGGCTAACCTGCAGAAGAGGAGAATTCTTTTTCTAAGGTCAGTTGTATAGAAAATGAACAAATACTGGCAAGATCCAGCTGGCTGTATTTAGACCATTTGTCACAAATGTGACTTTATGGTAATAGGGAAGAAATCGTCCTAAATTTTTTGCATTCATATGAGTGTATTGAAGTGAAAAATTACTTGTCCTTATTCCGTGTGTCTGCAAGGGGCAGATGCCTTGGGCCCGCAGTGGAGCAGTTGGAAACTATCCAGTTCAATTAGTGTCTTGCACTCTTGTACCTCCGTGTGGCCTCCGACAGCATCTTGGAGCGAAGCGAAGAGCTTTGATAAGCTCTATGCGTGGGCATGAGGCTGCCTTCAGCCTCGCGGTGGGTAGGCTGTGAGCCCGGAAGCTTGACATGCAGTTCCACTGACAACACTGGTTGAAGAGCTGGAAATGTCAAATAAATGAAGGACTAGCCAGTGGCTCCTAGGGACTGTTTAGACTGCCTTGCCTGCCCCTTTTCTTCACCTAAAATGTGCTGTTTGAATGCACAGAAGTTTCATAAGACCCCTTGGTCCAGCAGGGGTTGTGCATTTGTCTGAGAATAGGGGAACAGATTTGCATCCAGTCTCCCACATTTTCCTCTGCCCTGCTGTTGGTGGTCTATTGCATTAAATTGACCACATGATGAGATTTTTTAAAAAGTCCAATGAATAATTTGTTACATTGTAAATAAATGGTGGTAAAAAAGAAGTGTAGTGGGCCCATATTCCCTTAAATACAGCCTTTAGGTAACGAGGAATAAATGCTTGCTTTTTCATTTCGTATATGTATTGATACAGTTTTATGAGCAGTCTCTCTTGCCTTGCACAGGTTGGAGCATAGCCTCCCCGGGTGAAACGCGCGCCCTCGGCCATGGCCTTGGTGGTCCACTGCCGTAATCACTGGGTTCATGCCCCCTCTGTGATCTGTGCACTTCCTGATCCAATGTCTGCTTATTGTGCCTGTTAATAGGGGATTTTGTGGTGTGTTTCTCCTTGGAAATGCTAAATAAAGAGAGACTCAAACTGGAGAACAAGAAAACTTGTTCTGGGATGGGATGGCCAGTGACAGCATCATGGCCTGTAAGTAGAACTGAGCTCCAGACAGGCTCAGCAGATGGGGGCATGTCTGTGAGGATGTCTGTCTTATTAAGAGGGTGTGGAGAGTGATGCTGACAGACGTGACCACAGACCTTAAGGAAAGGAGGTGATGATGATGATTGGGTTCAAATCATTTAGTAGAGAATGAGGCGACTGACCCCAGGGGCCACTGCAGAACCGAGCCTCAGCCAGAGGAAGTTACCAGCGGGGCCCGAGTTTGGGAACTGGAAGCAGGCAAAGTGCTGTGCTCTGTCTTGCTCAGAACTTCAGGCAGTAGGGCCCTGGCTGTTGACAACAAAGGGTCTTTGATAGATGCTGAAAATGCCTCCTCTCCTCCAGTATAGAGGTCTGGGGTCATCCTCTGGGGTCTCAGGTGACTGTCTTTCTGGTGTGTTCAGGTGATAACTTTTTTGATAATGAGTTAGGTTGTGTTTATGGTAAGCCATGGGATGCCACAGATAAACAACCATCTTTTCAATCGGTGATAAAGTAATGGGCTCCCAGGCATGGGTGAAACCTGGGTGGACCTGGGAAACCCCTTAAGCCCTATGTTCCTCAGTTTGCCTGTCAGAAAAATGGGAGTAAACAATACATTCAGCCTTCTCCACGTAGGCACTGTGAATAGTCAGAGGAGGTGTTTCAAAAGGTGAGTGTAAAGAGGAATGAGAATTGACGCTTTTAAGCCTGTGCCACTGTTACTCTGCATAAGAGCTCTTAGGGCGATTAGATAGGAGGAAGCTGAACATGCCACCTTCACAAAGACCTCAAGTGATTTCCTTCATCAAAACTCACTTTTGATGTGCCCATGAGTGAACTCAGGACTGATGTTCTGCCTCTCCTAGTTCACGTGCCTGCCGTCATCAGAGCGTGTGTGAGCTATTTCCTCCAGGAAGCCTTCCTTTCTGCAGTACGACTGACATTTGGCTGTCCATGCGGGCAGACGTGTTATCTGATGCTTACAGCTCAGGCTGTGTGAGACTCGGGTCTGGTATGGAGCTGTCCCCCTTCCCAGCCGAGCCTGGCAGCAAGGCCTTGATCAGCCCGAGGGACGGATGAAGTTCAGCATTTTTTGGAGCACAGAATGGGAAATGGGGAGAGACCAAGAAGGTGAAGTAGGCAGGACCACTGAAGGCACGAATGGGGGTAGAGCTGAGGGATGACAGTAAGGAAGCTGGTGTATCTGGGACAAAGGGATGGGGAAGGAAGGACCAGCCATGAGTGGCAGGAGGAGGCCACTTTATGAAAGGTCTAAGAGGCTCTTTTAGGGCGTTTGACTTTTGCCTTGAGGGTAGTGCAGCAGGAGAAGGTCTCTAAAGGGCTTTAAATAGGGGAGCAGTGTGATCAGAGTTAGCAGTAGTTTGAAGAGACAGGAGCAGACACAGGGAGACTGGTTTGGTTTTTTGCAACAGTCCCTAGACAACACATGCTGAAGGTCAGACCCAAGGCAGTGGCAGTCACAGTGGAGGAAGGAAAGAGACTCAGGAAATTCCTAGGTCAAGTTGGAAAATCAAGGTGTTGAAGGAGAACTGGAAGTTGCAGTGAAGCTTCATCCTAAGCATGTTTAACTGATGCTGATGTGTGTTCAAGCGTACACGCTCAGGTCAAGGGCAAGTAATTTAACTGGTGTTCTCAGAGGAGGAGAAAAACCAGTGTCAAATTCTGACATCTTGTCAAAATTAAATATTGTACAGTTAGAAATACCAAGTGCTGGGCAGGGTGGTACCATACAAAGTACTATATTTTGTGGACTACTGAAGCAGTTTTCAAGGGTAATTTTGATTGTGTGCATTTGTTGCCCTAAATATTGACTTCTAAGCCCTGCAGTGAGGGTACTAGCCAGGGCCCGTTGCATATTCTCCCTCTGCTAAGGTTGGCCCTGACTTCTAAGAGAGAACTTGGGCCCCTGCTCACCAGCTGTCCCCAGGCTGGTGACTGGGGAGGAATGAAGCTGGGGGATGAGAGCAAACATAAGAGGGTTTCATCCTGCAGTTGTTCATGTACCTATATAGCTCAACGGTGCCCCAACTTGGTAAAACAAACAAATGAATAAACATACCACATCACTGCACCTCATTTATCAAATGAGGTCATCATACAGATTATTAAAGATCATAGAAGCCTGTGATTCTAGGGCAGATATGCATTTTACTTGTATTAGATCCTTTCTAAAAATAAGTCTGTGATGAATCCAAATATAAAGTGAACTATGCATGACTTATTTATCTTTTACGTTCACATGATTTTCATATAATAGTTTTACATGAACACAACAACTCCTTCTGTCAGTGTAGTATAATTTTCTGTCTTGCTATTCAGTTCTCTCTCCCATTTGCCTCTGTCAATAAAGATCATTTTTAAAGGGTTCCACATCCAGCTGGGAATAAACTCTGGCCGGGGGCAGCTTGCTGCGGGAGTGGAACTCCTCACGAGTCACTGTCTGCAGGTAAGCTGGGGATGAAGCTTCTCTCCAGTGCCTGATGCCTCACCTCCTTGCCTTTCACAGCGTGCGCGGAGGACTTTTTCTATACATCACAGGGAGGAGACACATCCATCGAGGGTGTGGATGATGCTGAGGACTTCGAGAAGACTCGACAAGCTTTCACACTCCTTGGTAAGGAGCTTGGGAATGGAGGGTTGACTTCACGGAGAGGAGAAAAGCAGAGCCATGTCTCACTTGGCTTGTCCACCTTCATCCTGGGTGAATGTCTCCGTGCTCTCTTATTCCGTCTCACCCCTCGGGCTCCAGTCCTTAAAGCTTGGAGCTTTGTCAACCTTTCCTAAAAATAAGGATTTGAGACTTGCTCGCTCAGGTACTATGGGATATCCCTTTTTACTTCCTCAAGCCTCCGAAGCCAGTGGAGAAAAACCAAGAAGAGCCATATCTCTTCGTCCTGGGGTCTGAGCTCAGAGGCAGTGTGTTCTAGCAAAAAGAACACACCTTTGGGACCAAACCACCCATGTATCCCAATCATGGGTTCCGAGTTAGAAGACTGTAAGGTCTGGTAGCTCTGATGTACATACAGTGTTTCTGTTATTGCTGTTTCTATATAGAACTTAGGACTGGATTCCTTAAAACAAGATCTTTCTGTTCTTCTGAGGCATAAAAGTCAGTAAAGCCAGAGAAAATTGCCCCCTCTCCCCTGCCACTTTTGGGGGAGAAGAGCCTCAAGTGGTAAGGTGGAAGGTGAGACTTTCTTAATTCGGAAATTGGTTAATTCCTGGGACCTGCAGCCAGAAAAGGAAAAGCTTGGAAAGTCATCCTGAAAGCCACCAAGTGGCTCAGGATGGCCTTTGTGTTGTCCTCAAGCCCCTTTCCTGACAGAGACAGACATTTGACTTCTGACTCATGTGACTAACCAACCCAGAGCAGCATTTCTTAGATTCTTTGGTGGGAATCAGGGAAGTTTTATCCAGTGTCCAAATAAAACATGGCCAACCAGGACACACCTTAATCCTTCTATAGGGAGGAAACCCCGGACTTCGTGTGCTGAAATTTCCTTCTGTGGATAACTGGTGGATAGATATGGTTTGTGTTGTGTACCCATGAAATACCGGTCAGGATACAGAAACCATGCTGGTGTTCTGACAGAGAAAAATTAACTATTTGTTAACTAGAGCAATAGTAAATGCTTAACTATTACATAGGGAATAAGAGGACTTTTGAGGTCCAGAAGTAGCGGGTGCAAAAGCACTATCTCTGGGGTGAGGAGGAATAGCCAGTAAAGGGACTGTTGCCTTGGAGAACCGCCCCACCCCTGGGCTGAGAGTCTGAGCACCTCTAGGAGGTCGTGGCTGCCTCAAGCTCAGGAGGCCAGATGGCGGCGAAGCAACCTGCAGAGATGGGGGCCAGCTCTGGTCTCTACAAGCGGCCTGCACTTTCCCCAGGCTGTGGTGGAGTCGCACTTCTTCGAAGCAGCTGATCATGGGGAGAACATGGCCTGAGGACCCAGGTGGAACTCACCTGGGAGGGTGCAGCGCTCCCAAGATGGATAATGATAACTGTGGAGGGCCAGAACCAGGGACGAAGTGTTTTCTTGCTGTTACCCTGCAAAGTCTACAGTGCCATCTCTTGACCAAGGGTCACGTTCCGCCAGCTGGCAAAGGGGAAGCGAGTCCAGGGTCTCCTACAGTACCGTGAAGAAGGACGAAGAAGGACAGATATGAAGCTGCAAGATAATACAGTGATAACTGCACCCCTGACTTCCGCAGCATTGCATAGCGTTTCCTTCTCCAGAGCTGGGGAGCTGGTTAGGAGGGGACTCTACGTTGAGCAGGAGAACATTCTGCCCAGTTTGTCAGAGGAGGGAGGAGGCCTCTGGCGGCCGCCCCTGCAGCACCGCTGTGCGCCGTGGGCATGACCTGGTCCAGGGAGAAGGCTGTTCCCTCCACGGCTCTAAGGAGACTGGGTGCTTTAATCGCAAAGCAAATGGCGTTTGTAAAATCATTTTAATAAGCCTTTATTCCCTCCTCTTTAATAAATGTATCCATTTTTTGAGTCCAGGGAATGGCAAACTTTTCCTTAAAGAACAAGATATTAAATATTTTGGATTCCGTGGGCCATAGGGTTTCTGTAGCAGCTACTCAATTTTGCCATTGTAATGTCAAAGTAGCCATAGATAAAATATAAATGAAGGGATGTGACAGTTTTCTAATAAAACTTTAATTACAAAAATATACTGTGGGCTACAGGCCATAGGTTGCAAACCTTTGTTCTGCTCCTTCTGTTTTATTGTTTGTTTGGGGTTTAGCTTCCCATAGCAAGGTACTGCTTATTCATGGAATCCCATATTAAGTAGGGACATTCTGGTCATTATAGTGCAGGAATCTTAACACTTGTTAGGATTTAATAACTACTTTTAAAACTCCTACCATGACAGGGTGGTTTGGAAATTGACAAAGCTTTGGTTCCTAAGCATAAGTGAAAAAGAAAGGTGACATGTCCCTCTTGCTCTGTGATGGTTCCAGCACCCAGTTCCTGACTAGCACTTCTAATGGGAACTACTGGAGAACTGGACACTCTGAGCTCTAATCAGAAGCCCAGTGCTTTACTTGCTACGTAGGTGCACAGCCATTAGGCCTCGGCCTTGTCCTGGGTTTTAGCCTCTGACTTTGATCTGTCTTTTTTTTCTAGTCTTATTCAGTCACATTGAATCAAGATGTATGTCTAAATTCTTTGGCCCCTGGCTGCTTTTCTTTTTTTCTTTTTGATTATTATTAGATTAAATGAAATCTGATATTTGAATAACACAAACATTTCACCTGCAAGTGACACCTACAAGTATTTGCAGTCTGTGAAACAGTCACTAGTTCTATCATTCTGTCACTGATGTTTCTGAGCACCTACTGTGTGCCAGGTGCTGGGGATTTAATGATGAAGCAACAACAAAGATTCATTGTATTTTTTTTCTACTTTATATATTTTGAAAATATTATGTAATAAAGAAAAAGTAGATCCTTGCCCATGCGAAGCTTACATAGTAGTATATCTAACAGTATTAAAGTCTACAGTTAATTTGTCTGGTTCATGCTTGAGCTGTCCACTTTGTGGATTATCTGAATAAAATTGTTAATCCTAGCATGACATATTTTTATTTCCATTTATATATGTGTCACTGACTGAAGTTTTAGCCTAAGTATTGCCTTAAAATTAAGTAGCTACAGCTGTGGAGGAATAATGGGGAACAATTGTATTACTTCCTAAATTATTATAGTATTCTGTAACTTTTTTTCTCTATGTCTGAAATATTTTGTAATTTAAAAAGAAATGATAATGCCTTGAAGCTAAGTATGAACCGTAAGAGATTATCCATGTCTTTGGTAACTTAGTTGCGTAAATAAATTTGGCAGTAGGTGTTTGCTGCCACGTTGGTTCCAGGGTAGGTGTGCATATGTTTAACCGTAACAGGGCGTTCGGTGTGGTGAACAGCCCCCTCAGGGAGCAGCCAGGAGACAGCTGGCCATCCAGCCCATCACAGCACTCCCAGAAATGTCTCCTTCCCCCATTGGTACCTTGGATGTGTGTCACAGATGTTTGCAGGATATTATGTTGGGAGAAAAATGCCTGCAGATAAATGACCATTCTTATTAAACTCACAAAAACATCCATAAAGCGTTTGGTCGAAATCAAGTCCAGAATGAGTCTGCATGATTGCTGCCTCTCCTTTGCTCCTGGAGAAGGTAAAATGGTAGCGGGACCCGTCTGCTTTGATCAGGACAATCAGAGTGAGGACATTTCTCTTTTAGTCCGGGGAGCCCCTTTGCCCTCTGAGCTGTTACTGTGAGTGGCAATTACCTGGTGAGGAGTTGGGATCATTTTAGGAGTCACTGGTCCAGAAAGGAAATTCAACCCTTTTTTTAAGTCTTTAAAAAAGGTAAGATGTCCTTTCTATCCTACCATGGATATTGAGTGTCACTCGTTCTTTTTTTTTTCCCCTAGGAGTGAGAGAGTCCCATCAGATAAGCATTTTTAAGATAATTGCTTCTATCCTGCACCTTGGAAATGTGGAGATTCAGGCTGAGCGTGATGGTGATTCGTGTAGTATATCAGTAAGTTGCACACCAGCACTGGAGATAAAACGTACACAATTCACACTGTTCTTACAGTTTTATACAACAAAAATGTGTCTTTCCATTTAGAGGACACTCATAGGTTATTTATTCTTACCAGTATGGTTTCTCTTCCGTTGCTGATAATTTTGTAAAAGAATAAATCTTTTCAAGTCAGCTGCCATCCAATTTCTGTCATTGAGAGCAGGGAATTTTGTGGGTATTTGATAAATTATTTTTGATGGTTTGACTTTTCAAGTACCCTGAGTTCCATGGAATTCCAATCAACCCATGAGTACTGTCTGAGCTCCTGACTGAGGATCCTTCTGGAAGGATATGACGGGGTGTTGGTCACCGTACTTGGGACTGTCTCCAAGGGCCTGTAATCCATTGGGGTAGACAAGACAGCTGACAACACTTGCCAAGATTTTGACAGCATGAGGCAGAACATTAAGTGTGTACATTGAGAGTAGATACCAGGGCCATAGTATAGACGGCAGCTGTGGCGGCTCTGATTGTTCATGGCGTTGGGCAAAGTAACATGAATCAGTGAACCTGCAGTGGTTCATCATAGAGCTTTTTTGTGTCCACTTATCACTAAGTCCTGGGAGATGCAAAGTATGATCTTGTTCCAAAGGACCTGGAATTTAGATAACTGATGTTGGGAAAAGACAGAAAACAATGTTTCAGAATGTGGACGTGGGCACAATGCAGTTGCTTTTTCAGTTGAGCAGACATTTCTTAACCTCCTACTGTTTAGGAGGGTAAGGGTTGGGCGCTGTCTAGGGTTGGGGACTATCAGAAGTTAAAACTGGCCCTGCCTTTGGGAAGAGGAAGGCCTGAACTATAGCTGGCATCTGGCAGAGCCGATCACCCTCCCCTCACTCCTGCCCCATACATTTTCCTTAAAAGAGACATAGTCTGAGGTTTGGGAGGTCCCCTGGGCCATTCAGAGGTGCTGCCATCCTCAGCCTGGCGTCTGCAGCCTCATGAGAGCTTTGAAGCTCACCCACCTGGGCCCAGCATGAAGGGAAGGAGGTTGGGCATCGTTAGGGGCTCCTGGATGTCAATGTGTATGTGCCTGTGTGTGGAGAAGGGGGCAGAAATGAAGGTGGCAGTGGCGCTGCTGTGAGAGGGATTGGGGTGTCCAGAGGGGGACCTGTGTCTTGGCAGGGTGATGGATGGGCATACAGTGCAGGACTAACACCCTTTAGGCAGAATCATTAGGACCAGTGAAGTATTGTCCCTGGTGTCTTTCCCCTCATGAGAAAGTGTACAGGGTCCATTCCTCCCACATACACACCTCCAGTTAACGTCCCATGCTTCCTTAGGGCAGCCATCCTCTGCCAGCTGTCAGGGACAGGTGAGATTAGGAACATATGAATCAAAAACTCATGGTTCAGGCTGGTAAGATGCAGCCTCCACTCCACCCCACCCCCAGTCTCCTCCCCTTCAGGGTCACATTGCCCATCATGGATTCTTACGGCATCCATACCTCTGCTCCACAGCACTTAACATGGCTGTAATTTGCACATTTATTGTGATTTGCCTCGTGAGACTCTGAAGTCTTTGAGGGCAGGGACTGTTTTGCTCATTATCGTATCATCCAGCGCTTGGTAGGTACCCAAGAAGTAGATGGATGGATGATTGAGGCTCAGTGGTGATGCAAGTGAGGGTAGAGTGGACAAGCATGTCTGAGACAGTGAAGTGTGAGAACCAGAGCCAGTGAGTTCTTGGGCATCTGTGGTTGGGATGGGGTGGGACCAGGGTCTCTTGGAAAAGCCAGGGCTTGGGCTTTATAAATGAGGTGTCTCTCTGATCCTGTGGCTGACCTTCCCCACCCAGCCTCTGATCCCTCAGGTGAGAAGGAATGTGTGGATTGGCATTATTTCGGCAGTGCCTGTCTTCCCCACTAGACGATAGCACTGTGTCTGCTGTGCTCACCACTCCAACCTGGCACACGTTGGCACCCACTGGGCATTTGTGTAAAGACTGTATGCAGGTGGGAATATTGAAGGGCACTTGGGGAAAGTGGACAGAGGACATAGGTGGTGGAGAAAGGAAGGGAAGAGGGAGAATGCCTGACAGAGGTTTGGGTACCTGTTCTCAGAGGGTTTTGAGGACAGGTACGTGGTCTAGGCTAGTTTTAGATGATTCTCTGGTTAGAGGCTGTGTAGAGAACTAATTGAGAGTGAGAACTCTTGAGGCAAGACTGCCAGTTTCAGTCCTGGTTCTGCCACTTACTGATAGTTACTTGACCTTTCTAGCTCTGTTTCCTCATCAGGGGTGATAGCATCGACCTTAGCCTGGGGCTCCCATGGTTGAGTTCTTGAGAGTTATCATTGCAGTTAAAGCCAGAGCAGACTTTACGAGCATCCTTCTCACTTTCACAGGGTTAGAAGAACTAGGGCCCATAGAGAGGAAATTCCTTCTCCAAGTTCGTGAAGACAGTTAATGGCAGAGCCGAATCCGGACTCAGCCAAATCCAAATCCATTCCTCTACACCACTGCCAGCCCTGCTTCGTCCCCCAGGCTGTCATTTGCTTGAGCTGGGTCTGTCCTCCCCTGGCCTTATGTCCCCACTAGTGCCTGGCAGAGTACTCAAGAAATGCTTCACTAAATGGTTGCTAGTAGAGGTCCTTTTCTCAAATGCATTTCGGTTTACCCCTCGGGCACATAGGGTAGCTCTCCTGCTGGAAGTGCCATCTATCCATATGCAGTGTTCCTTCTGCTGGCTAGTTTTTATTTTTAATTAAGTCATGAAACTGCGTTCCGTGACTGCCAGAGTTGCCTTGGAGATGAAACAACATACAATTACTTGGACACCAGAGGTAATTTGTTTCTTGAATTTGGCAACATGGGCCTGCAAACCTAATCTGCTACCTGTGATGCTGACCATTTTTAATGGTTTTAGCATCATTTAATTAAGCTTAAATGTAATTGCATGATGTTAAATCAGTTTCAGTTAGCATCTTTAATCAACAGTCAGAGGTGGGTAACATAGGGCTAAGCCGCACCCCACTGCAGTGGGTGGGAACCCGTCCTGGGGTGATGATCACTCCCAGAACTGAGGGCCTTTCTCCACTGCATTCACCTGGGAGGTGCCAGGGAGGGGAGGGAGGCTGTGGGCAGGCTCGGGTGCTATTTGCTGCTGGTAGGCCATTTACATGTCAGGGAATCCAGCTGCAGTGCCCCGCCTGGCAATTAAGCATTTCTTGGAAATAGGTCAGATGAACAAGTTGGACCTTTGCCACCTCTAGTCCTGTTACCTGCCAAGCTGTTCCCAGGCACTACGTTTTACCATATATGGCTTTCTGTTTGGGGGCAGGGGCCGGCAGGTGCGGGTAGCTCCAGAGTGAAGGGCTTTTGGCCAGGAAAAGTAGCCCTGGTGTCCCCACCTGCTGAGCGAAAAGACAGGCTTCTCCACACCCACCCAGCCCAGGCTGGTTCTCCTCCTGGGCTGGGTTAGGAGGCCTGGGCCACAGTCGGGGAGCCTCACTTCATTTTCTTCACCTGAAAAATAAGAAGGATTGGGTCAGAATGATAGTTCCCAAGATAATTTCCTGGGAACCTTAACCAATTATAGGAAGACAAGGATACTTTGGTCAATTAAGTTCAGGAAATGCTCCATAAAATCTCTCTTGATGCTTACAGGGTGCATCAACCAACCAGTGCAGTTGTGTTTGATCTGGTGCCACCTTCCCCTCCCCTTCTGTTAAGTAGAGCCAATTAATGATCTTTGTAACTATTGCTTCACAAACCGTACTTTGGAAAAACACCGGCCTTAATGACTTAGAGGGTCTTTCCTACTCTGGCATTCTGTTATTTTGTAATTATGTTTGTTTTGGATAGATTTTAAATATCTGTAGGAGAAAAAAAAATGGACTGGAGATATTAAGCAGGAAATGTTAGGGATATCTGTTCATTTCATTAAACAAGCCCTTATTTAAATCCTACGAGGCAACCTCATCAGAAAATGAATCCCACAAGCCATTTAGGGCCATTAGGAGGCTGCCCATCATGTTCTAAAGGACTCCCTCTTAGCCTTGGAGTTAATAGCAGGCTCATGGCCCAGTTATCAGCTTTCCCGGGCAGATTTAGATGAAGGAATGAATAATGGGGATAGGAACTTGAGAGGAAAAGCAGGTTTTCCTTGGGGTGCCCAGAGTGGGCAGCAAGAATTGTCCAGGAGACATCCACATTCACGTGAAATGAGAGAAGTCCCTGCAGGTAGTTTAGTTATCAGGGACTCAAAGGCCAGGTGCTATGATTGGTCGTTAGGGTGAATGAGGGTCAAGATGAAATGAAGCTGGATTCACTGGGTAGAGGAGCCCTGGGCACCTGGGTGAGACTTTGTGCTCCTCTGGGACTTGGCTTCTCACCTGTATAGGGAAAGACCTTAAGCTGGCGGAATTCCTAGTTTCCCCCAACCCCCAACTTTAAGCATGTGATGTTCTCAGTTACAGTGTTCCAAGCGATCTTCTTGGGTCAAAGTTTGTTCCATATTTTTTGCCATTTGTCCTAGCTTTCCACCTGGATTTACTTTTTCCCCCTGAAGCATCAGATGCTTTAAGAATACAGAATTCAGTTGCATGTTATTTAGTATCACTGAGCCAAGATGCGGGTGCTGGTCAAGTTAGGCTTGTCAGTGAGGACTTCCCTCTGGGCTGTGGGTTAAGTGCTGCAGGTGGAACTCTGCAGGTGGAAACGGTGCGTGCACTGGTTCTGCTGCCCTCCGGTGCCTTCCTCGTATGGCTTATCGGTTCCTCAGCTGTCGGTTCTCATTCCACGCCCTTCATTCGAGGAGCCCTCTCCTACCAGTTACCCTGAACCAGCTGGCAGTGGAGGAGGGGACAGGAAAAGGAGGATGGGTTTTTATTTTTTAAAGCTTTGATCGTTTGGTCATTAGCGGGTGTGATGATCAGTGTGAGCAACTTTTTGGGCCCTCAGTGCTATTTCCATATAGTGGTGTGAGAATGAGACTTCTGGAGCAGCGAGAGGCTAGGGACGAAATGGGGTTCTGGGGTGCTGGGAGTCTGACAGCAGAAGGGAGAGGGCACGGTGCTGGGCTTGTCCTCCTAAACAGTCTCCCCGTGTCTCTTCCAGCCCCAGGATGAACACCTGAGTAACTTCTGCCAGCTGCTAGGGGTGGAGCACAATCAGATGGAGCACTGGCTGTGCCATCGCAAGCTGGTCACCACCTCGGAGACGTACGTCAAGCCCATGTCTCTGCAGCAGGTGGTCAACGCGCGCAACGCCCTGGCCAAGCACATCTACGCACAGCTGTTCGGCTGGATCGTGGGCCACGTCAACAAGGCCCTGCACACCTCCCTCAAGCAGCACTCCTTCATCGGGGTCCTGGACATCTACGGGTGGGTCGGCCCGCGCCCGTCCCGCTACCCCGTGGTGGGTGGTGTCTCTCCGCTGGCATTTTAGGAGCCAGCAAGGGCCTTGGGATTTCCTTAGTGGTTTTCAGCCAGGAAACAGTATTTTGGGTTGTCATAGAGCCTGCTGGGGTCACTACTGCCTCCTAGTGGCCTAAGGCCAGGGATGCTACATTATGGAGAACAGCTCCAAGGAAGAATGGGTCCTGTCCAAACACCAGTAGCTACCCCATTGAGAAACCCTGTGGACATCCGTTTTTATACCTGCAAAGCAGGTCCAGAGAGGGAAATGTCTTGCCCAGCAATGGACTGGAAGTTACTGTGAACTTAAATTCAAGTTTTGTATCTGTTATGTTTTATTTAAATCTACCATTTGGCCTCGTTTACCATATCATCAATGAAGGTGATTATTTTAATGCCATAATTTTGCCCAGCACTGCACAGGTTTGTGTGGTGTGTGGTCATTCTGGAGGTTTCACTTCCTCTCCGAATCCTAGCCTGATGGAGAGAACTGTCATTCATAACAACATGTTTTTCAGGTAGAGCCAGCATGGCACAGTGGAAAGTCTACTTGATGAGTTGTCAGGAGACCGGTGTTTTGCCTCGCTGCTGTCACCAGCTCGTGGAATGACTGCAGATCACAGCTCCTTTCTGGGCTTTCGTTTCCGTAGCTTGAAATGAAGTTTCGAGCCACAGTTCCTCTGAGGTTCTTTCCAGACCCTTATAGAATTGTTAGAAATTACATATACTAGATTGCAACCTCCCTTGTGCTTCCTTTATGATCGATGCCCTGCCCTCTTTAAGCTAATAATAGATTAAAGTCCTCCTGGATCTTTATATCATAGGAGTCATGGCTTCTGTCTTAAAATAGAAATTCGGACCCATAGAAGTGCAGAGTTGTGAGAACAGTGTTGCCCTCGTGGAAGCAACTGCCCGGTGGCCCGATGATGAGCCGGCACTCGCCTTTTGTTGAGGCTGTGGTTAAGGAGATGCCTCTGTAGAGGTGGCCACTCCCCATGCCAAGCGGGCTGTCCTCGTGATATCTCTTCTGCTCTTGTTCATCATTGGGTTTCAAATCGAACCATGTCACATGCTGGGGAGGTAGCAGGAGAAGAAGGAAGCTTGATTTCTGGCACCGCAAAGGCCTCTAGAACGGGCTAAAGAGTTGTATTCGTGATACAAGTTGCACCGGAAGAAATTCTTGCGGGGTCAGTGGGAGGGTTCGGACACTTAGGGCTGATGAGTTTCAAGGCAGGAGAGGGCATGCTTGTTGGCACAGTCAGGGAAAGCTTTATGTGGGAGGTGAGGTTTGAGCTGGATCTTTTAAAAGGAGGGAGTAGCACATGGGAGGCACCCAAGCAGAGTGTGAAAGGACACTTAGGTGATGGGGAATATACAGTGGAGAGGCACCCTAGTGTAGGGAGCAGGAGAATGCGTTCTCTCCGAGAGCATCAGGGTTTTAGCCGAGGTGGGCAGGGTGCTGCTCCTTCTGGTCAGTCGAGTGCCAGCTTTGTGCTCAGCCTTTCTAGTTGCTCTGGAGAGAGCATGGAATAGTCTGTGCCCATCTGTCAGTAATTCTGGATTATTCTCTCCTCTGCTGTGAAGATTTTCAGGTAGTTGAGTTTGTCTATAAACTGACCCTTGTGTTACCTTCTGAAAGAGGACCCAGAGAAATTTAGGCTGCAGCATTTGACCCGATTCCTTTCATCTACCTGGGCAAGAATCTAATTTTACTGCGTTTTCAATTTGGGAAGATTAACATGCAGACTCGTTAGTAGCATGTAAAAATATTCTGACTTCAGTGCTACTGATACATAAAATCTCGTGCTTCAGCTCTGTTACAGTTGCATACTGTTTCAGCTGTGCCTCGAGTTTGGACAGGTCCCGCCCTTCCTAGGCGCCCCCAGGGAAAGGCTTTTCTCATTGGTGAGGAGCCTCTGTGAGTTGGGCTCCTGGTACTGCTGAGTCTGGGCTCGTGCAAACTGGGGTTTTGTGCTTTCATTTGTCATTTAATTTTTACAATTGAGTTTATCTTTTCTAAGGTCCTGTGACTGCCCAAAGGGTAGAAACAGATTGCAGGGGAGACTTGACAGTGGTTTGAAAGGAAGACTTGTCCATGGATGGGTAGGGATCCTGAGGACTCTGTCTCCTGTTTCTGGTGCCAGCTCCTGACCTGTGCATCTTTCTCATCTCAGAGTGGCCGCGGGTTCCTTCGGGAACATCTGACAGCTTCCCAGTGAGATTAGGGTCCCATCGCGGGACCAAGCAGCAGAGATAGGGCCATATTCCCTCTTGGGAATTTTCCTATTCTTTGCACTTCCAGGCATGCTATACTGTTTTCTTTTCTCTTTTTTTTTTTTAATTCCCGTTCTTTCTCAGAAGCTAATTTTCTTTTTCAAACCGTGTCATAAAGAAGTCATATTTAAAAAGTGATTCACTCTCCTCCTGGAGAGAGAAATGCCATGCACACTTCCTCCTCCAGTATGTTCGGTGCCGTGCCGAGTTCACACCCTATAAGCAGAGTTCATGATAGTAAGTTAGACACAAGGGGCATTCAGAGTTAACAAGCTGGCTGCGCTCCTGGGCCATTTGTTGCCAAGAAAGCTCCCAGAGACATTCCGTGAACATGCACGTGTGTGCTCTTCAGCAGTCTGGCCTGCCTAGAAGTCATTATGTAAATTCGCGCTGGCCTTGGTTCTTTTACGGTCAGAGGGCATGGAATGAATTCCTAGGAGATTAAAACCAAACACTTCACCATGGAAGAGCAGGTGACTTGAATCTGGGAGGTAGGTACTATCTCTGATCCATCAGGTCAGCGACATCATTTCTTAATTCAGGAGAAAATAATGGAAATCTGGGATGACTTCTGTTGAGCTATATTTTTGTCCTTTCCCTGTCCCAATCATGATATCTTTCCGCCTTACTCACTTTAGACTTCAGACCCCTTTCAGAAACCCAGTGAACCTTTATCGTTCATGTGGTCATCCCTCGGTTACCTGGAAGTGGGCGTCACACGTGATACTCGACCTCTCTTGTCCTCTAACCACCACCACACCATTTCAAACTACTTCCTATCTTTAGGTTTTATTTATGATGTAACTGTAGGAAGTTATTCTCATTAGGGAGCCTGCCATCCTTCATGGCATCAGAAAATTCCAGCATTGTTTTTTATTTTTTGAGTTTTCTACCCAAATCCCTGACCAGACCCTGGAGAGGAAGAAAACCATTGTCTCACTTGTTTCTCAGCCCTACTATGGGGATACTTGGTACACAGAGAAGATGCCCTTGGGACGACCTGAAGTCTTTGATTTTCTTATTCTTCCTTGTCACCTGTGAGCAGAAGGGTGGCATGTGGAAGCTGGAGAGAATGGGAAGGATGGCGGGGATGTGTTTCTGCATACATTAAACCCATTCATTAAGAAGGAAGGAGTAAAGAGTTGTCTCCCTCTCTCACTAGGCTAAAAATATGCAAAACTAGCAAATAAAGATTGGAATTGCTGCCCTCTACCCCACACGTAGGCACAAATTCCTTCAGGTGGGATAACTGTCCCCAGATGAATTGTAGCCGTCTAGGGTGGTCCTGGCTCACCAGTCAAACTTGTTCTGGAGACAGCTGAAAAGAGTTCTGTAGTGTAGATGAGCCACTCCAGATTTTTCTATAAATGTTTAAAATGTTATCATTAGAATCAGCAATCAGAGTGAATAAACACTCGTTTCTATATACGTATGTGTAAGCAAACAGTGCACGAGCCGCCATAACACACACATCTCCCCTCATGCTGTTCTAACTGGTGGTTAGTTGAGATGGTAGAAAAAGACTGGCAGAAGGGTGGCTTCCCTACACCTTGCTTCCCTGCCCTAGCTCCAAAAAAGTGCAAAGCAGGCAACTCGCAGAGCAATTTAACCCAGTCAAACCAAGGCTCTTTCCTTAACTAAGATCTGTGAAGTTGCCTGCAGGGTATTTCTTGTCTGGCAGGGGACAGAAGTTAATAGGTGAGAGCCAGGCAGCTTTTGTCTGGGGTTTCCTTTTCATGTTGCATTAACCAGCACTGGCCTCTATAGGCTTAATTGCAACCATAAACCTTTATTGCTCTCTGCCCCTTGAGGCAACAAGAAAGAAATGGTTTCATTTTGGGACAAACACATGTTTATTTGTCTTTGACTTGAGCCTTCAAAATGCCGAGGTAGCAGTGGCTTTGTCTATGACTAGCTTGTTCTTGATGAAGATATTCGGCCTAGGGGACTTTTGGAGCAAGGCAGGGTTACAGATTCATGCGTGAAGAACTTGTGGGGAGGATGCTGAGGGAGGACAGGGATGTTTGGGCCCCAGGAAGCAGGAAATGGGGTTTGCTGGGATTTTACATCCTTCTCAGACCTCTCATGCTGCTTTCTATGTCTCTTGTGGTATTTCCTAACTTTATATTAGCTTCTAGCTCTATCCAGTGCTTGTCGATGATGTGTTTTAGCATATTAAAATTTTAAATTATTAAAAAAATACATAAAATTTACTCCCTTAAGCATTTTCAAGTATACAGTTAAGTGGTCTTAAATATATTCACATTGTTGTGCAACAGATCTCTGGAGCTTTTTCATACTGGAAAACCGAAACTCTGTACCCACTGAACAACCCCCATTTTCCTTCCTGCCAGCCCCTGGAAACTGCCATTCTTTCTGTGAATTTGACTACTTTAGATACCTCATATAAGCAGAATCATACAGTATTTGTTCTTTTGTGACTGGCTTACTTCATTTAGCATAATATCCTTAAGATTCATTCATGTTGGAGCATGTGACAAGATTTCCTTCTTTTTAAAAGCTGAGTAATATTTCATTGTATGGACATACCACAACTCGTTTACTTGTTTATCCATTCATCTGTTGATGGATATTTGGGCTGCTTCTACCTCTTGGCTATTATAATGATAATTCCTACCAGTAGTGAACAAGGGTCTAATTTCTCCACACTCTGGTTTTTTTTTTTTTTTTTGGTGGTAGCCATCCTAATAGGTATCTCATTGTGGTTTTGATTTACTTTTCTCTAATGATTAGTGATGTTGATCATCTTTTCATATGCTTTCTTGACCATTTGTAGGTCTTCTTTGGAGTAATGTTCCGGTCCTTTGCTTATTTTTTAATAATTATTTTATTGTTGAGTAGTAGAAGTTCTTTATACATTCTGAGTATTAATCTCTTATCAGAAATATGATTTGCAAATATTTCCTACCATTCCATAGGTTGCCTTTAATGATATATTTTAAGTAAATTTCCTAGACCCATTGTTTTCTTGGTCTCATACTTCAAAACAGACTAACAAATGATTTTACAGTCCTGGTTATTCAGAGAAGACTACCCAGCTCTTCTGATCAGTATGAAAAGGTTTCATGAATGATGCAGAGGGAAGTCAGTGATTGCATTTACCCTCCAGCCTGTGAACAGTGGCCTAGCCTCAGACAGCCCTGAAGATCTCTGGACATGTTTCTTCAGAGTGGACATTCATGGCTGGCTCCAGTGTTCTCAGAGTTAGCAGATCACCTGAAGCCACTGGGTTCACCCTAGAATCTCCAAGTCTCCTGGGAGAGCCTTGTAACTCAGTGTTCTAAAGTCAAGTTGAACCTTCCAGAATTGCTTCAACACAGCCTTTTGGAGAGTGGCTGGAGCCAGACACTCCTATATACTCGTAAGGCTCAGATAACATCCCATTTCTCTCTGTCCATGCTGGTAACCCCATGAATTCACTCTCTTTTAAAAGCCTATAGTGCATCTCTGTTTCTTAGGAGGTCTCATGTGCTGTTTCCTATTATCTTCCTGATACCTCTTCTGGACTTGTTATTCACTGTGGTTTTCAAGGTTCATGGGACAGTTGACTGATGGATTGGGTTTACCATGTGGTGGGCATTTTCCTGTTCCACATTGGAATTCCAGGCACAAAGATGAGCCTGGAGTTGGAGCACACGCCAAACTGAATAGATTGAGATCCTCCAGAAGAATAACCGTTCTTGGTCTTAAGATGTAAGCAGTTCCCAGGAATGTGCTGTCCTTGAAGGACAAGTTCTATGTGGGGACATCTAGACAGAGAAACACATGAGCAGACTTAAAGTCCTGCCATTCTAAAATATGGCCAGCAGCGCAAGATTTTTTAGTAAAGAAATCAGAAGGGTTGGCCTCCCTAACAGCCCTCAAGGTGCTCTTGTGAGATTTCATGGGCTGCAGTAGGGAAAGAGACCCTACGAGGATGGTTGGCCCATTTCTCTAAGCCCAACCCGTGAAGGCCCAGTTTTTAAAGGCTTATCTAAAGGAAATTTCCCACATTATTATTATTTTTTTTGACTTTTCATAATCATTATCTGGAAACCCTCTTCTATATCTATAGTCCTTATCTTCTCATGTGGCTTTTGGTAGAATGGTCAATAGTAATCATGGTAAAATAGAAAGATGAGGCTGAGCTAAGAGAGTCCTGTTCCTTTGACCATATTCTGGAGGAAGGACCATTTCCCAGACTTCAAGACATCTCATTGCCTCTCTGCTCTGGAGTGAGGGGTTCATGGAGGTTAATAATTAATCTCCAGAGTTTTTATTACAGTTTCACTTTTCAAAAAACACTGCCTTATTTTTAAAGGCAATTGTGGCTTTTATCACACCCTGAAATTGGGGTAGAATGAGAAGGAAATTGTATACTTTTCTACTACATTTTGGAGATAGGAGGAAATTGAAGTAAGGGTGAGAATTGTATGATTATAAGTACAGATCTCATGTCTCAGCATCAAGTCTTATTCTATGTTTTGACCTTCCTTCCACCCAAGGATTCTGTTCTAAATGGTCTCAACATTGATTTTACAGGGGAAATCTAAATCCCTCTGATATATAAATTTTTTGTGACATGTTAATGTTGTGAATTATAAATTGATTCGTTGTGTTTATTTTAAAAAGTTATCTCTGTTGATGGGAAGAATTACTACAAATATAATTCCCTTGCACAGAGAGGTTGCCCTATCTCCCTGACTGTGGCTTTCTGAGGTCAGTCATCTTAGACATTTTCCAAGCTACCCAAACCCCTCATTTATCTCTGGCCCTCCGGCATTACAGTAATTACCTTAGATGGCAGAGGAATTGTTTCCAGATAATATCTTAGAAATAGGGAAATTATGAGCTAATTTCAGGCCATCTCAAATTAATGAGAATGTTCTTTGTGGAGTGCTACCATTGTAAACCTTTAAAACATGATAAGTGAGAGATATTTAAATTCTTTATCTGTGGAGCTCAGTACAAGCCCTGCAAACACACCCAGTTGCTATTATCTGGCCACTTGCGAGGGTGGCTCTTTTATCTTCCTTCTAGGTTTTATTAATTAAATTTCCTCTGTGGCTTGGCAGATGTCAGCAACCTCCCTTGAGGTGCGGTGGGCTGATAGGGGAGGAAATGAGGTTCTAAGTGACAAAACTAGGTCTGTAGGACCACAGTATGGCTGAGAGGGCCCCAAACCGGGATAACGACTGGCAGACACAGTGCATCCTTCCTGCGTGGTCTGGACTGCAGCTCCAGCTGGGACTTTGCGTCTTTGATCTTGTTTTATTAACCTAAACTCCTACGTGGGCATGACCAAAGGCTGTTCTTTAATGTGGCTATCAGCAAGCAGTTGACTCCTTTGATCTCAAAATGACTTCTCACATCTCCATGTTTTATTCTTTGATGGGGGAGGTGTGTGCAGGGGAGGAGAAGTCTCCTGTGTTCTGGGCACTGACCTGGCCCCATTGGGTGTCTGATGCATTTATTTTTGCTGGTCCCTCCGCACAAGCTGATACCTCTCAACTACCGCCAACCCCAACCCCAACCCCCGCCCCCTCCACCAGCGGCAATGCCACCATTTTTATTTGGGTGTGATCATAAGAGAGTACAGTCTATGTGGAAAGGCTGATGTCATTTTATATAAGACTGAGAAAATGCAGTTGTCCAAACTGAAGAATGAGAAGGGTGAAGATTTAAGGTTATGGAGAAGGGTAAAGCCTGAGCCCCCCGCCCCGGCTCCCCTGGTGATGATATCACTCTCCACGTGCTCAGATACCTCCATTTCCGATTGTTCTTGTCCACAGCCCTTCCAATGCATTTCTTCCTCCTTTTCTTAATGAAACTTTCATTTGTTCCTAAATTAAGAATATGGTCTCAGAAGTCAAACTCTCTGGGTTTAAATAGTGGTGCTTTTGCCTACTGACCCTTTGAACTGAGGCAGATTATTCACTCTCCCCATACCTTAGTTTGTTCAACTGTAGAATGGGATTAATAGCAAACCCTACTCTTGGTTGTCGTGGGCATTAAATGAATGAAGCTCATGAATCACTTGGGCCTAGTACTCTGTAGTCGCTCATTAACAGGGCTTCTGCCAACTCATTCAGCCTGTCATGTAAATGAGAAAAAGATACCTCTTCCTCCTAGATTTCTGCCCCTTTTCACTGTCTTGACCTGATGACATCGCTCAGGGAACAGGATGACCCCACATTTTATAGCTAAAGCTGCTGATGCTGTTATAATGTTCCTCTGCCACATCCATGTTGTGCAGGTGAATCTCACCTGGTCACCATGTTGGTCATTCATAATCTTCTCATTTCTACCTTCCTTAATGGCTTTAGAACCTTTCCAGTTTAAGCCAAGCTCTGATTGGATCTTGCCTGGATTATTACTCTAGTAATTATTGCCTTACTCAATTTCTTGCCTTGAGTCATGTAAACCTTACCCCAAATCACAATTTTCTCCACTCTTCAGCCAGTTCTAAGATGCAAATCTGATTGTCATTTATTAATTTAAAATCCTTCAAATTCTCCCCATTGCCTCTGGTAAAAACCCCTCAGTGTAGCACACATGGCCTGCAAGCAGGACCCCTGCCCGGCTCTGCAGTGCCAAATCTCATCTCTCTACCTAGCATCCTCCCCGTGGGCTCCATGGCCTCCTTCATCCACTCAGTGATCGAACCATTTGCAGACATTTGAGTTGAGCAGTAAGTGACAGTGTCGATATTATAGAGAGTTCAACAAGTCCTTTTTTAAAGTTAAAACCCAACAAACACATCACCAGTGATCATAGATAATTCACAAAGTACAAATGACTAGTTCCCATATACAGAAAAATGTTGAACTTCATTGATGATCAAAGAAATTAAAATTCAGACAAACATATCATTCATGTAGTAAGTCACCAAAGACTTTTAAAAGTTAATCTACACTAGGGACCAAAGGGCTGTGCTACATGAATGCTCCCAGAGAGGTACAAGACTAGGACACAAGGGAACTTTTTGGAGTGACAAAAATGTTCTATAGCCGAGTTGTGCTGGTAGTCACACGCTAAAAATTTGTCAGAACTTATTGAAATACACCCTTAAATTTGTTGGATTTTCCTGTATGTAAACTCTTAATAAACAACAACAGCAAAACAAACAAACAAAACACTCTCAACTAGTATCAGGAGAACAAGACACTTTTATACATTGGGATGCTGGGGTGGGAATGGGGCGATAACATAAATTGGTTCCACCTTTCTGGAAGTTAATTTGCTTCAACCTTTTAAGAAACCATACTCTTAGGTAGTGATTCTCCTTCTAGGATAACATTCTGTGGATGGAATCATGAATTCAAAGATATATATACACAATATCTGTCACAGCATTGATAACATCTTAAAACAGGAAAAGGAACCAAAATGTTCTGCACTAGGGGATTGCTTAAATTATGATTCATCCATGCGAGGGGCACAGCCAGCGCATGAGGAGCCTTTGTTTGAGTTGGGAAAAGGCACCCCATCTGATTGGGAGAGCCTCTCCCAAGCTTGTGAAGGGGGTACCCGCTAAATTTCAACCCCACTTGTCCCTTCACCTGGGCGCCCTGTGCAATCCTCAGGTCAGTCCATACAATGATTGACAAGGCAGACATTAAAACTGCTGCTTTTGAAGGACGATGGCATGGAGAAACATTTGCAATGGAAAGTTAAATGATAAAAATAGGAGGTCTAATTTTACACATAATTCTAATTTGTTCAAAAATGTAATATTAACGAAAGGACCCCTGCCAAACTGGTAATTGGTGGTGAAATGAGTGACAGAATCGTGGGTGACTGTCTCCAGATTTGCATTCTTACTCTGCTAATTTAACAGGGCGCTCTGTCGTGCTCATACCTGCAACAGTGGTCTCTGGGCACAAGAGCAGAAACTGGGACTCCATGCTGGAGTTCAGGGTACAGCTGGGTGGGAGCAGAGAGAGGATGAGGGCACTTACGAGGTCCCAGCGATTCCTTCGTTACAAGGAGATGTCTCTTACTTTGTCCCCTCTTCTTTCCATTCCACAGGTTTGAGACATTTGAGGTAAACAGCTTTGAGCAGTTTTGTATCAACTATGCAAATGAGAAGCTCCAGCAGCAGTTCAACTCGGTAGGCTTGGTTTCTGGGCCTGGGCTGTCAGGGTTGGGGGACCTCTCTCCCTGAGAGTGATGGCCAGGCCGCTTCTCTTCCACCCAGGGCCAGAGGGCTCTGCTCTGCCCTGTCCTTGATTTCCTGGTGGTGCCTCAGCTTTAGGAAGGCGCTCCCCAATGCTCAGGAGGAGGTCAGAATGGGGTGGCTGGGTTAACTGGGTAAATGGTCCTCTTCTTGGCTTTGACCCCACTGTTCCTGAACTTGGGCTTCTGGGATATTTAAGCAGTTTCAAGCAGGTATGAGTCTTCTTGTGATTGGTTGGGATATGACATCACAGGTGATTATTAGAATGTCCTGGAGGGGGGTTCACATAGCAGTGGGGATCACCTAGCTGAGCTTTTCTGCAATCATGGCTGTAACTCAGCACCCAAACCTTTTCTGGTGGGTGCACACTAACCTCCAGGACTCTGAACTCATGTGGGTGAAGCTCAGGGAAGATGAATGTTAAACTATGCCTGCTAGTCACTAACCTCGACCTGTCACTGCTTACCCTAGCATGTCTTCAAACTGGAGCAAGAAGAGTACATGAAGGAGCAGATCCCTTGGACCTTGATTGATTTTTATGATAACCAACCTTGCATCGACCTCATAGAAGCTAAGCTGGGCATTCTAGACCTGTTGGATGAAGAGTGTAAGGTAAAACCGATGATGCTGTCATTGCATTAGTTGAACTCTAGGCTTGGGGTGGGGGCAGAGGACAGCTGTGTGGTGCAGGGCAACATGTGAGATCTCGAAGGTGGAATTTCTGTGATTAGCCAGCCTTTCATATGCCAAGAGAAGCCCCAGCGTCCATTCTGTTTGCTAGACGGTAACACGTTGAGGGTGACTGCCAGCTGTTGCTTCGTTGGTGAACGCGTGCCTCTGTTGGCAGAGGCTGGGTGGTGTGATTGGCATGGTATGATGGTGGTATGGATTTGATGCTCCAGATATCCTAGTTGCTCAGAGAATGACCCCAACATCTAGACAGATGTGAGGGTCAAGAGCTCAGGATCATCTTTGCTGTGCCAGACGGCTTGTGAGGAGTAGAGCGCCATGGCTTGTGGCAGGTGAGATCCATAGAGTTCCCCCATCCCTCTTTCTGTGGACTCTGCCTGGTAGGACAGGAAAGTCCTGGATTGCCAAAATGGAGAGAACCAGACAGCCTTGGGCAAGCGGAGTGGGGGGCGAATCTGGGTGTTATCACCTCACTTCTTTGGTCTTTGGTTTCCTGCTCTATAATTGGTGGGGGTTGGATTTGATGAGCTTCAAAATTTTCTCCTTGTTTGGTGGTTGGCGATAAGGAGGTGAATGTGTGTCAGTTTCTTCTCCAGTGATGGAACACTAAACAAAGTGTATCAGAACCACACGATTTTTGGTATCAAAAGGGAAGAAGAACCCAGTCGCTTTTCTTTTTTGGTCTCCCGTATCTTGCCTATAAGGGGGGAGTGTGGCTTGATGGTTTGGGAAGAGGAGGTATTTCTCTTCCAGAAGGGTTCTAGTTTCATTGCCTATGAAAAGGAAAAGTAAACGTTGCTAGAACAGTAGAAGACAGAGTGAAAATATACTGAAGTCCACAGGCTGCACATTTTAATGTCCTAATGATTTTCAGTGGTTCTTCAGAGCTGTGGCCTTTGTCCCAAATCAGATCCAGGGAGGGGTAGTTCCTCGGTGTGAAAGGAGTGTACCTGGGCGTGCTCTACCTGCAAGGTTGCAGTAAAGCTGATATGACAATTACCCCATGCATCAAGTGGCACAGGCTGAGTGATGAAAGTCACAGCCCAGGCCTTCCACGCACTCTTTGGCGTTCACCACTCGCTTTCCTGGTTCAGTGTCCACTGCCACCAGCTCCCGCCCCCCATGTCTTTTGTGATCCTATCCATAACCCGTCTCCTCCAGCTCCACACCCCAACCCAAAGACAACACCATGTCCTATGTCCTCCCTGGGCCTCTGGGATGCTGAGCCAGCATAGTCCCTGGCTCCAGGACTCCAGCTCTTCACTCCCCTCCTCAGTGGTGCAGGTCAAGGTCTACACAGCTCTGTGGAACACGTGAGGCAGGCAGACTATCTTGTGCTGGTCTACCTGGTTCTGTGATGAAGAGTTAACTGTGACATAAACCATACCCCTCAGGGGCACGGCCTCCTCCCATGTGCGCACACCTCAAAACACCTGAGTGCTTCAGGATGGTTCACTGCACAATTTGAACAGCCGCCTAGTTGACTTTCAACAATTTACCCTGTCTTTAGCAGGCAATGGAGTTTGTTTTGACTTATGGTTTGAGGATCTGAGAGGTGCCACTACCCAAGGGAATATGTCCCAGGAGTGTCAAGTCAGGGTGGTCCAGGCACTGTTCCCAGTGCAGTGACCTCAGACTGCTGTCCAGAGAGTGGGACTCGAGCCACCCAGCGGAAGCCCAGGGTAGTGCAGGGCGGGAGGGTAGGTGGTCACAGGAGTGGTGGGAGAACTAGCAGGCGGCAGGAAAGTAGGCAGCAGCTGCAGGGAGGCCCAAGATGCAGATACTCGGCAACTATGAAATGCCTAGACCGTGCAGCCTTGGATGGTAGACTGTGCGGTTGGGGTCCCCAGACCCTCGTGTTCTCAGGCTTCCTACTGAGTGCACACCGCCTGGGGCATCCCTGTTGGAATCCATTTTCCTTTCAAGAAGCCAAGGGAAAGAAAAATCCAACTGTGTCCATGTGGATGATCTCTGCCTTATGCTCTGTGGAGCCTTCTGTTTGGATCAGATTTGTAAAATTGAGTGATTTCGGTTTAAGACCAAATGCAATTTAAACTCCTGCCGCTGCAATTCGTCAGACACCCCGAATGTTTTATGCACCTACTGTTTGTCTGATTTTGAGGGAAAATCCTCAGGAGAGGAGGAAGGATCTCCCTGCTGGGCAGCAGTGGGGGAGGGATGGGGTGGTGCTCCGTGGAGCTCAGCCTGAATGAGTGGGGGTGGGGCCAGGGGCGACCCTCCAGGGTCCCAGAGCAGGCTGGGAGAGGCATGGGCCACAGCACAAGGGCAGCAGGATGACAGCTAAACAGTCGAGGACAGGGGTGCCAACTCAGACTGATGCAGCTGCTTGGTTCTCTATTAGATCTTGTGTCTCCCTCCCAAAGGCCCTTGAGAAGGGCAGGTCTGAGGAAGGCCTAGATTTCCTGCTAATCGAGCTGGTGGGGTCTCAAGCGTTGAGATGTGGGGTAGTATTGTGAATGAGACATTTTTAAACTCACTAGTGGCCAGGGTCATGGGTGGAGCAAGGGAAGCAAGAGGAACATCAAATTAAGGAATAATACAAAATTTCTATGCGGAAATCTTTTTCTACTGGATTTAATTGCTCTGGGAGTTTAGAGGGATTCAGTGTAAGGTGATGCAGCTTCTAATACAGGTAGATTTTAAACCAGCAGGTGTTAGTACATTTGTTATAACTCATGGAACTGTATTTTACTGTATGGAAATTATATGACAATAAATCCAACTTTAAAAAATAGGGCCGCCTGCTATACTTTCTGGCAGTGCCCATGGCTGTGAACCAGGGCAAGCTAAGAATTCCCATGGACTTGGTCTCGAGTGGGCAGCTTGGCAGACCTCAGAACTGGTCCTGCTGACCATGGAGCTGCCTCAGACACGTTCCTTTCTCTTCTCTGTCGCTCAAATACACTCTGCAGGATGAGAAAGAATAATGAGATTGCACTGCGAAGAATTGGGTTCTGTGTCCCTTGTGTGACAGGACATAAAGCCAAATGAAGGATTAAACTCATGGTATAAAAGCAGCCATTGGGAAAATCGCTTTTCCTGGATTTGACGCCCAGTGGCAGGCAGGGCCAGTGAGCCAGGATTTAAATTAGAAACATAGAGATGGAGTGGCCATGGATTTAAAGGGGCAGCATACAGGGTAGCTGTCCCCAGAGCCTGTGACTGGTGCTGGAAACTGCAGACGAAGCATGGGGACTGGAATATTAAACTGCTGTGGATTCCTTCAGGTGGAAAAGCCACTTTGCAGTCATGGGTTTATAGTCAGACCCAAACCAAAGCACAAACTGCAGCTGCTGGTCAGCAACCAAGGGGGCAGGCGAGAGGCTGTTCGCTTGTAGGGAGTGCTAACTTCCAGGCCATCTTAAAACCCCTGCCCCTGTCCCAGAGCGTTCTCAGGCTGCTGCGGGGCTATTCAGACCCGGCCTTTCCCGCCCTCCCTGTGTCCCAGTCATCAGTACCCTCCCTGTCGGAGGAACAAATGAGCCGGGGCTGGTAAGAGATGAGAGGGCAGTGCACATTACTCATAAGTGACATATTTGCATTTTAGCAGAAATTTTCTCAAAATGATACCTCGACACCTCTCAGGTCGCAGAAAAGGTGTTCGGGGCCCACAAAGGCAGGCTTCCGTGGGGCGGGGTGTGGGGAGGCAAGCTCTGCCCTGTGTGACTGGTATCCTTTTGTCTCATGGAACCCCGACCCTGATTGCTGACTGGGTGGGCCTTCCTAATTGAGATCCCATTCTTGCTGCAGTAGAGTGAAAGGCTTGAGATAATGGAGAGGCGAATGCCCTTCTGTTTCCTTACCTGGCCCAGCCTGTCTCAGGAGAGCCTACTCTGTATTAAGAGCAAGGGTTCATGGTTTTTTAAGAAGTAGCCCCAGAGGTCTCCTTGCCTAGCACATTTATGAGCAGGTTAGAGATCTGTGATGGAGGGAGGTGAAGTGGCTTCATCCCACATCTCTTCATTCATCTGCCCAACAAACCCCGTGTTCCTGCATAAGTGACTGACTCTCTGCCCTTTGACACTCCTCCCTGGGGGCCAGGCAAGCACTGGAATTATCACCTGTGACGTTAGGGAAATGGAAACAGGAGGAGATGGCTGAGGAAAAAAAGGGTGTCCCCAAAAAGGCTGTTTAAGCAGAGAAGTCATGAATGAAGGGTTGTCCTGGGCAAGGGGAATGTCACTTATGCAAAACCTGACATGGTCTGATTTGCCTGGAGCCCATGGTGGTGGCAAGTGAGGGTGAGGAGCAGTAACCGTCTGAAGGCTAAGAGGATCTGGCATTTGGACTTGAATCTGAAGAGCACGAAGCAGGGGAGTGATGTGATCAGATGTAAGTCATTTTCCAACAGATCTCTCTCGTAACTGTGTGAAAGCGAAGTTGGAGAGAGAGCCTGGACTACGTTTCGATCATCTGGGTGGAAGAAGGCTAAGGCTTGAAGAGAGGGGAGAGGGGCTCAGGAAGGAGCTCAGTGCTGAGGGCCTGCAGGCCACCGCATTTCACAGTGAGTCGTCGCTTAGAGCAGTTTCTAGGGAGTTGTCTGAGCGGAAGCCTAACTTCAGTTACCCGAGGAGAGACTCGGAGGTGAGGCAGTGGAGGTGGCAAGTTTGAATTCCCTGTGGAGGCTTGGCTGTGAAAAGGAGGAAGTGAGAGAGAGGAAAGATGGAGGAGTGGTCAATTGAGGATTCAGGGAAAGAGGGAGAGAGGGAGGATGGGTGGACCCTGGTCCCCAGGAAGCAGGGGGTGGGTGGATGAGGCACTGGCTGGGAGGAGGAGCACCTCTTCCCGGGAGGAGGCTTGGAGGGGTAGCCACTGGATGCAGATGTGCTTCTGCACGTAGAATAGGAATTTGAGGTTTCCTGACAACCTCTATTTCCTTAGGGAGGAAATGAGGCATCTGCTTAGAGGTGGCAGGCAGGGTTAGAAGCTTGAGGAGAATGGAGGAAGAGGGGAATGGTTGTCCTTGAACAGGGAAGAGAAATAGCAGAGTGCATTGATTTGTTTGCTGAGGTCAGAAACCATAAATTGAGATATAGGTATTGCCAAGGCCAACTCCTAGCTTAGCTCGGGGCGCAGTGTCTGAATCCACAGAGGTGATTCTCACAGTGGAATTTGATTATTTTTTGGCAGGAATACTAAATTATACTGTTATCAGGAGGACTTGATTAAGGGAGGAGGAGTTGAGGTGTGGTCTTAGCCAGCCACCCAGGTATGGGAGAGGACAGATGGGTACCTGGATTGGTGTAGAATTCCGCTGAGCACACAGAGGGGTGTTTCGTAAAGGTGGAAAAGTAAAGGCCTGGAACTGGCACTGGGGATGGCTGCCCAGTGGCGAAAAAGGAGCCATTGCCACCCAGAGAGATGTTAGGACAGCAGAGTCCTGGGGGCCCAGCCAGGCTTCTGTGATGGCAGGGAGGGTCCCAAGGTGTTGACGGTGGCCTGGTCACTTGAGAGGTCAGCAATGGTGGCGGCATTGGGGGCCCACAGCAGTGTGGGATGGAACGAGATCATGAGTAAGTGACTAGGGAGGCAGTTGTTGGCGGCCATGCCCCAGGAAGACGGGGACAAGAAGCAGAGATAGAATAACTGGTTCTGAGGTCCTTACCAGGCATATCTTGTCAGGCAGGGAGGCGATGTCCCAGGCCACTGATGGCAGCCTGGCTGTGAGAGCACAGTTTCTGCCCAGGGATGCAAAGAAAAGCTGGTGAAAAGTTGTCCTGGGCCCCGGGCTGTTCAGGAAGAGAGGCTTAGTGAGCTCGGGGACTTTAACTCCTCTGCCGCCATGATTTTTTCTATTTTATTTTAATAGCAAAGAGTAAAATCAGGTTTAATTGTATTTTGAACAGCTTTATGAGGTGTAATTAACGGACCATACAATTCACCCATTTAAAATACCAGTCAGTGAATCTTGGTATGCTCAGCGTTGTGCAGCCATCCCCACACCACTGCAGACAACTTCAGAGCATTTTCAGCCCTATGAGCAGTCGCTGCCCATTCCCGCCACAGCCCAGGCAACCAGTAATCTACTTCCTGTCTCTGTAGATTTGCCTATTCTGGACGTTTCATAAAGATGGAATCTTTGGGTTTTGATGTGACCAGTGGCCAACACAGCAGGTTAGAGCGATAAGGCCTCTGAGGGACAGCCTTGCCCAGATTAGGGCAGAGCTGGGATCCAGGCTCCTGGCCCAGTGCCCTCTTCACATGACTCGAGAGAAGAGTATAGATGCTTGTATGAAGCCACTTATACATTCTTTTTTAAAAGATTTAATTCACCGCATCTTCCAGAGGTATTGATGGCCATGATCTAGATTTTAACAAATTACAAGATTTGCTTTTCTTATCCAGTGCCTGTTTTAAATCTACTTTTATGGATAGATTTTAAGGAAGAAGTACTTTCCACCTGATGCTGCCTTCCTGACTACCTTTAAAACTCATCAGGCAGGAGAGTGTAGTAGCGAGGAGCATGTGCTCCAGAGAAGCCTGTCTTGATTTGAACTACAGCTCTGCTGGTTCCTAGCTCTGTGTCCCAGGGCAAGTTGCCTAACCTCTCTGTCTCAGCTTCTTTGTCAAATATGGGTAAACATAATGCCTAGCTCATAGGAATATTGCGAGGATTAAATGAGTTGATACATCTAAAATGTATAGAAAACTGCCTAGCAAATAATAAGCACTGTGGGCATTCGCTGTTAGTACTGGCTGAATATCAATTGCCAATTCTTACTGGCCCTTATTTTTAGTTGAGGATGTGGGGGGCAGTGAGAAGAGAGACTGGCCCCTCATCATGAAATATGTATACACATGACCTTCCTCATTGATTTATGCCAGTCTGAATTAGTGAATATGTAGGATTATGGACTCTTCTAGCAGAAGTCCAATTTCATTGTCAAGACGAGATGATTTTGATACCAGCAAACGTAAGTGTTGACCTAGGTGGGGCTTCTCACACAGTCCTGCTCTTCTTGGTCTGTCTGCCCCAGTTCTGCCAGTCTTGGGTCCATTGCATTCCTGTCCTCAGCCATCGTCATGTGACAGCCCAGTCAGGCTGACCCCTTCCTTCTCCCATGCCTGGGGTTTCTAAACACAGGATGCTTGGAGACAAATACAAAACAGTATATATAAAAAATGCTGAATTAGATATATTTTACTTTTTCTACCCAACACAATAGCTTCCTTTGAGAGGTTTTCTTTTCTTGAAGTTCCTATGGCACTTAGCACTAGGTACTCCAAATTGAATATTGAGAAAAATCTGTTTGCTTACAAAGTACTTGAGAAATTTGTTCTCAACTGTAAGCATTTTTCTTATGGCACAGATTTTATTGATTTACTAAACAAAGCTCTTTTTAAAAAGCTAGTGCAAGGGTCACCTTAACCCTGCCTGATCCAAATGTACAATCTAAACTCAGAAAAGGTGAGTCAGTTCGTGACCCATAACTGAGGAAGGCACGTGTGCCGTGCCACTCAGGGATGATGGAGGAGGGAGCACCTTCCCATCAGAAGAGTTGCCCATCCTTGAGCATTTGAATGGTGGTTACAGTGACTCCGTGTTGTTGTAAAGTGAGATGATGCTTTTTCACTTTTGAAGCCATCTCTAGATGAGAGTGAAAGGGGCCACTCTTCAGAATTCTTAATATACTGGAACCTCTAAATTTAAATTTAAATTCGGAGGAGGCAGAGATTAGTATTGCATAGTTCAATCACTAGCTGCTGACCAGAACCCAATTCTCAGTTCTTTGAGGGGCAGGAAAAAGCAGTAAGGCCCAGCCCTGGAACCCAACAAACGTACAGTTTGTGGTTACAAGACAATACACAAAAACCAGTGACGAGCAACATTAGGTGGTGTATGTGTATGTGCTTAGTCATGAGGAATTTCAGAGTGAGATCAGGAGTGGTCAGGAAAGGCTTCAGAGAGAGGGACAGGCGAGCCGAGCCTTGGCAGTGGTGTGTGAGATGAGCTGAGAGACAGCGAGCGCACGCGAGCTTCCTGCTGCGGGCGTTCGGCCCGAGCGAGCGGGAGTGTGGCACCGGAGGTGGGCGTGCCGTGTTTGTGGAACTGAAATCACTGACCTGACCTGAAGGAGGAAGGTCTTCAGATTCGTTCCATGTGCTGTGACTGCTCCTGCGACCTTGGCCTCCACCCTCATCCTCTCTAACCCTTCCAGTATCTGCCAACCAGCAGGTTCTTTCAAGCTCAGCACACTCCTGTGGACGCCACGGGAACCAACCCCATGGTGTGTGGGGAGCATGGCATAGTAGGACCTTACGTGTCCATGGTGGAATCTTGTTTGCCACGTCCACTTAGAGTCCAAGTCTGAGAGCTGAATCCAGCCTCATGAGGTCAGCATACCGATGGACTCCATCCCTCTGCCTCAACTCTTGGCTCCCTTTTTCTTCTTCACAAAGCACCTGGTTTTGTGGTCCCACAGGTCCCCAAAGGAACTGACCAGAATTGGGCTCAAAAGCTCTATGACCGGCACTCCGGCAGCCAGCACTTCCAGAAACCCCGCATGTCCAACACGGCTTTCATTGTCGTGCACTTCGCGGATAAGGTGGGTCTCCTCCCTGTGGGATTCGGGGCTCTGTTAGCCCCACCCTAGGTAGACTTAGGGTGTCTGGGCTATGAGGGAGCTGTCCTGTTTGAATTCAAGCAGGCTGAAGTCTCTTAGTTAAGGTCACCTCCCACCCTTTCTTCCCTTCCTATGCCATCTTTCTAGTGTGCCATCCTGTCACTGCACAGCAGGACCCCAGTGAGTGCTGGTACTCATATGCTTACCAAGTATTCATCAAGAGTCTCTTTCCTGGGAACATAGCAGCTGTAACAAAGTCACAAGTCTGTCTTCCAGAGCTTGAGAGAAAAAAGAAAACAGGGTGGTGCTCTTTTTTGGGTGGCTGCTTCCCAGTCACTGGAGGATACTTAGAATTTTCCTCCATGGATTTCTGCTCTGTGCGTACCGGCCCAGTGCTTCTTAAACTTCAGTCTGCATGTGAGTCACCCGGGGTCTTGTTGAAGTGCAAGTTCAAATTCAGGAAATCAGGTGTCACCCAAAAGCTGCATTTAAAATGCCCAAAGGAAGCCTTCTATTAAAGGGAACTCCTCTTTAAAACAGCATTTTTCCACAAAATGAATACCCACTTCCCTCCATGTATATCCTGATCTCATCTTCGGTTTGCATTTAATCTGTGGGTCTCCCATTTACTCACACCTGTTTTCAGAAGGCACTGTATGGTCAAGATGAAACTACTCAAGCTGCTGAAGGAAGCTGGTCAGATGCAGCACTAACTCCTGTTTCTCTTTCCTGCCGCGGCCCCAGGTGGAGTACCTTTCAGATGGTTTTCTGGAGAAAAACAGAGACACAGTGTATGAAGAGCAGATCAACATCCTGAAGGCCAGCAAGGTACAGAGCATGAGAAGCAGGAGACTAGAGCAGGACTGTCTACGCCAGAGCCTTTCATTTCTAGTGCATTTAATTCAGAGTGCATTTAATTTCTGCTCAGCAGTCTGCAGAACCTCCTTATAAGCAAACACTTAAATGGCTGGAAGGTGGGATTTAAGAGACACTGAAATCTACTGTCTTGGAATGTTACTTTCTGTTATCTCCAGAATTAATTTCTTCTTATGACCCTAACAAAAAGATAGCAAATAGTGTATCCATTCTACAGGATGAGGAAACAGGTACGGTTCACGTAAACAAATATTTATCAAGCACCTACCTTGTGAGGTGCTGTCCTTAACACACCCAGTGTCAGAACAAAGACAAAGAAGACTAATTCTTCCTTGCAGTTGCTTGCATGCCAGTGGGCCGTGAGTGGGCGGATGAGCACACACTGGAACTGAAGAGAGAGGGGTCCTGCAGCCGGGAGGAGGGCGGGCACCACCGGCCGGATGCCCATGCGCTTGTGCCCTTCAGAGGAGACAGCAGAGGGCCCACCAGAACATAGGAGGCTTCTCTCAGACCACAGGATACCAGACTCAGGCAGGGGCCTGATAACACTAGAAAGAGCAGCTTAATTTCTCTTTGTGATGAGCTTTAGATGAATGCAGTAGATAATGGAATGGAGAAAATAACACCCAGCACAATGGACCCGAGGACATAAAGGCAGGTAAACCCCATTACAATGTGTGGCTCCAGGGCCAGGGGTTCCAGGAGGATTTGAGTCAGTACCAGCATGTGGGGGCCCAGTGTCAATCTCTGGATATCTGGAACGTAAGGGACTTGGTCGTCACAGAGACAAATTTGCTTTGGGGAAATGTGGATATCACAAGATTAACCTCTCAGCCTGCCAGGTGCCCACTCTCTAGTCCATGCTGGTGGTTGTGACTTATTTAATTCTTTACAAGAAGGGGAGGGGAGGGGAGAGGAGCTGCAAGCACAGGGAGGGACTAGAAATAGACATATGAGCACTAGGAGCACATTTCCCCATCCTAAGCTTCTTAGAAGCTTAGAGGCCTGTGACCTCTGTTAGTTTGGCAGTGTCCTCAGAGGGTGGAGAAGCTGTGCTGCCTTCTTACAAGTTTCTCCTTTTAGATATGAGCACAGATGAGCGGTAGGAAGAGAGCGTCAGGTACTCTCCATTAAATATGGAATTTAGCTCTCTCTGGCAGATCATTTTTTATCATAACTAGATTCTTTTTATTTTTAATTCTATTGATATTTCTGCAGTATGTGGTAGTAACAAATACATATGGTTAATCTTGTGGAACTTACAGTCTAGTGAAAAATATACACAGTTTAATCACTAATTTTGGTAATGCTGTGAAGGTCAAGAAGAAGGTGTCATGAAAAGAATAATAGGGGTTTGTTGAGGGTCCCCAAGACATCCCGGGTTCGATCATTTGCTAGGAGGACTCACGGGACTTTGTATATAGCTGTATTTGTGGCTATGATTTATTATGGTGAAATGTTACAAAGCAAATCAGCACAGGGCAAACGTGCATGGGGTGCAGTTCAGAGGAGACAGGTACAGCTTCCAAGAGTCTTCTCCCAGAGGAGTCGCACAGAATGTGCTTATTTCCCATGGCAGTGAGTCAGGACGATACCTGTGAACTGTCTATCAGGGCAGCTTACCTGAGCCCAGGCATTCAGGGTGTTTACTGGGAGGCATTCATATAGGCAGTCTTTGCCTAGCGCACACCAAAACTCTACACTCCCAGGGGAGAGCATGCGTTCTGCGTGAACTATATAGTTTGCAATAGTTCAGGCACAGTGAGCTATTACCAGGGATTGGTGGAAACCTTGTTGAAATCCACCTTCACAGACACCAGCCAAGGGTCAGTCAGCATCGTAAGCAGGTCTTTCTAAGGATAGCAGTCTCAAGCTTGCTCTGTCAGCTTTCTTCTCTACAGGGGTATATCATTTTTAGATTGGGGGTACTGGATTTTTTATTAGAAATGAAATACAGGCTCATAAAACATTCACATAGTATAAAAATAGACAAGCATGTCGATATACCTTTTTAAGATCGGAATGAATTGTGTTACACACAGTCCTTTTATAGTCCCCTCTAATTTTTCATTTACATTGTATCTCAGCCATCTTTCCACATGAGTACATATCTATTTCTTTAAACAGCTGCTGGTATTTTTCAAATTCAAGTAATGCTGCAGAGAATGCCCTTTACATATATGTTTGCTTCCTTTTATAATTATTATCTATCGAGTAAATTTTTAGAAGTGGAATTGATGGTTCAAAGAGTATGCACCTCAAAAGTTTATAAATATTGCTAAATTGGAGTGTAAAACAGGTCTGTGATCTGCTCTTCAGAGGTACCCAGCACACTTTTCCCTACTCACCTGCCACAACCCTGGCTTTCCCTTCACCAGAAACAGTGACCTTGTTGCCAAGTCTCCCCCTCCTCCCGCCCCCATCCCAGCAAACCCTCAGAGGTGCTGCGATGGTGGCCAGCAGCGCGCAGATGTTTACCGAGGGAGCTCTAGGTAAACAGGAAGAGGGCTAGCTCTCCCACCTGAACCATTCCAGCCCGTTCCAGACATCCCAGAAGATAGAAAGCAAAGATCGTTGGCTTCTATGCAGACTTAAGCTACAGAGATGAAGTGTGCTTTAAATCGTTTGGGCAGACAGATGTGTCTGACAGTGCCTGTCATTTTCCAAGTTCATTTATTAGTGAGGCTCGGTTAGTTTTCACAGTATTCCTGAGGTTTATGTTTCTCACTCCATGGGAGAAGAAAAAGACCTAGAAGGATACAAGGCCCTATGACATGGAGTTAATTTTATTGGTTTTCCTCTCGCTAAGCAAAGATAAATCTCAAATCTTGTGTGTAAATTTATAGTTATAGTATTTTTATTTTATGGGAGATCTCGTAGCGTGTATGTGTGTTTGTGTGGGTGGGGAGTGTCATCCCTGACAAGAAATTAACAAGTCATTGTGCGTAAACAGTACAGCATGGAAGACTACCAGCCAAAGGGGTGTTTGAAGAACTCCCACCAAGAGCAGTGAAATAAAACGGTGTTAATGAGAATGCAATTAGTAAAGCCCATTACCCTGCCTAAGAGGTTATAATGTAGCTAATTGCTTTCTCAGCTAACAGAACTATAAATAGAGACTTAAGAAATGCCTCTTTAAAAACATGACTTCGTTATTAATAGACTAATTTGTTTTAGACACTAAAAGATGGAGGATTTTTCCCTCCCAGTTTTTGTTTATCATAAAAAGCAATATTTTATCAGTCTGAAAAATAAAATCTCAGGAGAATGTTTTTCCTCTGACCATTTCCTGTTCTAGGGCAGCACTGAGTGTAGGTCAGAGGGACGGGCAGTGGTTCGAGTTTATGCCAGGAAGTGCTGGGCAGTAATGGCCTTGCTGGCCAGTGTTCCTAGTGCCATCTCACTGCTCCATCACAGCAGAGGGGATCTTGAGACCAACATCGGCCAGAGACCAGGTAGACTGTATTGGCTCAAAGCTGCCTACCCTGGGCCGTGACAGTTCCTGGGGTCCAAGAAGCACAATGTAGTGTCTCAGACAAGGCCCAGATGTGCTCTCTCTCCCATCTGCTTTCTGTCTGCAACTTACTTTTCAGCTCATCAAGGAATGACAGTATCTGTGTATGTATCTGTTGCTTTCTGTACTGGTGTGTTCCATACAGGTGACACACACATTCCATTTTAAGCAAAGATGTTTGTTTTCTAAAAAAATGTACCATTATTTTCTATTTTTAACTTTTTTATATAGCAGATTTATTGAGGTATAATTGACATGCTATAAACCACTTGCTTTTAAAGATATTTGGTTTAATTTGCTTCCTGTTTAAAATTAGTTTGTGCTGGTAGTTGAAAAGCTTCTACCAATATTTAGAATAAACATGTTATTAGGTAGAGAAAACCTTTTAGTAGATAAAACAATATCATAATCCCCTTTCTAATATAAGGCAATGAAATGTTGAGACTTTTCTCCAAAGTCCATTTAAAACCTTTAATTTTAAGCAAAAATATTTCTTACCTAAAAGTTGGAGATTTTTTTTTTCAGATGGGTAGCATTGACCATGTAAAAGAATTGATTGAAAAAATGTATTTTTTATTCTTCCAGAGTTTTTAAAGTTTCTAGGCGAGAGATCTCAATCAAGCAGTTATTATAGCATGTCTTATTTTAGTTTCATGTGTCTGTTTTAAGAGAAATACATTTTATGTTCTTATAAACAGAAGTGAATAGGCATGATTTCCAAGGTAACAGCTATGTGTATCGCTGTAATTGACATTTTTCTTAAACCGTCAAATGGTCTTTAGAACGTGTTTTCATACTTCTTTTAATCCCTTTTAAAATAGATTTGCCTCAGGCTTTTAAAATCTATATATAAACTTGAATAGCAGAGAATACCAAAGCCAAGTACCTATGGACATTCGAGTAAGTGGCAGTGTTAGGGAAGTGCTTGGTTTGTTTAAGGTATTATTTGAGTGTTTTCAAGATTGAAGGGAAGGAAATTTTTAAAAAGGCCCAAGTGGATGTTGTTTCTTTATGGCTGCCCTAAAATTAATTATAATAGCTCCATTACTCAGTAGTCAGCTTATAAACAAACTTTGCAATAGCTTTCTAAAAGCCTAAGTGGAGTTAGTCGATTAAAGAAAAAACAACTTTCTTTCTCTCACTCAGAAGTGTGTTCTTTTGCATGACTCCTTAGTCAAGCAAGAGCTTGGTAGGTACTTTTCATTGAGACTTGGGGTTTATTTATAGTTGGGATCCTCCCTGGACAAGGAGGTGCCTATCTGGCCCAGCCCGTCATCCAGGTGGGTGAATGGGGGTGAGTGGTACAGTAATCAGTGTTTCTTGCCTGGGCTTTTACTGTGGCCTACAGCCCAAGGCTGAACATGGTACTTCTTGGTCTCTCTGTCCTGAATTTGTAAAACAAATTCTGAATAGAACATGAAGCGTGCTGCTCCTTCCGGTGGTTGAAGTCCCAACAAACTTCTCTCTCTCCATCCCAGAGAGTCCACCGCTTCTGCACGCCCTCTCAGTAGCAGGGACTTGCCATGGAACATAGCTTTTAAACTAAAATACAAATTCTCCAGACTAAACTTTGGTTGTGTCTATTCTCAAATGATATCACAATGTTAGCATAAGTTAAAATCTGTCTTGAGAAGTTTTCATTCTCTGCTCTCGTTATAAATCCTATATTTTATATATGCACATATATATGTGTATATGTATATATGTGTGTGTAATACACACATACCTCCATACTTCTCTGACTGAAACAAGAAAAAAGGGGCTTAAATTTTAAAATACTCTTATTTGTTCAATCTCATTTCACAGTTCCTCATGTGCTTTTGATACATGCTCTTGACCATAGAACTTAACAGATTTTTTACAGAAAATGCTACATTAATGATTTCCATAAATTAGATTCCTCAAACATTTGGAAAGCCATTTTAGAAAGTGTATGAATTATAATACTTTAATCAGAGTTTTGTGTGTGAACATGACAAACTAAATCACAGTGTTGTCTTTAAAATGTGAGCCTGTCTTCAGCCTCCTGTTATTTCCCTATGGAAGTATCTTGGTGCCAGTCCGACTGGGCAGTTGACCCTTCCTCACAAGTGTCTTGGCTGTCTGGCACCGGTGCACGGAGTCCCCTGTTCCCCTCTCCCCACTGCCCTTCCCCCCGGTCCCTTCTGTTCCCACCACTCCCCATGTTCTCAGTACGTGCAGTGGTGGCTTTCTGACAGTGAGGACCAATGGATCTTCAAACAAGGAGCTACTAGATAAGGTTTGTATTCCGAGAAAACTCTGGCTGTTGGGTGGAATGTGTTTGGACGAAGGCGTGCCTGGAGGTAGGCACTCAAATTTTAGGTGACTGTATTGGTCCAGGAGAGCTCTTAGGTAGACCCGAACCAGGGCAGCAGCGTTCTGGTTGATTAAGAGAGGACTGCTGGAACTTAACCGTGGGCAGAACTTGGTAATTGATTGGGATAAGAAGTAGGGTGGTGGCAGGATTTTTTAACTTAAATTGGGGAAGACAGCAGGTGAGTGAGGTTTGGGCCATGTCAAATTTAGAGTCTCCAGTGGAACACCCAGAGTGGGGAAGATGCTGAGCAGGTAATTGGAACTATGGATCATGGTGGGGAAGACAATTAAGACTGGAGAGGCAGGCTTGGAGGTGAGAGTTGAGGCCGTAGGCATGAAGAAGACCATCCAGGGAATGAGTTTTAGAAGAGATATATGGCAAGGAGACAGTTCTGGGAAAGAGCAGCGTGGAGGAGAGACATTCAGGATGATGGGCCAGTGGAAGGGGCTGGAAAAGAAAAGTGAGGAAAGTAGGGAGAGAGCTGGAGGAAGGTGGAGCTGCTGAGTCGCAGGGAAGAAAGAGGTCTTCAGAGAGAGGAGGGATGGAGGCCTGCAAAGATGAGAGATTTAAAGGAATCGTCTGATTCAATTCCCTCACTTTTACAGATGAGAAAAAGAAAATCTCGTAAGGTTAAAAGGTTTGCCATGGGTCATGCAGCTAATTAAGTGGCAGAATCGCATTTAAAAGTCAGGTTTCCTGACCCTTGCTCTGTTATTTCACCTTACTGCCTGAAGATCTACTAGGTCTTGAGCTCTTCCAGCCTCTCAACTCCTCGAGGTACCTGTTACAGTGCTTCACATGCAGGAGACTTCCGCCTGTTCAGGGGCTGCAGGCAAAATGATCTTTTCCAAAAGGATTGCTGGTCATCAGTCTTCTCCATAGTATATCATTTCTTGGGCTCTGGAGCCAGGCTGTCTGGGTGCAAATCCTGGCTTTGCCACTTACTAACTCTGTGATCTTGGACCCTAAGCCTCGGTTTCCCCACCTGTGAAATAGATGTACTGGTACTTATACCGTGTGGTTATTGGGAGAATTGGGTGAGTTCATATATGCCTGGTATATTCTAAGTGCTCAATAAATGTTAGCTCCTGGCTTTTTTTTTTTTTTTTCCTTTTTTCTTTTTTTGTTGAAACCTTTCACATTGCTCCTAGGACAAAGACAAAAATCCTCAACCAAAGGCCTGCGTGAGCTGGCCCCTCCCGCTCTGCTCCGCACCCACTGCATCTACTGTAGCTGCCCTCGTGTTCTATTAGTTCCCTGAACGTGCAGTTATTCTAGCAGATAACATGCTTTTCTTCACCTCATCTTACCCACCAGCTCATACTTCCCTTCCTAAGAAAATCTTTTTCTGATTGTCCCTTCCCTGGACCCCTGATTCAGTCATCCTTTTATCGTTATAAGTCTTTCTGTTGTTTATTTTCTTTAAGACACTCATCCTGTCATTATTCTTTTAGTTGTGTAGTTGAGGGGTTACCTGATTAGAGTTCACTTCCATGCTAGACCATGAACCCCATCATGTGTAAGAGGCTACGCTTGTTTTTGTTCATTTTTGTGTTCCTAGCCTCTGGGACAGTATTTCTCACATATTTGGCCATCAGTATCAGTGAGGGAATGAATGAACCAGTCCATTTAGTCTTGACATTCATTGAAGTAATACTTTCTCTTATTTGAAAGCACATGGAATCTAGTACTTAATGTAAGTATCATTTTTATGATGACATGCACATTTTAGCCACACATTTAAAAAAATCATATCTGTGTCTTCTTTATTTCTCAGCCTTTATTCCTCAGACAGCCTAATTACCTTCTTCTCTAAGGAGATAATATTTATGACTTTAAAATGCCATGCATGAAGAGATGAGGAGGAAGAAGATCCATTTCAAAGATGCTGAGAATAGGAACAAATTTGTCACCCGTTGGCAGCCGAAACAGGGAAACAGCCTTACTGATCTCAATGGGGCGACCCTCCGAGCCTGACAACAAGGCCCTGAGGCAGGGTTTCAGGGAGTGCTTTACTCAGGAATGTGGTAGCTTTCACTAGCAGTGACCTGTAGTGTCGTCAGCTTATTTCTAGCCCCAGAGTACCAGCAGTGAGGATGGGTGTGAGCCACTTCACAGAGATGGTCAGTGTGGCCTTAAGGTCATTAGTTGGTGCATTTTGACTGAACTTAAAACCCAACCCAGGCCATGGAGTGAAAGAACTGCAGCCTTTATGTGCATGCAGGTAGGTGCTGGCGGTGAGAAGTGAAAGGTGCTTCTGATGGCTGGTGCATCCGCGGAAGTGAGGCGTGCAAGGGAAGAGTGGGACTTTCCAGCATGCTTGCACATGTGTGCACATGCACACACAGAGTTGTTCAGCTTTTTTGTAACCCACATGGCTAGCTAATGTGCGGTAGAAAACAAAATACTGACTTGTGGTGTATACTAACTTTTGACTTTAAAATTGGACTCCTAAAAAAATGTAAACGGGTACTACCCATGAGTGAAGCAGGAGGAATTAATTTGTATATATATGCCCTAATAAAAGTAATAAAACTGGATCATTTGCATGCTTATATGTTAGGCGCTCTTCTGTATGTTTACCTCAACCATGACCTTTAGTACTCTCCTCAGCCCTCGTCCTCCAGTGAGGGGGAGGCCAGGAGGCTGTAGACTCAGCGAGCATAGGGCTCGGGGCCCAGCACAGACCTCAGCTGGTACCAGGGTGGCGTGGGCTGAGCCAGGGGAGACAGACGTGAGTGGATGGAGAGATCTGGAAGTGGCTTGTGGAGGATACAGGGCTGGACCTTGAGAGGTGGGCCTCTAGACATGAGCGGACAGAAGCGGATGGGGTGTTGCAGGTAAGAATACCAGAGCCAAGGTATGGAGGCAGGAACCATGGACGTGGTGGTTTATGGGATAGCAGAGGGACCCACGTGCTTGCTTTACAAAGTATTATCCGAGAGGAGGGAGTGGGATCAGGTTATAGAGCTCTCCAGGGTAGACCAGGGCATTCAGGCATGGCGGTAGGAAATGGGGAGACACTGATTTTAACGGGGGTTAGAGGAAGAAAGGTGCAGGGAGGGTTAGTAGGAGCAGACCTGGAGTCCTTGGCACTAGCATTTGAGCCTCTTTGCTGCTGAGATCGGAAGTGCCTCCGCGTCAGTGGATGGAGCCTGTGTGCTCCCTTCGTTCCCTCCCCACCGACAGCATGCGCCAGAGGCTTCGCACCACTGGTCTCACCCCAGCATTGACTTCCCCAAGGGGCGCTGGCAGGCCTGAGTGTCCTGAGGGCTGGGACTCGCTGTACCTCCAGCACCTGTGCATGGCCTGGCCTTCACCCTCATCACACAAAGCACTGGCACACGTCGTCTTGTTCAGTCTCTTCACAACTCCAGGTATAACAGGTATCTTCTTATGCCCATTATACTGAGGAAGAAATTAAGGCTCAGGGAAGTTAACTTTATAGGACCCAGTAATAATAAGTGTGGAAAATGTTAATAAAACATAGTTCTATTACAGCCCAGTCACCTCTCTCACCCACAAGGAAAGGAAATTTTGCCCATGTTTCTAAGTGAAGATTAAGTAAGATTGTCTGGGAAAGTTACTTTTTCCTTCCTTTCTTAGAATTGAGATATAATTCTTACACCAAAAATTTACCCTTTTAAAGTATACAGTTCAGTGGGTTTTAGTATATTCAGTAAGTTGTACAACTATCACCACTCTTAATTTGAGAATATTTTCATTACTCCAAAAAGAAACGGTGTACCCATTAGCAGTCACTCCACTTTTCCCTCCCCCAGCCCCTGGCAACCACTAAACTACTTTCTGTTCCCTGGATATTTTACGTGAGTGAAATCACACACTGTGACCTTTTGTGTCTGGCTCCTTTCTCTTGGCATGTTTCCAGGGTTCATTCACACTGTAACATGTATCAGGATGTCACTCCTTTATACTGTTGAATAATATCCTATTGTATGGACATACCACAATCCGTTTATCACTGTGCAAGTTTTGACGTATGTTTCCAGTTCTCTTGGGTATATATTGGAAAGCTACTTTGAAAGAGTCCAAGAGATCTTGTTTTCAATTTTCTTCCTGTGTTTGTTTCTAGTTCCCACTAGTGGCTGACTTGTTTCATGGTGACAAGGACCCTGTTCCTGCCTCCACCACTCCTGGAAAGGGCTCGTCTTCAAAGATCAACATTCGCTCTGCCAGACCCCCACTGAGAGTTGCCAACAAGGAGCACAAGAAAACCGTGGGCCACCAGGTCAGCACTGGGGCCCGTGGCGGAAGGCTGTGGGCCATGGCACACGTGCAGGCCTGGCCTCTGTAGATGAGGGGTGGCTGCAGAGTCAGAAGGAAGCCAAGGTGGCCTTGACATCTACAGTCCTGGCCACCCAGCTGTCTTTCTATGCTGTTTGAAGAAAGAAAGTACGAAACCTTCTCTAGAGGGAACTGGCGGGAGAGAGAAAGGGGGTGACTCTAGCCCCAGACAGTGCATTTAATCCCTGTGGTGGAACCACGCTACAGCACCACAGGTGCCTAGTGGGAGGGCCAAGAGGATCTAGAAGTCTGCAGTTTGGGGGGAAGGATTAAAAAAGCCTGGGGACCAGAAAACTGACAACTTCTGCTGTGGGGTCTTTATGGAATGTCATGCCCAGTGTTTCATAAGAGGAGAGATGAGAGTGCCTGCCTAACCCCGGGCAACTACTCGGCTCTCTGTTTTGGTGGATCTGCCTATGATGGGCCCTTCATGTAAACGCAGTCACTTCCAGGTGCCCGGGCACCGGATGTGCAGCCTCTAGGGACTCAGGCTTAGGAGCAACAGGCCTCCAGGCACAGTGGTCATCTCTCATAGTACGTACTTGCCTTGCATCACCTTTGCTCCAACACTAAGACATGTTAGGCCGTGGTCTCTCCTCATTTGGTGTGAGGACCCCTAAAGCCGGAATATAGGAGGGACTTGATTTTGGTCATCCAGCAAGGCAGGCGTGTCAAAGCTGGAATCAGACCCTGGGTCTCTGCATTTCTGCCCGTCCTTCTGGATTAACAACAATAATCAAAAACAGTAGCAGTAACAACTGTTACCACCAGTCTGTGGGCGTTTCTTTATTAAACGTCCACAAAATGTTAAAGATAAATGAGTAACCAGGCATGACATTTGTTTCCCCAGTTCCGCACCTCCCTGCACCTGCTCATGGAGACCTTGAATGCCACCACGCCACACTACGTCCGATGTATCAAGCCCAATGACGAGAAGCTCCCCTTCCAGTAAGTGTGTGCGGGCGTCAGCCCAGCTCCTCATGGCTGGAGTCAGGCCAGAGAAGCCCAGCGTCTTCACGCCTCCTCAGGAGTTCAGAGGGTAGAGGGAAGGGGCAGACACAGCCTCGTAGGGGCCTGCAGTCTTCAGCAGGATGAAGAGTTGGTCTTATCCTCCCCAAATGGTTTATGTGCCAAATACAAGCCCACAGACATTTACCAAGGCCACCTGTCTGCTGCCCAGGAGGATTCAAGAGGCTGAGAAGATACAGTTCCCCCATCCCATGTTGCTTGCAGTGGTACTGAGGACAGTGCACACTCGAATCCGGTAGAGACCACGTAAAAGTGTGCTGCTAATGCAGACGTGAACGCGTCTCGCAGAGCGTGGTCAATACCAACATGGGAGGGTCGCTGCAGTGGTCAGGGAAGGCTTTCTGCTGTGAGGAAACTTGACCTCAAATGATGTGCTGAGTGGTCCTGTTTCTCACATCCCCTCTACTGCCCAGCTTCCAGAGTCACCCACACTTGCTCACTTTCCCTCACCCCTCAGCCTACCCTGATCCAAATTCTCCCTCTTCCCCCTACCCTAAAAAATTTCTTCCAATTCTATATATACTCACATGATTTCACCCAAATCTACATAGCAGTGATGCTTAAATACTTTCGTCTGTCTCTGGTTTCTGCCAAATTCCAGACCGTTATTTTTGTAGGCCTGCTGCAACTTCACTGGCCACCTCCCATTCTACCTGTCTGAAACCAGACTCCTCACCTTCTCACCCCAATGGCTCCTCTGTATTTGGTGTCTGTTGGAGTAAATGGCATAACCGTTTCCTGAGAGCTCATCCACCCATCAGACTAGAAACCTGAGAGTCACGCTGGAATTGTGCCGTTCAACAGAACTTTGGGTGATAATGGAGCTGTTGTATAATCTACATTGTCCAGCATGATGACTGCTAGTCTCATGTGGCTACTGAGTGCTTGGAATTGTGGCTAGTGTGATTGAGAAACTAAGTTCTTAATTTCATTTCAGTTACATTTAAATACCCACAGGTGGCTAGTGGCTCCCACACTGGACAGCATAACCCTTGATTCTTCATTCTTCCTTACTCCCCAGTGTCCAGTCATTGTCAGTCCCATGGAGTCTACTTGAAAATTTCTCACAATGGTCTCCCTTTTCTCTTCCTTCTGTAATCACCTTGTTTTAGACTCTTCATTTCTTGCCTAGAATACTGCCCTTAGCCTTTAGAATGGTCTTTCATCTCCGCAGCCTCTTCTTCCATGACCCCGAACCTCTAGCATGCTATTTCCTCTGGCCAGAAGAGATAACTTAAAAATTTTTTAAGCACATTCTTTCCATCTTTCTAATTTGCTTTTTGGTCCTTGCATAATTTCTTTCTGTGAAATAGTTTATTTTGGCAACTCTGACTCTCAGAATGAATATCTGAAATATCTGAACTGCTTTCTGCCATTCCTATCATTTGATAAAGCTTGACTTGTACTCAGATGGGCCTTGTGCTGGAAAAGGTTGGGAAGATAATATTGAATCAGCTCTCTGTGAAGCGTGCTGATTGTTCACTCTTTTCCCTCCCTTCAAATTTCTGAGACACGCTTAGGACTCCCGACCCCCCGCCCCCAGCATGGCATCTGTTTACCAGCTGACTCCAGAAGAAAAGAGGCTGCTAGAAGAGCAGCATGTGTGAAAGGCGTAGATTATGTGTGAAGGGCAGGAGCGGGAGAGGAAAGAGATCATTGGGTCCGAGCTTGGCCCCCACCAGCTGTGACCTTGGACAGTTCAGCCATCAGAACTTGGAGCCTGCCGTGCGCTTTTCTCTTGCTAGGCCTCCACTCCCTAAAAGAAGACTCCAGGGACTTTGAAGGGGACTTTCTGGTCCTGATACCTCATTTTTCTAAGACCTTCTTTTGCCTTCAGAACCAAATCTTCCTTCCAGTAAAGAAAGAGGGGAGAAGACTGAGCCAGCTCAGAAAACCTGGATTCTAGTCCGGGCTCTGCCACCAAGTGTTGGGCTAATCACAAGCTAGTCCTTTACTGCTTCATTTCTTCATCTGTTAATTGTGGTTAACAAAAATAATTATCCCGGTGAAAGAATTCAAGGAGATAATGGGGATTACTTGTGAGAAGTGCAAACACGTATATTCTGGAAGGACGTGTCATGTCCCCCTGGCACCCGCCGTAGCCGGGCGTCCCGGCCTTGGCACTGTTGACGTGTTGGGCCAGGTAATTCTTTGTCGTGGGGCTGTCCTGTGCCTTGTAGGGAGCTTAGTATCCCTGGCCTCTACGCATTTGATGCCAGGAGCATCCCCACTGTTGTGACAGCTAACAGTGTTTCAAGACATTGCCAAATGTTCTTTGGAGGACAGAGTTGCCACAGCAGAGAACCACTGTCCTGCGCTATAGCATCTCTTATATACAAGTCTGTTCCTCTCTGCTTCTTCCTTTATTTAAAAAACATCCATTGTCTATGGCCATGCCACCCTGAATAAGCCTGATCCTGTCTGATCTCAGAAGCTAAGCGGGGTCGGGCCTGGTTAGTACTTGGATGGGAGACCACCTAGGAAGACCAGGTGCTATAGGCATAAAAAATAAAAAAGAAGGGATTATAAGCTGACAAGGTCCTTGCAGTCTGTGAGGTCCACCAAGGGTTGCCTCAACTAAAAAAAGAAAAAAGCAAGCAAAAAAAACATCTATCATACCTGCTCCTCACTAGGCATTGGGTTAGGACAGATGGAATGACAATGAGCAAGCTGTGTCCCTCATCCTGAAGGAGGTGCCAGTCACAAATGACTGATGACGACACAGCAGTGACTGTCAGTGGGTCTATAAAAGTGCTGCAGGAGCAGAGAGGTGAGAGGATGAATACGTGACCAGGAAGGAGGTGGCCCGGCGTGCGTGTGGTCATCTGGGATGGCCGGTCAGAAGAACTGGCCAGGTTTCCCGAAGGCCAGTCCACTGGTCTCGGAAGCGAGCAGTCGTGAGTGTGTCGGGTCCTGACGTGTGACTGCGGAGTGCCTCAGAGCCTAATGGAATGAGGGGGCAGCTTGCAGCCTGTGCACAGCTCAGTCGGGTGGCTCACGACTGCTGAGGTGGAGCCCGGTTCTAACACCATGGGAGTCTCGCTCTGTGTCCAGCAAGCTTCCAGCGCTGCTGAACCTGCCCGGTTTATTGAGAGGGAAACGTACAACTGTGCAGTTTGACCCTGGAGGTCTTTGGTAACTTTTCAGTCCAGACTCAGGTGTTGCTTGAGCACACTGTGATCCTCCAAAATTTAATAGGTGCAAGGGATGGTTTTCAGTCCCAGTTACCGGGTAAGGAGTGCAGGGAGGCGGAATGCAAGATGCAGTCGACAGTGAGTTTACTTTACTGTTGGGGAGATAAGATTAAAATACAGAAGGCTGGCTGTCTTTACATGTCCCCTGGGGTGCCTCTCTGGGGAAAGATGATGACAGTATCTCCTTCGTATACTGTCTTTTCATTTTTTTCTAATAGCATGCCTCTCTTTTATAGTGTTTGATCATCACAGCAGACCCGTGAATTATAGGTGGGCAGATATTCTCAGCTCCTGTTGAATAAATGAGTCTCAGAGAGAGTGTGTTGCCCAAGTGACACCAGCCGCTGTTAGTGGCAGAGCTCAGGCCAGACCAGTTCTCTCCTTCACTCTTGTTCGTTTCTCCCCCCGCTGGGGAAGAGCACATGTGAGGGAGGAAACGATGATGTCGAGGTTATCAAGAAACAGGGGAAAATGTTATAGCTGAGTTCAAAAATTATTTGCCCAGCGCCTTCCATGGGACCAGCCTGGTGTGTGGGGGCTTCAAGGGGAGACTGCCACGCCTTCCCCAAAGAACTTACACCACACCGAGTGGGTGTGGGGGGCTCACACTCCACACGCTACTTCCCGGCCATTCGACAGGGCCTAGTACAGAGCTAGGATGTGGTGGTCACAGACATGCAGGGTATGAGGATGGGGAATTGGGGGTGCCAGGGAAGAGTAATGATCCTCTTAAGGAGGGAAGGGCTTCTCAGGGAGAATCAGCTCATTTTTCCACCAAGGGAGCAGTGGGAAGTCCTGGAGGACGTAGGGAGACCCATAGTCCACAAAGGACCAGAGGTCGCAAGTGCTTACCAGGCCCGCTGCCCGTCCCCACCACGTGCTGTGGACTGAATTTGACCCTGTAGCTGTGCCAAACGGAGGAAGCCAGTGCCCCGGCTGGAGAAACGGCTGCTGCCAGCAGGTGCAGCGTGCCACGAGGGAGAGGCCCACGGTCCACAGAAAACCTTTCCCGAAGCACAAGCGCATCTGCTCCGCCTTCCTGACTCAGGGCCCCACTGACCGCTCTAGAGGTGAGGGGAGCAGAACCTGCAAACAGCAGAGCCTGCCTCCCAGGGCTGCCTTGGATCACTTGATGTCACCAGCAGCCCTTACTGTCCCACGGAGTGTAAGTCTTACGAGACCGATCACTGCCACCCCTTTTTAAGATCCTCTTTGAATCCCAGAACTGAGTTGCATTCTGGGGATGCCTGAGAAAAATTAAAGGGGATGGCAAAGTGAAAGGCCCGGCACCGAGCAAAGTCTCAGCGAGTATGTTTCCTTTTGTCCCATCAGACCTTTCCACTAAGGAGCTTTTATCTGTACTTAAAAACACGAAACTAACTCTGTAGTGACCCTTGTTCAGGACTACAGAATTCAGTGCTCATTGTGCCTTACACGCTCGAGGTGCTATGGGTGACTTGGGGCAGGAGTAAACAGGAAGACCTCATAGAGGAGCTGGGTGTCCAAAGCAGGTAGGACTTGAGCAAGCAGAGGGGCACATGAGGAAGTCAAAGTGAGCACGGGCCTGGCATAGAACGTGGGTGTCTCCTGGGATGCTGAGCTCCAAGACTCACATGGAACACAGAGAGTGCCTGGAGTTAAGCTCAGCTCATGGTCTTCAGCCACTTGGAAAATGCCCACTGCTTCCCCACTGCCAAGTGCCCACTGACTCAGGCCATCACAGGGCACCATCTACCTTGATAGACTTCTGGGTCCCTGGCCCAAGTTCAACTCAGCATGAGAGAGCAACGAGCACTAGGGGCTGAGCAGGCCATACAGAGATGGGAGGATGAGAGGAAGTCTCTGATGGAGAGACATGAGTCCAGGGTGGCAGAACCCAGGCTGGGTCCTTCCTGCAGAGTTCCAGAATCCTGAGAGGGCCCAGTGCTGGGAGGAGACCACCTGGGGCTGTCAGGGGTCTAGGGGTAAAGAAGCCCGCACCTGCATTTACCCAGCAGGGCAAGCCCATGTGTTTCCTTTTGTCTTATAAAACCTGTCCACTAAGGAGCTTTTTCTGTACCAGAAAGATGAAACCAACTCCTCTGAAGTAACTGTCTTATTCAGGACTGTGCAGAGAAGTCAGTACTCACTTGTGCCTTACACACTTGAAGTGCCCTGGGTCCCCTAGGGCTGAGGTAATCGGGAAGGTGTTATGGACTGCCCCACCAAGGTGTGTGCTGGAGCTCATACGATCTGTGGTGTCCGGTGTCTGGTGTCCGGGACGAAGCCTGCCGTGGCTGCAGCCGAGCTGCAGAGCAGCCAGGACACAGCGAGCATTCCTTCCTCATTCCTTCCCAGGGCGGAGCAGTAGACTTAGCAAATTATAAACTGTGATTAATTCTAGTTCAGTTTAATTTTTTCTCCATGAAGATTCCCTGATTAACCCAGTCAACCCCGGCATCGTCCCTCTGGTTTCTTTCAGAAGTTTAACCACGTTTGTCGTATACCGCCTCGTAGTATACAGCTTCTCGTAGTACACCTTCCTCCTCCACAAACGTGGGTACTCTGAGAGAGCCTACCCATGTCTGACTTCTTATCCTACTGCGTCCTCGTCAGTATACGTGCTTGAGTGACTCCTGGATTTTCCGTGCTGGGCTTAGTTAGCATTGTAGGGCATGTGAGTTGTTGAAGATGTGTCTCCTCTCTCTAAAGACAGGAAGATGAAGTTCATCTATGCGATTCTTAGCTGAGCAGCTATCCTTAATAGCTAATAATATGCATGCCCTTATGTTGTGCCAGATGCTGTTTTAACTGCTTTTATGGGCTATTTACATTTCATCTTCACGCTAACCCTCTACAAGGGATGCTGTCATTATCTCCACTTTATAGATGAGGAAACTGAGGCTCAAGGAAGTTATGTTACTTGCCCCAAATTACACAGCAGCTGGTAAGTGGCCGTGTCTCCATTCAAGCCCAGGTCTGCCTAGCCTGAAACCCTTTAACTCCTGAGCCACATAATGTTTATGGTGCCAAGTGTGTAGGTTTTGGCCATTGAATTAAGATAAGTGCCCAGGTAGTTGGAAATAATATAAAGGAAGGCTCTAGAGAGGAGGCAAAAATGAGTCTTATAGGATGGACAGAATTCAAATAGGCAAAGAAGAAGGGTATCCCAGGTGAGGATAAGGATGAGCACATTGTTGAGAGGCTGAAATGGCTCGTGCCTGCCCATCAGCATCTCTTTCACTCTGCGTTCCCCCGACCTTGTACTCAGTGGTGCATGATGATCTCTGTAACTCGGTGCAGGAAGAGGTGGTCTTTCCTTCTCTCCTGTTCCAGCTCTTTGCCAGGCGGCCATTCATTCCTTGTCTCATTGTTTTGTAGCTTCGACCCGAAGAGAGCAGTGCAGCAGCTCAGAGCATGCGGGGTGCTGGAGACGATCCGGATCAGCGCGGCAGGCTACCCGTCCAGGTACGTGCCCACCAGTCATGCCCTCTGGGTGCAGCCCAGGGAACCCTCCTGTGTGCTGTCAGCTGGAAGGAGATCCTCAAAAATGTTCCCAAATGCTGAGGGCCCAGGTGGGATGCTGACGGAACTAAGAATTTCAGTTTGGCCTGAAAAGGACTGGCATCAACAGTGACATCCCCTGGGGCAGCTTTTCACATTTCATGTTGGTGTTGGTCTGGGTGCTGAGCCAGCCAAAGGTGCAAAGGGGATTTCTTCACTACTCACCTCCCACCTTGTCCCCTTTACCTTTTTTTCCCCCCATTTTTTTTATTGTGGTTAAGTACACATAATATTATCATCTTAACCACTTTTAAGTGTCTTTTTCAGTGGCATTAAGTACACTCATATTGTAATCATCACCTCCATTCGTTCATCTTGCAAAACTGAAACACTGTATCCATTTGACAATAACTCCCCATTCTTCCTTTCCACTAACCCCTGACAACCACCATTACACTTTCTGTCCCTGTGATTTTGATGACTACTTCAAATGAGTGAAGTCCTACAGTGTTTGCCTTCTTGTGACTGGCTTATTTCACTTAGCATAATGTCCTCAAGGTTCATCTATGTTGTAGCATGTGTCAGGATGTCCTTTTTAAAGCTGAATAATAGTCCATTGTATGTATAGACCACATTTTGTTTATCCATTCAACTATTAGTAGACCCCTTTACCTTTCAAAATACAGTCAAATCTATGGTAGAAAATACAATTTGAGTTAAAAAAAAAAAAAACAACAAAAAACAGCTATTTTGATCCAACTTGAATTTGTGGATAAGCCACCAAGCCACCCAGCATCTTTTGAAGGTATGCCAGGCCTGTGGATCCCCTCTGGACACTTGCTGGAAATAGGAGTTGGGGGTGGATGGTGACCAGCTCGCTCTCATGAAATCATACCATGCACCAGTGTCACAGAGGCCAAACATCTTCTGCCATGAATTGGAGCTGAGCAGAGCTGTCACAACCCAGAGCCTGTGGTGTTTCCCTCTGTCCTAAGAAGTCCGTTTGTGTCAGGAGGTGGGTGGAGCCATAACCTGCCATCTCTACCTGGAGCTTCCCCACTGCACTTAATGAGCTGTTTCATATGTGGTGGTTAATTGCCCAGGAAGAACTTAACCGTCAACTGTCCCCACATGTTAGGCCTGGGAAGATAGAATTAGGGGTTTGCACTTGACCTGGAAAGTACAAGAACTGCCACTAACCTGCAACATCCAGGCAGCTTTTCGGAACCCAGCAGGTCGAGGCATTGTTCAGAAC